>OY731403.1:25797350-26397350 GCA_963425845.1 Sphenostylis stenocarpa
CATCAACTGACGTCCAAAACAGGAAAAGAAAGCTTCCCGTGGTCCCGTAACGCGAAAACTGGACAAAACAGGTCGAGACGGCCGTCCCAAAGTTGTGACGGCCTTCCCAACCTGCCAGAATCAAGTGGGACGCGCGTCCCAAAGGTGGGACGGCCGTCCCAAAGCCCAATTTAAGTGGGATGGCCGTCCCGGGTTCCCAGGTGGTCTCGCCCTGTGTAAAATTGCCATTTGGGACG
The DNA here is from genome assembly GCA_963425845.1 of Sphenostylis stenocarpa. Lineage (NCBI taxonomy): Eukaryota > Viridiplantae > Streptophyta > Magnoliopsida > Fabales > Fabaceae > Sphenostylis > Sphenostylis stenocarpa. The sequence continues at coordinate 25,797,587 of OY731403.1, forward strand.
GCCATCCCAGTCCAGACGGCCGTCCCAACCCAGACGGCCGTCCCAAAGCGCGCCAGCTGTGAAAACTATAAATAGGAGGCTCATTTGCCACTTTTTGAACAGAACAGACACTCCAGAGAGCTCTGAAACACTTAGAAAACTCAGAGCACTTGTCTACTTCTCTCCCTCTCTCGAATGATCTTTCCGATTGCCTTAAATAGGTAACAATCGGTTAAGGAATTATATTCCGGCATTTGATTCTTCTTTAAATTTTTAGTGGAGTCGATCTTGTATTGGTGAGGAGAGTCTGTGTAGAAAGAGGGGTTGCCAAAACGCATCCTCACAGTTCGAGATTCTCAATATAAAGCTTGCTACGGAGGTTCTTTTCAATTCCCTTCTCTTTTATTGTTTTATTTATTGTTTTATTTAGCTTTATTTATTACGTCATGTAGAATAAAATCATGTAGATAGCCATTTTAATATCTCTTTTATTGCTTTATTTAGCTTTATTTATATAAAATTATGTAGATAGCCATTTCAATATTATGCAATAAAATAGGGTAATCGCGTAATTTCTCGAAGTCTTCTCTTTAAACGAATTGATCTGTCATAGGGAACCCGAAAGGGGCGTTGTGGGGTGCTAACACCTTCCCCACACGTAACTAACTCCCTTACCTAACTCTGGTTATAATGGCCAAGTTTGGTTTTCATTAAAATCAATGCCTTTTATCCTTTTCCAATGTTTATGGTCAAAACATTGGTGGCGACTCCATAAGAACCCCTTTTCGAAAACCTTGCTTTTATTAGAGGATAATCCAATTGTCAGGTACCTCGGAAGCAATGAACACATTTTAAAACAAATACGCGAGTCTAAACCATCTTTTCGCGACCGCTCGCATAAACGTTCGAGACGTCCTCGGACGTCGGAAAGGGACGACGGCGACGGATGGCGACTCCATCGGGGAAGCTAGAGAGTTGATCCCATTTAGTGACGAGATAAATTCAAAACTAAGTAAAGATTTGAAATTACGCCTTTACCCTCCGTATGTTTTTACTCGTATGGCTTTAATAAGCTGATGTATGATTACTTCGCAAATTGTTTGAAATATAAACCGCACACAAAAAAACCCTTGCACACAACGGTCCCTCTATACCCGGGGCAAGAGTGAATACCTTTAGGGAGTGGGTGGCGGATACGACCGGCTTGTTGGCACACGGGGCTACATCCGTTGTCGGAAACCACCAACTCAAGGTGATAACTCTCTTCTTTTGGTCTAAGGGTGTCGACACGGAGTTCCGTGCATGACCCGAGGACTGAGAGATTGAGAGGTCCCTATAATGGGGGCACCTTGGGAACCTTTGGCCTGGTGAGAACAGTTAGAACCACCTAAACCAAGCACATCTCTGCAGGAAAATCCCACCTCGTGATTAATTAAGCGTGGCTTTGCTCGTGGATGTATGAATTGTGTGTACATACGTTTGCTGCATTTGTATTGATGCATTAGCATAGGGTAATCATATAACGGACAAAAAATGAAAAAACCCTAAAAATCATAAAAGTGATAAGACAAACCACCTTTATCTTGGACAGTCTTCGTTAAGCTAGCCTGGTTTCGGGTTCTTTGTAAGCTAAGTAGCCACGCTGACCGACAGAAGAGATAAAGGGTCATAAAAAAAGGTAAAACCAGTTAAAACCATAAAAATACCTTTTGTAAAAAAATTTTTTTGACAAAGTCGTATCATTCATACCATATCATTCAATAAGTGTAAAACCAAGAGAGAAAACCAATGCATTAAGAAAAGTATGCATAAACATCATCATAATAAAATCTCTCATACATAAACACATTCATCCTAGGGCATATTTATTCCACGCTAATCATTTAAAATAAAAAGTTATAATAAGAATCATTAAAATCATTTAGAAGGTGGCTGGTCTTCCGCCCGTCCTCACTCGTGCTCAAAAGGCTAAGAAGATGGAACAACTAGAAGAACAAAACCGAAAGCTCACCGCCGAGCTTACTACGCCGAAAGAACAAATGGCTCAAATGTTAGAAATGATGCATCAACAGAATCTTCATCAAGAGGGTCCTCGGAATGGACAAGCCTCTCACCAAGAAGAAGAAGAGGAACCTCAAAATGAGCACGATCAATCGACACAAGAACAAGTACATATTCATGCTCCCGAAGTATCAAAACAACAAATCACTCGCTCTTGAAGAGAGGCTGAGAGCCATGGAAGGTCATAACTTTGATATAAAAGAGGCGGCTGATATGTGCCTCGTCAAAAATATCCAATTCCCTAACAAGTTCAAAACTCCGGATTTCCCAAAATACATGGGAACGACTCGTCCAAGAAGCCATCTTACAATGTACTGCCGTAAGATGGCTGCACATGCTTGATAATGAAAAACTCCTGATCCACTGCTTTCAGGAGAGCTTGGTCGAATCGGCTTTAAACCGGTATATGCAACTAGAAGGAGGGCAAATCCAAACCTGGAGACATCCGGCGAGATGCGTTTCTTCGTCGTTATAAATACAATATTGATCCGACCCCTGAAAGAGCAGATCTACAATTATTAAGCAAGAAAAACGACGAATCCTTCAAAGCATATGCCCAAAGATGGAGGGAATTGGCAGCACAAGTGGAACCTCCTCTATCCGACAAGGAAACTACATCCATGTTCATCAATTCTCTGACTGGTCCTTATTACGACAAAATGATAGGGAATACATCAACACTCTTTGCGGATGTAGTCATTATAGGAGAAAGAGTAGAGCAAGGTTTGAAGAGTGGAAGAATTGTACAACAAACTCCCTCCAATTCCTCTACTCAAACTTTTAAAAAGAATTTTGGAAAGAAGAAGGAAGGAGACGTGAATGCAATTAATATTACCACTCCTTCTGCCTCCTCCCAACAAACCAAGCCACGCAGACAAGAGAGGAAATTCACTTCCATACCTACCTCCTACGGAAGTCTGTTTTTGAAATTATTGGACGCCAAGCTCCTCGTACGTATCCCTCCCAAGAAAATGGAGCCACCCTATCCAGAATGGTATAAACCAAATGAAAAATGCAATTATCATTCGGACGCTCCAGGACATTCTGTAGATAATTGCATGGCTTTAAAGCATAAGGTCCAAGATTTAATAGATGCGGGATGGATTACCTTTGACGCATCTACTCCAAAGGTGGACGACCAACCCTTATCAAAGCCCGAGTAAAAGACGGGATAAGGGAGACCAGCAGATTAGGGCTCATCATTTTTACCATTTTTTTTGCAATAAACATAAAGAAATAATAAAAGCTTCCGATGTATTTCTCGTGATCCTTGCCCATGATCACGAGATTTTTGGTTAAATTGGGCTTTGTAAATATTTTCTTCTATCAATACAATGAGGCATTTTTTTTTTTTTTTCTCTTTCATTCTTTTCTCTCTCATACATCTAATAAAGGAATCTAAAACAAAGCATAACCCATACAGTCATGTACTGTGATTGAAAACTCCTTGGAAGATCCGAAAGTCGAAGACGAATGGATTGAGTCGGACAGGTGAGGAGGGGACCATTTCCCGGACATGCAAAGACCGTTAGAAAAAGAAGCTCAATCAATACAGCCCCATCAGGAGAAAGCTGAGTCTATCAATTTGGGATCAGAAGATGATAAGAAAGAAGTAAATATTGGGACCCAAATTGACGATGATGTCGAGAGAAAAACTAATACAATTGCTAAGAGAATATATGGACGTGTTTGCGTGGTCCTACCATGATATGCCCGGAATCGATAAAAGTATAGTGGAGCATCGATTACCATTAAAAGAGGGATTTCGGCTCGTTAAACGAAACTCGAAGAGTAAAACCGGAATGGTCCTTAAAAATTAAAGAAGAAGTAGAAAAACAGTTGGATGCCAATTTCCGATCGTTTCAAAATACCCTGAATGGTCGGCAAACATCGTGCCAATTGTAAAGAAAAACGGAAAAATCGGAGTATGCGTAGATTACGGGACTTAAACCGTGCAAGTCCAAAAGATGATTTTCCCTTACCACATATCGATACGTTGGTAGATCACACTTGCTACAAATACTCTCTATTCTTTCATGGACGGATATGCAGGGTATAACCAAATTAAATTGGTTGTTCAAGATAGAGAAAAAACTTCCTTCATTACGCCATGGGGGACATTTTGTTATAGAGTAATGCCTTTTGGACTTAAGAATGCAGGGGCAACCTATCAAAGGGCTATGGTTACACTATTTCACGATATGATCCACAAAGAAATCGAAGTATACGTGGATGATATGATTGTCAAGTCCAAAAATGAGACAGATCACCTCCTACACTTAAAGAAACTATTCAATCGACTTCGAAAATACCGGATTAAGCTCAACCCGGCTAAATGCACATTCGGAGTACGATCAGGAAAACTCCTTGGGTTTATTGTTAGTAAAAGAGGAATTGAGGTGGACCACGATAAGACAAAGGCAATCATAGAAATGCCTCCACCAAGAACAGAAAAAGAAGTCGAGAGGTTCTTAGGCCGAATAAACTACATCGCACGGTTCATTGCGCAATTAACGGATAAATGTACGCCCATCTTCAAGTTATTGCGTAAAAACCAATCGACAGTTTGGAACGATGAATGCCAACAAGCCTTCGAAAAGATCAAAATATGCCTAACTAATCCTCCAGTACTGATACCACCTGTGGAAGGGAGACCCTTAATTCTTTACCTATCAGTACTCGACGAATCCATGGGATGTGTACTCGGTCAACAAGATGATACTGGTAAGAAAGAACAAGCCATATATTACCTCGGTAAAAAATTTCTAAACTATGAGACCCGTTATACACCACTCGAAAAAACATGTTGTGCATTGGTGTGGGCAACTCAACGCCTTCGACAATATATGGTCGGACATACAACTTGGTTAATTTCCAAAATGGACCCCATCAAATACTTATTTGAAAAACCCATCTTGACCGGAAGGATAGCTAGATGGCAAGTACTCCTCTCAGAATTTGATATTATTCATGTCACTCAGAAAGCTATCAAAGGCAGTCCTTTGGCAGACTACCTGGCACATGGGCCAACAGACGAATATCAATCCCTCCAAGATGATTTTCCAGATGAGCACATAATGTACATCCAACATGAAGAACTAGAGAATAATGAGTGGATCATGTTCTTCGATGGAGCTTCAAATTTACTAGGACACGGGATCGGAGCTATTTTAATATCTCCCGAAAAGAAATATATCCCGATAATGACTAGATTAAACTTTGATTGCACAAACAATATGGCAGAATATGAAGCCTGTGCTCTAGGTATTCAAGCGGCCTTAGATCACGGGGTAACCAAACTCAAAGTATTCGGTGACTCATCCCTTGTTATTTACCAGCTCAAGGGTGAATGGGAAACTAGAAACTCCAAATTAATCCCTTATCTGGAGCATATCCGTAAGATGACTTCACGAATGGAAAACATTAGTTTCGAGTATATCCCTCGGGAGGATAACCAGATTGCGGATGCGGCTGGCAACATTATCATCCATGTTCGCACTAGGGCAAGAACATGAGATGCCCATCATCCAAGTCAAAAGGCACGACAAACAAGCCTTTTGTATGATGGTGGATAATGAAAAAGATAAAACCCCTTGGTATCAGGACATAAAGCGATACTTGACAAAGGGTGAATACCCAGAGGGAATCAGTGACAATGATAAAAGGACCATTCGGAAAAGGGCTATAGGATTTATGTTGATAGGAGAAACCCTCTATAAAAAGAATTGTGATTCTACTTTGTTAAGATGCGTTAATCTCGAAGAAGCCCAAATATTGATCAAAGAAATACATGAAGGAACCTTTGGGACTCATGCACCAGGGCATATCATGGCTAGGAAAATCCTCGGAGCGGGATACTTTTGGTCCACAATGGAAAAAGATTGTTATCGGTATGCTAGAAAATGTCATAAATGTCAAATACACGCGAGATAATGTACATGTTCCACCGATACCTCTCAATGTTATGGCTATCCCTTGGTCGTTCGCTATGTGGGGCATAGATGTCATCGGACCTATTGAGCCTAAGGCGTCTAATGGTCACCGATTCATTTTGGTGGCCATTGATTATTTCACTAAGTGGGTAGAAGCTGCATCTTATGCACATGTGACTAGAAAAGTAGTGGTCACCTTTATTAAGAAAAATATCATATGTCGATACGGCATTCCACATCGTCTCATTACTGATAACGGGACCAATCTGAATAATAAAATGATGGAAGAACTATGTTATGACTTCAAAATTCAACACCATAATTCTTCTCCTTATCGGCCCAAAATGAATGGCGCGGTCGAAGCAGCCAATAAAAACATCAAAAAGATTGTTCAAAAGATGGTTAAAACCTATAGAGATTGGCATGAAATGTTACCTTTTGCTCTTCATGGTTATCGAACATCCGTACGGACTTCAACAGGGGCTACTCCATTTTCCCTGGTATATGGTGTAGAGGTCGTGTTACCAATAGAAGTCGAAATACCTTCCTTGCGAATCATAATGGAAACAAAACTAACAGAAGCCGAATGGGTTCAAAGCCGATATGATCAATTAAACCTTATCGATGAAAAGCGGCTGAATGCTATATGTCATGGACAAGCCTATCAAAAGAAGATTAAAAAGGCCTATGATAAAAAGGTCCACCCTCATACTTATCAAGAAGGGGATCTAGTTATAAAGAAATTGCTTCCAACCCAGAAGGATAAAATTGGAAAATGGGCAGCAAATTACGAAGGACCCTTTGTGGTTAAAAGAGCTTTCTCAGGAGGAGCACTTATCCTCACCAATATGGATGGAGAGGAACTTCGACACCCAATCAATTCGGACGCGGTGAAGAAGTATTATGCTTGAAGACATTGCTCATGACCCGTCGGGAATGAAAACCCGCAAAGGGCATCCCTGGGCAAAAGATAGGGTCCATATCCCTCGCTAGGATACGTCCTAGGCAAAAAAAAAAAAAAAAAAAAAAAAAGAGAGCAATGGTTACTTTAGTCGAAAACCGAAAAGGCGGCTAAAGTAACATTCTTCCGAAGCAAGCGATCCGCATGGTCTTCACTCCGAGCTCAAGCATCTCAACCGAAGCAATTAGGAGAACCAGGAGGCGGATATCATGGACATGACTTGTATAAGCCTAAACAAGTACAGACCAACCCCGACCACCCATTCTTCTAAATACCTTTTGTAATCCTTCCGTAAAAGAAATAAACTTTTGCTCATTTATCAATAAAATTCCCTTTCATTTCCTTCCTCTTGACCAAATATTATGGAAATGCCTCTTTATTGATAAATCATAAATATGCGCAAAGACCTTTAATCAAAGATCAAACATGCATCTAAAAAAAAAAAAAAAAAAAAAAAGGGAAGCACATAAAAAAATAATAATAAGAAAATAACAAATGCCTGCTAGTATATTCTTAGGTAAAAACCAGGGTAGCCTGCTAGATCGGAAATCCCAAAAAGAACGATCTAGGCAAAAGATAAGGCAACAGCCCCCTAAGACATTCTAGGCAAAAATTAAGGCAGCCCGCTAGATTGAAAACCCGTAAAGGGCAGTCTAGGCAAAAGATAGGGCTAAAACCAAGAGATGGATAAAAGAAGAGCCCAGCATCACGGTTATAGAAGAGGAGCCCACCGGCATATTCATAAGAAAGCCAACGGGAGAAGGCCAGTCACTTTCTAAATGCATCAAAAATAAACAAACATTAGATTGCATCTAAGACATCCACACACAAAGTAGTCGCATAATACGACTTTGTCAAAATCAATAAAAGAATAAAATAAAATAATTTTTCAAATAAATAAAAATGCATATAAGGAATCTAGCCTCCATACTTATAATTGAAAAACAGGAGACGCCAAAATCCAGTCTCCATATGAAAATAAAAGTCGCGAAAATAAAAGGCGAAATCTGAACCACTTTAGCAAAATAAGGAGCTTCGAAGAAACTGACTCCAATCACCAACCTTCTACACCAACAAGAGGAGATACCTCAATAAGAAAAAGCCAATGGAAAAGCTCGATAAATCCTCAAGTGGATCCTTGCCTACTCCAGAGGCAACACAAAAATTATCTCATGACTCAGCATCATCACTTGAGTCATCAAACATAAATCATTTAAAGCCGCAATCAACATCCTTCCATCCAAGAAAAAGGAAGTCATCAATGTAGAAAAGCCAACGGAAAGGCTTAATTATCCCCAAGCGGATCCTTGCCTACTCCAGAGGCAAAACAAAAAGATTACCTCATGACTCGAAGACATCACCGCATGAGTCATCAAGCACACTCATTAGAGAGTCGCCGCCTCGAAGAGTTCATCAAAGAAAGATCACGCAAGAGTCCATCAAAGAAAGCACAGAATCAAATCAACCAAATCACTAAGGGGCAACAAAAAGAAAGAAGAGAAAAGCCTTTCATCCTCTAACAAAGGCCACTGCATGAAAAAGCCGAAAGAAAATCCCCAAGAAGAGCACATCAAGAAAAATCTATAAAAGGAGAAAATGAGAAATTTCCATCCCCAGGAAGCCAATAAAATTCCCCGTGGATCACTACGAAGAAAAAAGAAAAATATATATCTTTCCATCTAACGTGCATGAAAGGCGCACATATAAACCCATTCCCCGACAGGAATAAGAACATAAACAAAAGCCGGTTCAAGCAATAAGGAGTCAAAAACTCCATTTTTTCCCCTTAGGGGGCAATTCAAAAGAGATTTCGAGTAGAGCAATCAAATTCTCAATGAATCATCCAAAAGAAAAACTATCACCGGTGAGCCTACAACAGAACATCTATTTGCTCAAAAATAAGCAAAGAGCTAATGTCCCAGAGAAATGGGAAATCAACCTATGCGAGAGGTAATGCAAGCCCAAAAGCATAAAAGTCTTCACCATTGCTGAAGCAATTGCCTAATCAAAAGGCACAATCAAAGTCCCCAGTAAATTCCTGCCTAAAAGGCAACCAACAAAGAATCCTCGTAAAACCGGATGAGTAAAATAGAAAAGTCAAAAAGAAAGAAAATCAATCATTCCTCATGGAATAGGCGCATAAGTCGCCGAAACCGGATGAGGGTTCGTACTCATCAATCAAAAAGGATATACCAAAAAGAGCATTCCAAGAATCTGTCAAAATGCGATTCATACCAGTGGGAGTAGGTACCCATCGGTCGGTCAAAATGCGACTCATACCAGGTGAGGGTAAGTACTCACCGGAGCATCATACAAGTAAAACTCAAACACCGGATGGGGGTATGTACTCATCGGGCCTTACGAAGGGGGTCTACCGGACAGAGGGTTCGTACTCGTCAAACACCGGATGGGGGTGTGTACTCATCGGGCCTTACGGAAGGGGGTCTACCATGACAGGGGGTTCGTACTCGTCAAACACCAGATGGGGGTGTGTACTCATCGGGCCTTACGAAGGGGGTCTACCAGACAGAGGGTTCGTACTCGTCAAACACCGGATGGGGGTGTGTACTCATCGAGCCTTACGGAAGGGGTCTACCATGACAGAGGGTTCGTACTCGTCAAACACCGGATGGGGGTGTGTACTCATCGAGCCTTACGAAGGGGGTCTACCATGACAGAGGGTTCGTACTCGTCAAACACCGGATGGGGGTGTGTACTCATCGAGCCTTACGAAGGGGGTCTACCATGACAGAGGGTTCGTACTCGTCAAACACCGGATGGGGGTGTGTACTCATCAGGCCTTACGAAGAGGGTCTACCATGACAGAGGGTTCGTACTCGTCAAACACCGGATGAGGGTGTGTGCTCATCAGCCTTACGAAGGGGTCTACCATGGCAGGGGTTCATACCGTCAAACACCGATGGGGGTGTATACTCATCGACCTTACGAAGGGGGTCTACCGGACGGAGGGTTCGTACTCGTCAAACACCGGATGGGGGTGTGTACTCATCAGGCCTTACGGAAGGGGTCTACCATGACAGAGGGTTCGTACTCGTCAAACACCGGATGGGGGTGTGTACTCATCAGTCCTTACGAAGAGGGTCTACCATGGCAGGGGGTTCATACTCGTCAAACACCGGATGGGGGTGTATACTCATCGAGCCTTATGGAAGGGGTCTACCAGACGGAGGGTTCGTACTCGTCAAACACCGGATGGGGGTGTATACTCATCGAGCCTTACGAAGGGGGTCTACTGCATCGAGGGTTCGTACTCGTCAAACACCGGATGAGGGTGTGTACTCATCAGGCCTTACGGAAGGGGGTCTACCGAGCGGGGGTTTATACTCGTCAAACACCGGATGAGGGTGTGTACTCATCGGGCCTTATAGAATTACCAGGCGAAGGATTATACTCGTCAAAACACCGGATAGGGGTTGGTACCTATCAAAAATATTTATCATCCGGAAGATCGACCAAGGAATATCTCGAAGGATAACCAGGCAAAAGGGTTAACTCCTTCCCCTACTAGCCTAATCTTATCGGCATATTAGGCCAATAAATTAGCTAGGCGAGTGAAGGGGGGCAACTGTAGACCCCTAATTTTGCCCGGTTTCTCAAATAAAGACAAAAAGATCACCCATAACAAGATAAAGCTCGTCCAAGCATTACAAATAAGAGCCAAGAAGACTTCCTGTATGAAGATAAAGCTTCAGCAGGCACCTATCGGCATCAACCGACGTCCGAAACAGGAAAGGAAAGCTTCCCGGGGTCCCGAAACGCGAAAACTGGACAAAACAGGTCGAGACGGCCGTCCCAAAGTTGGGACGGCCGTCCCAACCTTCCAGAATCAAGTGGGACGCGCGTCCCGAAGGTCGGACGGCCGTCCCAAAGCCCAATTTAAGTGGGACGGCCGTCCCGGGTTCCCAGTGTGGTCTCGCCCGTGTAAAATTGCCATTTGGGACGGCCATCCCGGTCCGGACGGCCGTCCCAACCCGGACGGCCGTCCCAAAGCGCGCCACTGCGAAAACTATAAATAGGAGGCTCATTTGCCACTTTTTGAACGAACAGACACTCCGGAGAGCTCGAAACACTTAGAAAACTCGGAGCACTTGTCTACTTCTCTCCCTCTCTCGAATGATCTTTCCGATTGCCTTAAATAGGTAACAATCGGTTAAGGAATTATATTCCGGCATTTGATTCTTCTTTAAATTTTTAGTGGAGTCGATCTTGTATTGGTGAGGAGAGTCTCGTGTAGAAAGAGGGGTTGCCAAAACGCATCCTCACAGCTTCGAGATTCTCAATATAAAGCTTGCTACGGAGGTTCTTTTCAATTCCCTTCTCTTTTATTGTTTTATTTATTGTTTTATTTAGCTTTATTTATTACGTCATGTAGAATAAAATCATGTAGATAGCCATTTTAATATCTCTTTTATTGCTTTATTTAGCTTTATTTATATAAAATTATGTAGATAGCCATTTCAATATTATGCAATAAAATAGGGTAATCGCGTAATTTCTCGAAGTCTTTTCTTTAAACGAATTGATTTGTCATAGGGAACCCGAAAGGGGCGTTGTGGGGTGCTAACACCTTCCCCACACGTAACTAACTCCCTTACCTAACTCTGGTTATAATGGCCAAGTTTGGTTTTCATTAAAATCAATGTCTTTTATCCTTTTCCAATGTTTATGGTCAAAACATTGGTGGCGACTCCATAAGAACCCCTTTTCGAAAACCTTGCTTTTATTAGAGGATAATCCAATTGTCAGGTACCTCGGAAGCAATGAAAACATTTTAAAACAAATACGCGAGTCTAAACCATCTTTTCGCGACCGCTCGCATAAACGTTCGAGACGTCCTCAGACGTCGGAAAGGGACGGCGGCGACACTTACTTACTATGGTAAAGTCGTCCGCGTATCTTTCTGATATCAGATATCGAATAGAGATCAAAGGGTAGAACTCATGCTTTGAGTTTGTTGACTTGATTGATCAAGTTTGTCTGTCCTGTCTTCTTTTCTTTTTTAATTAAGGAATTTAAAGAAAGAGAGGAATCCACTGGCCTTAGCTCATATACCCGTAGCTCATTGGGCAGATTGCTTTGAATAGCAAAATAGTAAAGATCAGAGTCGACATTCTTGGATTGGATTAGGCTGGTGCTATTTCTTTTTTTTTTTTAATAATAAGGAGAAAAGCTGCCTTAGGTTTAGTTTAGGAGTTTGAGTTCTCTCTGCTTTCATAGCCTAGTTTCGTAGCCTTGGTGCCTAGCCTTTTCTGATCCCGGGAGAATAAAATAAATAATAAGAATGGTTGTTCTTGAATCAGCTGTGAAAGACGCTCTTGCCTCAGTTGATGTTGGTGGAATAGATCCGTACACTCATACTAGAAGTGTACCATGGCAGGCAGGCAAGGAAGGCAGTCTAGTAATCCAGTCGATGGGCCCCTTTTTCCTTCCTCACCCTTTCTTTCTCTTTCTGGGACTTTATATTTTCGCTTTCAACTAATTCTGTTCGGGAACCTGTCTTCCACGCCACCTGTGGTTTTCGAGCATGGTCGTTTTCTTCTTTCTTTGCTAAGCTCTTCCATTTTTGGAGTGAACCTGAGTCTAATAAATCATTTTTTTGAAATTGTCCATGTCTGCGTGTTCTTCTGTACGGCCATATGACAAGTCATTTGCGAACATTTCGGGAACCTTTGGTGGTCTTTTTGTTCCAAACATCGCATCCAGTATTGTTGGTTCCTTTTTAATTAATTAATTAATTAATTAAAAGAGCTAGCTCATTAGCTATCTGTGAGCGGGGCTTGTTGAAAGCATCTACTCGAGTGTTTCGATAAACTTACCAGTCATCTCAACATTCCAAATTCCTATCTTTCTAGCCAGCAGCCTATTACGTAAACAGCTTTGTCAACTAAGACATATACATTGTAAAAGAAATCCTTTGGCCAGGTTCAGTAAAGAGAAATCGCAGGATAAACCGTGGGGAGATTCGTGAAGCTAACGATCGATATAAGCTCAAACAATTCCCAAGCACAACAATAGCAATAGCTGCAGCTTGAAAAGCGAAGGTAGTTCTTGGGACCTTCACATTCACAAGAGATAAATGGATAAGGTAGTTGTTATGGAGTCATGAAAGAGCCGATTGTCTGATGTGCTCGTCAGGTAGGAAGGAGATGACCATCGTGCTGATTCGGGGAAAAGACTGAAAATAAGCTCTCTCGAATGAAGACCGTGCTCCCTTCTTTATTTTATAGGGAGGAGATCTTCTGCCCGTGGCTAAGTAGAGAAAGAGAAAAGGGGTCTTTGGTTCTCCCCTAAGGCTGGAGAGGCTCTTCCCGCTAAGAAATAAAATCATGTTATATCTACGCCATGATATCAATCAGGTGGTTTAGAACTAAATACATATGGGTTCATCTTCCGCTTCTGGTAGAGAAGTTGAACAAATGGTCTCTGAGCTTTCGTCCCCGTATCCCATTCTAGGCCTTCAGCCGGCTTTGATCTACCCATATCTTCTTCCTTTAATTTTGCTATCTCTCTACGCTAAGCTGGCAAAAGGGCTTTCCGAGGAAATGGGTGTAGAGGAGCTCGTGTATCTTTAGTCATAGGGCTCACCCCTCAAGACCCTTGCTTCTCTGTCAGCTTCTTGTCTCGGAGTCTATTCTAACTACCTCTCTGCGGGACAGACAGCTGGAGGAGCACTTTCCGAGCGCTTGGCCAGGGGTTCTTCATCTATCAAGAGAGGGTTCCCGGTAATCAAGCTAGAAGTTCATTCCTCCCTTGCTTTGAAAACTTCTTAGGAAGTATCTACTCAGACGGGGATGGGTTTTGTTGATCCAGGTCGTACTCTATTGACTCAAGAAAAGTAGGTTTAGAAGGTGACACCTCCGCTAATTGTCAAATTGCGTCTATCGGATAACTACTTTAATCAATCAAAATTCTCAGGTTCCTCAATGCTGGCAAAAGAGCTTTGAGACTTCCCGCCGGAGGATAGAATGTGAAGTTGCAACTTCGGAAAGAAGAAGGAAGGAATTGTGAATGCAATCAACATTGCCACTCCTTCTTCTTCCTCACAGTAGACCAAGTCACGCAAACCGGAAAGGAAATTCACTCCAATACCTACCTCCTATGGAAGTCTTCTATTAAAATTGTTGGATGCTAAACTCCTTGTGCGCATCCCTCCCAAGAAAATGGAGCCACCATGTCCAGAATGGTATAAGCCGAGCGAAAAATGCAACTATCATTCGGATGCTCCGGGACACTCCGTGGATAACTGCATGGCCTTAAAACATAAGGTCCAAGATTTAATAGATGCAGGATGGATCACCTTTGACGCCTCTACTCCAAAAGTAGATGATCGGCCTCTTTCCAAACCCGAATGAAGGTTGGGCTAAGGAAGATCAGCAATTTAGGGCTCATCATTTTTGTCATCTAATAAAAAATAAATACAAAAAAAATATATACAATAAAAAATATATCAAAAAGCTTCCGATGTATCTCTCGTGATCCTCGCTCACGATCACGAGATTTTTGATTAATATCGGCTTTGTAAATATTTCTTTCTATCAATACAACGAGGCATTATTCATAATATTCATATTCTTTGTCATTCTTTTCCCTCTCACACATTTAATAAAGAAATCTAAAACAAAGCATAACCATACAGTCATGTCTGTGATTGAAAACTCTCTGGAAGATCCGAAAGCCGAAGGCGAATGGATTGAGTCAGACAGTGAGGAGGGGACCATTTCCCCGGACATGCAAAGATTGTTAGAAAAAGAAGCTCAATCAATACAGCCCCATCAAGAGAAAACTGAGGCCATCAACTTGGGACAAGAAGATAATAAGAAAGAAGTAAATATTGGTACCCAAATTGATGATGATGTCAGGGAAAGGCTGATACAGTTGCTAAGAGAATATGTGGATGTATTCGCTTGGTCCTACCATGATATGCCTGGAATTGATGAAAGTATAGTGGAGCATAGATTACCACTAAAAGAGGGATTTCGGCTCGTTAAGCGTAAGCTCGAAGAGTAAAGCCAGAATGGTCCTTAAAAATTAAGGAAGAAGTAGAAAAACAGTTGGATGCCAATTTTCTAATCGTGTCAAAATACCCTGAATGGTTGGCAAACATCGTGCCAGTTATAAAGAAAAATGAAAAAATCAGAGTATGCGTAGATTACAGGGACTTAAATCGTGCAAGTCCAAAAGATGATTTTCCCTTACCACATATTGATATGCTGGTAGATCATACCGCTACAAATACTCTCTATTCTTTCATGGATGGATATGCAGGTATAACCAAATTAAATTGGTTGTTGAAGATAGAGAAAAACTTCTTTCATTACGCCATGGGGTACATTCTCGTTATAGAGTAATGCCTTTTGGACTTAAGAATGCAGGGGCTACTTATCAAAGGGCCATGGTGACATTATTTCATGATATGATCCACAAAGAAATCGAAGTATATGTGGATGATATGATCGCCAAGTCCAAAAACGAGATAGATCACCTCCAATACTTACAGAAGTTATTCAATCGGCTTCGGAAATACCAGATCAAGCTCAATCCGGCTAAATGCACATTCGAAGTAGGATCAGGAAAACTCCTTGGGTTTATTGTCAGTAAAAAAGGAATTGAAGTAGACCCTGATAAAAAAAAGGCAATCGTAGAAATGCCCTCACCAAGAACAGAAAAAGAAGTCAGAGGGTTCTTGGGCCGAATAAACTACATTGCACGGTTCATCGCGCAATTGACAGACAAGTGCACGCCCATATTCAAGTTATTGCATAAAAGCCAACCGAAAGTTTGGAATGATGAATGTCAACAAGCTTTCGAAAAAATCAAAACGTGCCTAACCAATCCACCAGTATTGGTACCACCTGTGGAAGGAAAGCCCTTGATTCTTTACCTTTCAGTACTCGACGAGTCCATGGGATGTGTGCTCGGTCAACAAGATGATGCGGGTAAGAAAGAACAAGCCATATATTACCTCAGTAAGAAATTTCTAAACTATGAGACCCGTTATACACCACTCGAAAAAACATGTTGTGCATTGGTGTGGGCAACTCAGCGCCTTCGACAATATATGGTTAGACACACAACCTGGTTGATTTCTAAAATGGACCCAATCAAATACCTGTTTAAAAAACCCGTCTTGACCAGAAGGATAGCCAGGTGGCAAGTACTCCTCTCAGAATTCAACATTGTTCATGTCACTCAGAAAGCTATCAAAGGCAGTCCTTTAGTAGACTACCTAGCACATGGGCCAACTGACGAATATCAATCCCTCCAAGATGATTTTCCAGATGAGCACATAATGCACATCCAACATGAAGACCTTGAAAATAATAAGTGGATCATGTTTTTCGATGGAGCTTCAAACTTATTGGGACATGGGGTTGGAGCTATTTTAATATCTCCCGAAAAGAAGTATATCCCAGTAACAGCCAGATTAAACTTTGATTGCACAAACAATATGGCGGAATACGAAGCCTGTGCTCTAGGTATTCAAGCAGCTCTGGATCATGGGGTGACTAGACTCAAAGTATTCGGTGACTCATCCCTTGTTATTTACCAACTCAAGGGTGAATGGGAAACTAGAAATTCCAAATTAATCCCTTATCTGGAGCACATCCGTAATATGACTACAGAAATGGAAAACATCAGTTTCGAGTACATCCCTCGGGAAGACAACCAGATTGCAGATGCACTGGCAACATTATCATCCATGTTCGCATTAGCACAAGAACATGAGATGCCCATCATCCAAATCAAAAGGCACAATAAACAAGCCTTTTGTATGATGACGGACAATGAAAAAGATAAAACCCCTTGGTATCATGACATAAGGCGATACTTGATAAAGGGTGAATACCCCGAGGGAATCAGTGACAATGACAAAAGGATCATTCGGAAAAGGGCCATAGGGTTTATGTTGATAGGAGAAACCCTTTATAAAAAGAATTTTGATTCCACTTTGTTAAGATGCGTAAATCTTGAAGAAGCACAGAAATTGATTAAAGAAATACATGAAGGAACCTTCGGGACTCATGCACCAGGGCATATCATGGCTAGGAAAATCCTCAGAGCAGGATACTTTTGGTCCACAATGGAAAAGGACTGTCATCAGTATGCTAGAAAATGTCAAAAATGTCAGGTACATGCGGACAATGTACATGTTCCACCGGTACCACTTAATGTTATGGCTATCCCTTGGACATTTGCTATGTGGGGCATGGATGTTATCAGACCTATTGAGCCTAAGGCATCCAATGGCCATCGATTCATTCTGGTGGCTATCGACTACTTCACTAAGTGGGTAGAAGCTGCATCTTATGCACATGTGACTAAAAAAGTAGTGGTCACCTTTGTTAAGAAAAATATCATATGTCGATATGGCATCCCACATCGTCTTATTACTGATAATGGAACCAACTTGAATAACAAGATGATGAAGGAATTATGTCAAGATTTCAAAATTCAACACCATAATTCCTCTCCCTACCGGCCCAAAATGAATGGCGCAGTGGAAGCAGCCAATAAAAACATCAAGAAGATTGTTCAAAAGATGGTTAAAACCTATAGGGATTGGCATGAAATGTTGCCTTTTGCTCTTCACGGTTATCGAACGTCTGTACGAACCTCAACAGGAGCCACTCCATTCTCCCTTGTATATGGAATGGAGGCCGTTTTGCCAATAGAGGTCGAAATACCTTCCCTGCGAATTATAATGGAAGCAAAATTAACAGAAGCTGAATGGGTTCAAAGTCGATATGATCAATTAAACCTTATCGATGAAAAGCGGCTGAACGCTATATGTCATGGACAAGCCTATCAAAAGAAGATCAAAAAGGCTTATGATAAAAAGGTCCACCCTCATACTTATCAAGAAGGGGATCTAGTGATAAAGAAATTGCTTCCAGCCCAGAAGGATAAAATTGGAAAGTGGGCAGCAAATTACGAAGGACCCTTTGTGGTCAAACGAGCTTTCTCAGGAGGGGCACTTATCCTCACTAATATGGATGGAGAGGAACTTCGACACCCGATCAATTCTGATGCGGTGAAGAAGTATTATGCTTGAAGACATTGCTCATGACCCGTCAGGAATGAAAACCCGCAAAGGGCATCCCTGGGCAAAAGATAGGGTCTATATCCCTCGCTAGGATACGTCCTAGGCAAAAAGTAGAGGCAAAAAAAAAAAAATAAAAAAAAAGAAACTAAGAGCAATGGTTACTTTAGTCGAAAACCGAAAAGGCGGCTAAAGTAACATTCTTCCAGAAGCAAGCAGTCTGCATAGTCTTCACTCTGAGTTCAGGCATATCAACTGAAGCAATTAGGAGAACCAGGGGGCAGATATCATGGACATGACTGTTTAAGCCTATACAGTATAGCCAACCCTGACCACCCATTCTTCTAAATACCTTTTGAAATCCTTCTATAAAAGAAATAACTTTTGCTCATTTATCAATAAAAATTCCTTTTCATTTCCTTTCTCTTGACCAAATATTATGGAAATGCCTCTTTATTGATAAATCATAAATATGCGCAAAGACTTTTAATCAAAGATCAAGCATGCATCTAAAAAGAGGAAGCATAAAAATAATAAAAGAATAAGTGCCTGCTAGGATATTCTTAGGTAAAAATTAGGGTAGCCTACTAGATCGGAAACCCCAAAAGAACGATCTAGGCAAAAGATAAGGCAAAAGCCCCCTAAGATATTCTAGGCAAAAATTAAGGCAGCTCGCTAGATCGAAAACCCGTAAAGGGCGGTCTAGGAAAAAGATAGGGCTAAAACCAAGAGATGAATAAAAGAGGAGCCCATCATCATGATCTTAAAAGAAGAGCCCATCGACATATTCATAAGAAGTCAACGGGAGAAGGCCAGTTACTTTCTAAATGCATCAAAAATGAATAAACAAATAGATTGCATTTAGGACATCCACACACAAAGTAAGTTGCATAATACGACTTTGTCAAAAATAAAAAAAATTTCTTCAAACAAGAATAATAAACATGCACATAAGGAGGATAGTCTCCATACTTGTGATTGAAAATAGAAGGCGCCAAAATCCAGCCTCTAAATGAAAATCAAAATTGTGAAAGGCGAAATCAAAACTATTCCAGCAGAATGAAGAGCTTCAAGGAAAATAGTTCTAACCCTTCTACTCCCAATAAACGAAGGTAAACCAGAAAAAAGCCAACGGAAAGGCTTGATCATCCCCAAGAGGATCCTTGCCTAATCCAGAGGCAAGACAAAAAAAAATTACCTCACGACTCATCTTCATCGCCACATGAGTCATCAAGCAAACTCATTCCCCAAAGGAGAATAAGGACTACACAAGAATCCATCAAAGAAAATACGGAGACAAATCCTCCATATCACCAGGGGGCAACAAAAAAAAAAGAAAAGAAAAACTTTCATTCCCCAATAGAGGCCACAACGAAAAAGGCCAAATAAAAAATCTCCAAGTAGAGTATATCCAGAAAATCTACAAAAAGAGGAAAACAAAAATTTCCATCTTCCAGCTCAAATAAGAGCTTCACAAAGCCAGGAGCCAGACTCCATCATCAAATTCGGATCCCCAGGAAACCGACAGACTCCTCGGTGAATCCCAAAAAAAAGAGAAAAGAAGAAAATTTCTTCATTACGCTCAATAAAGAGCTTCACAAAAGTCAAGAGCCAAGACTCCATCATAAAAAAAAATCAAATCAAGGATTAGATCCCCCAAGAAAAGAAAAATTCCCCAGGGATCACCAAAAAGAAAAGAGAAAAAGATATCTTTTCATCCAAAGAAAAAAGCCAATGTGCATAAAAAGGCGCACATATGTAAAAACCAACTCGCAAAAAAGAAATTCAAATCGCGAGGAAAAGATAAAAACCTATTCCCCAGTAGGAATAAGAGCATAGGCAAAGCCAGCTCAAACAACAGCGTCCAATAAGGAGTCAAAAACTCCATTACTCCCTAGGGGGCAATTCAAAATAGATCCCCAGGAAACAACCAAATCTCTGGTGGATCATCAAAAAGAAAAATCCCCAGCGGGCCTACCAACAAAAGGCAAAATACAAATTCATATCCTCAGGGAGTTAATCGCCCATAACACCCAATATGAATATCTCTAGTGAAAGGCAAAACCTTCACTCCCAAGAATGCCTATGCCTACTCAGAGGCAAGCAAAGAGCCGATATCCCCAAGAAACGGGAAATCAACCTATGCAAGAGGCAATACAAGCACAAAGCTTTCAAAAAAGCATCCGCCTACTCAGAGGTATTATCAAAAACAAATATCCTCAAGTAGAACATCAGCCTATTCAGAGGCAAAAAACAACAAATAAAAAGCCTTCACCACTATTGAAGCATCTGCCTAATCAAGAGGCACAACCAACAAAAATCAACAAATCCCCAGTGGATTCCCGCCTAAATCAGAGGCAACCAACAAAGAATCTCCAGCAAAGACCGGATGGCTAAACAAAAAAGCCAAAAACAAATCATCCCCGGCAAGACCGGACGGCTAAAAAGAAAAGCCAAAAATAAAGAATCCCCGGCAAAGCCGGATGGCTAAACAAGAAAAGCCAAAAAAGAATCCCCGGTAAAACCGGATGACTAAAACAGAAAAGTCAAAACAAATATTCCCCACGGAATGGGCGCATGAACAGAAACAATAAGTCGCCAACACATCTCCAAAATCAGATGACCACAGGATTGACTATCAAAAAAGTCATCCTAAAAGCCTTGCAGAACGGGGTTCGGACCAGGTGGGGGTAGGTACCCATCAGAGCCTTTGCAGAACGGGGTTCGGATCAGGTGGGGGTAGGTACCCATTAGAGCCTTGCAGAACGGGGTTCGGACCAGGTGGGGGTAGGTACCCATCAGAGCCTTGCAGAACGGGGTTCGGACCAGGTGGGGGTAGGTACCCATCAGAGCGTTGCAGAACGGGGTTCGGACCGGGTGGGGGTAGGTACCCATCAGAGCCTTGCAGAACGTGGTTTGTACCGGGTGGGGGTAGGTACCCACCAAAGCCTTATAAAATAAGGTTTATACCGGATGAGGGTAGGTACTCATCAAAATCTAGCAAAAAAGTGTAGATTCGTACCAGGTGGGGGTAGGTACCCACCAAAGCCTTATAAAATAAGGTTTATACCGGATGAGGGTAGGCACTCATCAGAATCTAGCAAAAAGCAGATTCGTACCAGGTGGGGGTAGGTACCCACCAGAGCCTTATAAAATAAGGTTTGTACCGGATGAGGGTAGGTACTTATCAAAACTTAACAGAATGCATCAGGTGGAGTAAAATACTTGCCTGAGCATTACAAAAATGGGTTACAAATACCTTGCTTCTATTAGAGGATAGTTCAAGTGTTGAACACCTTGGAAGTAAGTACCCACAAGAGTTTAGCAAAATGCGAACTCATACCGGGTGAGGGTAGGTACTCACCAAAGCCTTGCAAAACAAGGTTTATACCTAGTGGGGGTAGGTACCCACAAGAGTCTAGCAAAACAAAGACTCGTACCGGGTGAGGGTAAGTACTCACCAGAGCCTTATAAAGTAAGGCTCAAACCAGATAGGGGTTGGTACCTATCAAAAATATTTATCATCTGGAGGATCAGTAAAGAAGCATTCGAAGGATAACCGGGCAAAAGGGTTAACTCCTTCCCCTACCAAACTAATTTTGTCGGCATATTAAGCCAACAAATTAGCTGGGCAGGTGAAGGGGGGGCAGCTGTAGACCCCTAATTTTGCCCGGTCCCTCAATAAAGGCTAAAGAGACTTCCTACAACAAGATAAAGCTCGTCTGGCATCTCAATAAAGCCCAAGAAGATTTCCTATATGAAGATAAAGCTTTAACGGGCGTTCATCGGCACCAACCGACGTCCGAATAAAGAAAGGAAAGCTTCCTAGGGGTCCCAGAACACAAAAACTGGCCAAAACAGGTCGAGACCACCGTCCCAGAGTCGAGATGGCCGTCCCAACCTTCCCTGGCCAAGTGGGACGGCCGTCCCAAGTGAGACTGCCAGTCCCAGCTTTCAGGGGGTCCCAGCATGTGTAAAAGATGCAGTTGGGACGGCCGTCCCAACCCAGACAGCCGTCCCAACCCAGAGGGGCGTCTCAAATGGTCAAGCAGCGAAAAACTATAAATAGGAGGCTCATTTGCCACTGTTACACACACCAAACAACTCCCAATACTTGTCTATTCTCTTCCCTCTTTGAATGAACTCTCTGATTGCCTTAATAAGGTAACAATCAGTTAAGGAATCATATTCCAGCATTCGATTCTTCTGTAAAATTTAGTAGATTCAGTGTTGTATTCGGAGAGGAGAGTCTTTGTAGAGCGAAGGATTGCCAAAACGCATCCTTACGATTAAAGATTCACAATACAAAGCTTGCTACGGAGGTTCTGTTCAATTCTCTTCTCTTTTACTGCTTTATTTATTGCTTTCTGTATGCAATGTAAACTAAAATCATGTAGATAGCCATTTTTTAAACTAGGGTAATTGCATAATTTCTTATAATCTTCACTTAAATGAATTAGTCCGTCATAGGGAACCCGAAAGGGGTGTTGTGGGGGTGCTAACACCTTCCCCACACGTAACTAACTCTCTTACCTAACTCTGGTTATAATGGCCAAGTTTGGTTTTTATTAAAATCAACGCCTTTTTATCCTTTTCCAATGTTTATGGTCAAAACATTAGTGGCGACTCCAAAAGAACCCCTTTTCGAAAACCTTGCTTTTATTAGAGGATAGTTCAGTTGTTGAGCACCTTGGAAGCAATGAACACATTTTAAACAAAAACGCGAGTCTAAACCATCTTTTTGCGACCGCTCGCATAAACGTTCAAGATGTCCCTGGATGTCGGAACGGACGGCGGCGACAACGATCAAGGCATGTTGTTGGTCAGACCTCTCTATTACTTGGTCTCTTTCACGAAGTAATTGACCATACTAAGCTAATCCATCTCTTTCTTTATCATGTAGCTCATCCAGGTTTTCTCTGTATCTTTCAGCGGTTTCCCACAACTTTTGTGCTTCTGACCGAGTTTCTGCTAGGTCATCCTATATTAACTTGATCATTTTTGCCTGTTCTGCAAGCGCACTCTCAAGATGTGCTATTTCGTCATTCATGTCCCGGAATAGACTATCTTGTTCAAGCCTCGAAATTTTCAGTGCTTGTTTAGTCTCTTCTTGATAATCAGCACAATCATTCTTAAGGCGCTCTACTTCATGGTCCTTCTTTTTACATTGCCTTTTTAGATTGTCTATTGTAAGGGTCGCTTCTTGCTCTTTTTCTTCGAAGGCCTTTAGCTGAGCTTCCATGACTTCTACCCTTTTATTTAAGGCATTGACCTGCAATTGTAGCTCTTCATTGACTAATGTTTTCGTGAATGTAGCAGATGGTTGGGGTATCCTTCTACTTTTCCTCCATTCTTCATATTCGTGGGATGTAGACACCTGAACCTTTCCAAGTTCTTTATCCCCTATATAGACTGGTCTTTCCCATGCTTTCTGGAGAGCAGATACTTCTTCAAAGCTATGGGAGTAATGGCATAGACTCAACCCTCTGAGCTCTTCTTGAGTTGGCATAGTCTGGGTTCTCATGAGTTGTCTCATAGCTATCTTAGGAGAGTAAGCTATACAACCCCTGAGGCCTAGTAGTGGTATGCTCAGTTAATCTTCGCATCGTATAAGAATATAACCGGGTCGGAACCAAGGGCAAACCCATGATACATGCTCTATGTTCCAATTTTCTAACTTGGTTTTCCATTCTAAAGCTTGACGGTGCTGAAGAGGGATTTTTGCAAAACTTCTTAAAGGATCAGGGAATATGCCCATGTAGCTTGAAGCGTAGAAGTGAGTGACGCCCCATACATATAGTAATGAAGTGCAACATCTAAGTGTTTTACCCTGTTTCTGTCGGCAAAAATCTACTGAAAGCAGGGTATCAGCAAGAATTGCAGGTATAGGACTCTTAGAGTATACATCCCAGGAAAAGAATGCATCTATTGCAGCATGATCCACAACGTTCACATGAAATGGGAATAATATGATTCCGAACATTGCCAATGCTAGAGTTTTGTTGAAGGTAGACCAATCTTTCTTTTCAGCCAAAGAGATTAAGTGGTCTTCTATTATGGACATTTTCCAACCTCGGATGTTCCCTTTTCCCTCTAGAATGGATTGATGAGGAGGCAGTCGTATGATAGTAGCAACCTTACTCACGACAACATATACTCTTAAGCAGACATAGACCCCGACTGACTGAGGCCATCTAACCATGAGTTCATATTCTTCTAAGGTTAGTACTAAATCGAACTGCAAAAACTCAAAGTAGTATAGATCGGGATTCCAGAAGTGGACCAATGCTCTAACAAAGATTGGATCGATGCTGATTTTCAGGAGGTCAAGAATCCTTCCATAAGATTTCTCAAAGTTAGCACTGACCTCTGGCGGCATATATGCACTCAACTACCTTAACTTCTCTACACGGCATAGAAGGATTTCCACTTTCTTTAACTGTCTATTACTGGATCCCTCCATTATCTAAAAGAAATGAAAATGCATGATATGAGGATGAGTCCTTGTAAATGAATGCATGTAGGTGTTTGTTTTTCTAAGTATTATCATGTTTTATTCCTAATATGATACATGATAGTACTTGGTTTTTCTTAAAAAGAAAACTATCTATATAGATGTTTATGGATTTTGATGAAGAGAGTCCTATTTTCTTCTCTTAACATTTTTATGAACAAAGGTTGTATGAATTATAAGACTTTTATCAAGAATCTTTTTATTTTATAAAGGGTATTTTTATAGCTTTAATTTTTTTATATTTTTTTATGACCCTTTATCTCTTTTGTCGGTCAACGTGGCTACTTAGCTTACAAAGAACCTGAAACCAGGCTAGCTTAACTGAAGACTGTCCGAGATAAAGTTGGTTTATCTTATCACTTTTATGATTTTTAGGGTTTTTCACTATTTTGTTTGTTGTATGATTACCCTATGCTAATGCATCAATACAAATGCAGCAAACGAATGCACACACAATTCATTCATCCACGAGCAGAGCCACGCTTATTTAATCATGAGGTAGGGTTTTCCTGCAGAAACGTGCTTGGTTTAGGTGGTTCTAAACTGTTCTGACCAAGGCCAAAGGTCCCCAAGGTGCCCCCATTATAGGGACCTCTCAATCTCTCAGTCCTCGGGTCATGCACGGAACTCCGTGTCGACATCCTTAGACCAAAAGAAGAGAGTTATCACCTTGAGTTGGTGGTTTCCGACAACGGTTGTAGCCCCGTGTGCCAACAAGCCGGTTGTATCTGCCACCCACTCCCTATAGGTATTCACTCTTGCCCCCGGGTATAGAGGGACTGTTGTGTGCAAGGGTTTTTGTGTGCAATTTATATTTCAAACAATTTGCAGAAAATAATCATACAGCAATTATTAAAGTTGTACAATAAAACATACGAAAAAGGGTAAAGGCGTAATTTCAAATCTTTACTTAGTTTGAGTTTATCCGTCACTAAATGGGATCAACTCTCCAACAAATCCCCAGTGGAGTCGCCATCTGTCGCCGCCGTCTGTTCCGACGTCCAGGGACATCTAGAACGTTTATGCGAGCGGTCGCGAAAAGATGGTTTAGACTCGCGTTTTTTGTTAAAATATGTTCATTGCTTCCGAGGTGCTCAACAACTGAACTATCCTCTAATAAAAGCAAGGTTTTCGAAAAGGGGTTCTTTTGGAGTCACCACCAATGTTTTAACCGTAAACACTGGAAAAGGATAAAAAGCATTGATTTTAATAAAAACCAAACTTGGCCATTATAACCGGAGTTGGGTAAGGGAGTTAGTTACGTGTGGGGAAGGTGTTAGCACCCCACAACGCCCCTTTCGGATTCCCTATGACGGATTAATTCATTTAAGTAAAGATTACGAGAAATTACGCAATTACCCTATTTTATTGCATAATATTAAAAATGGTTATCTACATGACTTTATTTCATATTGTATACATAAAGTAATAAATAAAGTAGTAAAGGAGAAGAGAATTGAACAGAACCTCCGTAGCAAGCTTTGTATTGCGAATCTTTTAACTATGAGGATGCGTTTTGGCAATCCCCCGCTCTACAAAGACTCTCCTCTCTGAATACAAGATCGACTCGACTAAATTTTTACAGAAGAATCGAATGCTGGAATATGATTCCTTAACTGATTGTTACCTTATTAAGGCAATCAGAGAGTTCATTCGAAGAAGGAAGAGAAAAGACAAGTACTGGGAGTTGTGTGGTGTGTGAAAAAGTGGCAAATGAGCCTCCTATTTATAGTTTTTCGCAGCCTGGCAATTTGGGACAGCCATCTGGATTGGGACGACCATCTAGGTTGGGGCGGCCGTCCCAATTGAAATTTTTACCTTTGGGTCCACCCCTTGAAGTGTGGGACGGCCAGTCTCACTTGGGACGGCCGTCCCACTTGGCCAGGGTAGCTTGGGACGGCCGTCCCACATTTGGGACGGCTGTCTCAACTTGTTTTGGCCAGTTTTTGTGTTCTGGGACCCCTGGGAAGCTTTCCTTTCTTTATTCGGACGTCGGTTGATGCTGATAAACGCCCATTGAAGCTTTATCTTCATATAGGAAGTCTTCTTGGCCTTTATTGAGATGTCGGGCGAGCTTTGCCTTGTTATAGGAAGTCTCCTTAGCCTTTATTGAGAGACTGGGCAAAATTAGGGGTCTACAGGTATTCCTTGCACTTGATGGATATGTGCAAGGGCTTGTTATGGTTTGATCCCTCGAGGGGGAGTTCTTCCTCTGTGAAGGTGAGGTGATCGCTTGTCATGATGTGACCGACGATCCTCTCAACTTTTTCTTGGGATATGGAGTGAGGTACATGCGCTTCGCTCAAGACCTTCAACAGGGCGTTTCTATGCGGTTCCGAGCTCATCATTAAAGATAATAATGTGATCTTTGCAGGTGTGTGATTGAGCTGGTCTATAATGGAATACTCGCTTTGCCTTATAAACTGGAGTAATTCCTCTGTCTCCTCCTTGGATTCCTTATTTTCTTTTTCTTCGGTCTTTTTATTTTTTCCTTTATTTTTGGGGACATCTTCTTGTGAGTCCTTGGGGGAGTAGATTCTTCCACTTCTAGTCATGCCCCCAATGCCGGTTATATTCGTGATATCCTCTTTTATTGGTGAAGATTCTTCGTATCTCCACGGTACAACTTTATTTGACTCGTAGGGGAAAGGACGCGGCATAAGCAGTCGCACTGGTGTCCTTGCCCCCTCTTCCTTATTTCTGAGGACCAACGGTCGAGGCTTATTTTCCTCTTATGGTGAGTCGACCGTTGGGGAAAGCTTGATTAGGAGTGGCTTTCTCTCCATTCTTCTAATTTGGAAGATGTGTCAGTTAATCCTTCCTTTTTATTATCTTATTTATTAAGAATGAAGGAGGGGAAATTAAATATGCAGATGAATGATATGCATGCAAGTAGACAATTGTTGAATAAAGAAAAATTTCATTTATCCATTGGAAGGTGTACATTCCCCTATTCCATACTACGAAGCAACTTTTGACAAAAGCGGAAAAGCCTAAAGAAACCCACAGGTGGGTCTTGATCTCTATGTAATTCCCTTTCGGCTTCTTGGACGTGACGAGCAAGTGCTTTGCTTTGCTTTTGGACCACCTGGCTCATATCTTCACTGTACTTTTGAGCCTCTTTGATCTTTGCCTCTTGATGGATGACCAAGGCTTGCAGTTCATCGAGTTTTGCAAGGGCTCAGTCCTTTTCTTGTAGTACTTGGCCGTACTCAGCTAGCCCGTCTCTTTCTTTGCAGCGTAGCTCAGCGAGACTTTTGTTGAGTCTCTGATTGGCCTCTCGCTCTTGGCGTATTTCTGACCGAGTCTTGGTAAGTTCTTGCAACAACTCCTTGATCGTCTGAGCCTGTTTTGCTGATTCGGCCTCAAGGCGTGCTGATCTGGCGGTTATTTCTTGAAGTTGACCATCCGAGATGGTTCTAGCAGCTTTGGATGCTCGGATAGCTTGTTCATTAGAGTCAGCACACTGGTCCTTGAGGCGCTCTATTTCATGATCCTTTTTCTTGCATTGCCTTTGCAGACCATCAATGGTGAGGATAGACTCTTGCTCTCTTTCTTCAAGGGCCCTCATCTGGGCTCCCATGATTTCTATCTTCTGGGTCAAGGCGTCGACTTGAGCTTGCAGCTCTTCACTGTTGGCATTTGTCCGGCCATTTTCAAAATTTTTCAAAGACTATCAAAGCAAGCTTTGATACCACTTGTTGGAATCGTGCAGCAGAATGTTTGCGGTTGCGGACAAAACAAGAGGGGGGGGGGTGAATTGGTTTCTTATAAAAATTAGGGTTTTAAATTTTTTTCCCAAATTTCACCGATTAAAATTCTTGTAAAGTAAAGAGATAAGAGAAAGAAGATTACACAAGTAATTATACTAGTTCGGATCAAAAGACCCTACGTCCAGTTGTTAATCACTCTAAAAGATGATCAACACAGTCATTATTATCACAATTTAAAATAGATTACAATTTACAAAAGATAAGGATTAGAAAACACCTCTCTTGAGTCACACAAGAGATGAACACATCCTTTGAATCCACAAAGGATGAACGACAACTTTTCCTAGAGACGACACAACACACAATCGACCAAGAAACCCACTCAGTGATTCTTATCGCTTCTAGCCCACACTAGGTTTTCAAAAGCCCCTTTTTCTTCCCTACACAAAGTTCTCTAGCAATCACAACTCTCAACTTTTGTATGAAAAATGTTATTTTGTTCAGAGAGCCATAGAGAACTTAAATAGAGAGATTAGGGTATGGGAAATAGGATTTTCGAAATATGGAAAATATGCATCGAAAATAGGTCCAAATTCAAATTTCAAAATCATAACAGACGCAGATAATCGATGATCATAGGTGATAATCAATTATCACAGAACCATTTTCACAGAGGAGTGAATTTGGATAGGATAATCGATTATCCTTTGAGATAATTGATTATCACAGAACTTCCAGAACCCAAAATCAATTGGGATAATAATTATCAACCCAGATAATTGATTATTCCAGCAAGTTTTCCAAAAACAAATTTTCAAGCAAGATAATCGATTATCCCAGGTGATAATCGATTATCACAGAGTGGTTTTGATAAATATGAACTTTCAGAGGATGGATTATGTGCTAACTATCTTGGACTCTATTTTAACAGACTCAATAATAATAAAACATGGTTATTACAAGTCGATACAACAATATATAAGTCTTCTAATCTTGAAGTCCTTTAACTCCAAAACATCATCAAAATCTTCAGTCATCATATCTTTGTATGTTCAACAATGTGTGGGCAGCCCAAATGATGGAAATATTCTTCCTCCTTCCACCATGGATGACGCTGAACTCCTTACACCTTAAGCACCCAAGGTGAACCAAAATTATTTCCCAAGTTTCTAGAGAAACTTAGCACTTTCTCCTCCAAGGAAGGTTCCTTGTTACAAAGACACTTGAAAAGTCAATTCAGGGTACAAACAAAATATGTAAGTTCCACACACAAGTTTTGACTTCATTCCAAATGCGCCAAAGAAGCTACATAAGGGGTTATAATTATAGTGTTTCCCCTCTCATCTAGTTTTAGAATTTTGAGATGTGGGACTTATTCTACTCTTATGTGAGACACCAAAAATGGGCTCTAGAAGTCCCACATTCTTTTCTTC
Source organism: Sphenostylis stenocarpa (assembly GCA_963425845.1). Taxonomy (NCBI): domain Eukaryota; kingdom Viridiplantae; phylum Streptophyta; class Magnoliopsida; order Fabales; family Fabaceae; genus Sphenostylis; species Sphenostylis stenocarpa. The sequence goes on from OY731403.1 coordinate 25,827,242, forward strand.
TATGTTTTCCTAAGAATTTATATATCATTTTGAACACAATGGGTTACAAACACTTGTATTAATGCAGCCAATGATCTCTCTTGTGGTCCTCCATTAGACCCTCCCTCTTTTAAAGGATTTGTCCTTAGATCCTGATCTTCACTATCAAATCCTACAAAAGGCATTAAATCACATATGTAAAAGTAGGACTGATTCCATATTCAGAGATGACAGATCTAATCTAAATGCATTATTATTAAAAGTAAGATATCTAATCTAGGTATTTATTAAAAAGATTTAATCTAGGTATATAACACAAGGACTAAGACTCTCCTTGATCCCAACTCTTCTTCAGCAAGTTACTTACTTGATTTTCTATCTCAAGGGATTCATTCAATGTTTTGGGAAATAGATCATTATTCTCAAAATTATGTTATATCCCATGTGGTTGAAAATTAAGCCTGTAACTTGTGGTAGCAAGTGTCCTTTTTATGAGAGAAGGAAAAGAGGTTGTTCACACTTCAGAGGAGAAATTTATTTTGAAAAGTTTTTGTTGAACAACTCTTTTGGAGGGGACACAAAACCCCCAAACACTATTCCTTCTCAATTCAATTTTTATTTAAAAGATAATGTTTTTATTTTGACTTTTTTCTCTCTCTTACAATTTTATTTTTGATTTTTATTTGGTCATCCCTAACTTGTTGAGGTGTAAGAGGACACAAAATTATTTTTCTATCATTGTGAAGGAAACTTATCTTGTTAGTGTGGTCATCATGCATAGTTTGTCTATCATGTTAATGATGTGACTGATTTTCAACACATCTTAAGTAACTTATAAGGTTATGATATTGTTTATAATGTGTTAATAAAGCTTAATTAACTATAATTTATATTATTAGGCCTTTGGAAGCCTTAACATAAAATTCTGCATAAAAACAATAAATTAGCCATATTTTATTGTATACGGGTATTGACATTGGTCCACTATTTTATTTATCATTTTTTTTACAGAGCTTATAAAATCATTATTCTTAAAGCATTGGAAACTAGACAAATTTATCTTTCCAGAGGATCAAGAACCACTCAATTCGGAGCTAAATTGAATTTTATATAAATTATTAAATAGAGGTTACGCACACAAAGTCAGTTCAACGGACATGCTTCAGTAAATTAATTATCTTAAATTTGATAGACCTCCAAAAATCATAAAAATGGTGGTTTTTTAAAGCTAACTTAACAAGGTTTCTAAAGAGACCATAAGAGTTTAATTTTAAGAAGTATTGAAGAAACTTCAAGTGTTTGAAGTACGTGGTACTGCACTGAAGCGAAGATAGCGCGACTCTTCAACCTCTCTCTGAAGTTAGTTGATTATCTCCGGTGATGGGCCTTGTAACTCCTAATTGTACATTAGTTAAAGCTTATATTAGATTAACTTAATGTAGAAATAAGTAGTCAAAGTTGTAGAATTTAGAATCAATCAAGAATCGTTTTTCTCTCAAGCTTTTCTCTCTCTCGCGCACAAGCATTCTCCATGGGTTTTCTCCTTGCTTGCATCACACGCTCCATGTATGTGTTCCTTTTTCTTCACTGTTTTTCATGAATTGGTTCTGGATCTTCGTCTTCTACTCTTTCTATTGCTTTTCCTTTACTGAATTCATGAATTAGATTAGTTTTTACCGAACAAAAATCATTAAGAATGGATGCATGTGACAAATTGTTCTAGACTTGTGTTCTTGACTTGGTTTAGCTTGTGGATGTCTCTCGGTTGAGGATTGAAGCTTGCAATCACTTTGTTGAACTGTATGGTGAATGCTTAATTGATTAATTATGTTTTCACAATGTAAAAAATGCAGTAGTCTTGCAATCTTGCTTACATCGAATCATGATGATGGTTTATGTTCTTGCTTTCTTTAATTTTCTACATTTTATTGCTTTCACTTTACTATTTTGATGTTTGAGACGCTTTACAGTCATTGTAGCTAGGTTTTATTGCTTTGATTACTTGTTTTAATCTCTGTAGAATCTTAGTTTTAGGTTTAGATAGATTTTACTGCACTCGTTTTATGTTCTGTCATACAATAGCGTAGTTTGGAATAGATTAGTTGTAGCTAGGTACTCAATTTAATTTTCTGCACCGCAAATCCCCCTTGAATATTGAAAAACTCATAAATATACATTGGTGCATTCATTCCAGTACTTGCAAATCACATTTACCACTGTTTTGAGCAATTTGACCAAATTGACCACTGTCACTCGGTCAGGATTCTAGTCACACGAACCAAAACACACTCACACGGTCATCTCACATTTTAAAACCTCAAAACACAAAAATAATTGCATTTCTCTTGGTCAATCATATATTTTATACACTGCATGATCAAGACATCTAGTCATAATATCATTTTGATCGAAACCTTTTCATTTGTTTGGCTTTCTGACCACCAAGTATTGTTCATTACAAGTCATTTTTCATTTCAAAAACTTAAAACTCAAAAATAATTATATTTCACTTGGTCATTCATATATTTTACACCTTGAATTTAATTCTTGACTGAGCAATTGTGTTTACATTTTGTTTTGACCGATATCACATATGTTTGACCAAGTCTGGTTTGTTTCTGATCGTGGTCACTGTTCATCACGGTCAAATTTATGAATTTGGTTTAATTTCATTCTTTTGCATTGTTTTTCATTTCTGTTAGCATTCTTCTTGATCAAACATATATTTTATTCACTGATTTCAATTTTCAACCGAGAACATCTTTGAATATATGCATGTTAACCGAGAGCATAAATTTCTGACCGTGATTCCTGACTGTGAATACTGTTCATGTTGGTCGATTTGCGATATCGGTCGTGGTTACTGTTCATCACAGATCGATTTGAGATTTTACATTGTTTTTGTTATTTTGCATATTTTTAGCCATTTTTTCATTCTGCAATATTTTCATTCATTGCATATTAGGATTTAACCTCATTTTAGTTTAGTCTAAGATTGTAAATTTCATTTTTAGTTTAGTTCCCCATTGAATCATTCATAACTCAATCATATATTCTTATTACTTCCACGAATGTATATTCTGGTTCCCCTTGTACTGCATTATTAATGGCTTAGGGGAACTTATTTGAAAGTGTTGAAATCGCGACAAAAATCTTTACCTTTCAAATTGGCATTGTTGTCCTTGTGAAGTAAAATATACCTTTCAAATTGTCACCGTTGCCGTTGTGAAGTAGGATCATTAAGAATTAGGAGTTGTGATTGATTCATTTCATTGCATATAGTTTAGTTTGCATTTCATTTGCATTTTTGCACTTGTGTTATTTTGTTGCAGCATTTATACAGGTACCTTGGTGTATGACCAAAGCTTCCATAGTTGATCTAGCTCCATTTGATCCGGAAATTGCCGAACTTGCATTAGGAACTTGCCTAAAAGACTCGAGGCAGAGGATACAAGAACAACAAAACATAGAAAACTTAAAAATAGGTCAAGACCCAACGATTATTGATTCTGATATGGATTCACAACAAGAAAAGACTTTGAAGGAGTTGGCAGCACTCGCCGAGCACTACCAAGTTGTTATGTATACATATGCCTCTCGCCAAGAGAAGGAATGGTGGGTTATGAGCTGAAATCTAGTTTAATTCATTTGTTGCCCAAGTTCCATGGTTTGGCTGGAGAAGATCCTCATAAACATTTGATGGAGTTCCACGTGGTGTGTTCTACAATGAGACCAGCTGATGTACCTGAAGACCATGTGAAGATGAACGCCTTTCCATTTTCCTTATGTGATGTTTCTAAAGATTGGTTATATAGCGAGGTTGTTCTTATTCTTTCCTACATCCAGAACAACTGCAATCAGAAAGGAGATTAGTGGTATTAGGCAGCAGCAAGGTGAATCATTATTTGAATATTGGGAGAGATTTAACAGATTATGTTCTACTTGTTCGAACCATCAGATTAATAAACAGCTATTAATTCAGTATTTTTATGAGGGACTGATGGCTATGGATAGGAGTATGATAGATGCAGCCAGTGGAGGAGCTTTGATGGATAAAACACTTGCAGCAGCTAGGTACTTGATTTCCAACATGGCTAAGAATTCCCAATAGTTTCGTTCTAGACAGAGCACGAGAGGATTACATGAGATTAGCCATAGTTCTGAGGCTACTCAAGACACTTTGTGTCTAGAAAATAAATTGACAAAATTGACATCATTGGTGAGGTAGCTAGCTCTTACACAACAACCTACTCATTCATCACAGCAGCAGATTTACACGCCTCCTGTGCATTCTAGTTGTGGCATTTGTGCAACTATTGATCATCAAACAGATTCATGCCCCTAGTTGCAAGAAGCCAATAATATTAAGTCAGTTGATGCTATGTTTGCAGGACAACAGTCTTTTTTGAGAGAGGTGCAACCACCTATGCAGTCTAACCAGCCAAGGCATGATCCTTATTCTTCCACTTATAATCCACGTTAGAGAGATCATCCAAATCTCAGATATGGTGCACCTAGTCAAGGCTAGACGAGCCAATATTTCCCATTCCAATAGTAGAAACAACAACAACAGTATTACACATGGTCAAATCAACCCTATCTTGTACAACATTCTAGGTCACACCAATACCACCAGTATTAGAAACCACAACAGCCATATAATCAACAGAACCATCCCAGGTATAACACTTACAGGAACCGACAACAACATGTGCAGTAGCCAGTGGTGCACCAGGAAAACAGCCTAGATGTGGGTAAATTGCTGGAAAATATAGTAGTTGGTATGAATGACATGAAGACCCAAATTGGACAGTTGTCCACTAAATTGAATCAATTAAAACAACAGGGCTCCAGTGCACTCCCATCACAACCTAAGATAAATCCTAGGGGATATTTGAATGCCATTACCCTGAGGAGTGGTAAGCAGTTGAAAGATAATGATATACCAATTCAGATTCCTGCCACTGTCCAGGACAAATCACTGGAGGAAGATGTACCACCACAACAAGTTCGTGCTAAACCTGTGATTCCCCCTCCTTTTCCCTCTAGAGTTCGTGTTGTAAAGTCTAAGGAGGTAGATCCAGAGCTGATGGAGATGTTTAAAAAGGTGGAGATTAATTTTCCCCTGTTAGAAGCTGTCAGACAGGTCCCTAAATATGCTAAATTTTTGAAAGGGCTTTGCACTTACAAGAGGAAACTTAAAGGAGCTAACATTGAGGTTGTTTCTACACTATCATAGTTGTCAGTACCTCAGAAGTGTGGTGATCCTGGTGCATTCCCTATCCCTTGCACTATTGGAAATTTGACTTTTGGAAATGCTTTAATTGATTTAGGTGCAAGTATAAATGTCATGCCTACAGCTTTGTATAAGATGCTTCAGTTAGGAGAACTCAAAGAAACCAGTGTGGTGATCTAGCTTGCTAATAAAACCATTGTGCAACCACTTGGTTTTCTTGAGGATGTTCTTGTTAAGGTAAATAGTTTGATTTTTCCTTCTAACTTCTACATAATTGACATGGATGATGAGAGGAAGACCAGCCAGTCCACCATTATTCTGGGTAGGCCATTTTTTATGACAGCAAAGACAAATATTGATGTATATGCTAGTGTGTTGACTATGGAATTTGGAGAAGAAAAAGTGACCTTCAACATATTTGCTGCATTGAAGTTTCCTATAGAGGGTCACTCTGTAATATATGATCATTCTTTGTTTGTTTTAGATGCTTTGACTAGTTTAGATTGTACAGATGTAAATAAAACTTTGGACTGTATAAATGTAGATGACTCTTTGGACTGTGTACAGTTGAGCAACATAGACTCACATGCAGTGTTCGGCCACATTGGCCAGTTTGCAAAGTTTTAAACTAACCATGATGTAGATACTCCATTAGATTTGTTTTCTACATGTATTACACTTGAAAATTCACAAAAAAAGGAAGAAAATGAAAAAAAAATACATAAAGAGAAGGTGAAGAAGAAAGTGAGCAGCAACCACAAAGTACAAATGAACTTAAACAGCTTCCTACTCACCTCAAATACACATTATTGCAGGTAAATTAAAATCCAGATGGATAGGTCCTTATGTTATTACTAAAGTATATCCCTATGGAGTTGTTGAGATTTTTTATCCAAAAACAAATAATGTATTTATAGTTAATGGTCATAGACTTAAGATATTTCATGAAAGTCAACCGGTTTCACATGTGGATAATCATATTATTTCTTTAGCTAACCCAATTATGTAACAATAAGTTATGTGGTGATTAATTATGCAGATTAAAGCTTTTTCAGGTATTATCTTTCTAAACTTATTTCACTCACATTGAGGACAATGTGTCTTTCAAGTGTGGGGTATTTAGGGAGGTTTCTAAATTAATTTATGACTTTGAGTTGTTCATACTTGAGCTTTGTAATTCTTGTTGAAACATACAAGGATATGAATGTTGAACATACAAGGATATGAAGCTTGTAGATTTTGATGATGATTCAAGAATAAAGGACTTAAAGATTTAAAGACTTGTAATGTTATGTAATAACTCTATTTTTATGATTTTGAGTCTGTAATATTAGAGTCCAAGATAGCCAGCACATAGTCCACTCTTTAAAGGCTTTAAAAACTCATTTTTATCAAAAACATACTGGATTAATCGATTAAATGGCAGGATAATCGATTATTACAGAGAAAAACCATTTTCAGCATCTACTCTCTGGAATAATCGATTAAATCCCCTATTAATCGATTAATTGGGCTGTTAATCGATTAAATGCCCAGTTAATCGATTAAATTGAGCTGTTTTAGGTTCCCTGTGATTTTGGCTCTGGAATAATCGATTAACACTCAAGATAATCGATTATTTCAGTCAGATATGTGTTTCGAATTTCAAAATTGGACCAAGTTTTGAAAACCCTATTCCCAATTCATCTGTTTTCGAAAATCCCCAATTCCCAAATCCTAATCTTTCTACTTAAGGTTCTCTAAGACTCTTTGCAAATAGAACAACCTTTTTCAAACAAAAGTTGAGAGTTGTGACTGCCAGAGAACTGTTTGTTGGAGGAAAAAGGGGCTTTTGAAACCTAGTGTGGGCTACAAGCAATAAGAATCACTAAGTGGGTTTTCTTTGTGGATTGTGTGTTGTGCCGTCTCTAGGGAAAGTTGTTCTTCATCCTTTGTGGGATTCAAAGGAGGTGTTAATCTCTTGTGTGACTCAAGAGAGGTGTATTCTTTACCTTATCTTTTCATTTGTAATCTGATTGTATAATTGTGATTATAGTGACAACATTAATCCTCTGTTTGAGTGATTAGCAACTGGACGTAGGGTCTTTTGATCCGAACCAGTATAAATCATCTGTGTAATACTCTATCCTTGCTCTATTTACTTTACACAGCATTTTAATCGGTGAAATTTGGAGAAAATTTTAAAACCCTAATTTTTGTTAAGAAACCAATTCACCTCCTCCCTCTTGATTTTTGTCCGTAAACGTAAACATTCCGCTGCGCGATTCTAACAAGTGGTATCAAAGCTTGCTTTGATAGTCATTCAATTTTCGAAAATGGCCGGATAAAATCAAACGTTTGTCGAGGGTGCTTCTATCAATAGACCCCCACTTTTTGCGGGGAAAAATTATCCGTTTTGAAAAGTTAGAATGCAAATATTTTTAGAGTCTATTGATACAGGTGTTTGGGACGCAATTTTAAATGGACCTTTTATTCCTAAAATTACTAAAAACGGAGAAGAGGTACTAAAACCATTTTCTAGATGGTCAGCTGAGGAAAATAGAAAAGCCCAATATGATGTTAGGGCTAGAAATATTATTTCATCTACTTTAACCCTTGATGAGTTTTACAGGATCTCTGTTTGTAAAAGTGCTCAAGAAATGTGGGAAATATTAAGAGTAACCCACGAAGGTACCAACGATGTAAAAAGAGCACGGAAGAATTCATTGATCCAAGAATATGAGATGTTCCAGATGCAACAAGGAGAAACAATCTTTGACGTTCAAAAGCGTTTCACGCACATAGTGAATAATCTCACCAGGTTAGGTAAACATTTTTATGTTGATGAATTAAATGTAAAAATTCTAAAACTTTGGATAGGAAATGACAACCTAAAGTGACGGCCATCACGGAGTCACAAAATCTTGCAACAATGTCTATGGCGGCGCTCTTTGGAAAGTTGAGAGAGCACGAACTTGAACTTGGAAAGCTAAATGATGAAGAAGGTCAACATCAAAAGAGGAACCTAACCTTCAAAACTGAAATTTCCAAGAGTAAGAACAAAAGAAGGAAGAAGAAGACTCAGAAAATGAAGAAGAAGAACAATTGAGTCTTATGATAAAGAAATTTACCAAGTTTATGAAAGCCAAAGGGAAGCAACCCTTCAAAAGTAAGGGAAAGGTAAGAGAAAGTACTTCTTTAAATATCAAATGTTATGGTTGTGGTGAAACAGGACATGTAAAAACCGAATGTCCAAACAAGAAGAATGAAGATAACAATATCCAAGAAGTCTATGTGGTATCTTGATAGTGGATGCTCAAAACAAATGACCGGAGACAAAACAAAATTTGTAAGTTTCAAAGCTAAAGAACAATGATATGTAACCTATGGGGACAACAACAAAGGAAAGATACTTGGAATCAGAAACATTGGTGGTGCAAACACTTTGGAGATAAAGGATGTGCTTCTTGTTGAAGGGCTAAAGCATAATCACCTAAGTATAAGTCAACTTTGTGATAAAGGGTTCAAGGTAATCTTTGAAAGTAAATTTTGTACCATACATTTGATAGATTCCGAAAATATAGCATTGAAAGACAATAGGCATAATAATATCTATTTGATTGATTTGGATTGTATACATGATACTAGTATAACATGCTTAGTTGCTAAGGAAGAGAACTCATGGTTATGGCATAAGAGAGCGGTTCATATAAATAGGCATCAATTAAACAAATTAATATCAAAGGACTTAGTTGTTGGTTTGCCTAAGTTAAAATTTGAGAAAGATAGATTATGTGATGCATGCCAAAAGGGTAAACAAGTAAAATCATACTTTAAATCTAAGAATGTTATTTCCACATCAAAACCTTTAGAACTATTACACTTAGATTTATTTGGCCCTTCTAGGATAAAAAGTTTTGGTGGAAATTATTATGCTCTTGTGATTGTTGATGATTTTTCTAGATATACTTGGACATTTTTCTTAACATTAAAAAGTGAAGCTTTTAAGGGCTTTAGGAAGTTTGTAAAGCAAATTCAAAATGAGAAAGACTTAAGAATTAAGGTGTTAAGAAGTGACCATGGTGGAGAGTTTCAAAATGAATGGTTTGAAATTTATTGTGAAGAAAATGGAATTTTGCATAATTTTTCTGCACGTAGGACTCCCCGACAAAATGGTGTAGTAGAAAGGAAAATTAGATCACTAGAGGAACTTGCTAGAACAATGCTAAATGAATCAAATGTTCCTAAATATTTTTGGGCTGATGCTGTAAGTACTGCATGTTATGTATTGAATAGGATGCTTATTAGGCCAATTATAAAATCAACTCCTTATGAACTGTTAAATGGTAGAAAGCCTAATGTTGCTCATTTGAAAATATTTGGATGTAAATGCTTTGTTTTAAATAAGGGAAAAGATAATTTAGGAAAATTTGACTCAAAACCCGATGAGGGCATTTTCTTAGGCTATTCACTAACTAGCAAAGAATATAAAGTGTTTAATAGAAGAACTTTAAATGTTGAAGAATCTGTGCATGTCACCTTTGATGAAATTGTAGACCTTGAGGGAAATCCTCTTGAGTCAAATAAAGAACTTGCAGATGATGATGAGTACATAAGAGAGGCTCTAGAAGAAATGTATTTGAATGAGAATGAGCCATCTCAACCAACTGAATTAACAAAAGAATGGCAATCACCAAGAGGACTCTCAATGGACAATATAATTGGTGATATCTCAAAAGGGGTAAGAACTAGAAATATCACCAATTTTTGTATGTCTGTAGCTTTTGTTTCACAGATACAACCCAAAAGTGTTGAAGAAGCTCTTAAAGATGACCAATGGTGCATAGTGTCGCCACCGTCAAAACGAGGCGGTCGGAGCGACGCGATGGTTTCGTCTTTCCAATTTTCGCATTTTTATTGGTGTGGTTACAATGCCTTTAGATTGTCCGATAACCGGGCTGAACCTAGAGGCGAGGTTTTTTGAAAAGGCGTTCTTGGATTGTCCGATAACCGAGCTAACCCGAGAACTAATTTTGAAGGGTTCTTCTGGAGTTGCCACCGATGTTTTTTACCGGAAACATCAGAAAAGGAGTGAAAATGTGTTGGTTTTTGAAAAACCAACTTTGGTCATTAGAACCAGAGTTGGGTAAGGGAGTTAGTTACGTGTAAGGGAAGTGTTAGTTCCCTTACGACGCCCCTTTCGGGTTCCCTATGATAGGCCAGCTATTTAAATAAGTAAATCGGTGAAAATACGCTTTTACCCTTTATTTACAGAATTTAAAGTTACGATTACATGGCCCTAATATCTACTGCGTAATTTAAAGATAAAGCAGTAAAGAGAGAGAGAGAGAGTGTAGAAACCTCTGAGGCAAGCTTTATATTAATCTCTTGAAAATTAGGGTATTTTTGGCAGCCCTTCACTCCTTACAGTGCCGGAAACCTCTCAAAAATGCTATAAAAACTCTTATAAACTCTCAGAAAACTTCGGAAATGCTTCGGAGGCGTTCTAGGAAGAGAATTTTATGAAGTGACAAGAGAGAGAATGGAAGAACTGTGTGAAATGAGGGGAATGGCGCAACTATTTATAGGGATTCACGCCTGTCAGGTCGAGACGGTCGTCTTGTATGACAAGGTCGAGACGACCGTCTCGCCATTTGAGATTGTCGTCTCGCCAACCAGGAGGGCCGTCTCGTCATTCGCAAGTGGCGAGACGGCGGTCTCGCCAAACGAGACGGCGGTCTCGATTTGTAGGAGTGGCGAGACGGCGGTCTCGAGAAGAGAGACGACGGTCTCGACCCTAAAAGGCGAAAATCCTTATTTACATGCAGAAAATCCCTCCTATCCTAGTATGGGGCCTAATAGTCTCTCCTAGTGGCTTCTTAGGCTTCGTCCATCTTCGAATAGAAGGTCTTCTGGTCTTTATTATGAGGTCGGGCAAGATTTGGGGTCTACAGCTGCCCCCCCTTTACCTGACCAGTCGGGTGTTGGCCTGTTGTGCCAAGAAGATCGACTGGAAGGTAAAGGAGTTGACCCCCTTGCCCGGTTACCCTTCGGATGTTCTGTCTTGCGGCAGTTTGATCTTTTGGGGAAAATTTGTGTTGTGCACCTCCAGGATACTCCTTCTGACAGTAGTCGATCCCTTTGGGTGACACGTGGTAAAACCTCAGGATACTCCTTCTGACGGTAGCCGATCCTTCGGTTGATGGGTATAAACCCCCCATCGGGCTGGTAGTTGCAGTCCGCTATGCTTCGAACTGGATGAGTATGAACCCCCCATCAGGCTGGTGGTTGCGACTTACTGATCCCACTCGAGCGCAGATCAAGCGCACTGCATGCGCAGGTTGATAGGTATGAACCCCCTATCAAGCTGGTATAGTCCACTGCGTAGGACTGGTGGTGGAGGCGGCTTACTGATCAGGTGGCTCATGCGCCGAGTGTTGAGATGTGCTTTCTTGTCTTTGTTTGTCTTTTTCTGGGAATGGTCGTCCGGTCTGTGCCGGGGTTTTTGTTGGTGGTCATCCAGCTTGTTGATTGCTGAGGATTCTTTTGATTTTGATCTTTTGGTAGTGGTCATCCGACTTTTGCTGGTTGGTCGGGCAATCTTGTTTTCTTTGTTCGACTTCTGCTTGGTCTTTGATTTTGGTCAAGGTGATTGACTTGTGTTAATCCAGAAGTTGGGACGGCCGTCCCAGAAGTCCAGACGGCCGTCCCAAGTTCCAAACGGGTGTCCCAACTTGTTTTGAGGCTCGAGACGGCCGTCCCAAATCCCAAACGGCCATCCCAACTTCCCCAGATGGCCATCCCTGATTTCCAAGCTCCAGACGGCCGTCCCAAGCTGCCAGGCTGCGAAAACTATAAATAGGAGGCTCATTTGCCACTTTTCCACACTCCAGATAACTCCAAACACTTGTCTTCTCTCCCTACTTCGAATGAACTCTACGATTGCGTTAAAAAGGTAACAATCGGTTAAGGAATTGTATTCCAGCATTCGATTCTTCTTTAAAATTTAGTCGAGTCGATCTTGTATTCGGGGAGGAGAGTCTTTGTAGAGCGAGGGATTGCCAAAACGCATCCTCACAGTTAAAGATTTGCAATACAAAGCTTGTTACGGAGGTTCTTTTCAAATTCTCTTCTCTTTTATTGTTTTATTTATTGCTTTCTATATGCAATGTAAAATAAAATCATGTAGATAGCCATTTTTAAATACTGTATAAATAAAATAGGGTAATGGCGTAATTTCTCGTAATCTTCACTTAATGAATGAATCCGTCATAGGGAACCCGAAAGGGGCGTGTGGGGTGCTAACACCTTCCCCACACGTAACTAACTCCCTTACCTAACTCTCGTTATAATGGCCAAGTTTGGTTTTTATTAAAATCAACGCCTTTTTATCCTTTTCCAATGTTTATGGTCAAAACATTGGTGGCGACTCCATAAGAACCCCTTTTCGAAAACCTTGTTTTTATTAGAGGATAGTTCAGCTTGTTGAGCACCTCGGAAGCAATGAACATATTTTAACATAAAAACGCGAGTCTAAACCATCTTTTCGCGACCGCTCGCATAAACGTTCGAGATGTCCCTAGACGTCGGAACGGACGGCGGCGACACGCTGACTTTTTGAAGGGGATAGTAAAAAGGTGCATGAAATGAAAATTTTTTATTTATACGAAAAATTTATTACAACAACTTATTCTATAAGCATTATCCCTAAGAAGGTGGGCTCTCGTCTAGAGACGATCCATAAGAGGGGAACTGCCAGTACATATGTCTCCGGAACTCTGCCTGGTCTCGGGCTTCGTCGCGGTACTCTTGCTGGAAGGCCGCCCAGTCCTGCCTCATTCCCTCTTGGTATTGGTATATTGTCTCCAATCTTGTGTCGAAGGCCTCTTGCCTTAGGGACATCTCGCTCTTGCCTCACGGACATCCGATTGAATTGTTGGCGTTGATCATTCATGTTATGGTTCATGCCAGCAAAATCATTCGTGTACTCGCTATCGTTGTTGTTGTTGTTGTTGTTGTTGTTGTTGGAACTCAGAAGGTGTTGGGAGATCGTGCATTGCCACGAGATTGTGGAGATCCAAAGTGATGTCCAGCGAGGGGTGGAGGATCAGCTGAGTCTCGTGGCGCAGTAGCATCCCCATGCTGACCAGGACCACCCCGTTGATGGACTCAGGTCGGAGGCTGGAGGCCAGTTCCTCCCTGCCACTGCACCCCCATTTTTCTGCCAGTGGGGTAATGATGGGAGCCATGAGGACGGCTCCCACAAGCCGGCTCCCGAAGTCCTTGAGGGCCTTCAGGAATAAATAGCCAAGGTTGCACCGGTGCCTCTGGCTCATGCAGTAAAGGACGAAGAGGTCTAGAAGGGTTACCTTTCCCTGGCTCTCTTTCCGCCCGTGGATGGTCCCTGCCAGCAGCTTGTGGCAAATGCAGAAGGCTGGAGGAAGTGTAGAGCCCTTTATCAGCGTGGGCAAAGTGGGCGCCCTGGTGAGCTCTTCCCACATCTCGCCGGCAGTGAGGTTGGTGGGGCGCGCGCAGATGACCTCCTAGTAGTGTCGGGTCAGCATGTCCCTAGGCTGGATGAACCCAATGTTCACATTGAATTCGTCCAGGGTGGTGGTCCGGTACATCCCACCCATGAAATATGTCACCATTTTTGTTGGTGACAATCTTGGTACCATGGCGGGAGTCTCGGCGTAGGAGATGGAGGCAAGAAACTCCAGCACCGCCTGGGGGTACACATGGGTAGGTGGAGGCTGAAGGAGGAAGCCCCACCCTATACTATCAATGTGGGCCCGGACGTCGTCCTCCCACCCGAATTCGGCGAGAATGCCGAAATCCAATTTGAGCATGGGGTGCCATGTGTACCCCCGGATATGCTCAAGACGGGCCTGGTGCATTGGCGAGAGCTGAGTGGGCAAGGTGCTGAGGAACTACTAGGGCCAGCAGAGCCTCTTCTCTTCCTGGATTGGCTTCCACGATGCATCTTGACTGTATGTTGCTCGAGAGTGAGACAATAGAGAGTTGGGGTGCAGGAGGAGGTGTGGAGACCCCCTAGACCCCCCCTCTATTTATAGAAAAAAAATTTTGGATTCGGGACCGCCGTTTGGGAAGTCGAGATAGCAGTCTTGATTTCGTGCAAGTCGAGAGGGCCATCTGGAACCTCGAGACGGCGGTCTCGACTTTGGCCTTAAGCGAGACGGCGGTCTCGTTTTTGGCCAAGTCGAGACGGCGGTCTCGTTGGTCGAGACGACGGTCCCAATTTTCTGGAGATCGAGACGGCGGTCTGGAAATGTGAGACGACCGTCTCGATTTTAAGGGATTTTTTTTTGTTAGAAAATAGGACCTGGTTCAAAAACATTTTATGCATGCAATGTTTTTATGTTTGATGTCCTATAATGCCTATTTCAATTAGTTTTTCATAAGGATTTAACTGACGTGTCCTGTAGCGTCGAGTGCCCTCTGATCTGCGTTCTCGTATTTGGCTGTACCATTCCGGACTTCTCGTGACCGAAGAATAATCTGCTTTTTTCTTTGCTTTTTCTTTTTCTTTCTTTTTTTGTAGAGCACACTTTGCCATGTAGTGTCCCTTTTTCTTTACTTTTAGGGGTTTCAATCCTCTTATTGACTATACTCCTCCATATTCCCAAATTAATTATTAGAATATTGTTGTGAGGGTCAAGAGAAAAGAAGTAAGAGGGAAAATTCAAAGGCTTGTGTTTTAGATGGTCAATTTTTATTTAGAAAAAGGTTTTGTAAGAATGGTTGGCTAGGGTTAGGCCTGGGTGTTTAAGCTTTTCGTCTAAGCAAACTGTCGCCGCCATCAAAACGAGGCGGTCAGAGCGACGCGATGGTTTCGACTTTTCCAATTTTCGCGTTTTTATTGGTGTGGTTACAATGCCTTTAGGTTGTCCGATAACCGGGCTGAACCTAGGGGCGAGGTTTTCGAAAAGGGCGCTCTTGGATTGTCCGATAACCGGGCTAACCCAAGAACTAATTTTGAAGGGTTCTTCTGGAGTCGCCACCGATGTTTTTATCGGAAACATCGGAAAAGGAGTAAAAAGGCATTGGTTTTTCGAAAAACCAACTTTGGTCATTAGAACCAGAGTTGGGTAAGGGAGTTAGTTACGCGTAAGGGAAGTGTTAGTTCCCTTACGACGCCCCTTTCGGGTTCCCTATGATAGGTCAGCTACTTTGAATAAATAAACCGGTGAAAATATGCTTTTACCCTTTATTTGCGGAATTTAAAATTACGACTACATGGCCCTAATATCTATTGCACAATTAAAAATAAAGCGGTAAAGGAGAGAGGGAGAATGTAAAAACCTCCGAGGAAAGCTTTATATTAATTTCTTGATAATTTTGGTGCTTTTTGGCAGCCCTTCACTCTCTACAGCGCCGAAAAACTCTCAAAAACGCTCTAAAACCTCTTAGAAACTCTCAGAAACTCCGGAAATACTTCAGAGGGGTTCTAGAAAGAGAATTTGAGGAGGTGACTAGAGAGAGAATGGAAGAACTATGTGAAATGAGGGGAATGGCGCGACTATTTATAGGGATTCGCACCTGTCGGGTCGAGACGGCCGTCTCGTCTGACAAGGTCGAGACAGCCGTTTCACCATTCGAGACGGCTGTCTCGCCTTGCAGAAATGGCGAGACGGTGGTCTCGCCACTTTTGCAAGGCGAGACGATGGTCCCGAATCCGAGACGACGGTCTCGACCCTAAAAGGAGAAAATCCTTATTTACATGCCGAAAATCCCTCCTATCCTAGTATGGGGCCTAATAGTCTCTCCTAGTGGCTTCTTAGGCTTCATCCATCTTCGAATAGAAGGTCTTCTGGTCTTTATTATTAGGTCGGGCAAGATTTGGGGTCTACAGCATTTTTCCTACTGTTTTAATCGATTAAATATCGATTTAATCGATTAAATCAACTTATGTTTCAATTTTTCAAAAATTTTCACTGTTTTAATCGATTAAAACGTTATTTTAATCGATTAAAACTAGTAACTAGATCATATTAATCGATTTCGTCCTGTTTTTAATCGATTTTTACTCTAGAAAGAAAAATTAAAGGCTTTAGTTAATGGCTATTCTTATAACATGCTACTAAAGCATGATTTCCTTATCTTTACACGTGTTAATTGTATCCATTCCAAACGTGTTAATGAAGATAAGTTTGAATCAACTTTGATTAGTCTTTACATGAGTAAGGAATCTTGTTCAAAATCTTTTACTGCTTTTTTTTCAAAACTGGTACATTTTATGTTCCTCTATTCCCTATTTTTTGATGAAGTCAAAAGGGGGAGAAATAATTGCTTTGATTTTCTTTATTTAGGGGGAGTAGAAATATGCTTTGATTTTCTTTATTTAGGGGGAGTAGCAATATAGGGGAGAAATAGGAAAATGATTAATTTTTGAATACTCACTAATCTATATATTCAAGTGACTTCTTCTGCAGAGTTATTATTCAAAGAGGTGTTTGTCTTCATCAAATAGGGGGAGACTGAAAGTCATGAAAATCTTATTGAATTACTTTGGCAAAGATCTTGTTGATTTGATGAAGTCAAAAATGAAGTCAAAGGCTACTTTGTGGCAGTCAAAGGTCACTTAGATAAAAGAGTAGTGGAATTAGTGAGTCTGCATCTCTGCTTAGGTATAATCATTTTTATCTCTCTACTGCATGAGGTTTCTTCATTTAAAAGATTTTGTAAATGCCTCTAAAAAGCGTTTAAACGGTTAAAAACAAAGTATTTTGTTAAAAGGTTTTTAATTAACTATTTTAACCAATAGTTTACAAGCTTTATCAATTAAAATGTTCTTAACACTTTTTGCAACAAGTTTTTAACTGATATGTTTTCGAAATAATCGATTGTTTTCATTAGAAGGATTTTTGAAAACCTTCTGCCAGTATTTTAACTGATATAGAATTGATATAATCGATTAAAATGACTTAGAATATTTTGGAAAGTGTTCTGGAAAAATTTTAATCGATACAAACTCGAAATAATCGATTGAAATAACTTGAAGTGGTTTGAAAGTTGTTCTGTCAGTATTTTAATCGATACAAATGCGAAATAATCGATTAAAACAACTAAGAGGTTTTTCCAAAATGTTTTAATCGATTAAAACAAGCTTGCTATCAGTTAAAATAACTTAGAAAGTTTTATGAAATCTTTTGGCAGAATTATAATCGATTAAAATGCGTTTCAATCGATTAAAATAACTAAGTAAATCTTTTTCAAAGTGTTTTAATCTATTAAAACAAATTGTTATCAGTTAAAATCACTTAGAAAAGTTTACAAGAATGTTTTGCAGTATTTTAATCGATTGAAAGACGAAACAATCGATTAAAACAGTTTGGAAGATTTTTTACAAAGAGTTTTAATTGATATAAACGGTGTTGTATCAGTTAAAACAAATCTGGAAAATAATCAAGAACTTTTTAACAGATTAAAAGAAGTTTTAACAGATTAAAACAAGACTTTTAACAGATTAAAAGATTATTTTAACAGATTAAATAAACCAGCAGTTTTAAAAATCTTCTATATAAATAGAGTTGCTTGAACTTTTTTAAACACATCTTTAGCAATCAATCAAGCAAGCATAAGTGCTACTTTCAAGAGAGAATCGCGCTAGTTTTTGTGAAGTTCATAGGAGTTCTTTCTTGAGGCAAAATTGCATTCTTTTGGAGAAGAAACACATATTGTAGAGCTGCATAAATCTGGTTTGAGCGTTCTAAGTTTCTTCTACTTGTTTCTTTACTTTCTTTATTGTATTGTGGGTGCCTAGAAATGTGGGCACTGGTTTCTGTAGCTGGAATTTGGCTGCAGGGTTGATCAAGAACTGGAATTTGGTTCTTGGTGAAGGTTTAGGTGCAGGAACTGAAATTGTGGTTCTTGTGGTAGATTGAGTGTGAGATTAAAGTTGTAATCTGTAAAACGTTCAATCAAGTGGAACCCAGCTGGAATTTGGCTGGACGTAGCCCTGGGATTG
Organism: Sphenostylis stenocarpa; assembly: GCA_963425845.1. Taxonomy (NCBI): domain Eukaryota; kingdom Viridiplantae; phylum Streptophyta; class Magnoliopsida; order Fabales; family Fabaceae; genus Sphenostylis; species Sphenostylis stenocarpa. The sequence goes on from OY731403.1 coordinate 25,845,424, forward strand.
GGTGAACCAGTATAAACCTTGGTTATAATCTCTAATTTGTAAAAATCTTTCAAAGATCAATTCACCCCCCCTCTTGATCTCAGCCTACATTTCTAACATAGCTCTTAACGCTTGCACCCCTCCGCTTCGAAAAATTTGCTTGAGTGCGCGGAGGGGGGACTTCCCTTTTCCTCTTTCTATTCGGCCCTTAGTAGGGTCATATCCTAGGCCATACTTGAAAGGATTGTCTTTGAATTCTGGGGGTTCCCTTATGCCTTGGGAATCTGCCCCCAGTCCTTGGCCAGGATGGTAACCATGTTTCATCATCATGCGGGCTACCTTTATGTTTTTGGGAAGTCGCTCTATGCTGGCAATTTCGAGTGCTTGAAAAGATGTTTCAAGGGCCTCTTCAGCCGCATCCACATAAGGTTGGGTGGATGGTCCACTGATCAGGATATCATCTTCTGCTTTGACCGTGATCAATTTGCCATCCATTATGAACTTGACTTTTTGGTGGAGCGTTGAAGGTATTGCCTTAGCGTCATGAATCCAAGGCCTGCCGAGGAGACAACTGTATGCTGGAGTAATATCCATTACGTGGAAATCGACGTTGAAGATAGTGGGTCCAACCTGAATTGGCAAATTAACTTCTCCCACCACTTGGGCTCGAACGATGGTGCTGCTTGGGCGCAGACGGGTTCCTTGGATAGTTAACTAGTCGAGTGTGCACTTGGGCATCACATTCAAGGATGACCCGTTATCCACAAGAGCTTTGGCGATGAGGTACTCCTTGCACTTGATTGAAATGTGCAAGGGCTTGTTGTGGTTTGACCCCTCGAGGGGAAGTTCTTCCTCTGTGAAGGTGAGGTGATCGTTTGCCATGATGTGACCGACGATCCTCTCAACCTTTTCTTGGGATATGGAGTGAGGTACATGCACTTCGCTCAAGACCTTCAACAGGGCGTTTCTGTGCGGTTCCGAGCTCATCATTAGAGATAATAATGTTATCTTTGCAGGTGTGTGATTGAGCTGGTCTATAATGGAATACTCACTTTGCCTTATAAACTGGAGTAATTCCTCTGTCTCCTCCTTGGATTCCTTATTTTCTTTTTCTTCGGTCTTTTTATTTTTTCCTTTATTTTTGGGGACATCTTCTTGTGAGTCCTTGGGGGAGTAAACTCTTCCACTTCTAATCATGCCCCCAATGCCGGCTATATTCGTGATATCTTCTTTTATTAGTGAAGATTCTCCGTATCTCCACGGTACAGCTTTATTTGACTCATAGGGGAAAGGACGTGGCATAAATAGTCGCACTGGTGTCCTTGCCCCTCTTCCTTATTTCTGAGGACCAACGGTCGAGGCTTATTTTCCTCTTGTGGCGAGTCAACCGTTGGGGAAAGCTCGATTAGGAGTGGCTTTCTCTCCATTCTTCTGATTTGGAAGACGTGTCAATTAATCCTTCCTTTTTATTATCTTATTTATTAAGAGTGAAGGAGGAGAAATTAAATATGCAGATGGATGATATGCATGCAAGTAGACAATTGTTGAATAAAGAAAAGTTTCATTTATCCATTGGAAGGTGTACATTCCCCTACTCCATACTACGAAGCAACTTTTGACAGAAACGGAAAAGCCTAAAGAAACACACAGGCGGGTCTTGATCTCTATGTAATTCCCTTTCGGCTTCCCGGACGTGACGAGCAAGTACTTCGCTTTGCTTCTGGACCGCCTGGCACATATCTTCGCTGTACTTTTGAGCCTCTTTGATCTTCGCCTCTTGTAGTGCTTGGCCGTACTGAGCTAGCCCGTCTCTGTCTTTGCAACGTAGCTCAGCGAGACTTTTGTTGAGTCTCCGATTGGCCTCCCGCTCTTGGCGTATTTCTGACCGAGTCTTGGTGAGTTCTTGCAACAGCTCCTTGATCGTCTAAGCCTGTTTTGCTGATTCGGCCTCGAGGCGTGCTGATTTGGCAGTTATTTCTTGGAGTTGACTATCCGAGCTGGTTCTAGCGGTTTTGGATGCTCGGATAGCTTGCTCATTAGAGTCAGCACACTGGTCCTTGAGGTGCTCTATTCCATGATCCTTTTTCTTGCATTGCCTTTGCAGACCATCTATGGTGAGGATAGATTCTTGGTCTCTTTCTTCAAGGGCCTTCATCTGGGCTCCCATGATTTTCTATCCTCTGGGTCAAGGCATCGACTTGAGCTTGCAGCTCTTCACTATTGGCGCTTGTAATGAGTGAGGTGGATGGTTGAGACATCCCTCTTCTTTTTCTCCACACCTCATAGTCACTAGAGACAGCTACTCGAGCTTTTCCTAGCTCTCTATCTCCCATAAAGACTGGTTTCTCCCATGCTTTTCTCACGGCTAGTGAATTGGCGATTGTGCATGGATCTCCGAAGAAACACAGTCCTCCGAGTTCCCATCGAGAAATTGTAGTTTGAGTCCTCATGAGTTGTCTCATAGCTACTCTAGGTGAGTAGGCTATGCAACCCCTGAGTCCTATCAAGGGTACGTTCGGATAGTCTCCACATCTGATGAGGACTGGACCAGGTCGGAACCAAGGGCAGACCCAGGATAAATTGTTGGCATCCCATTGTTCCAACTTGTCCTTCCATTCTGAAGTTAAGCGTCGTTGGAGAGGGATTTTGGAGAAGCTCCTCAAAGGGTCGGGGAACATCCCCATGTGACTAGAGGCGTAAAAATCTGTAATGCCCCACACAAAGAGCAGTGAAGAGCAGCAACGAAGTGTTTTTCCTTGCTTCTGGCGGTAGAATTCCACCGAGAGCAAGGTGTCGGCAAGAATTGCAGGCAAGGGACTCTTCGAGTTCATGTCCCAGGCGAAGAAGGCGTCCATGACGGCTTGATCCACTGTGTCGAGGTGGAAGGGAAACAAGATCGTTCCAAATATGATTAAGGCCAGGGTTTTGTTAAAAGCGACCCATTCTATCCTTTCAGCCAAGTCGGACAGATGGTCTTCTAACATTGAGACTTTCCAACCCTAGATGTTCCCTTTTCCTATCAGGGTAGTCTGCCGGAAAGGTAGTTGGATGATGCCAGCTACTTGTGTTGCAGGAGTATATGCCCCGTGGCGGATATGGACCCCGGCTGATTTGGGCCATTTAAACATGATTTCATACTCCTCCAAGGTGGGCACCATATCAAACTGCGGGAATTCGAAGCAGCGCAGACTGGAGTTCCAGAAGTGAACTAATACCCTGACGAAAACTTGATCGACACAGATCTTCAGCAAGTCTAGAATCCGTCCATAGGATTTTTCAAAGTCGGAGCGGACCTCTGGTGGCATTACCGCGCAAAGCCGTTCCAATTTCTTAGTATGGTATCGGGGAATGTCCACCTTCTTCAATTGTCTACTAGTCCCCTCCATTTGCTAAAACGAAAATGCATGTTTTATGAAAATGATGCTTATTGAATGAATGTGAGTGTTTATTTTTCTATTTATCATGTTTTGCTTTTACATGATGTATGGTATTTGCGTTTTTTTTGGAAAAATAAACTACCTATATGATTTATGAGTGTAATATTTTTGAACAAGGTCCCATTTATTGTTTTGGAATCGAGAATTTTTTTATTGGATTTTTATTTTATTTTATAGCCTTTTATCTCTTCTGTCGGACTGAGTGACTACTTAGCTTACAAAGAACCTGAAACCAAGCTAGCTAAAAGGCAGACTGTCCGAGATAAAAAAAATGGCTTTATGCGAAAGGATTATTTAGCGTCCCTTATCTCTTCGTTGGACTACGTGGCTACTTAGCTTACAAAGAACCTGAAACCAGGCAAGCTAAAAGGCAGACTATCCGAGATAAGGGTGTTTATTGTAAAAAATGTTTTTTTGTGATTTTTTCTGTTGTTTGGTTATGCTATGCAACAAACAAGGATTGGGGGCAGATTCCCAAGGCATGAGGGAACCCCCGAATTCAAAGACAATCATTTCAAGCATGGCCTAGGATATGACCCCACTAAGGGACGAGCGGGAAAAGGAAAGGGAAGTCCCCCTCCGCACACTCAAGTAGATTTTCCGAAGTGGAGGGGTGCAAGCATCAAGAGCCACTCTAGTTATTAGGAAATATTTTTCTTTGTTTAAGGGATGTAAACCCCATGATTGTTAGAGATTATCCCCGGGGCTAGCCCAACCCCGGGCATTTTAGGGCACATATTCCCTTGTTAATTAATAAAGAATGATTCTTACAATCTGCTTCTCTTCTTTCTATTTCCGACTAGACCACATAAATAACCCTGTCTAAGTAAACAAAAAAGAAGAAGAATAAAAAGCGCATCCAAATAATCAACATTTACCATTGCTATTATCGTCAAGCTAGTTGATTAGAAGCACATAAAAATAAGACTTTACCTCACCATAAAAGAAAGTCATGCTTCGCCAATGTTGTGAACAAAAACAAATACAAAAAAAAAGCCCATAGAAGCCAAAGGCCAAAGAAAAGGGCAAATTACCCGGTAGGAAACCCACTAAGGGGGCTACGCAAAAGATAGGGTCGACCCGGTAGGATACCCGAACAACAATAAAGGGTAGCCTAGGCAAAAGTTAGGGTTACAAAATAAGGTCCGCTAGGATTCTCCAAAAATTACAAAAAATAGGAACCTAGACAAAAGTTAGGGCCAAGCACAATATCCTAGTTCGAAAATCCAAAGGGCGATCTAGGGAGGCCAGCTAGCCATAAAAAGCAATGGGGATAAAACCAAAAGGCACAAATACAAAAAGAGGGGGAAACTGTTTGCTTAGACAAAAGCTTAAACACCTAAGCCTAACCCTAGCCAACCATGCTTACAAAAACTTTCTAAATAAAAATTAACCCTCTAAAACACAAGCCATTGAATTTGCCTCTTTGTTTCTTTTCTCTTGACCTTCACAACAATATTCTAATAATCAATTTGGGAATATGGAGGCGTATAGTCAACAAGAGGATTGAAATCCCTAAAGCGAAGAAAAAGGGGCACTACATGACGAAGAGTGCTCTACAAAAGAAAAAAAAGGAAAAAACAGAAAGAAAAGAGGAAAAACAAAATGACTCTTCGGTCACAAGAAGTCCGACATGGTACAACACGTACGAAAGCACAGATTAGAGGGCACTCGGTGCTACAAGACACGTCGGTTAAATCCTTCTGAAAATTTAATCAAAGTAGGCATTATAGGACATCAAACATAAAAACATTGCATGCATAAAATGTTTTTGAACCATGTCCTATTTTCTCTTCAAAAAAAAAAAAACCCCTGAAATTCGAGACCGCCGTTTCGACTTAGCTGAAAACGAGACCGCCATCTCGATAATCCAGACCACCGTCTCGACTTGTAGGAGACTCGAGACCGCCGTCTCGCCTTCCCAGACGGCGGTCTCGAATTTGAAAATTTTCCTATATATAGGGGGCGCGCTTGGGGGGTTCCTCACAACTCTCCTTGCCTCCAGAACCTCTATTTCTCATATCTTACACTTCCCAAACACTTCCTGGTCAACATGTTCAGCAGAAGCGCCTCAAGAAAGAGAAGGAGCACTACCGGTGCCAGCAGTTCTGCGGCGCCGCCACCCCAAGATCCCTCTCAGCTGTCACCACAGCATCAAGCCTACCTCGAGAACATCCGGACTTATCCTTGGCACCCGATGCTAAGGCTCGACTTCAGCATCCTGGCTGAATTTGGGTGGGAGGACGATGTCCGGACCCACATAGACAACATCGCGTGGGGCTTTCTGCTGCAACCTCCACCCACACATGTGTACCCACAGGCGGTACTCGAATTCCTGGCCTCCGTTTCCTACACTGAGGTCCCCTCCATGGTCCCGGGCCTGCAGCCCACCAAGATGGTAACTTATTTTATGGGTGGGGAATACCGGACTACCACCCTCGACGAATTCAATGTGGGCATTGGATTCGTCCGGCCCGAGGACGTACTGACTCGGGGATACCGCGAGGCCATCTGCTCTCGGCCCACTAACCTCACTGCCTCCGAAATGTGGCACGAGCTCACAGGGGTAACCACGCTGCCTACACTGATGAGGGGCTCCGCGCTTCCCCCATCACTCTGCATCTGCCACAAGCTGCTGGCAGGGACCATCCACAGGAGGAAAGAGAGTCAGGGTAAGATAACTCTCCCTGACCTCTTTATACTTTACTGCATGAGCCAGAGGCGGCGCTGCAACCCTGGCTATTTCTTCCTGAGGGCCCTCAAGGACTTCGGTAATAGATCAACAGGGGCCGTCCTCATGGCTCCTCTTATCACTCCCCTGGCAGAAAGATGGGGGTGCCCTGGCCGGGAAGAGCTGGCCTCCAACTTGCGACCCGAATCCATCAACGGGTCAGTCCTGGTCAGCATGGGGATGCTGATACGCCGAGGGACCGAGTTGTCCCTTCATCCCTCGCTGGATGTCGCACTAGACCTCCAGGGGCTCGTGGCGATGCAAGATATCCCCACACCTCCTGAGTTCCAGCAGCAGCAACAACAGCAACAACAACAACCACCACCGTACACGGACGACTTCGCCGGCCTAAATCACAACATGAACGATCTGCGCCGGCAGTTCGACCAGATAACGGTGCAGCAGGAGCAACAGGCCCAAAGGCAGGAAGCCTACAAGACTCGGCAGGAGGAGATGTACCAGCACCAGCAGGTGATGCGGCAGGAATGGACAACATTCCAACAAGAATACCGCAACGAAGTCCGAGAGCAAGCGGACTTCTAGTATCACCTCTACCAGCAATTCCCCTTCGGATCGTCTCCAGATGATAGCCCTTAGGGACTTTACTTGCCAAAATAAAACGTGGTTGTAATAAAATCTCCTTATAAATAAAATTTTGTTCCATGCATCTCTGTGCCACCTTTTGCAAAAGCCAGCGTAACAAAAAAGCTTAAAAAAGGAAAAAAGGCATACGCTTAATAAAAAATCCAAAATCCAAGATCGCGAGAAAAAAGAGATAAAACCACGAGAAAAAGGCTGGATTGAAGACGAGCCACTCACCTTGATCAAATTTTCGACTACCAAGCAAAAGTCGAACAAAAACAAAGATAATCCGACCAATCAGCAAGAGTCGGATGATCACCTCAAAAAGTCAAAAGCAATGAACCCCCAGCAAACAAGCAAGCTGGATGAGCACCTGCAAAATCCCCGGCACAACCCGGATGACCATTCATAGAGGTCCAAGTACACCTACCAACACAGAGATCACTCCCCAGGGAGTCGGCGCATGAGCCACCCGAGCAGTAAGCCGCCACCACCACCAGTCCTACGCAGTGGACTGTACCAGCCTGATAGGGGGTTCATACCTATCAACCAGCACACAAGGAGTGCCCGATCGGCGCATGAGCCACCCGAGTAGTAAGACGCCACCACCACCAGTCCTACGCAGTGGACTGTACCAGCCTGATAGGGGGTTCATACCTATCAACCCGTGCACGCGCTGCGCTTGATCTGCGCTCGAGCCGGATCAGTAAGTCGCACTACCACCCTGATGGGGGGTTCATACCCATCCAGTCCCACACAACAGACTGCAACTACCAGCCTGATGGGGGGTTCATACCCATCCAGTCCCACACAACAGACTGCAACTACCAGCCTGATGGGGGGTTTATACCCATCAACCGAAGGATCGGCTACCGTCAGAAGGAGTATCCTGAGGTTCTACCACATGTTAACCAAAGGGATCGACTACGTCAGAAGTAGTATCCTAGAGGTGCACAACACCAAGTTTTCCCCAGAAGATCAACCACCGCAAGACGGGACATCTGAAGGGTAGCCGGGCAAGAGGGTCAACTCCTTTACCTTCTTGTCAATCTGTGTGGCACAAACGAGCCAACAGCCGACTAGTCAGGTAAAGGGGGGGTAGCTGTAGACCCCAAATCTTGCCCGACCTCCAAATAAAGAGTAGAAGACCTCCTATTCGAAGATGGACGAAGACTAACAAGCCACTAGGAGAGACTATTAGGCCCCATACTAGGATAGGAGGGATTTTCGGCACGAAAATAAGGTTTCTCGCCTTTTTGGGGACGAGACCGCCGTCTCGAAATCGAGACCGCCATCTCGCCTCATGCAAGTGGCGAGACCGCCGTCTCGTTTGGCGAGACGGCGGTCTCGTTTGACGAGACAGTGGTCTCGACCCTGTCAGACGAGACGACAGTCTCGACCTGTCAGGCGCGAAAAACTATAAATAGGGGGCTCCATCCCCTCATTTCCACACACCACACAGAGCTTTCTCCTCCTTCTCTCTAGAAAATCACTAGTTTCTCTCTCTAGAATCCCTCCGACGCATTTCCGGAGCTTTTGAGCATCTTTAGAGTGTTTTTCGAGCGTTCCGAGAGGTTTTTCGGCTGTAGAGTGAAGGGCTCCCACAAAGCACCCTCTTTTTAAAAGAATTAATGCAAAAGCGTGCTTCGGAGGTTCATATTCTCCCTCTCTACTTTTATCGCTTTAATTTTAAATTATGCAATAGATACTGGGCCATGTAGTCGTAATTTTAAATTCCGCAGAATAAAAGGGAAAAAGCGTATTATTCTGGTTTAATCATTTACATAAAGCTGGCCTATCATAGGGAGCCCGAAAGGGGCGTCATAAAGGAACTAATACTTCCTTTACACGTAACTAACTCCCTTACCCAACTCTGGTTCTAATGACCAAAGTTGGTCTTTCAAAAACCAACGCCTTTTAATCCATTTTTTCGATGTTTCCAGTAAAAACATCGGTGGCGACTCCACAGAACCCTTTCAAAACTAACTTTTGGATTAGCCCGGTTATCGGACAATCCAAGAGCGTCTTTTCGAAAACCTCGCCCCTAGGTTCAGCCCGGTTATCGGACAACCTAAAGGCGTTGTAACCACCAACAAAAAACGCAAAAATTGGAAAGTCGGAACCATCGCGTCGCTCCGACCGCCTCTTTTTTACGGCGGCGACACCTATTATTTGATCTACTTGCAGAATCTAAATATCTACATGGCTCTATTATCAAATGCACACAAAGAAAGCGATAGAGAAAGCAGTGTCGCCGCCGTCCGTTCCGACGTCCAGGGACATCTCAAACGTTAATGCGAGCGGTCGCGAAAAGATGGTTGAGACTCGCGTTTTTTGTTAAAAATATGTTCATTGCTTCTGAGGCGCTCAACACTGAACTATCCTCTAATAGAAGCAAGGTTTTCGAAAAGGGTTCTTCTGGAGTCGCCACCAATGTTTTGACCATAAACATTGGAAAAGGAGAAAAAGGCATTGATTTTAATAAAAACCAAACTTGGCCATTATAACCAGAGTTGGGTAAGGGAGTTAGTTACGTGTGGGGAAGGTATTAGCACCCCACAACGCCCCTTTCGGGTTCCCTATGACGGATTAATTCATTTAAGTAAAGATTACAAGAAATTATGCTATTACCCTATTTTATTCAGACAGTATTTAAATATGGCTATCTACATGGTTTTATCTACATTGCATACAGAAAGCAGTAAATAAAGCAATAAAAGGGAAGAGAATTGAGAAGAACCTCCGAAGCAAGCTTTGTATTATAAATCTTTTATACAGAGGACGCTTTGCAGCAATCCTTCACTCTACAACGACTCTCCTCTCGAATAAACTCGACTCGACTAAAATTTTCTAGAAGAATCGAATGCCGGAATACAAATTCCTTAACTGATTGTTACCTATTAAAGGCAATCACAGAGATCATTCGAAGGAGGGAGAGAAGAAGACAAGTCTTGGAGTTGTCTGGGGTGTGGAGAATGACAAATGAGGCTCCTATTTATAGCCATTTTTCGCCTGTAACTTTGGGATGGCCGTCTGGGTTGGGACGCCCGTCCCAAACGCGTTTTCCACGTTGTGCCAATCTGGGACGGCCAGTCTGGGTTGGGATGGCCGTCCCAAATGCAATTTTTGCACAGGCTGGGACCCCCTGGGGTTTGGGACGGTCGTCCCAAGTTTGGGACGCGCGTCCCACTTGCACAGGGACAGTTGGGATGGTCGTCCCAACTCTGGGACGGTGGTCTCGGCCTGTTTTGTCCAGTTTTCGCGTTCTGGGACCCCCGGGAAGCTTTCCTTTCCTTTTTCGGACGTAGATTGATGCCGATGTGTGTCCGTTGAAGCTTTATCTTCATGTAGGAAGTCTTCTTGGCCTTCGTTAAAGTGTCGGGCGAGCTTTATCTCTGTGTAGGAAGTCTCCTTTGCCTTTATTGTGTGGATGGGTGACCTCCGTCTTATTGCGAGAAGTCTTCTTTTCTTTTATTTGGGAAGCCGGGTGAACTTTGTCTTTGTGTGAAATTCCCCTAGCTTTTATTTGAGAGGCCGGGCAAAATTAGGGGTCTACAGCTGCCCCCCCTTCACCTGCCAAACTAATTTGTTGGTTTAATATACCTACAAAGTTAGTTGGTAGGGGAAGGAGTTAACCCTTTTGCCCGGTTATCCTTCGGATGCTGCTCCTTTGCTGATCCTCCGGATGATAAATATTTTGATAGGTACCAACCCCTATCTGGTTTGAGCCTCCTTTTATAAAGCTCTGGTGAGTACTTACCCTCACCCGGTATAAGTCTGTATTTTACTAGACTTTTGTGAGTACCTACCCCCACTAGGTATGAACCTTGTTTTAGAAGGTTTTGGTGAGTACCTACCCTCACCCGGTATGAGTTTGCATTTTGCTAAACTCTTGTGGGTACTTACTTCTGAGGTGCTCAACACTGAACTATCCTCTAATAGAAGCAAGTCTTTGCACCCGTTTTTAGTAATGCTTCAGGTGAGTATTTTTACTCTACCCGAGGCATTTTGCTAAGTTTTGATGAGTACCTACCCTCATCTGGTAAAAAAAAAAACCTTATTTTTATTTTTAAGGTTTTGGTGGGTACCTACCCCCCACCTGGTACGAATCTGCATTTTTGCTAGATTCTAGTGGTTTTTACACCTCCACTTGGTGTGAACCCGCATATTGACTAGGTTCTAGTGGATTTTACACCCCCACTGGGTGTGAACCTGCATATTGACTAGGTTCTAATGGATTTTACACCCCCATTGGGTGCGAACCTGCATATTGACTAGGTCCTAATGGATTTTACACCCCCATTGGGTGCGAACCTGCATATTGACTAGGTTCTAGTGGTTTTTACACCCCCACTGGGTGCGAACCTGCATATTGACTAGGTTCTAATGGATCTTACACCCCCATTGGGTGCGAACCTGCATATTGACTAGGTTCTAATGGATTTTACACCCCCATTGGGTGCGAACCTGCATATTGACTAGGCTCTAGTGGTTTTTACACCCCCACTGGGTGCGAACCTGCATATTGACTAGGCTCTAATGGATTTTACACCCCCATTGGGTGCGAACCTGCATATTGACTAGGCTCTAGTGGTTTTACACCCCCACTGGGTGCGAACCTGCATATTGACTAGGCTCTTGTGGGTACCTACCCCCACCTGGTACGAATCTGCATTTTGGCTAGATTCTAGTGGTTTTTACACCCCCACTGGGTGTGAACCTGCATATTGACAAGGCTCTTCTCATTCAATCTTTTGATTGATGAGTTCATACCCTTAACGGGCTTTCGGAGAAGTGTTGGCGGCTTACTGTCTTTGATCATGCGCCTATTCCTTGGGGAATGATTTGGTTTTTTACCTTGACTTTTTAGTCATCCGGTTTTACCGAGGATGTCATTGCTTTGGCTTTTTCTTTTAGCTATCCGGCTTTTGCCGGGGATTCTTTGATTTTGGCTTTTTCTTTTAGCCATCCGGATTTTGCCGGGGATTCTTTGATTTTTGGCTTTTTCTTTTAGCCATTCCGGCTTTTGCCGAGGATTCTTTGTGTTTGGCTTTTTCTTTTAGCCATCCGGCTTTTGCCGGGGATTCTTTGTTTTGGCTTTTTTTTAGGCGGAAATCTACTGGGGATTTGTTGATTTTGCCTCTTGATTAGGCGGATGCTCTACTTGAGGATATTTGCTCTTGATAATACCTCTGAGTAGGCGAATGCTTTGTTTGGAAGCATTTGTGCTTTTTTGCCTCTTGTATAGCTTGATTTCCCGTTTCTGGGGGATAGGTTCTTTGCTTGCCTTTGAATAGGCAGGGGCGTTTTGGGAGTGAAGGTTTAGCCTTTCACTGGGGATATTCGATTATCTCCTTGTGGATTTGAAATTTGTCGTTTGCTGATAGGCTTTACCAGAGAGAATTTTTCTTTTTTGATTCTCTGGGAGTTTGATTTGCCCCCTAGGGAGGAATGGAGTTTTCGACTCCTTGTTGGATGTTTGCTGTTTTGAGCTGGCTTTGCCTATGCTCTTATTCCATTGGGGAATGAGTTTTTGCTTTTTCTCGCGATTGTGTTTTTTTCGCGATTTTGATTTTAAATTTTAAATGCGTGTGCCTTTTTTGTGCACGCAGGCATTTTGTTATCCGCTGGGGATGAATAGGTTTTCTTTTCTTCTCTTTCCTTTTTTAGCGGCCCTGGGGAATTTATTAGCTTCCTGGGGATATGAAGGAGTCCTGGCTCCTGACTTTGTGAGGCTCTTTATTGAGCGGAGTGAAGATATTTTCTTCTTTTTCTTCCTTTTTGTAGATTTTTCTTGATATGTTCCTCTTGGGGATTTTCGTGTGGCCTTTCCCTGTGCTGGCCTCCGTTAGGGGATGAAAAGTTTTTTTCTTTCTTTTCCTTCTGTTGCCCCCTGGTGATGTGGAGGATTTGACTCCATATTTTCTTTGACGGACTCTTGAGTAGTCCTTATTCTCCCTTGGGGAATGAAGCGGAGACTCTTGTATGAATGTGCTTGATGACTCAGGTGGTGATGCTGAGTCGTGAGATAATCTTTTTGTTTTGCCTTTAGAGTAGGCAAGGATCCTCTTGGGGATGATCAAGCCTTTCCATTGGCTTTTTTCATGTTGATGACTTCATTTTTCTTGGATGGAAGGAGGTAGATCGAGGCTTCAAATGACTGTAGTTGACGACTCATGTGATGGTGTTGAGTCAGGAAGTATTTTTCTGCCTTTTGAATAGGCAAGGATCTTCTTGAGGATGATCAAACCTTTCCGTTGGCTTTTTCCTGTGTACTTTCTTTTATTGGGATAGGAGGTTTAGAGCTAGTTTCCTTGAAGCTCTTTATTTTGCTGAAATGGTTTTGATTTCGCCTTTCGCGATTTTTATATGGAGACTGGATTCTGGCGCCTCCTGTTTTTCAATCACAAGTATGGAGACTAGCCTCCTTATATGCATGTTTAAAAATTATTTTTCTTGATTTTGACAAAGTCGTATTATGCAACTACTTTGTGTGTGGATGTCCTAAATGCAATCTATTTATATATTTTTGATGCACTTAGAAAGTAACTGGCCTTCTCCCGTTGGCTCTTTATGAATACGCCGATGGGCCCCTCCTTTATGACCATGATGGTGGGCTCATCTCTTACTCATCTTTTGGTTTTAGCCCTATCTTTTGCCTAGACCGCCCTTTACGGGTTTTCGATCTAGCGGGCTGCCTTAATCTTTGCTTAGAATATTTTAGGGAGCTTTTGCCTTATCTTTTGCCTAGACCGTTCTTCTGGGATTTCCGATCTAGCAGGCTACCCTGATTTTTACCTAAAGATATCCTAGCAGGCATTTGTTATTTTCTTATTATTTTTATATGCTTCCCTTCTCTTTTAGATGCATGCTTGATCTTTGATTAAGGGTCTTTGCGCATATTTATGATTTATCAATAAAGAGGCATTTCCATAATATTTGGTCAAGAGAAAGGAAATGAAAGGGAATTTTATTGATAAATGAGCAAAAGTTTTATTTCTTTTATAGAAGGATTTCAAGAGATATTTAGAAGAATGGGTGGTCAGGGTTGGCTATACTGTATAGGCTTAAATAGTCATGTCCATGATATCTGCCCCCTGGTTCTCCTAATTGCTTCAGTTGAGATGCCTGAGCTCAGAGTGAAGACTATGCAGACTGCTTGCTTCTGGAAGAATGTTACCTTAGCCGCCTTTTGGTTTTCGACTGAGGTAACCACTGCTCTCAAATTTTTATTTTTTTATTTTTATTTTTATTTTTATTACTCTACTATTTGCCTAGGACGTATCCTAGCGAGGAATATGGACCCTATCTTTTGCCCAGGAATGTCCTTTACGAATTTTCATTCCTGACGGGTCTTGAGCAATGTCTTCAAGCATAATACTTCTTCACCGTATCGGAGTTGATTAGGTGTCGAAGTTCTTTTCCATCCATATTGGCGAGGATAAGAGCCCCATCCGAGAAAGCTCATTTGACCACAAAGGGTCCTTCATAGTTTGTTACCCATTTTCCAATTTTATCCTTTTTGGGCTGGAAGCAACTCATTTACCTTTAAATCCTTCTTATGGTAAATATGAGAGTTGACCCTTTTTTTTTGTAAGCCTTTTTTATTTGATAGGCTTGTCCATGACATATAATATTCAGTCGTTTATCTTTCATAAGGTTTAGCTGGTTATATCGTCTTTGAACCCGTTCGGCTTCTATCATCTTGTGCTTTTGTCAATGTGATTAGTTGTACCGATTTGACGTCTCGGATCTTTGCTATAACCGAAGAGTAATCATTTTGAATGTAGAGCAACTGCCATGTCAATGCCCCTCTTCCTTTCCTTAGGGATTTCAACCCTCCTATTGATCACTATGTTTCCACATTTCCCAGTCAATTACTTGAATGCTTTAGGGTGAATGGTCAAGAGAAGAGAAAGAAAGGGATTTTATTGCAAAGGCTTGTGTTTTAGTGGGATTTTTTTTTGAAATAATAGTTTTTGTAAGAATGGTTAGCCAAGGTTGGTTGGTGTTTTAGGCTAGTTTAAACAAATGTTATCAATCATGTTAAATTTGGCTTCATTTTGTTTATGGCGTTTGGAACAAAACGTTTGTCTAAACATGGTTATTTATGGGGTATAGACATTTTTAGCGAGAAAAGAAGCAGATAGTAAGAATAGCATTCTTTTGTAATTCAAAGGGAAATGCGTGCCCTAAAGATGCTCGGGGGTCGGGCACACCCCGAGGAGTGATCTCTAATAGTCATTGGGTTTACGTCCCTTAAAATCGGAAGAAGGACACCTAATGACTAACGCTACCCTTTGCGCTAATATCCCTCCTTTTCGGGAGATCGTCTTTTTAAGGTACGGAGGGGAGACTTCCCTTTTCATCGTACGACTTGTTCTTTTGTAGGGTTGTTCTTTAAAGGGTTATCCTTGAAATCCGGTGGCTCTCTTATTCCTTGAGCATCCTTTCCAAGCCCTTGTCTGGGCTGTATCCATATTTCTTCATTATAAGGGCCACTTTTATACTGCTAGGAAGTCTTTCCATATTTTCAAATGTCCTCTTCAGGCGCATCCATTTAAGGTATGGTGGACGGTTCGCTGATTCGAATGTATTTTTTTAGCTTGAACCACGATCAACTTGTCACCTACCACGAATTTGATTTTTCGGTGGAGCGTTGAAGAAACTGCCCTAGTACCGTGAATCCAAGGTCTACTTAATCTTCCCCTTGGATTCTTTTTTCCTTTTCCTCTTCGGTTTCTTTATTTTTCCTTTGTTCTTAGGAGCATTATCTTGTAGCTCCTTGGGGAATAAATTCTTTCGCTTCTCGTCGTGCCCCCAATGCTGACTATATTGGAGATATCTTCATTGACGGATAATTCTTCTGTGCATATCCATAGTACAACTTTATCCGATGTATAAGGGAAAGGACAAGGCTTGAATAAGCGCAAAGGTGTTATTGCCCCTTCCCTGACATTATCAATTTGGGTATCGACATTTTACTTCTTTCTTATTATCTCCTTGTCCCAAATCGATGGCCTTAGTTTTTTCCTGATGGGGCTGTATCAATTGAGCTTCTTTTTTTTTCATCAGTCTTTGCATGTCCGGGGAAATGGTCCCCTTCTCACTGTCTGACTCAATCCATTCGCCTTCGGCTTTCAGATCCCGCAGGGAGTTTTCAATCACAGACATGACTGTTTATATGGTCTTTATTTAGGTCTAGATTTTATTTAATTATCTTGGGGTGAGAGAGAAAAGAATGAGAAGCATATGAATATTAGGAAAAGTGCCTCATTGTATTGATGAAAAGAAATATTTACAAAGCCCCCTTTAATCAAAAATCCCGTGATCATGGGCGAGGATCACGAGGGATACATCGGAAGCTTGAATATTATTTATTATTATACTTTTTTTTACTCAAAAGATGCACAAAATGAAGAGCCCTAGTTAGATGGCCTTCTCTACCCAAGCTCACTATTCTGGTTGTGATAGAGGCTTGATGTTTACATTTGGGTCGGGAGCATCGAAGGTAATTTTCCCGGTATTCAATAATTCTTGAACCCTATATTTTAGGTTGACGCAATTCTCCACAGAATGCCCAGGAGCACCTGAGTGGTAATCACATTTTTCGTTGAGTTTGTACCAACCGGGGTAAGGTGGACCTTTCTTCTTTGGGGAGATACGTGTTAAGAGCTTGGCCTCTAAAAGCCTTGGCAGCAGACTCCCATAAGAGATTGGGATGGGAGTGAATTTCTTCTCATGTCTGCGTGACTGTCCAGCTGATTGTGAAGAGGAAGAAGGGGTAGTGAGGTTGATGGCATTTGCGCTCCCCTCTTTCTTCTTGCCAAAGGACTTCTTGAATGATGCGTGAGATTTCTTAAACTTGGGAGGGAATCGAGTATTTTTGACATCGGTTACCTCCTTTACATCAAAGTTGTGTCCCTCTAATGCCCTTAATTTCTCTTCTAGGGCAGAAATTTGTTGTTTAGAAACCGTATTGTGGAGGCATTGTTGATAATTAGCTCCGTCAACTGCTCTATTTGTTCCTTTATGACATTAAGCTCAGTGGTGAGCATACGGTTCTGCTCCTCTAATTGCTCCATCTTCTTGGCTTTTTGAGCGTGAGTGAGAACAGTAGAAGACCAGCCACTTTCTAAATGATTTAAAGATTTTTATTATTGTTTTTTTTTTATTATGAATGATCAGTGTGGGATAGATATGCCTTAGAATGTTTTAAGATATTCTTAAAAGCCTATGTTTTAAGGGTACCATACCCACCTTAGTATGCTAACTTCCTTCTTTTTTTTTAAAGGTTGCCAACATACCTTAGCGCACTTATCTCTTCTAGGAAGGTGATAAACGCACTTGGGTCTCTTTCGCTATTGTCTAAGGATATCTAATACATCCTAGAATGAGTGCGTTTATGTATGAGAGATTTTATTATAATGATGTTGTATGCATATTTTCTTGATGCATTTATTTTCTCTCTGGGTTTTGTCACTTATTGGATGATGTGGTATGAATGATACGACTTTGTCAAAGGTCTTTTATTTTGTAACAAAGGTATTTTCATGGCTTTAAATTGTTTTTATATTTTTTTATGACCCTTTATCTCTTCTGTCGGTCAACGTGGCTACTTAGCTTGCAAAGAACCTGAAACCAGGCTAGCTTAACTGAAGATTGTCCGAGATAAAGGTCTTTTATCTTATCACTTTTTGTGATTTTTAGGGTTTTTCATTTTTTTGTTTGTTGTATGATTACCCTATGCTAATGCATCAATACAAATGCAGCAAACGAATGCACACACAATTCATACATCCACGAGCAGAGCCACGCTTATTTAATCACGAGGTGGGATTTTCTTGCAGAAACGTGCTTGGTTTAGGTGGTTCTAACTGTTCTCACCAAGGCCAAAGGTCCCCAAGGTGCCCCCATTATAGGGACCTCTCAATCTCTTAGTCCTCAGGTCATGCACAGAACTCCGTGTCGACATCCTTAGACCAAAAGAAGAGAGTTATCACCTTGAGTTGGTGGTTTCCGACAACGGTTGTAGCCCCGTGTGCCAACAAGCCGGTCGTATCTGCCACCCACTCCCTATAGGTATTCACTCTTGCCCCCGGGTATAGAGGGACTGTTGTGTGCAAGGGTTTTTGTGTGCAATTTATATTTCAAACAATTTGCAGAAGTAATCATACAACAATTATTAAAGCCATACAATAAAAATACAGAAAAGGGTAAAGGCGTAATTTCAAATCTTTACTTAGTTTGAATTTATCCGTCACTAAATGGGATCAACTCTCTAGCTTCCCCAGCGGAGTTGCCATCTGTGGCCGCCGTCCATTCCAACGTCCAGGGACATCTCGAATGTTAATGCGAGCGGTCGCGAAAAGATGGTTGAGACTCGCGTTTTTTGTTAAAAATATGTTCATTGCTTCTGAGGCACTCAACACTGAACTATCCTCTAATAGAAGCAAGGTTTTCGAAAAGGGTTCTTCTGGAGTCACCACCAATGTTTTGACCATAAACATTTGAAAAGGAGAAAAAGGCATTGATTTTAATAAAAACCAAACTTGGCCATTATAACCAGAGTTGGGTAAGGGAGTTAGTTACGTGTGGGGAAGGTATTAGCACCCCACAACGCCCCTTTCGGGTTCCCTATGATGGATTAATTCATTTAAGTAAAGATTACAAGAAATTACGCTATTACCCTATTTTATTCAGACAGTATTTAAATATGGCTATCTACATGGTTTTATCTACATTGCATACAAAAAGAAGTAAATAAAGCAATAAAAGGGAAGAGAATTGAGAAGAACCTCCGAAGCAAGCTTTGTATTATAAATCTTTTATACAGAGGACACTTTGCGGCAATCCTTCACTCTACAACGACTCTCCTCTCGAATAAACTCGACTCGACTAAAATTTTCTAGAAGAATCGAATGCCGGAATACAAATTCCTTAACTGATTGTTACCTATTAAAGGCAATCAGAGAGATCATTCGAAGGAGGGAGAGAAGAAGACAAGTCTTGGAGTTGTCTGGGGTGTGGAGAATGACAAATGAGGCTCCTATTTATAGCCATTTTTCGCCTGTAACTTTGGGATGGTCGTCTGGGTTGGGACAGCCGTCCCAAACGTGTTTTCCACGTTGTGCCAATCTGGGACGGCCAGTCTGGGTTGGGATGGCCGTCCCAAATGCAATTTTAACACAGGCTGGGACCCCCTGGGGTTTGGGACGGTCGTCCCAAGTTTGGGACGCGCGTCCCACTTGCACAGGGACAGTTGGGACGGCCGTCCCAACTCTGGGACGGTGGTCTTGGCCTGTTTTGTCCAGTTTTCGCGTTCTGGGACCCCCGGGAAGCTTTCCTTTCCTTTTTCGGACGTAGATTGATGCCGATGTGTGTCCGTTGAAGCTTTATCTTCGTGTAGGAAGTCTTCTTGGCCTTCGTTAAAGTGCCGAGCGAGCTTTATCTCTGTGTAGGAAGTCTCCTTTGCTTTTATTGTGTGGATGGGTGACCTCCGTCTTATTGTGAGAAGTCTTCTTTTCTTTTATTTGGGAAGCCGGGTGAACTTTGTCTTTGTGTGAAATTCCCCTAGCTTTTATTTGAGAGGCCGGGCAAAATTAGGGGTCTACAAGCAGTAAAAGAGACAGAGAATAGAGAAGGAACCTCCGAAGCGAGCTCTATATTAACTCTTCTAAAACGTGAGGACGCTTTTTGGCAGTCCCCACACTCTACAAGCATGCTCCTCCTGTAAAATAAAGACAAATCACTCTACCGAGGGCCGGATGCCTCAAGAAGAGACTTCCTTAACCGATTTCAACCTTAATGGAAATCGGAACGCTCCCTCGAACCCCGGAATAATGCTCAGGGTCACTCTCAAGTGCCAAAAAGCTTCCAAGAGAGTGGATGAGTGGAAAAGGTGTGAAAATTTGGAGGAATGAGGCCCCTATTTATAGGGATTCGGGCCTGGAAAAGGTGGACGGCCGTCTGGACAAAGCGGACGACCGTCTAGGGCAAAAAGTGGCCATGGACGGCCATACATGGCAACTTTTTGCCATGGACGGCCGTCCAAGCTAAGTGGACGGTCGTCCATGGCCTTAAAGTTACCATGGACGACCGTCTGCCTGCTCTGGACGGCCATCCGCCTGTTCTGGACGGCCATCTGCTATCTTCGGCGGATTTCCCGATTTTTAATGCCTCTAAAAACCCTTCCTATCCTAAATGGAACCTAGAACAAGCTACTAGGGACTTGATAAACCATCTTCGGAATGGGCGATCTTCGGCTTTATTAAGGGTCCGGGCAAGATTTGGGGTCTACAGTTCCTTCTTTTTGTATACTTTTGGGGAATCCTAGCGGACCTTATTTTGTAACCCTAACTTTTGCCTAGGTTACCCTTTATTTTTGTTCAGGTGTCCTACCGGGTTGGCCCTATCTTTTGCGTAGCCCCCTTAGTGGGTTTCCTACCGGGTATTTTGCCCTTTCTATTTTTGGCCTTTGGCTTCTATGGGCTTTCTTTTTTTTGTGTATTTATTTTTTTGTTCACAATATTGGCGAAGCATGACTTTCTTTATGGTGACGTAAAGCCTAATTTGATGCTTCTAATCAACTAACTTGATTGTAATGGTAATGGCGAATTTTGGTTATTTGGACGTTTTTTTTATTCTTCTTTTTCTTTCTTTTTTTTCATTTACTTAGACAATGTTATTATGAGGTCTAGTCAGAAATAGCAAGAAGGGAAGCAGATAGTAAGAAGTATTCTTTATTAATTAACAAGGGAATATGTGCCCTAAAATGCCCGAGGGTCGGGCTAGCCCCAAGGAATAATCTCTAACAATCATGGGCTTTACATCCCTTAAATGAAGAAAAAGATTTCCTAATGACTAGGGTCGCTCTTGACGTTTGCACCCCTCCACTTCGGAAAATTTGCTTTAGTGTGCGGAGGGGAGACTTCCCTTTTCCTTTTTCCGTTCGGCCCTTAGTGGGGTCATATCCTAGGCCATGCTTGAGAGGATTGTCTTTAAATTCTAGGGGTTTCCTTATGCCTTGGGAATCTGCCCCCAATCCTTGGCCAGGATGGTAACCATGCTTCATCATCATGCGGGCTACCTTCGTGTTTTTGGGAAGTCGCTCTATGCTGGCAATTTCGAGCGCTTGAAAAGATGTTTCAAGGGCCTCTTCAGCCGCATCCACATAAGGTTGGGTGGACGGTCCACAGATCAGGATATCATCTTCTGCTTGGACCGTGACCAATTTGTCATCCACTATGAACATGACTTTCTGGTGGAGCGTTGAAGGTACTGCCTTAGCATCATGAATCCAAGGCCTGTCGAGGAGACAACTGTATGCTGGAGTAATGTCCCACTACTACAAAATATGCTTTCAACGTCGCCATTTAACGTCGGTTCAAGCTGAGCCGACGTTAAATACACTTTCAACGTCGATTGGTTAAAAAACGACGTTGAAAGTTGAATGTTGGTCACATTCTACGTCGGTTCTTAGTCAAACGACGTAGAAAGTACTTTCTACGTCGGTTCCCATATGAACCGACGTTGAAAGTCTTTTTTTATTTTATTTTTTACTTATTGATAGCGGTTATAAGGGAACCGCTATCTAATATGCACTTTAGATAGCGGTTCCCTTATAACCGCTATCTAATATACACTTTAGATAGCGGTTATAAGGGAACCGCTATTATATCCTGTCAATTATGATCGCTCATTTCAAGTTATGATCGATCAGAATCTAACTTCGCTCGAGCGAGGGTAGTGTCGCTCAAGCGAAATACAACCCGAGAATGCTAATTTTGTGCAGGGGACGTTTCGCTCGAGCGAGAAGGGTGTCGCTCAAGCGAGATACATTTTAGATAGCGGTTAACCTGGAACCGCTATTATATTGTTTCAATTATGATCGATCAGAATGCAGTTATGACCGATCAGAACTATTTTAATCGATTAAATCTCGTTTCAATCGATTAAAACAATTTATGCACAGCGTTTTAATCGATTAAAACTTATTTTTATCAGTTAAAATTACTTGAAAAGTGTCACGCGAAAGTTTTGCAGTATTTCAATCGATTGAATCGCGAAACAATCGATTAAATCAACTTAGAAGAAGATTTTTTGTAAAGTGTTTTAATTGATATAAACGTTGTCGTATCAGTTAAAACAAAGCGTTGGGTTTCACAGCATGACAATTGGGTTTGGCTTGACATTGGGGTTCGATGTCGCCAGAGTTGGGGTTCGGCCTCGAGTTCGTCGAGGTTGAGGCTGGGGTTGAGATTCGAAGTTACTATTTGACATTTTTCTAGTAGTGATAATTACACGGATATATATTTATTTGTATATAAATATAATTTATTTGTAAGTTATTATCAAAAAATTCAAGTAGTTTAGTGGTTGGAGTATCAGCCTCCAACTCTAAAGTACTGGGTTCGAATCCTGCCAATGACAATTCTCTTAAAAATTAAAAAACTTCTAAAAAATATAATATAAAGAGATGGAGGACCTAATAAAAATATAATATGAAGAGAGGGGAGACTTCTAGATAAATAAAAGGGGGTAAAGGGGTTGTAAATAAATAAAAATTATTAATTTAAAAAATCATACTTTCAACGTCGGTTTATTAGAACCGACGTCGAAAGGAGACTTATAACTGTATATTAGATAGCGGTTCCCTTACAACCGCTATCTAAAGTCTATATTAGATAGCGGTTCCCTTATAACCGCTATCTAAAGTCTATATTAGATAGCGGTTCCCTTATAACCGCTATCTAAAGTCTATATTAGATAGCGGTTCCCTTATAACCGCTATCTAAAGTCTATATTACATAGCGGTTCCCTTACAACCGCTATCTAAAGTCTATATTAGATAGCGGTTCCCTTATAACCGCTATCTAAAGTAAAAACTTTAACGTCAGTTTATTATAACCGACGTTGAAAGTCACGACTTTCAACGTCGCCTGATACAACGTCGGTTATTAAACCGACGTTGAAAGCTTTATTTGTAATAGTGTCTATTACATGGAAATCGATGTCGAAGATAGTGGGTCCGACTTGAATTGGTAAATTAACTTCTCCCACCACTTCTCATTTTGATCCGTCAAAGGCTTGAACGATGGTGCTACTTGGGCGCAGACGGGTTCCTTGAATAGTTAACTTGTCTAGTGTGCACTTGGGCATCACGTTCAAGGACGACCCGTTATCCACAAGAACTTTGGCGATGAGGTATTCCTTGCACTTGATGGAAATGTGCAAGGGCTTGTTATGGTTTGATCCCTCGAGGGGGAGTTCTTCCTCTATGAAGGTGAGGTGATCGTTTGCCATGATGTGACCGACGATCCTCTCAACTCTTTCTTGGGATATGGAGTGGGGTACATGTGCTTCGCTCAAGACCTTCAGCAGGGCGTTTCTATGCGGTTCCGAGCTCATCATTAAAGATAATAATGTTATCTTTGCAGGTGTGTGATTGAGCTGGTCCATAATGGAATACTCGTTGTGCCTTATTGTCGCCGCCGTCCGTTCTGACGTCCAGGGACATCTCGAACGTTAATGCGAGCGGTCGCGAAATGATGGTTGAGACTCACGTTTGTTAAAAATATGTTCATTGCTTCCGAGGCGCTCAACGTTGAACTATCCTCTAATAGAAGCAAGGTTTTCGAAAAGGGTTATTTTGGAGTCGCCACCAATGTTTTGACCATAAACATTGGAAAAGGAGAAAAAGGCATTGATTTTAATAAAAACCAAACTTGGCCATTATAACCAGAGTCGGGTAAGGGAGTTAGTTACGTGTGGGGAAGGTATTAGCACCCCACAACGCCCCTTTCGGGTTCCCTATGACGGATTAATTCATTTAAGTAAAGATTACAAGAAATTACGCTATTACCCTATTTTATTTGTACAGTATTTAAATATGGCTATCTACATGGTTTTATCTACATTGCATACAGAAAGCAGTAAATAAAGCAATAAAAGGGAAGAGAATTGAGAAGAACCTCCGAAGCAAGCTTTATATTATAAGTCTTTTATACAGAGGACGCTTTGCGGCAATCCTTCACTCTGCAACGACTCTCCTCTCGAATAAACTCGACTCGACTAAAATTTTCTAGAAGAATCGAATGTCGGAATACAAATTCCTTAACTGATTGTTACCTATTAAAGGCAATCAGAGAGATCATTCGAAGGAGGGAGAGAAGAGTTGTCTGGGGTGTGGAGAATGACAAATGAGGCTCCTATTTATAGATTTCACTGCCTGGAAATCTGGGACGGCCGTCTGGGTTGGGACGGCCGTCCCAACTGCACGTTTTGCACTGGGCCAAGCTGGGGGGAGAGTGGGACGGCCAGTTTGGGTTGGGACGGCCGTCCCACTTGAATTTTAGGGCTTGGGACGTGCGTCCCAAAGGTGAGACGTGCGTCTCACTTGTCTTTTGATGTTTGGGACGGCTGTTCCAGTTTGGGACGACTGTCCCAACGTGTCTTGGCCTGTTTTCGCGTTCTGAGACCCCCGAGAAGCTTTCCTTTCCTTTTTCGGACGTAGATTGATGCCGATAGATGTCCGTTGAAGCTTTATCTTCATATAGGTAGTCTTCTTGGCCTTTATTAAGATTCCGGGCGAGCTTTATCTTCGTGTAGGAAGTCTCCTTAGTCTTTATTGTGTGGATGGGTGAACTCCGTCTTGTTGCGGGAGGTCTTTCTCAGTTTTTTATATGAAGCCGGGTGAACTTTATTTTCGTGTGAAGTTTCCCTAGCCTTTATTTTGAGAGGCCGGGCAAAATTAGGGGTCTACAGCTGGCCCCCCTTCACCTGCCTAATTAATTCGTTGGTTTTAATATACCGACAAAATTATTCGGCAGGGGAAGGAGTTAACGCTTTTGCCCGGTTATCCTTCGGATGCTGCTTCTTTGCTGATCCTCCGGATGATAAATATTTTGATAGGTACCAACCCCTATCTGGTTTGAGCCTCATTTTATAAAGCTCTGGTGAGTACTTACCCTCACTCGGTATAAGTTTGTATTTTACTAGACTTTTGTGGGTACCTACCCCCACTAGGTATGAACCTTGTTCTTACAAGGTTTTGGTGAGTACCTACCCTCACCTGGTATGAGTTCGCATTTCACTAAACTCTTGTGGGTACTTTTCTTCCGAGGTGCTCAACACTGAACTATCCTCTAATAGAAGCAAGTCTTTGTTCCCGTTTTTAGAAATGCTTCTGGTGAGTATTTTTACTCTACCCGATGCATTTTGCTAAGTTTTGATGAGTATCTACCCTCATCTGGTACAAAACCTTATTTTTAAGGTTCTGGTGGGTACCTACCCCCACCCGGTACGAATCTGCATTTTTGCTAGATTCTGATGAGTACTTACCCTCATCCGGTACGAGACCTTATTTTTAAGGTTTTGGTGGGTACCTACCCCCACCCGTACGAATCTGCATTTTGCTTGGATTCGATGAGTACTTACCCTCATCCGGTACGAGACTTTATTTTTAAGGTTTTGGTGGGTACCTACCCCCACCCGGTACGAATCTGCATTTTTGCTAGATTCGATGAGTACTTACCCTCATCCGGTCCGAACCCCGTTCTGCAAGGTTCCGATGGGTACCTACCCCCACCTGGTCCGAACCCCGTTCCGCAAGGCTCTGATGGGTACCTACCCCCACCCGGTCCGAATCTCGTTCTGCAAGATTCTGATGGGTACCTACCCCCACCCGGTCCGAACCCCGTTCTGCAAGGCTCTGATGGGTACCTACCCCCACCCGGTCCGAATCTCGTTTTGCAAGATTCTGATGGGTACCTACCCCCACCCGGTCCGAACCCCGTTCTGCAAGGCTCTGATGGGTACCTACCCCCACCTGGTCCGAATCTCGTTCTGCAAGATTATGATGGGTACCTACCCCCACCCGGTCCGAACCCCGCTCTGCAAGGCTCTGATGGGTACCTGTTGAACATTCAAGGACTTGATGTTGCAAATAATGATCATGAAGAATGTTGATTTTGATGATGATCCAAGAGCTTAAAGACTTAGAGTATTGAAGATTGAAGATTGATGATTTCTGTATTGTAATAACTCTGTTTTAGCTTGATTGAGTCTGTAATTTTAGAGTCTAAGATAGCCGGTACATAGTCTGTAACTTAGAAGCTTCAAAATGCTCAAATTTATCATGCAGGCTCGGCTTTAATCGATTAAATAGGTATATAATCGATTAAAACGAGTGAGAAAACCATTTTACTGTCTAAAACTCACTGTTTTAATCGATTAAACAGCAAAATAATCGATTATTCCGTACAGTTCCGTACAAATAATCGATTATTTCACCAAATAATCGATTAAACCAGAGAGGATTGGGTTCTGTCGTATTTGGATCTGTTTTAATCGATTATTACTCCAAATAATCGATTATTTCAGTCTGTTTCTGATTTTAAACATCAAACAAACCCTATTTTCGAAAATCCAATTACCAAGAACCCTAGTTTCGAAATCCCCAATTCCTAAACCCTAATTTCCCTACTTAAACTCTGCTTTGACACTCAGAAAAAAAGAACAACCTTTTCCATACAAAAGTTAAGTGCTGTGAGTGCCAGAGAACTGTTTGTTAGGAAAGGGGGCTTTCTGAACCTGGTGTGGGCTAGAAGCGATAAGAATCACTAAGTGGAGTTCTTAGTGGATTGTGTGTTGTGCCGTCTCTGGGGAAAGCTGTTCTTCCTCTCTTGGGGCTTTCTGAACCTGGTGTGGGCTAGAAGCGATAAGAATCACTAAGTGGAGTTCTTAGTGGATTGTGTGCTATGCCATCTCTGGGGAAAGCTGTTCATCATATCTTGTGGATTTCAAGAGAGGTGTATTCTGATCTTTATCTGTTCATTTGTAATCTGTTTGTAACAATTTGTTCTTAGTGACAGCGTTAATCCTCTTTTGAGTGATTAGCAACTGGACGTAGGGTCTTTTGATCCAAACCAGTATAAACCTACTGTGTAATCTTCTCTACTCTTCTCTATTTACATTTACGCAGTTTTTAATCGGTAAAATTTGGGGAAAATTTTGAAAACCTAATTTTTATTAAGAAACCAATTCACCCCCCCTCTTGGTTTATGTCCGACCACGCGAACATTCCGCTGCGCGATTCTAACAAGTGGTATCAGAGCTTGCTTTGATAGTCATTCAAATATTTTCGAAAATGGCCGGACAAAATCAAACTTTTGCCGAAGGTGCGTCTATCAACAGACCCCCACTTTTTGCGGGTCAAAATTATCCTTTTTGGAAAGTACGTATGCAAATATTTTTAGAGTCTGTTGATAGAGGCGTTTGGGACGCAATTTTAAACGGTCCATTTGTTCCTAAAATTACAGAGAACGGTGTTGACGTTCTTAAACCTTTTGATAGATGGACTGCCGAAGAAAGTCGAAAAGCACAATTTGATGTTAGGGCTAGAAATATTATTTCATCTGCTCTAACCCTTGATGAGTTCTACAGAATTTCTATTTGTAAAAGTGCACAGGAAATGTGGGAAATGCTTAGAGTAACCCACGAAGGAACTGACGACGTCAAAAGAGCACGTAAAAACTCCCTAATCCAAGAATACGAGATGTTCCGGATGCAACCCGGCGAAACGATTTTCGACGTTCAAAAGCGTTTCACTCATATTGTGAATCATCTCACCGGATTAGGTAAAGTATTTGACGTTGATGAATTAAATGTTAAAATTTTGAAATCTCTAGATAGGAAATGGCAACCTAAGGTGATGGCCATCTCGGAGTCACAAAATCTTGCCACTATGTCTATGGCGGCGTTATTTGGAAAGCTAAGGGAGCATGAGCTTGACCTTGGAAGGATAAATGAGGAAGAGGGTCAATATCAAAAGAAGAACCTAGCTTTCAAGACCGAGATTTCAAAAAGCAAAAACAAGAAAGAAGAAGAAGAAGACTCCGAAAATGATGAAGAAGAGATGAGTCTTTTTATAAAGAAGTTCATCAAATTGATGAAAGCAAAAGGAAGACATCCTTTCAAAGGTAAGGGAAAGGTAAAAGAAAATTCTTCCGTTAATATAAAATGCTATGGTTGTGGTGAAACAGGGCATATGAAGAACGAATGCCCAAACAAGAAAAATGATGAACACAAGGGCAAAAAGCAATTCAAGAAGAAAGCATATATTGCTTGGGATGACAGTGATTCAAATTCAGAATCAAGCGACTCGGAAATAGAAGCAAACAATTGCTTAATGGAAAATGACAACATTTCTTCGGATTTTGAGGTTAGTGATTCCGATTCATCCTCTAGTGAAGAAAATGACCATGATGAATTGCAAAATGCTTATAATGAGTTATTTACTGCATTTATGAATATGAAAAACGAATTTAAAGTTGTAAAGAAAAATCTAAGAAGATCCGAAAAGGAAAATGAGTCCTTAAAATTGAAAATTGCATGTTTAGAAGAAAAGGAGGTAGCTAATACGAAAATTGTATGCTTAGATGAGAATAAGGACTTAGCTTGTGCAAATTGTAAAGAGCATGAATATGACATAGATATTCTTAACCATTTGCTTGACAAAGCCGAAAAAGAAATTGATGATCTTAAGAAGCATGAAATGGTAATTGCTCAAAATAATGTAAATCAAAGAGTTCCTTTGAAAAAGAGTAAAACTAAAAAGAAAAGAGTATGGGTAGAAAAAGGAACTAGAGCATGTCATGTTAATAATGTATCTTGTTCTAAAACTACCTCAAATGCATGCTTCTATTGTATGAAACAAGGTCACACTTCAACTAAGTGTAAAATTAAACATTTTGGAGTTCCTAAAGGAAAATATATTTGGGTTCCTATAGTTAAATGAACTATTTGTATCTTGTATTTATTCAAAGAAAATGGATCATTTAGTATGTTTTAAACAGAATGCTTAGGTAAAAACATTTTATCTTTTCTATTGCGTGAAGGTTCTTCACTTAAAGATTTTTGCGAAATGCCTCTAAAATCGTTTTAAACAACTAAAAACAAAGTATTTTTACAAAAGCTTTCTTAAACATGTTTTTAACTGATATAGTTTTGAAAGAACCGATTAAAATCACTTAGAATGTTCAAAGAAGTGTTTTTACAGCATTTTAATCGATACAACTTGTTTTTAATCGATTAAAACCATTTAGAACTCATTATGATAAATCAAAATACAAATATGACCGATTAGAATCAAATGTGATCGATCAGATTTTAATTATGAGCGATCAGAATTTTTTCAATCGATTAAAACACGTTTCAATCGATTAAAATCACTTAAAGGGTCAGGATGATCGATTAGAATCCAATTATGACCGATCAGAATCAAATGTGATCGATCAGATTTTAATTATAAGCGATCAGAACTTTTTCAATCGATTAAAATATGTTTCAATCGATTAAAATCAGTTAAAGGGTCAGGATGATCGATCAGAATCCAATTATGACCGATCAGAATCAGTTATGATCGATCAAAATTTAGTTATGACCGATCAGAACTCTTTTAATCGATTAAATCTCGTTTCAATCGATTAAAACAACTTAGAAATTTTCTACACAGCGTTTTAATCGATTAAAACTTATTTTTTATCAGTTAAAATAACTTGAAAAGTTTTATGAGAAAGTTTTGCAGTATTTAAATAGATTGTTATGTCTCGAACCCCAAGGACCCAAAAGTTATGGGGACCTAAGTTTACTATGTTCTTGTTTTGTAGGAAACTTCCAAATCAAAGAAGTCTATGTGGTATCTTGATAGTGGATGCTCAAAACATATGACTGGAGATAAAATGAAATTTGTAAGTTTAAAAGCCAAAGAACAAGGATATGTGACTTATGGGGATAACAACAAAGGAAAGATTCTCGGAATTGGAAACAGAGGTGGTGCAAACACATTGGAGATTAAGGATGTGCTTCTTGTTGATGGACTAAAGCATAACCTTCTTAGCATAAGCCAATTGTGTGACAAAGGATTCAAGGTAACTTTTGAAAGCAAATTTTGCACCATACATTTAATAGATTCCGAAAAAGTAGAATTAAAAGGCATTAGGCATAATAATATATATTTGATTGATTTGGATTGTTTACATGAGTCTAGTATAACATGTTTAGTTGCTAAGGAAGAAAACCCTTGGTTATGGCATAAAAGAGCGGCTCATATAAACATGCATCATTTGAATAAATTGATATCAAAAGACTTGGTTATTGGATTGCCTAAATTGAAATTTGAAAAAGATAGATTGTGTGATGCATGCCAAAAAGGTAAACAAGTTAAATCATCATTTAAATCAAAGAATGTGATTTCCACTTCAAAACCCCTAGAATTATTACATTTAGATTTATTTGGACCTTCTAGGATAAAAAGCTTTGGTGGAAATTATTATGGACTTGTAATTGTTGATGATTACTCTAGGTACACTTGGAAATTTTTCCTAACTATGAAAAGTGAAGCTTTTAAGGTCTTTAGAAAGTTTGCTAAACAAATACAAAATGAGAAAGACCTAAGAATTAAAGTTTTAAGAAGTGACCATGGTGGTGAGTTTCAAAATGAAAAGTTTGAGAATTATTGTGAGGAAAATGGTATATTACATAACTTTTCTGCTCCTAGGACTCCCCAACAAAATGGTGTAGTTGAGAGGAAAAATAGGTCATTAGAGGAACTTGCAAGAACTATGTTAAATGAATATAATGTTCCTAAATATTTTTGGGCTGATGCGGTTAGTACTGCATGTTATGTTTTAAATAGAATGCTCATTAAGTCAATTATAAAATCTACTCCATATGAATTGTTTAATGGTAGAAAACCTAATGTTGCACATTTGAAAATTTTTGGTTGTAAATGTTTTGTACTAAATAATGGAAAGGACAATCTAGGAAAATTTGATTCAAAATCCGATGAGGGCATTTTTCTAGGTTATTCTTTAACTAGCAAGGCGTATAGAGTATTTAATAGGAGAACCTTAAATATAGAAGAATCTATACATGTTACCTTTGATGAGATTGTAGACCTTGGGGGAAATCCTCCTGAGTCAAATAAAAGACTTGTAGGTGATGATGAATATATAAAGGAGGCTCTTGATGAATTATATTTGGAGGATAATGAACCTTCTCAAACTCCTCAATTAGCAAAAGAATGGCAATCATCTAGAGGACTCTCAATGGACAACATCATAGGTGACATCTCAAAAGGGGTAAGAACAAGAAATATGAATAATTTTTGTATGTCTGTTGCTTTTGTGTCACAGATAGAACCTAAAAACATTGAGGAAACACTTAAAGATGATCAATGGTGCATAGCCATGCAAGAAGAACTTAACCAATTTGAAAGGAATCAAGTCTGGGAATTAATTCCAAGAGAAGAGTCACATCAAGTCATTGGAACTAAATGGGTATTTAGAAATAAGCTTGATGAAGATGGTAATATAACAAAGAATAAAGCCAGACTTGTTGCAAAAGGCTATTGTCAGGAGGAAGGTATAGATTATGATGAAACTTATGCTCCTGTTGCCAGGTTAGAGGCTATACGCCTACTTCTTGCCTATGCATCTATGATGAAATTTAAATTATATCAAATGGATGTTAAAAGTGCATTTTTAAATGGTTTTATCAAAGAAGAAGTATATGTAGAGCAACCCCCTGGATTTGAAGATTTTAATAATCCTAATCATATTTACAAATTAAAGAAAGCATTATATGGGTTAAAACAAGCTCCTAGATCTTGGTATGAAAGATTAAGTAGTTTCCTAACTGCAAATGATTTTTCAAGAGGAAGAATTGATTCTACACTGTTTATTAAGAAAGTTAAAGAACATATCTTATTGGTCCAGGTATATGTTGATGATATTATTTTTGGATCAACTGATAATTCGCTGTGTGTAGAATTTGCTAAGATTATGCAGGGAGAGTTTGAAATGTCTATGATGGGAGAATTGACATTCTTCCTTGGACTTCAAATCAAGCAACTTAAAGATGGCACTTTCATCTCTCAAACCAAATACTGCAAAGAGATCCTCAAAAAGTTTGGTATGGACACCTCAAAGGAAGCTAACACACCCATGGGAACTTCATGCTATCTAGACAAGGATGAATCAGGTTTGGAAGTTAATCAAACTATGTATAGATGTATGATAGGATCACTATTATACTTAACTGCAAGTTGACCTGATATTATGCATTCTGTCTGTGTGTGTGCTAGATTTCAGGCTTGTCCTAAAGAATCTCATCTAATTGCAGTAAAACATATTTTAAAATACTTAAAAGGAACTACTGGGTTTGGCTTGTGGTATCCGTCTGATGCTTGTATTAGTTTATTAGGATATTCTGATGCTGATTATGGTGGATGTAAAATTGATAGGAAAAGCACTAGTGGGACATGTCATTTGTTAGGTTCATCCTTAATATCATGGCATTCTAAGAAACAAGCATGTGTAGCTTTATCTACCACTGAAGCTGAATATATTGCAGCTGGTAGTTGTTGTGCTCAAATTCTGTGGATGAAACAACAATTAGAGGATTATAGCATATATTTAAATGACATTCCATTAATGTGTGATATTACGAGTGCAATCAATCTAACTAAGAATCCAGTAATGCACTCTAGGACTAAACATATTGAGATTAGACATCACTTTTTAAGAGATCATATCAGCAAAAGAAACTGCAAAATAGAGTATGTAGACACTAAACGACAATTAGCAGATATATTTACTAAGCCTCTACCCAAGGATAGATTCTATGATCTTAGAAGAGACTTAGGGATATTAGAAATAGCTTAAAATCTGCTTAATTTGACTGTTTCTGGATGATTGTTATGTTAAAATTCGTGGTGTAGCATGTTCATAGGTTATTACGCATATAAATCTC
Organism: Sphenostylis stenocarpa; assembly: GCA_963425845.1. Lineage (NCBI taxonomy): Eukaryota > Viridiplantae > Streptophyta > Magnoliopsida > Fabales > Fabaceae > Sphenostylis > Sphenostylis stenocarpa. The sequence goes on from OY731403.1 coordinate 25,877,968, forward strand.
AAAAACTTGATATAGCCTCTGGAATAATCGATTACTGGAAGTGATAATCGATTATTTTCCCTCAAAACGTCCAAAACAGGGTATTCTCCTCTGGAATAATCGATTATTTCGTGAAATAATCGATTAAAAGCTTCAGATAATCGATTGTTTGCTGGAAATAATCGATTAAATGTGTCTAATACTGGGATAATCGATTATTTTGAATTTTAATCGATTAAAACCGACCAGTTTTGCCTTCTAGTTGTTGCCAACGGATATTTTGACCTATATTCTCTTCTATATGACCGTTGGACATGTTTTTGCTATATATAGAGACCTCTAGTTCACTTCTACTCACTTCTAACTCTTGAAATCAAGCTTTCTTGCAATATATACTCTCTTTGCCTTCTTATAAAGTGTGTCGTTTAGAAAATAGATTTAATGCACACTTTAATGATGATGATAGTGAAGAATTTTAAATTCTGTTAAGTATTTTCTTTTGTTATTGTCATGCTATTGTAATGAATGAATGATTCTGAAATAAAATTTGATTTTTTTTTTCTTTTTATGCCTTGATTGAGGGGGAGCTTTCTCTAACTTATGCATATTTTGAGGGGGAGCTCTTATGATTGATGTTGCAGAGTTCTTTTTTATTATAATCAAAATAGGGGGAGAAAAATTTAAAGCCTATGATTCAATTTAAAAAATTTAAAGCCTATAATTCAATTTTAAATTTTATCTGGTATGTTTAATGTGTTTGTTAGTATGACAGATAAAACAGGTTATTACAAGGGCTTTAAAAAGATAATTTTGATCATCATCAAAAAGGGAGAGATTGTTGAACATTCAAGGACTTGATGTTGCAAATAATGATCATGAAGAATGTTGATTTTGATGATGATCCAAGAGCTTAAAGACTTAGAGTATTGAAGATTGAAGATTGATGATTTCTGTATTGTAATAACTCTGTTTTAGCTTGATTGAGTCTGTAATTTTAGAGTCTAAGATAGCCGGTACATAGTCTGTAACTTAGAAGCTTCAAAATGCTCAAATTTATCATGCAGGCTCGGCTTTAATCGATTAAATAGGTATATAATCGATTAAAACAGTGAGAAAACCATTTTCTGTCTAAAACTCACTATTTTAATCGATTAAACAGCAAAATAATCGATTATTCCGTACAGTTCCGTACAGATAATCGATTATTTCACCAAATAATCAATTAAACCAGAGAGGATTGGGTTCTGTCGTATTTGGCTCTGTTTTAATCGATTATTACTCCATATAATCGATTATTTCAGTCTGTTTCTGATTTTAAACATCAAACAAACCCTATTTTCGAAAATCCAATTACCAAGAACCCTAGTTTCGAAATCCCCAATTCCTAAACCCTAATTTCCCTACTTAAATTCTGCTTTGGCACTCAGAAAAAAAGAACAACCTTTTCCATACAAAAGTTAAGTGTTGTGAGTGCCAGAGAACTGTTTGTTAGGAAAGGGGGCTTTCTGAACCTGGTGTGGGCTAGAAACGATAAGAATCACTAAGTGGAGTTCTTAGTGGATTGTGTGTTGTGCCGTCTCTGGGGAAAGCTGTTCATCATCTCTTGTGGATTTCAAGAGAGGTGTATTCTGATCTTTATCTGTTCATTTGTAATCTATTTGTAACAATTTGTTCTTAGTGACAGCGTTAATCCTCTTTTGAGTGATTAGCAACTAGACGTAGGGTCTTTTGATCCGAACCAGTATAAACCTACTGTGTAATCTTCTCTACTCTTCTCTATTTACATTTACACAGTTTTTAATCGGTAAAATTTGGGGAAAATTTTGAAAACCTAATTTTTATTAAGAAACCAATTCACCCCCCTCTTGGTTTTTGTCCGACCATGCGAACATTCCGCTGCGCGATTCTAACAGTACCTACCCCTACCCGGTCCGAATCTCGTTCTGCAAGATTCTGATGGGTATCTACCCCCACCCAGTCCAAACCCCGTTCTGCAAGGCTCTGATGGGTACCTACCCCCACCCAGTCCGAATCTCGTTCTGCAAGATTCTGATGGGTACCTACCCCCACCCGGTCCGAACCCCGTTCTGCAAGGTTCTCAGGATGTACTTTTTGGTAGTTAATCCTGTGATTATCTGTTTTTGGAGATGTGTTGGCGGCTTACTTGTTTCTGATTATGCGCCTATTCCATGGGGAATAATTTGTTTTGACTTTTTTAGTCATCCGGTTTTTGCCGGGGATTCTTTGTTTTTGGCTTTTTTCTTTTAGCCATCCGGTCTTGACCGGGGATTCTTGTTGATTGCCTCTTTTTAGGCGGGAATCCTCTGGGGATTTTGAATTTTCTTCTTGATTATGCCTCTTGATTAGGCGAAGATTCATTTGGGGATTTTGTTGTGCCTCTTGATTAGGTGAATGCTTCAATAGTGGTGAAGACTTTGAGGGTTTGGATTGCCTCTTGCATAGGTTGATTTCCCATTTCTTGGGGATATTAGTTTTTTGCTTGCTTGTTGCAAGTGAAGGCTTTGTGCTTCACTATGGATATCCGTCTTTGGGCGTTATGAGTGATTAACTCCCTGTGGATATAATTTTGTAGTTTGCCTATGTCGTAGGCTCACTGGGGTAGTTTTCTTGTTGATGATCCACTGGGGAATTAATTTCATTCCGGAGATCTGTCTTGAATTGTCCCTCTAGGGAGAAATGGAGTTTTTCGACTCCTTATTGGCTGCTGTTGTTTGAGCTGGTTTTGCCTAAGCTCTTATTTTGCTGGGGAATGGGTTTTTACCCTTTTCTCGCGATTTCTCTTTTTTTGCGATTTGGTTTTTTGCATGTGTGCTCTTTTTATGCACACTGGCTTCTTCTTTAAATGAAAAGATATCTTTTTCTTTTTTTCTTTTCGGTGATCCTTGGGGAATTTTCCCTTATTTCTTGGGGATCCAACTTTGATGATGGAATCTTGGCTTTTTGGCTTTGTGAAGCTTTTTATTGATCGGGGTGAAGATTTTTCTTCTTTTCCTCTTTGTGGAGATTTTTCTTGATATGCTCTGTTTAGAGACATTTATTTGGCCTTTTTTCTGTAGTGGCCTCTGTTGCAGATGAAAAATTTTCTTTCTTTTCTTTTTGTTGCCCCCTGGTGATATAGGGAACTTGGCTTCGTATGATGGGCTCTTGTGTAACCCTTGTTCTCCGTTGGGGAATGGAGCGGAGATCCTTATATGAGTGTGCTTGATGACTCATGTGGTAATGAAGCTGAGTCACGAAGTAGTCTTTTTCATTTTGCCTTTGGAGTAGGCAAGGATCCTCTTGGGGATGGTCGAGCCTTTCCGTCGGCCTTTCTTCTTTGTTGATGTCTTTTCTGGGTGGAAGGATGCTGATTGCAGCTCCAAGTGATTTATGTTTGACGACTCATGTGGTGGTGTTGAGTCAGGGAGTATTTTTCTGCCTTTGAATAGGCAAGGATCCTCTTGAGGATGATCAAGCCTTTTCCATTGGCTTTTCTTCTCCTTCTTTTATTGGTGCAGAAGGTTGATGGTTGGAACTAGTTTCCTTGAAGCTCCTTATTTTGCTGAAGATAATTTTGATTTTGCCTTTTTCTATCGTGATTTAATTTTATCGCGAATTTTTGAAATCCGGCTTTTTAGTATACCATGTGTGCCTTTTATTTTATAGTTTTTGTACACATGGGCTTTTGAAATATGAAACAGAAATAACTACTTTTATTTATTACTGCTTTTTGTTTGATACATTCAAGCATTTCAAAATACTAAAACTATCTAAAAAGACTCCTCCTAATCATCTGCCTCTGGACTGGAGTGGGAGGATGGTACTGGCGAAGGGAAGCGGCGGAGTAGGCGGCGCTAGAATCTCGCCTGAGTCTGGACCAAGCTCTCTATCTGGCGGTCCGTCCTATCTTGCCTAACAGTCAGCTGACTAAACTGCTGGCGTATGAACTGGAACTCTCCTTCCATGTATGCATGCTCCTCGTCCAGGCGTCGGTACAGGCCGGGGAAGTCTGGATCGCGTGACTGCTGCTGGGATTCGGAGGTAGTAGGGATGTCTTGCAGCGTATCGAAGTCGCGCATATCCCATGAAATCGAGATGATAGGGTTTAAGATGAACCCTGTTCCCTGCCTGCTGAGGATGTTCATGTGTGTCACTCCTCTATTGATCGGCTCTGGTTGGAGTTCAGCTGGGAGATCTTCTCCATCAGTGCATCCCCAATACTCAGCCAAAGGGGTAAGGAGGGGAGCCACCATGATAGGTTCTGCTGGTCCCCAAGTACCGCATTCCTTTATGGCCTTCAGGAATGCGTATCCCGGGTTGCACTTATGCCCTTGGTGCATACAGTAGACGATAAAAAGGTCAGCCAGCGTTACTTTCCCCTGGCTTTCCTTACGGCTGTGTAGGGTCCTGGCGAGCAGTTTATGGCATATGCGGAGCGGAGGAGGAAAGGATGCCCCCTTCAAGTGAGTTGGCAGGTTGTGAGCTCCAGTGATCTCTTTCCACATGCTAGTGGTGGTGAGAACAGCAGGTTTTTCCAGATATGCGGACCGATATTCTGGTGTTCTTGTATCTGCTCGTTGGCAAAAACCCATTATGACATTAAAGTCATCCAGAACAGTGGTCCGGTAGGCTCCCTCCATCCAGTAGGAGACAACTTGAGTTGGTGGCACTCCGGGAGTTGCGGATGGCATTTCCATCATGTTGACAGAGGCAAGAAATTCCATTGTGGCAATGCGGTGGATCTGAGTAGGTGGCTCACGGAGCAGAAAGTCCCATCCTATGTTGTGGATGAACTTTCTGACATCTTGCTCCCAGCCGAATGTAGCTAAGATTTTAAAATCCAGTCGCAACATAGGATACCAGGCAAATTGTTGGATATTTGCCAGTCGTTGTTGATGTGCTTCTGCTAGCAACATGCTGGTGACAGGAGTTCTTCTGGCAGCAGTCCTGGTGCGCTTTCTCCTGGATGAGGCTTCTCCACGTTCCATTGTGAGCTCTATTTTCTTAGGGATGCTAAAAGTGTGTAGAGAAGGAGGAAAAGCAAGATAGGAAGCTTGGATTGAGGTACTGGAGCCAAAACCCGCGCCCCACCTATATAGGCCGCGCCTGGAGGTTTGGGACGGCCGTCTGGGTTGGGACGGCCGTCTCAACTGAAAAAAATGCACACAGGCCCACCCCCACCTGAGACGTGCGTCCCAATTGAATTTGGGCACTTGGGACGGCCGTCTGGACTTTGGGACGGCCGTCTCAAGCTTCTTATGTTGATTTTTTGTTTTTTTTGAGTTAATTTTCGTGTTTTTTGATGAAATTGAAGATAGGATTCCCTTCATTTATGCTTTAATGCATGTAATGCTTCATGATATGCATCCTATGATCTATTTCAGTTAATATTTTGAAAGTTTTAACTGATGTGCTTTGACTTCGGGCGCATTCTCGCTGTTGTGCCTTTACGTCATCTTGTTTCTTGATCAACAAGCTAAGCTGTATTGGTTTGCCGTCTTGGAATTTTCTTTGCTAAGGCCAAAGAATTATCTTTTGTTCGTAGGGCAACTGCCATATCAATGCCCTCCTTCCTTTCCTTAGGGATTTCGACCTTCCAATTGATCACTATGTTACCACATTCCCCTTTATTACTTGAATGCTTTATAGTGAAATGGTCAAGAGAAGAGAAAGAATAGGATTTATAACAAAGGCTTGTGTTTTAGAGGGATATTTTTTATGATAGAGGTTTTTGTAAGAATGGCTAGCCAAGGTTGGTCGGTGTTTAGGCTAGTTTAGATAAACGTTTCATTCTTATGATGTGGCGTCGTTGTTTACTGATTTATGGCGCCTTTTTGTGATCGATTAACTTTCCTAGGCCGCCCTTTCAGGTTTTCAGTCTAGGATGATGTGCTTATGTCCTAACTTTTGTCTAGGTTTCCCCTTTTTTTGTATTTATTTTTAAGGAATACCTAGCGGACTTTTAATAACCCTAACTTTTGCCCAGACTACCCTTTATTATTGTTCGGGTCTCCTGCCGGGTTTACCCTAACTTTTGTGCAACCCCCTTTGTGGGTTTCCTGCCGGGTATTTTGCCCTTTTATTTTCTTGTCTCGGCCTTTGGCCTCGACGGGCTTTTCTTTTATATGCATATACATTTTTTTTTTGCACAACATTGTCGAAACTTGATTTTGTCAAGATAGATTTCATTTGTGTTTCTAGTTAGTCAATCATTTTTACTTTACTTTGCGGCGCTTTAATTGTTCGGACGCATTTGAAACAAAACGTTTTATCTAAACCTTGTTTATTAAAATGGGGTATAGATACATTTAGCAAGAAAAGAAGCAGATAGTAAGAATAACATTCTTTTGTAATTTCAGGGAAATGTGTGCCCTAAAGATGCTCGGGGGCCGGGCATACCCCGAGGAGTGATCTCTAATAGTCACTAGGTTTACATCCCTTAGAATTAGAAGAAGGACATCTAATGACTAACGCTACCCTTTGCGCTAATATCCCTCTTTTTCAGAATATCGTCTTCGAGGGGTCAGACTTCCCTGCTTTCCATATGATTTGATCTTTTGTGGGGTTGTACCCTAAACCATACTTTAGCGGATTATCCTTGAAATCTGGTGGTTCTCTTATCCCTTGAGCATTCTTTCCGAGACCATGTCCTGGGCAATATCCATATTTTTTCATCATATGGGCCACCTTCATATTACCAGGGAATCTTTCTATGTTGGCAATTTCGAGCGCTTGAAAAGATGTTTCAAGAGCCTCTTCAACCGCATCCACATATGGTTGGACAGACGGTTTGCTAATCAGAAAGTCTTCTTCAGCTTGAACTGTGACGAGTTTATCATTAATCACAAACTTGACTTTCTGGTGGAGCGTTGAAGGTATTGCCTTAGCGCTATGAATCCAAGGTCTACCAAGGAGACAATTGTATGCTGGTGTGATGTCCATCACGTGGAAGTCTATGTTGAAGATAGTAGGGCCAATTTGGATTGGTAGACTGATCTCTCCTACTACTTCTCGTCTTAATCCGTCAAAGGCTCGAACAACTGTATTACTCGGGCGCATGTGGGTTCCTTGCACTATTATCTTGTCGAGTGTACTTTTAGGCATAACATTTAATATCCACAAGAACTTTGGAAATGAGATATTCCTTGCATTTGACAAAAATATGCAAGGGCTTATTATGATTGGACCCTTCAATAGGGAGTTCTTCATTAGTGAAGGTAAGGTGATTATTGGCTGTAATATTACCAATAATTCCTTCAAACTTGTCTTGGGATATTGCATGCGGAATGAATGATTCATTCAAAACCTTTAACAATGCGTTTCGATGCGGTTCCGAACTCATGATGAGTGATAACAAAGTTATCTTTGCTGGAGTACGATTGAGTTGATCGATGATAGAGTACTCACTTTGTCTTATGTATTGGAGTAACTCATTTGTCTCTTCCTTGGATTCCTTTTCTTCTTCGACCTTATTTTTCGCCTTCTCTTTAGGAGTATTTTCTTGTAATTCCTTGGGGGAGTATATTCTTCCGCTTTGAGTCATGCCCCCAATACCGGCTATGTTGGAGATATCTTGATTAACTGGCAATTCTTCTGAGTATCTCCAAGGTACAGCTTTATTTGATGAATAAGGGAAAGGACGCTGCATGAATAAACGTAAAAGCGTTATTGCTTCTTCCCTTTTATTGTTTGGAATGATTAACGGTGCTTGTTTGTTATTATCTTCGGGTTTATCGACCGTCGTAGAGATTTTGATGACGAAAGGCTTCTTTTCCATTTTTCTGATTTGTGGAAAACACATCAATTAATTCTTTCTTTTTATTATCTTTATTATTAAAACGAGGAGGGATATGTGAATGTATGCAACTTATGAATGCAATAGACAATTTAAGGAGAAAAAAAAATCCTTTTATTAGAAAGTGTGTATCCTTCTATACAATGCTTTGAAGCAAGTGCTGACAAAAGCGAAAAAGCTTGAAGAATCCTATAGGTAAATCGGGCTTTCTTCGTAATTCGTCTTCAGCTGTTATTACGTGATTTCTGAGCGTCTTGATTTGCTCAGATACCGCCCGACTCATATCTTCACTATATCGACGAGCCTCTTTTATCTTCTCTTCCTGATGAACGATCAAGGCATGCTGCTGATCAGACCTCTTTATTATTCGGTCTTTTTCAAGAAGTAATTGACCATACTGAGCTAATCCATCTTTTTCTTTCTCATGTAGCTCCTCTAGGTCTACTCTGTATTTTTCAGCGGTTTCCCACCATTTCCGTGCTTCTGACCGAGTATTTGCTAGGTCATTCTGTATTAATTTGATCGTTCTTGCCTGTTCTGCAAGCGTGCTCTCAAGATGTGCTATTTCTTCATTCATGTCCCGGAACAGACTATCTTGCTCAAGTCTCGGAATCTTCAATGCTTGTTTAGTCTCTTCCGGATAATCAGCACAATCATTCTTAAGACGCTCTATTTCGTGGTCCTTCTTTCTACATTGCCTTTTTAGACCATTTATTATAAGGGTTGATTCTTGCTCTTTTTCTTCAAAAGCCCTTAGCTGTGCTTCCATGACTTCAACCCTCTTGTTTAAGGCATTGACCTGCAATTGTAGCTCTTCACTGACTAACGTTGTGGTGAATGCAGCAGATGGTTGGGGTATCCCTCTATTTTTCCTCCATTTATTCATATTCATGGGATGTAGATACCTGAACCTTTCCGAGTTCTTTATCTCCCATATAGACTGGTCTTTCCATGCTTTCCGGACGGCGGATACTTCTTCAAAGCTATGGGAATAATGGCATAGACTCAGCCCTCTGAGCTCTTCCTGAGTTGGCGCGGTCTGGGTTCTCATAAGTTGTTTCATAGCCATCTTAGGAGAATAGGCTATACAACCTCTAAGACCTAGAAGTGGTATGCTCAGGTAATCTCCGCATCGTACAAGAATATAACCGGGTCGGAACCAAGGGCAAACCCATGATACATGCTCTATGTTCCAGTTTTCTAACTCGGTTTTCCACTCTAAGGCTTGACGATGTTGAAGAGGGATTTTTGAAAAACTCCTTAGAGGATCAGGAAATACGCCCATGTGGCTTGAAGCATAAAAATGAGTAATGCCCCACACGTATAATAATGAAGTGCAGCATCTAAGTGTTTTCCCCTGTTTCTGTCGACAAAAATCTACGGAAAGCAGGGTGTCAGCGAGGATTGCAGGTATAGGACTCTTTGTGTACACATCCCAAGCAAAAAATGCATCTATTGCAGCATGATACACAATGTTCACATGAAATGGGAATAATATGATTCCAAACATTGCCAATGCTAGAGTTTTGTTGAATGTAGACCAATCTTTCTTTTCAGCCAGAGAAACTAAGTGGTCTTCTATTACAGCCATTTTCCAACCTCTGATATTCCCTTTTCCCTCTAGTGTGGATTGATGAGGAGGCAGTCGTATGATAGTAGCAACCTTACTCACGGCTACGTATACTCCCGAGCAAACATAGACCCCAACTGACTGAGGCCATCTGACCATGAGTTCATATTCTTCTAAGGTTGGTACCAAGTCAAACTGCGAGAACTCAAAGCAGTGTAGATTGGGACTCCAGAAGTGGACCAATGCTCTAACAAATATCGGATCAATACTGATCTTCAAGAGGTCAAGAATTATTCCATAAGACTTCTCAAAACTAGCATAGACCTCTGGCGGCATATATGTACACAACTGCCTTAACTTCTCTACACGGCATAGAAGGATCTCCACTTTCTTTAGTTGTCTATTACCGGATCCCTCCATTATCTAGCAAAAGTGAAAATGCATGATATGAGGATGAATTTTTTGTAAATGCATGTATGCAAGTGTTTATTTTTCTAAGTATTATCATGTTTTATTCCTAATATGATGCATGATAGTACTGGGTTTTTCTCGAAAAGAAAGCTTATCTATAAGAATGTTTATGGATTTTAATGAAGAGAGTCCTATTTTCTTCTCTTTTTTATTTTTATGAGCAACAAGTGGTATGAATTATAGGACTTTTGTTAAAAAACTTTTATTTTGTAACAGAGGTATTTTCATGGCTTTGATTTGTTTTTATATTTTTTATGACCCTTTATCTCTTCTGTCGGTCAACGTGGCTACTTAGCTTACAAAGAACCTGAAACCAAGCTAGCTTAACTGAAGACTGTCCGAGATAAAGGTCTTTTATCTTATCACTTTTTGTGATTTTTAGGGTTTTTCATTTTTTTTGTTTGTTGTATGATTACCCTATGTTAATGCATCAATACAAATGCAGCAAACGTATGCACACACAATTCATACATCCACGAGCATAGCCATGCTTATTTAATCACGAGGTAGGGTTTTCCTGCAGAAACGTGCTTGGTTTAGGCGGTTCTAACTGTTCTCACCAAGGCCAAAGGTCCCAAAGGTGCCCCCATTATAGGGACCTCTCAATCTCTCAGTCCTCGGGTCATGCACGGAACTCCGTGTCGACATCCTTAGACCAAAAGAAGAGAGTTATCGCCTTGAGTTGGTGGTTTCCGACAACGGTTGTAGCCCCGTGTGCCAACAAGCCGGTCGTATCTGCCACCCACTCCCTATAGGTATTCACTCTTGCCCATGGGTATAGAGGGACTGTTGTGTGCAAGGGTTTTTGTGTGCGGTTTATATTTCAGACAATTTGCAGAAGTAATCATACAACAGTTATTAAAGCCATACAATAAAAATACAGAAAAGGGTAAAGGCGTAATTTCAAATCTTTACTTAGTTTGAATTTATCCGTCACTAAATGGGATCAACTCTCTAGCTTCCCCAGTGGAGTCGCCATCTGTCGTCGCCATCCGTTCCGACGTCCAGGGACATCTCGAACGTTAATGCGAGCGGTCGCGAAAAGATGGTTGAGACTCGCGTTTGTTAAAAATATGTTCATTGCTTCCGAGGCGCTCAACGCTGAACTATCCTCTAATAGAAGCAAGGTTTTCGAAAAGGGTTCTTTTGGAATCGCCACCAATGTTTTGACAATAAACATTGGAAAAGGAGAAAAAGGCATTGATTTTAATAAAAACCAAACTTGGCCATTATAACTAGAGTCGGGTAAGGGAGTTAGTTACGTGTGGGGAAGGTATTAGCACCCCACAACGCCCCTTTCGGGTTCCCTATGACGGATTAATTCATTTAAGTAAAGATTGCAAGAAATTACGCTATTACCCTATTTTATTCGTACAGTATTTAAATATGGCTATCTACATGGTTTTATCTACATTGCATATAGAAAGCAGTAAATAAAGCAATAAAAGGGAAGAGAATTGAGAAGAACCTCTGAAGCAAGCTTTATATTATAAGTCTTTTATACAGAGGACGCTTTGCGGCAATCCTTCACTCTACAACGACTCTCCTCTCGAATAAACTCGACTCGACTAAAATTTTCTAGAAGAATTGAATGCCGGAATACAAATTCCTTAACTGATTGTTACCTATTAAAGGCAATCAGAGAGATCATTCGAAGGAGGGAGAGAAGAAGACAAGTCTTGGAGTTGTCTAGGGTGTGGAGAATGACAAATGAGGCTCCTATTTATAGATTTCACTGCCTGGAAATCTGGGACGGCCGTCTGGGTTGGGACGGCCGTCCCAACTGCACGTTTTGCACTGGGCCAAGCTGCGGGGAGAGTGGGACGGCCAGTTTGGGTTGGGACGGCCGTCCCACTTGAATTTTAGGGCTTGGGACGTGCGTCCCAAAGGTGAGACGTGCGTCTCACTTGTCTTTTGATGTTTGGGAAGGCTGTCCCAGTTTGGGACGGCTGTCCCAACCTGTCTTGGCCTATTTTCGCGTTCTGAGACCCCCCGGAAGCTTTCCTTTCCTTTTTCGGACATAGATTGATGTCGATAGATGTCCGTTGAAGCTTTATCTTCATATAGGTAGTCTTCTTGGCCTTTATTAAGATTTCGGGCGAGCTTTATCTTCATGTAGGAAGTCTCCTTAGTCTTTATTGTGTGGATGGGTGAACCCCGTCTTGTTGCGGGAGGTCTTTCTCGGTTTTTGATATGAAGCCGGGTGAACTTTATTTTCATGTGAAGTTTCCCTAGCCTTTATTTTGAGAGGCCGGGAAAAATTAGGGGTCTACACTTATAAACTGGAGCAATTCCTCTGTCTCCTCCTTGGATTCCTTATTTTCCTTTTCTTCGGTCTTTTTATTTTTTCCTTTATTTTTGGGGACATCTTCTTGTGAGTCCTTGGGGGAGTAGATTCTTTCACTTCTAGTCATGCCCCCGATGCCGACTATATTTGTGATATCCTCTTTTATTGGTGAAGATTCTCCGTATCTCCACAGTACAACTTTATTTGACTCGTAGGGGAATGGACGCGGCATAAATAGTCGCACTAGTGTCCTTGCCCCCTCTTCCTTATTTCTGAGGACCAACGGTCGAGGCTTATTTTCCTCTTGTGGTGAGTCGACCGTTGGGGAAAGCTTGATCCACGGTGTCGAGGTGGAAGGAAAACAAGATCGTTCCGAATATGATTAAGACCAGGGTTTTGTTAAAAGCTACCCATTCTGTCGTTTCAGCCAAAGCGGACAGATGGTCTTCTAACATTGAGACTTTCCAACCCTAGATGTTCCCTTTTCCTATCAGGGTAGTCTACCGGAAAGGCAGTTGGATGATGGCAGCTACTTGTGCTGCAGGAGTATATGCCCTGTGGCGGATATGGACCCCGGCTGATTTGGGCCATTTCAGCATAATTTCGTACTCCTCTAAGGTTGGCACCATATCAAACTGCGGAAATTCGAAGCAGCGCAGACTGGAGTTCCAGAAGTGAACTAATACCCTGACGAAAACTTGATCGACACAGATCTTCAGCAGGTCGAGAATTCGTCCATATGATTTTTCAAAGTTGAAGCGGACCTCTGGTGGCATTATTGCGCAAAGCCGTTCCAACTTCTCAGTATGGTATCGGGGAATGTCTACCTTCTTCAACTGTCTACTAGTCCCCTCCATTTTCTAAAACCAAAATGCATGTTTTATGAAAATGATGCTTATTGAATGAATGTGAGTGTTTATTTTTATCATGTTTTGTATGATATTTGCGTGTTTTTTTTTTTTTGAAAATAAACTACCTATATGAGTGTAATATTTTTGGACAAGGTCCCATTTATTTTAAAATTGGATCTTTATTCGATTTTTATTTTTATTTTATTTTATAGCCTTTTATCTCTTTTGTCGGACTGCGTGACTACTTAGCTTGCAAAGAACCTGAAACCAGGCTAGCTAAAAGGCAGATTGTCCGAGATCAAAATATGGCTTTATGCGAAAGAATAGTTAGCGTCCCTTATCTCTTTTGTCGGACTGCGTGGCTACTTAGCTTACAAAGAACCCGAAATCAGGCTAGCTAAAAGGCAGATTGTCCGAGATAAGGGTGTTTATTGAAAAAAAAATGTTTTTGTGATTTTTCTGTTGTTTGGTTATGCTATGCAACAAACAAATGTACACACAATTCGATCATCCAAGAACAGGCGAGAAGTCGTTTTAATCACGAGGTAGGGTTTTCCTGCAGAAAAGTGCTTTGGCGAAGGTAGGTTCTAACTGTTCTCACTAAGGCTAAGGCCCCCAAGGTGCCCCCATTATAGGGTCCCCACTCTCCAGCCTTCTGACCATGCTTAGCACTAAGTCCATAGTCAGTCTTTGTGCCAAAAGAGGAAGGTTATCACCTTGAGTGGTGATTTTCGATCACACTGGTGGGCACAAGGCCATCACTACAGCAAACCGTACCTGCCACCCACTCCCTATGGATTTCTCACTTGCCCCCGGGTATAGAGGGAACTGTAGTGTGCAAGGGTTTGTGTACAGTTTGTATTTCAAACAATTGCGTAAGTATAAACAAGCAACAGTTATTAAAGCCAAGCATTAAAGCATGTTATAATACAAGGTAGGGTAAAAGCGTAATTTTCTTGGTTTATTTATTTTAAGCTGACCCATCACTAAATGGGATCAACTCTCTAGGTTTCCCCAGTGGAGTCGCCATCTGTCACCACCGTCAAAACGAGGCGGTCGGAGCGACGCGATGGTTTCGACCTTCCATTTTTCGCGTTTTTATTGGTGTAGTTACAATGCCTTTAGGTTGTCCGATAACCAGGCTGAACCTAGAGGCGAGGTTTTCAAAAAGGCGCTCTTGGATTGTCCGATAACCGGGCTAACCCAAGAACTAACTTTTGAAGGGTTCTTCTGGAGTCGCCACCGATGTTTTTACTAGAAACATCGGAAAAGGAATGAAAAGGCGTTGGTTTTCGAAAAACCAACTTTGGGCATTAGAACCAGAGTTGGGTAAGGGAGTTAGTTACGTGTAAGGGAAGTATTAGTTCCCTTACGACGCCCCTTTCGGGTTCCCTATGATAGGCCAACTATATTAAATAATTAAACCGGTGAAAAATACGCTTTTACCCTTTATTTTGCGGAATGTAAAGATTATGACTACATGACCCTATATCTATTGCATAATCGAAATAAAGCGGTAAAAGAGAGAGAGAGAGTGTAGAAACCTCTGAGGCACGCTTTCTATTACTTCTTTAAAAAATTGGGTACTTTTTGGCAGCCCTTCGCTCTTTACAACGCCGGAATCTCTCAAAAACACTATAAAAAGCTCTAGAAAACACTCAGAAACTCCAGAAATGCTTCAGAGGGGTTCTAGAGAGAGAATCTGAAGAGATTTCTAGAGAGAGAGTGGAAGAACTGTGGGAAATGAGGGGAATGGCTCTCCTATTTATAGGGATTCGCACCTGTCAGGTCGAGACGGGACGTCTCGTCTGACAAGGTCGAGACGACTGTCTCGTCTGACAAGGTCGAGACGACTGTCTCGCCAATCGAGACGGTCGTCTCGTCTTACAGGAATGGCGAGACGGCCGTCTCGCCAAACGAGCGATTCCACCAAGACTTCAAGGGGTGAAGAGTAGAAGAAAGATCTGAATCGTTTTATCAATTTGTCTGCTTCTTCAATTAATGTCACAGGCGGTTGAGATGAATGACTTGAGGGAGTGACATCTTTAGATAATAGAATATCGAGAATCGAAAATGGATCTTCTTCAATAGCAGTTCGATATTCTGGTAAGTCTTCAAGCATAGGATCATTCTGTTGAGGCAATGGAGAAGAAATCGGTTCGACAGATGGTACCTCTTCTTGGACTAAGGGAGAGATTGGTTGTTCAACAAGGGATGGTGAAGGAGAATCTTGGATGTGAACTGTTGGGATATTTACAGTATCATCTGTATTAAGCAAATAAGGAAATGAGTTTGTTTAGTAGGTGAATATAACTTAATAAAATCCTGTCACCACCGTCCGTTCTGACGTCCAGGGACATCTCGAACGTTTAATGCGAGCGGTCGCGAAAAGATGGTTTAGACTCGCGTTTTGTATTTAAAATATGTTCATTGCTTCCGAGGTGCTCAACAACTGAACTATCCTCTAATAGAAGCAAGGTTTTCGAAAAAAGAGTTCTTTTGGAGTCGCCACCAATGTTTTGACCTTAAACATTGGAAAAGGAAAAAAATGTTGATTTTAAGAAAAACCGCACTTGGCCATTATAACCAGAGTTGGGTAAGGGAGTTAGTTACGTGTGGGGAAGGTATTAGCACCCCACAAAGCCCCTTTCGGGTTCCCTATGACAGATTAATTCATTTAAATAGAGATTACAAGAAATTACGCTATTACCCTATTTTATTCGTACAATAAATATGGCTATCTACATGATTTTATTTACATTTCATAAAGCAATAAATAAAGCAGTAAAAGAGAAGAGATTTGAGAAGAACCTCCGTAGCAAGCTTTATATAGCAACTCTCTTACAATAAGGACGCGTTTCGGCAGTCCCTCGCTCTACAATGACTCTCCTCACGACAAAACTCGACTCAACTAAAATTTTCTAGAAGAATCGAATGCCGAAATATAATTCCTTAACTGATTGTTACCTATATAAGGCAATCAGAAAGATCATTCGAAAGAGGGAGAGAAGTAGACAAGTGCTCTGAGTTGTCTGGAGTGTCTGAGGTGTGGAAAATGAGCAAATGAGCCTCCTATTTATAGTTTTCGCTGCCTGGCACATTTGGGACGGCCATCTGGGCCGGGACGGCCGTCTGGGTTGGGATGGCCGTCCCAAATGCATCTTTTACACATGTTGGGACCCCCTGGAAGGGTGGGACGGCCGTCTGGGTTGGGACGGCCATCTCGACTGTCCTAGGTTAGTTGGGACGGCCGTCCCAACTCTGGGACGGGGGTCTCGACCTGTTTTGTCTAGTTTTTGTGTTCTGGGACCCCGGGAAGCTTTCCTTTCTATTTTTGGACATTGTTTGATGTCGATGGATGTCCACTGAAGCTTTATCTTCATATAGGAAGTCTTCTTGGCCCTCATTAAGATGCCGGGCGAGCTTTATCGTCGCGTAGGAAGTCTCATTAGCTTTTTGTCGAGTGACTGGGTGAGCTCTATCTTGTTGCGAGAGGTCTCCTTTTCTTTTATTAAGAAGCCGGGCAAAATTAGGGGTCTACAGCTGCCCCCCCTTCACCTGCCTAGCTAATTTGTTGGCTTGATATGCCGACAAAATTAGTTGGTAGGGGAAGGAGTTAACCCTTTTGCCCGGCCATCCTTCGGATGCTGCTCCTTGTTGATCCTCCGGATGATAAATATTTTGATAGGTACCAACCCCTATCTGGTTTGAGCCTTCTTTTATAAGGCTCTGGTGAGTACTTACCCTCACCAGGTATAAGTCTATACTTTACTAGACTTTAGTGAGTACCTACCCTCACTAGGTATGAACCTTGTTTTGCAAGGTTTTGGTGAGTACCTACCCTCACCTGGTATGAGTTCGCATTTTGCTAAACTCTTGTGGGTACTTACTTCCGAGGTGCTCAACACTGAACTATCCTCTAATAGAAGCAAGGTTTTTTTTTGCACCCGTTTTTTGTAATGCTTCTGGTGAGTATTTTACTCTACCCGATGCATTTTGCTAAGTTTTGATGAGTACCTACCCTCATCCGGTACGAACCTTATTTTATAAGGTTTTGGTGGGTACCTACCCCCACCTAGTACGAATCTGTATTTTGACAGATTCTGATGGGTACCTACCCCCACCTGGTCTGAATCTGTATTTTGACAGATTCTGATGGGTACCTACCCCCCACCTGGTCCGAACCTGTATTTTGACAGATTCTGATGGGTACCTACCCCCACCTGGTCTAAATCTGTATTTTGACAGATTCTGATGGGTACCTACCCCCACCTGGTCCGAACCTCGTTTTGCAAGGCTCGATGGGTACCTACCCCCACCCGGTCCGAACCCCATTTTGCAAGGCTCCGATGGGTACCTACCCCCACCCGGTCCGAACCCCATTTTGCAAGGCTCGATGGGTACCTACCCCCACCCGGTCCGAACCCCGTTTTGCAAGGCTCGATGGGTACCTACCCCCACCTGGTCCGAACCCCATTTTGCAAGGCTCGATGGGTACCTACCCCCACCCGGTCCGAACCCCGTTTTGCAAGGCTCCGATGGGTACCTACCCCCACCCGGTCCGAACCCCGTTTTGCAAGGCTCTGATGGGTACCTACCCCCACCTAGTCCGAACCCCAATTTGCAAGGTTCTGAATAGGCCCCGTTTTGCAAGGCTTTTAGGATGACTTTTTGATAGTCAATCCTATGGTCATCTGGTTTTGGAGATGTGTTGGCGACTTATTGTTTTTGTTCATGCGCCCATTCCGTGGGGAATATTTGATTTGACTTTTTGACTTTTCTGTTAGTCATCCGGTTTTACCGGGGATTCTTTGTTTTTGGCTTTTTCGTTTAGCCATCCGGTCTTTGCCAGGGATTTCTGATTTTTGGCTTTTCTGTTTAGCCATCCGGCTTTGCCGGGGATTCTTTGTTTTTGGCTTTTTCGTTTAGCCATCCGGCTTTTGTCGAGGATTTCTTGTTTTTTGGCTTTTCTTGTTTAGCCATCCGGCTTTGCCGGGGATTTCTTGTTTTTGGCTTTTCTTGTTTAGCCATCAGGCTTTGCCGGGGATTCTTTGTTTTTGGCTTTTCTTTTTAGCCATCCGGTCTTTGCCGGGGATTTTTGTGTTTTGGCTTTTCTTTTTAGCCATCCGGTCTTTGCCGGGGATTTCTTGTTTTTGGCTTTTCTTGTTTAGCCATCCGGCTTGTAGACCCCAAATCTTGTCCGGCCTCCAAATAAAGTCAGAAAGCTTCCTATTTGAAGACGGCCGAAGCCTAACAAGCCACTAGGAGAGACTATTAGGCCCCCATACTAGGATAGGAAGGTTTTTTGGCCCGAAAAATAAAGTTTCTCGCCCTGAAGGTGAAGCACTTGGTGGATTTGATGAAGACATAGATATAGCTTAGGTTGTGGGTGTGTAGATGATTAGGTTTTTAGTTTAAGCACTTAATCTCTTGATAGTCCATTATATTTTGTGATAAGCACCTTAAAACATTGCATCTCATTGAAAATCATTTTCTGCATGAAAAACTCACATTCAAGTATTAAAAGAACAAACTAAGTTTTTTTAATCTGTTGAAAAAGATTTTCAATCTGTTAAAATCACTTAACAGAATAAGTGGTCATACATAATCGTATTTTCAATTGATTGATTCGCAGAATCAACAAGTTAAAATAACTTAGTGAATTTTTTCAAATATCATGGTTTCGCATTTTCAATCTGTTGAAATGATTTTTAATCTGTTGAAACAGAAAGACTATTTTTTCAGTCTAAGAGTTTTTCAGAAAATCAATCTGTTGAAATGAATTTTAATCTGTTGAAACAGAAAGACTATTTTTTCAGTCTAAGAGTTTTTCAGAAAATCAATCTGTTGAAATAATTTTTAATCTGTTAAAACAGAGAGGCTATTTTATTAACTAAGTGTTTGCAGGATTTCAATCTGTTGAAATAATTTTCAATCGATTGAAACAGAGAGCTGTCATTTTTCATAAAGCTGTTTCAATCCATTAAAAACTCGAATCAATCGATTGAATGGAGCTTTAAATGAAATCAATCGATTGAATCGATGTTTTAATCGATTGAAATGTATTCTGATCGATCATAGTTTCATTCTGATCGATCATAACTCGGTCTGATCGATCATACTTCAGTTCTAATCGATCAGAGTCTCTTCTAAACTGTTATACTCTCAAACTAATCGATCTTTTGACTCTCTGAAACAGTTTTTGATAGATGAAATGTTCTGATTCTATGTTTTACTCTATATATACAGAATTGATCTATCTTTTGAAAAACATACACAACACACTACTTGAGAAAACTTGTGAAATCAATCTGTGAAACTTTCATATACGTGACTTTCTCTGCATTCAAGAATCTTTTCATATCATAAGGTGTTGTGATCAGAATTGTGGTCAATCAAAGAGAGAAAGTGCTGTTAGAATTTGTTCTGGACAATTAGAACTTCAAGTCCAGGTTTTTCTTTCCATACTCTTTTGTAAAAGTGTGATTGTGCAGGTTGGATTGTGATCTGCACTTGGTACAGTAACTGGATTTGGTTACTGGGTGGTTTTCAAGATTCTATCTTGTGGGTTTGCAAGATAGTTCTTGGGATAGATTGGTGAGTATCTACTGGTTGTAATTTTCACTTGGTATTAGTGGAACTTGACAGGTTTGTCAAGAACTGGATGTAGCTCTGGATTAGAGTGAACCAGTATAAATTTGTGTGTTAAATTTCTTCTTTCATCTCTTTTATTTTCTGTCTATAAACTTGTTGTGTTTAAACCAAATTACCTTTGCAAAGATTGAATAAAGATAACTCATTCTTCCAAAAGAAAGTAAGTTTTGCGAAAAAGTTTTAAAGTTCAATTCACCCCCCCTCTTGAACTCAACCATTAATTCTTTCAGAAGGGACGAGACCGCCGTCTAGAAGGACCAGACCGCCGTCTCGTCTCAACGCCAGGACGAGACCGCCGTCTCGATTGTCCAGACGGCGGTCTCGTCACCTGCAAAAGTCGAGACGGCGGTCTGGGTTTCCCAGACGGTGGTCTCGATTCCTGCAAAAGTCGAAACAGCGGTCTGTCTTTCCCAGATGGCGGTCTCGATTCTTGCCCAATCGAGACGACGATCTGGATTATCCAGACGGCGGTCTCGATTCCTGCAAAGGTCGAGACGGCGGTCTGGATTTTCCAGACGGCGGTCTCGACCCTGTCAGAGGAAACGGCGGTCTCGACCTGTCAGGCGCGAAAAACTATAAATAGGGGTCCTCCCCCCCTCATTTCCACACAGAAGCACAGTAGCTCTCCCTTCTCTCTAGATTTTCTCTCTCTAGAACCCCTCCGAAGCATTTCCGGAGTTTCTGAGTGTCTCTAGGCATAAATTGAGCGTTTTAAATCTTCTTTAGAATCCCTCCGAGGCATTTCCGGAGTTTCTGAGAGTTTGTAGAGTGAAGGGTTGCCAAAAAGCACCCACTCTTTAAAAAGAAATACAAAAAGCTTGCTTTGGAGGTGCACCCTCTCTCTTTCTTACTTTACCGCTTCCATTTAAATTATGCAATAGAAGCTAGGGCCATGTAGTCATAATCTTTAAATACAACATAATAAAAGGGTAAAAGCATAATTTTCCAGTTTATTATTTATCCAAACTAGCTGCCTATCATAGGGAACCCGAAAGGGGCGTCGTAAAGGAACTAACACTTCCTTTACACGTAACTAACTCCCTTACCCAACTCTGGTTCTAATGACCAAAGTTGGTTTTCGAAAACCAACGCCTTTTCAAACCCCTTTTCCGATGTTTCCGATAAAAACATCGGTGGCGACTCCACGAACCCTTCAAAACCTGTTCTTGGGTTAGCCCGGTTATCGGACAACCCAAGAACACTTTTCGGAAACCTCGTCTCTAGGTTAGCCCGGTTATCGGACAACCTAAGGACGTTGTAACCACCTATAAAAAATGCGAAAATCAAAGAGGGTCGAAAAAACCATCGCGTCGCTCCGACCGCCTCGTTTTGACGGCGGCGACACGGCTTTACCTGGGATTCTTGTGTTTTGGCTTTTCTTTTTAGCCATCCGATCTTTTCCGGGGATTTCTTTGTTGGTTGCCTCTTATTTAGGCAGGAATCCATTGGGGATTTTTGGTTTGATTGTGCCTCTTGATTAGGAAGTTACTTGTTATTTTCCGCCTCTAATTAGGCTGATGTTCTATTTGAGGATATTTGTTCTTGATAATACCTCTGAATAGGTGGATGCTTTTTGAAAGTTTTGTGCTTGCATTGCCTCTTGTATAGGTTGATTTCCCGTTTCTTAGGGATATTGGCTCTTTGCTTGCCTCTGAGTAAGCATAGGCATTCTTGGGAGTGAAGGTTTTGCCTTTCACTGGGGATATTCATATTGGGTGTTATAATCGATTAACTCCCTGAGGATATGAATTTGTATTTTGCCTTTTGCTGGTAGGCTTACTGGGGGAAAATTTTTCTTTTTGATGATCCACCGGGGGATTGATTTGCCCCCTAGGGATGAATGGAGTTTTTGACTCCTTGTTGGATGTTTGTTGTTTTGAGCTGGCTTTGCCTATGCTCTTATTCCATTGGGGAATGGGTTTTTGCTTTTTTTCTCGCGATTGTGCTTTTTCGCGATTTTGGATTTTTTATTTAAATGTGTGTGCCTTTTCCCTTTTGTGCACGCAGGCTTTTTATCATCTGCTGGGGATGAAGAGGTTTTCTTTTCTTCTCTTTCCTTTTTTAGCAGCCATGGGGAATTTGTTGGCTTCCTGGGGGTATGATGGAGTCTTGGCTCCTGATTTTTTTTTTTAAAAGCTCTTATTTGAGCGGAGTGAAGATATTTTCTTCTTTTCTTCCATTCTTTTTGTAGATTTTTCTTTATATGTTCTTCTTGGGGATTTTCGTGTGGCCTTTTTCTATAGTGGCCTCTATTAGGGGATGAAAAGTTCTTCTTTCTTTTCCTTCTATTGCCCCCTAGTGATGTGGAGGATTTGACTCCGTATTTTCTTTGATGGACTCTTGTGTAGTCCTTATTCTCCTTATTCTCCTTTGGGGAAGTGGCGGAGATTCTGGATGAGTGTGCTCGATGACTCATGTGGCGATGAAGCTGAGTCATGAGGTAATCTTTCTGTTTTTGCCTTTGGAGTAGGCAAGGATCCTCTTGGGGATGATCAAGCCTTTCCGTTGGCTTTTTCCTGGTTTACCTTCGTTTATTGGGGATAGAAGGTTAGAGCTAGTTTTCCTGAAGCTCTTTATTCTGCTGAAATGGTTTTGATTTCGCTTTTCGCGATTTTGATTTTCATTTAGAGACTGGATTTTGGCGCCTCCTGTTTTTAATCACAAGTATGGAGACTAGCCTCCTTATATGCATGTTTAATATTCTTGTTTGAAGAAAAGTATTTTTTCTTGATTTTGACAAAGTCGTATTATGCAACTACTTTGTGTGTGGATGTCCTAAATGCAATCTATTGTTTATTTATTTTTGATACATTTAGAAAGTAATTGGCCTTCTCCCGTTGGCTTCTTATGAATACGCCGATGGGCTCCTCCTTTATGACCATGATGATGGGCTCCTCCTTTATTTATCTTTTGGTTTTAGCCCTATCTTTTGCCTAGACCGCCCTTTACGGGTTTTCGATCTAGTGGGCTACCTTAATTTTTGCCTAGAATATCTTAGGGGGCTTTTGCCTTATCTTTTGCCTAGACCATTCTTTTGGGGTTTCCGATCTAGCAGGCTACCCTAGTTTTTTCCTAAGAATATCCTAGCAGGCATTCATTCTTTTCTTCTTCTTATTATTATTTTATGCTTCCTCTTTTTAGATGCATGCTTGATCTTTGATTAAAGGTCTTTGTGCATATTTATGATTTATCAATAAAGAGGCATTTCCATAATATTTGGTCAAGAGAAAGGAAATGAAAGGGAATTTTATTGATAAATGAGCAAAAGTTTTATTTCTTTTATAGAAGGATTTCAAAAGGTATTTAGAAGAATGGATGGCTGGGGTTGGCTATACTTTATAGGCTTGAACAGTCATGTCTATGATATCTGCCCCCCAGTTCTCCTAATTGCTTCAGTTGAGATGCCTGAGCTTAGAGTGAAGACTATGCAGACTACTTGCTTCTGGAAGAATGTTAGTTTAGCCGCCTTTTCGATTTTCGACTAAAGTAACCATTGCTCTTAGTTTCTTTTTTTTTATTTACTTTTTTTTACCTCTTCTTTTTGCCTAGGACGTATCCTAGCGAGGAATATGGACCCTATCTTTTGCCCAGGAATGTCCTTTGCGGATTTTCATTCCTGACGGGTCTTGAGCAATGTCTTCAAGCATAATACTTCTTCACCGTACCGGAGTTGATTAGGTGTCGAAGTTCTTTTCCATCCATATTGATGAGGATAAGAGCCCCTTCCGAGAAAGCTCATTTGACCCCAAGGGGTCCTTCATAGTTCACTGCCCATTTTCCAATTTTATTGTTTTGGGTTGGAAGCAACTTATTTACCATTAAATCCTTCTTTATGGTAAATATGAAGGTTGACTTTTCCATAAGCCTTTTTTTATTTTCCTTTGATAGGCTTGTTTGTGAGATATAATATTCAACCATTTTCTTCAACAAGGTTTAGCTGGTCATATCGGCTTTGAACCCATTCAGCTTCTGTTAATTTTGCTTCCATCATCATGTGCTTTTATCAACATGATTAGCTGTATCGATTTGCCGTCTTGGATCTTTGCTATAACCGAAGAGTAATCCTTTTGAATGTAGAGCAATTGTCATGTCAATGCCCCTCTTCCTTTCCTTTAGGGATTTCAATCCTCCTATTGATCACCATATTTCCACATTTCCCAGTCAATTACTTGAATGCTTTATGATGAAGGGTCAAGAGAATAGAAAGAAAGGGATTTATTGCAAAGGCTTGCGTTTTAGTGAGATTTTTTTTGAAATAATAGTTTCTGTAAGAATAGCTAGCCAAGGTTGGTCGGTGTTTAGGCTAGTTTAAATAAACATTTTGTTTTAATGAGGTGGCGTCTTCAGCTGCCTATTTGTGACTGATTAACATTCCTAGTCCACCCTTTTGGGTTTTCAGCCTAGGATGTTGTGATGTGTCCTAACTTTTGTCTAGGTTCCCCTTTTTCATTTTTTGGGATACCTAGCGTACTTTATTTTGTCTATGACGCTTTGATTATTTTGACACATTTTGGAACAAAACGTTTGTCTAAACATGGTTATTTAATGGGGTATAGACATGTTTAGTAGGAAGAGAAGCAGATAGTAAGAATAACATTCTTTTGTAATTTCAGGGAAAATGTGTGCCCTAGAGATGCTCGGGGGCCAGGCATACCCCGAGGAGTGATCTCTAATAGTCATTGGGTTTACATCCCTTAGAATCAGAAGAAGGACATCTAATGACTAATGCTACCCTTGATGCTAATATCTCTCCTTTTTGGAAGATCGTCTTTTTAAGGTACGTAGGGGAGACTTCTCTTTTTCTTTGTACGACTTGATCTTTTGTAGGGTCGTACTTAAAGGATTATCCTTAAAATCTGGGATGTATCCTTTGAGCTTATTTTTCCAACAGTCTTTGTATGTCCGGGGAAATGGTCCCCTCCTCACTGTCTGACTCAATCCATTCGCCTTCGGCTTTTAGATCCCGCAGAGAGCTTTCAATCACAGACATGACTATTTATATGGTCCTTATTTGGGTGTAGATTTTATTCAATTATTTTGGAATGAGAGAAAAGAATGAGAAGCATATGAATATTATGAAAAATGCCTCATTGTATTGATGAAAAGAGAAATATATACAGAGCCCCTTTAATCAAAAGATCTCGCAGCCACGGGCAGAGACCACGAGAGATGCATCGGAAGCTTTGTATTTTTATTTATACTTTTTAATGAGGAGCCCTAATCAGCTAGTCTTCTCTACCTACCCAGGCTCATTGTTCTGGTTGTGATAGAGGCTTGTCATCCACCTAAGGGTCGGGAGCATCGAAAGTAATCTGCCCGGCATTCAATAATTCTTGAACCCTATACTTTAAGTTGATGCAATCTTCCATGGAATGCCCAGGAGCGCCTGAGTGGTAATCACATTTTTCGTTGAGCTTGTACCAACGGGGGTAAGGTGGATCTTTCTTCTTCAGAGGGATACATGTTAAGAGTTTGGCCTCTAACAGCTTTGGCAGCAGACTCCCATAAGAGGTTGGAATGGGGGTGAATTTCTTCTGTTGTCTGCGTGACTGCCCAACTGGTGGCGAAGAAGGAGAAGGAGTAGCAAGGTTGATGGAATTTACGCTTCCTTCCATCTTTTGACCAAAACCTTTTTTAACGTCAGGAGTAGAGGAATTAGAGGAAGTATGTTGTGCAATTCTTCCGCTTTTTAGCCCTTGCTCTACTCTTTCTCCTATAATTACCACATCCGCAAAAAGTGTTGATGTGTTCCCTATCATTTTGTCATAATAGGGACCAGTTAGAGAATTGATGAACATGGATGTGGTTTCTTTGTCGGAAAGAGGAGGTTCTACTTGTGCTGCCAATTCCCTCCATCTTTGGGCATATGCTTTGAAGGATTCATCGTTTTTCTTGCTTAGCAATTATAGATCTGCTCTTTCAGGGGTCAGATCAATATTGTATTTATAGCGACGAAGAAAAGCATCTGCCAGATGTCTCCATGTTTGGACTTGCCCTCCTTGTAATTGCATATACCAATTTAGGGCTGACTCAGCCAGGCTCTCCTGAAAGCAATGGATCAAGAGCTTCTCGTTTTCAGCATATGCAGCCATCTTACGGCAGTACATTGTAAGATGGCTTTTGGGGCAAGTTATTCCCATGTATTTTGGGAAATCCAGAGTTTTGAATTTGTTGGGGAATTGGATGTTTTTAACGAGGCACATATCAGCCACCTCTTTGACATCAAAGTTATGCCCCTCCATGGCTCTCAACCTCTCCTCAAGGGCAGTAATTTGTTGTTTTGATATTTCCGGGGCATGAATATGTACTGCCCTTGTATCAGATTGGGCTTGCTCCCCATTAGGCTCCTCTTCCTCTTCTTGATGAGAGGCTTGTCCGCTCTGAGGACCTTCTTTGTGGAGATTCTGTTGGCGCATCATTTCTAATATTTGAGTCATTTACTCTTTCAGCGTATTAAGCTCAGTGGTGAGCTTTCGGTTTTGCTCCTCTAGCTGCTCCATCCT
Source organism: Sphenostylis stenocarpa (assembly GCA_963425845.1). Taxonomy (NCBI): domain Eukaryota; kingdom Viridiplantae; phylum Streptophyta; class Magnoliopsida; order Fabales; family Fabaceae; genus Sphenostylis; species Sphenostylis stenocarpa. The sequence goes on from OY731403.1 coordinate 25,904,078, forward strand.
CTTAGATTTTGTGCGCGAGTGGGGACAGGAAGAACACCAACCACTTTCTAAATGATTTTAAAGATTTTTATTATAGCCTTTTATTTCAAATGATTAGTGTGAAATAGATATGTCTTAGACAATAGCTTAGGTATCTTCTCAAAAGCTTATGTTCTAAGGGTACCATACCCATCTTAATTTGTTAACTTCCTTTTTTCAAAGGTTGCCAACATACCTCAGCACGGTTATCTCTTTTGCTATTGTCTAAGGATATCTAATACGTCCTAGAATGAATGTGTTTATGTATGAGAGATTTATTATGATGATGTTTATTCATACTTTTCTTATGCATTTATTTTCTCTCTTGGTTTTACCACTTATTGGATGATGTGGTATGAATGATACGACTTTGCCAAGAATCTCTTTATTGTGAAAGGCATTTTTATGGCTTTAATTTGTTTTTATATTTTTTATGACCCTTTATCTCTTCTGTCGGTCAACGTGGCTACTTAGCTTACAAAGAACCTGAAATCAGGCTAGCTTAACTGAAGACTGTCCGAGATAAAGTTGGTTTATCTTATCACTTTTATGATTTTTAGGGTTTTTCATTTTTTGTTTATTATATGATTACCCTATGCTAATGCATCAATACAAATGCAGCAAACGAATACACACACAATTCATTCACCCACGAGAAGAGCCACGCTTATTTAATCACGAGGTAGGGTTTTCCTGCAGAAACGTGCTTGGTTTAGGTGGTTCTAAACTGTTCTCACCAAGGCCAAAGGTCCCCAAGGTGCCCCCATTATAGGGACCTCTCAATCTCTCAGTCCTCGGGTCATGCACGGAACTCCGTGTTGACGTCCTTAGACCAAAAGAAGAGAGTTATCACCTTGAGTTGGTGGTTTCCGACAACGGTTGTAGCCCCGTGTGCCAACAAGCCGGTCGTATCTGCCACCCACTCCCTATAGGTATTCACTCTTGCCCCCGGGTATAGAGGGACTATTGTGTGCAAAGGTTTTTGTGTGCAATTTATATTTCAAACAATTTGCAAAAAATAATCATACAGCAATTATTAAAGCCATACAATAAAACATATGGAAAAGGGTAAAGGCGTAATTTCAAATCTTTACTTAGTTTGAGTTTATCTGTCACTAAATGGGGTCAACTCTCTAGCTTCCCCAGTGGAGTCGCCATCTGTCGTCGCCATCCGTTCCGACGTCCAGGGACATCTCGAACGTTTAATGCGAGCGGTCGCGAAAAGATGGTTTAGACTCGCGTTTTGTATTTAAAATATGTTCATTGCTTCCGAGGTGCTCAACAACTGAACTATCCTCTAATAGAAGCAAGGTTTTCGAAAAAAGAGTTCTTTTGGAGTCGCCACCAATATTTTGACCTTCAACATTGGAAAAGGAAAAAAATGTTGATTTTAAGAAAAACTGCACTTGGCCATTATAACCAGAGTTGGGTAAGGGAGTTAGTTACGTGTGGGGAAGGTATTAGCACCCCACAACGCCCCTTTCGGGTTCCCTATAACAGATTAATTCATTTAAGTAGAGATTACAAGAAATTACGCTATTACCCTATTTTATTTGTACAATAAATATGGCTATCTACATGATTTTATTTACATTTCATAAAGCAATAAATAAAGCAGTAAAAGAGAAGAGATTTGAGAAGAACCTCCGTAGCAAGCTTTATATAGCAACTCTCTTACAATAAGGACGCGTTTCGGCAGTCCCTCGCTCTACAATGACTCTCCTCACGACAAAACTCGACTCAACTAAAATTTTCTAGAAGAATCGAATGTCGAAATATAATTCCTTAACTAATTGTTACCTATATAAGGCAATCAAAAAGATCATTCGAAAGAGGGAGAGAAGTAGACAAGTTCTCTGAGTTGTCTGGAGTGTCTGAGGTGTGGAAAATGAGCAAATGAGCCTCCTATTTATAGTTTTCGCTGCCTGGCACATTTGGGACGGCCGTCTGGGCCGGGACGGCCGTCTGGGTTGGGATGGTCGTCCCAAATGCATCTTTTACACATGCTGGGACCCCTTGGAAGGGTGGGACGGCCGTCTGGGTTGGGACGGCCGTCTCGACTGTCCTAGGTTAGTTGGGACGGCCGTCCCAACTCTGGGACGGCCGTCCCAACTCTGGGACGGGGGTCTCGACCTGTTTTGTCCAGTTTTTGTGTTCTGGGACCCCAGGAAGCTTTCCTTGCTATTTTTGGACATTGTTTGATGTCGATGGATGTCCACTGAAGCTTTATCTTCACATAGGAAGTCTTCTTGGCCCTCATTAAGATGCCAGGCGAGCTTTATCGTCGCGTAGGAAGTCTCATTAGCTTTTTGTCGAGTGACTGGGTGAGCTCTATCTTGTTGCGAGAGGTCTCCTTTTCTTTTATTAAGAAGCCAGGCAAAATTAGGGGTCTACAAATCCTAATGGAGAATAAGGTAAAAATAGGAAATTAAATAAAATTTTACCAAAAGGAGAAGGTAATTCGATGTGCATTGGTGCGAGGGAAGGGTTTTGTGCATCCTCGATGTTCTGCTATTTAAAATACAGGTTAGAAAAGGGAATTATGTAAGATGGGTCGAGAAAAGTAGGATTTTCTAACTTTACCTCTAAAATTTGTGGTGAAATGGTTGGTTGAACCAATGATTCTATATTTGTAGACATCATAGCTGATGGATGATCCTAAGATACCAAATTTTGGAATCATGTTATGACCTTCTCGATTTTTATATGCACAATACATACATATATATATATATATATATATATATATATATATAACACGAGAGAAGGGGGAAATCTCTACTTACATGACTTGAGTGAGTCTGTGTTGTTTGACTTGCTTTACTGATAGTATTGGAGTCCGTCGATAATGGATTAATGATAGGTTGAGTAGTTCGAGGAATCTTTTTGGATTTTTGTTTCTGAAAGTGGTGAGAAATGAATCAGCTATAAAAAAGGAAATCGAAATGAGAAAGATGATAGGGATCGAAACGAAACCTTCGATTTTTTCAAAGACAAGGTAATTGTTGCTGATTGTTTTCTTTTTTGTGTGGGAACAGGTGGGTCTAATTCGTCAGGAGACTCCCAGTTTTTCTCTGAGATTGTGACTTTGTGAGGCTTTGAAACTGTCGAGAAAGAAAAATAGTTAGGCCATAATTAGAGGAAGACTATGAGTATCTTTAATAATAAAAAAAAAGGCGATAAAATCTCACCAAAAGGTGATGGAGTTAAAATCTTGACCCGATCGATATGGACAAGCCAATGAGGAAGAAAATGTTAGGGAGATTTTAGGTAAGGGTAATAGGATAGTTTCGATATCGAAATTTCTTTGTTTTTGGGTTTTGGAGAAATAGTTTCTTTCTAGGATCTTAACTCTCGAACCCATTTAGGATGAGTTAAGGATTTGGCGATTCCAAAGGGGGTTGTAGGGAAAGTGGGTAGGTGGTTGGGACAGTATATTTCAAATGGGGTTTTACCTCGAGAATTTATTATTTTGTGGTTCGATCTATTAGTTTCTGTTTTTTTTGGCGAGGGATATAACAACATTGTAAAATGTGTCTTCTAAGTTAAGAGGGTTGTAGCATTCTCGATAAAAGTTTTCAAATCGAGATATTTGAAGATAGTGGGAGTGTTTACCTTTCTTGGTCTTCGATTTATCCTGCACAATGAGAGAAGGATGCTCAGTCAATTTCGATTGGATTGTATCAAAGTCAGAGTGAATTCTTGAAAACTAATCATTCCACCATTGGGAAAAGTTAGGAGTAGATAAGTAATTTAACTCGAAAGCATAAGGGTAAAAATGAAGTTGGCTTTGTGGTAATAATTTGGTAAGTTCCCTTCCTACATTCGATTCATTAAACCTAGGGGACTATCGATGTTGAAAAAAGGTGAAGCTTGACTTAAACCAAATTTCCTTGAGAAAAGTTGAGTATAGTAGATGATGAGTTTGATATCTTTCGATTGAAAGCCCGACACTAGAACATCTTGGGTTAAATAATTACTCTATACATCAATTAGTTCTAATTGTAGACCTGGAGTAGGAGCTGGGAATCTTGACTTAAACCATGTTGGTCCTCGAAGCCTATCACTTATTTTTCCATGATATGTAATGAAAGGAGCCAAACATGAGTCTAAATAAAATCGAGTCAGTAAGAACTTCAGATAAGTTTTATAATTGGCTTCATTGGAGGATTTTTGTTGAGAATGTCGGGATGATAATCAGACACCTTCTAAATTAAAATTTGGGGGAACGTTGGATGGTGGGGGAAGGATACTTTCGAAAATCGAAGTTAGCCATAGTTGGATGAACCATATGGGACCTGAAAAATTTCCTGAGGGTTTTTGAGTATTCAAGATATCAACTGCCTCATCGAATGCTGTATAGACATGAGCCAACAAGAGTTTTGCCAAACAAATTCGAGGTTGACCGGTATGAAGAAGGTAAGCAAGATTATAAAAATGTGATGAAATTTGGATAGATCGAGGGCAAAAAACATGAGTGCAAAGCCAATATACCAAAAACGCAATATGTTCTTCATTGGAAACTGCAATTGATTGGTCATCGATAAAATGTTTTTCGATGAAATGACCATAGGCCTTCGCATCCCAATCGATTCTTGCTTTGAGAGAATCTTCAGAAGGGAAAGCAGTCTTAAAGTATTTTTCCCCTGTAGGCTTTAACCTAGTAATTGCAGCAATCTCAAAAAGAGTAGGGAAAAGAGGACAACATGGAAGCTCCATAGCATGTAAATCCTTATTCCATAAATGAACTGCGGATAAGAACATGGGCATATCTAGAGATGATAAATCACATCGAGATAAGTGTAGAAAGTCAAAATCCCTATGTCTTTCCAATGATTCCCAAACTTGGTTTTCACTCTATCAAACCACCTAATATATAAGGGTTTTTTATGCGAAGGACCAGTTCGATATACTTTTGAGTTAGCATTTAGGAAATCGATCCTTATCTCAGTTTTGTGAATAATGACTTTGCTTTTGGAAGGCAGACAGATAGTAGAGGAAGATGATACACCAGAATAATGAATAGGACCACCGAATGCATAATCAACATTATCAACTGTATAAGGTATAAGTACTTGTGTTTCAGCGATTTTTTGCAAAGCTTCTTCCAACAGTGGGACCGGAGCGAACTTTTTGTTGAACATACAAGGACTTGATGTTGAACTTACATGGACATGAAACTTGTTGATTTTGATGATGATTCAAGAACAAAGAACTTAGAATGTTGAAGACTTGTATTGTTGTGTAATAACTCTGTTTTGATGAGTTTGAGTCTGTAATATTAGAGTCTAAGATAGCCAGTACATAGTCTACTCTTTAGAAGCTTCAAAAACTGATATTTATCAAAAAGCCTCGGGTTTAATCGATTAAATCACCAGATAATCGATTATTAAGTGAGAAAAACCATTTTCTATATCTGTTCACTGTAATAATCGATTAACACACCTGTTAATCGATTAAACTAGTGCGTGTTGGGGTTCTATTGATTTTGGCTCTGTAATAATCGATTAACACTTCATTTAATCGATTGTTTCAGTCATATTTGGATTTTTAACTTCAAATTAAACCTATTTTCGAAAACCCTAATCCCAATACTCCAAGTTCCAAAAATCCCCAATTCCCAAACCCTAATTCATCTACTTAAGGTTCTCTAAGGTTCTCAGAAAAAAGAATAACCTTTTTCAAACAGAAGTTAAGAGCTGTGATTGCCAGAGAATTGTTTGTTGGAGGAAAAAGGGGCTTTTGGAACCTGGTGTGGGCTAGAAGCGATAAGAATCACTAAGTGGAGTTCTTAGTGGATTGTGTGTTGTGTCGTCTCTAGGGAAAGTTGTTCTTCATCTCTTGTGGATTTCAAGAGAGCTGTTTTCTTTACTTTATCTTTTCCATTGTTATCTGTTTGTAACAACTTTGATTATAGTGACAACGTTAATCCTCTGTTTGAGTGATTAGCAACTGGACGTAGGGTCTTTTGATCCGAACCAGTATAAATCTCCTGTGTAAGACTCTATCTCTATTCTATTTACATTTACACAGTATTTTAATCGGTAAAATTTGGAGAAAATTTTAAAACCTAATTTTTGTTAAGAAACCAATTCACCCCCCCCCCCTCTTGATTTTTTTCTGACAACGCGAACATTCCGCTGCATGATTCCAACACTTTCAGCCGTTTATCAATATTAAATTTGAAGTCACCGTCGACAATGGCAGGATGGGGAGGTCAGAAGATTTGGAGGTTGTCATGATAGCTATGTAAAGATTGAAGATGGAGAAGAGGTGATGGATGAGGAAGATGGGTTAGGTTTAGTAAAGATAATGCAAGTTGGTTTGAGTATTTAAAAGGGGTCAATTAGGGCAGTTGAAATGACGGAGGTGGAAGGAAGTTAAATGGAGACGTGACAAAATTTTTTGAAAAAAGACGAGTTTTTAGGAAAATCTAGTAACATTAATAAGGGGAATGATTTTATTTGACATTTGATAATAAAAACAACATTTGGCTTCAGAACATTTAAGAGTTAAAATAGATATTTTTTGAAAGAATAGAAAATTTTGCACAAATATTTTATTCTTTCAAGGGGGCATTTTGTTGGTGAGGAAAAATCGAGAATCTGAATCGAAAATCGAAAGAAAGAATTCGATGATTATTGCTGAGGAAAATCGAGAATCTGAATCGAAAATCGAAAGAAAGAATTCAATGATTATTGCTGAGGAAAATCGAGAATCTGAATCGAAAGAAAAATAGAGGAAATTCGATGAACATGATTAAGGAGGTAAAAAATCGATTATAGGTATTGAGTGTGAGGCTAAGTGGGAAGTTAGAAACAGTTTTAAATACTCGATGGTTGAGGTCGAGATCAAGGGAACGATTAAAGTGCACATGGAACATGGGAAGCGGTTTTCTAAATCGTGGCTAAGATGAAAATCGAGGAACGGTTAATGCGCACATGGAACATGGGAAGCGATTTTCTAAATCGTGTCTAAGGTGGAAATCGAGGGACAGTTAACGTGCACATGGAACATGGTAGCGGTTTTTAAACCACTCGTAGGAGGTTACCTTAAAGAACATCTATAAATAGAGCGAAGCATGAAGGCGGAAGGGGAAATTGGCAAAGAGAACAGAAACACAAGTGTACAAGTCTACCGGAGAACGACTGAATCATGAAGTTTCTGGCGATCTGGATTTCCATTTTCATTGACTGTTGTTACCGCTTTCTTTACTTTCCCTGGTACTTTATCTTTAATGCAATCTAATTTTACGTGCCTTTACTTTCATGTTATTTCAATTTCATTACCCTTTACACTTATGCAATCTTAAGATTCTGCATTACATTTTTGTCTCGATAGTTTTTAATGTTTTCTTTACTTTCCCTGATATTTTATCTTTAATGCAATCTAATTTTACGTGCCTTTATTTTCATGTTATTTCAATTTCATTGCCCTTTACACTTATGCAATCTTAAGATTCTGCATTACATCTTTGTCTCGATAGTTTTTAATGTTTTTTTTACTTTCCCGGTAATTTATCTACTTGCACGTTAATTTTCCTTCCAATGATGTCGATTACTTTTATGCGCACTTTAATTTATGTCATTTACTCTTAGTGCAATTTAATTTTATGTATTACTTTGTTGTCTCGATGTCCTTTTACTGCTTTCTTTACTTCTGTTAAAATTTCATATTCTCGAGTCTTTTAATAAAAAAAATACAAAAAGAGAACTTTCGATTTCAATATGTATGTTTTATCACGCTTTTTGTGTTTCTAATATACGCGCTTGATTTCATCTATTTTGCTCGATATTTTTATATTCTCGATTTACATACATTTTTTATTGAAAAACTGTTTGCTAGCCTAAATAAAAAAAAATTTACGTGGTTAAAATTTGGTTAGAACATAAGTCTTTAAGAAATCGAACACAACTCAAATTTTCACCAGAAACACTACCTTATTTATACTAATACGAGATTTCAATCACATTTAAATTTTATGTAATTGATCATTAAATTTGTTTTAATATGGTATAAATAGGTTTCTATACACATTTTATCTTGATGGATAAATTAATTTTTTATATAATTAGTTACTAAATTGTTGATTAAATTAAAATCTAAATCAGTATTTAATCCTAAAGTTTTAACTATTTACTAAAACTATATTTTAAATTAATCTCTAATTAAATTATAACTAATTTTATCATTTTAAAAATTAATTTAATTTTTAAAAAAAATTTCCTTCTAGTGAATATAATAAAATTTTCATGACTTAACATCGACGTAATCTATTAAATTTTTATTAAATATTTATCTAAGTAAAACTAGGATAAGGAAGAACATGCTTGTTCAGGCTGTTATAATAAGTTTGATTTATTATATCTAACAAAAGCAGTGGTCGGGGTGAATCCATACTCCAACCAAATGTTTGTAGCAGTGATTTTTGTGTAAAGAAAAATCTTTAAATATGACACAAAATAAATATGGGTGGTGATATTTTGACAACTACAAATTATACAACCCTTCAAACAACTAACTTTTATTAATATAATAATCTACTGAATGATTTAATAAAAATAAAAATAAATTAAAACTATTATTATAATATTAAAAGAGAGTTGTATACAGGAGTTGTATGGATTTTGGTTGTCAAATTATCATTTTCCAATAAATATATGGATGTAGAAACTTGATATGATACATTCGTGCATGCACCTAAGCATTATAAAGGGTGAAGTTACTCTTACATGCTTCCTCCTCTTATTCTCAAGTTTCTTAATTCCCAAACATCATCTCTTTCTCTAACCTTACTTTCCCATGTCTTCCACTCCCCCCAATCTCATTGATTTTTTGGTGAACCAAGCCAATGGAGTAAAGGGTCTTGCTGATCTGAACCTCCCAACTGTTCCTCCCCAATACATTCAACCTCTCCAAGCTAGATTCGATCACACCAAAATTGTCCCTGAGGAATCAATACCCATCATTGATTTCACAAAGTGGGAAGAGCCAGATGTCCAAAATTCCATTTTTGATGCTGCAATCAAGTGGGGCTTCTTCCAAGTCGTGAACCATGGGATACCCTTTAAGGTTATTGATGATCTCAAGGCTGCAGTGCACAGTTTCTTTGAATTGCCAGCTGAGGAAAAGAAGTGTCTGAAAGAGAACTCACTCCCTGAAGTTGTCAGATTGGCCACTAGTTTCAGCCCCCATGCTGAGTCAGTTTTGGAGTGGAAAGATTATCTGCAACTTGTGTATGCCTCAGAGGAAAAAATTCATGCACATTGGCCAGCTATATGCAAGTAAGTGGTAGTTCTAATCACCTGTGATTTGGTTGAAAAATGCTATCAAAACACTATGAAACGCATCTAGTGTTATTGATCGAAATGTATTCAAATTTACAAAACGTTATTGACCTTTTTCTGAACTCAGTCGTGATTTTATAGTTTTCAATAAATTTTAAACATCAATACAGAATTTGTTAAACATCAATATTAGTCCACCATGAACTTTGAGTTCATGAGCACAACAGAGAAGAGAATTGATGTGCAATTTCAATTATTTACTTTTTCTTTTGTCCTTTCATCATGATACAAGTGTTTGTTAATGTGGTTCATTGACTGCCTTTCATGTAGGGTTCAAGCATTGGAATATATGAAACATTCTGAAGTTTTGATTAGAAAATTGCTAAAGGTGCTTCTTAGGAAATTGAAAGTGGAGGAGTTAGATAAAGCAAGAGAACACACTTTAATGGGTGCAATGATATTGAGTTTGAATTACTACCCTGCTTGCCCTGACCCTGAAGTTGTAGCAGGAATAGCCCCTCATTCTGATATATCGTCAACTACTGTCCTTCTGCAAGATGATATTGGAGGGCTTTATGTTAGAGGCAGTGATGGAGATAGTTGGATCTATGTTCCTCCTGTTGAGGGAGCATTTGTGATCAATATTGGGGATGTGCTACAGATAATGAGCAATGGAAGATACAAAAGCATAGAACATAGAGTGGTTGCAAATAAAAGGAAGACCAGAATCTCCATTCCAATATTTGTCAACCCAGCACCTGATGCTCTTATTGGTCCTTTATCAGAAGTGTTGGAAAATGGTGATGAACCAAAATATAAACACCATTTATACTCTGACTATTTCAACTATTTCTTCAGCAAGGCTCATGATGGGAAGAAAACTGTTGAATTTGCCATGATATGATTAATGAACATATTTCTGAAGATTTGGTCCTTAACCAAATCAAATAGCTTGGTGTTAATCTGCGATTGTATGATTTGTGTGTGCTCATGGTTCGAAGTTTTTCAGATCAATATTGCTGGAAAATGCATATCATGCTGATCTTTTCAACTGCATCATTGCATGCTACAATAAAGCAGAAAATGCAATAACTTGTATTTTTGTATACAGTTGAAGTTATAGCATATTATGTAATAACTGTATTTTAAAGATCAGCTGTGGTTCCTTTACAATTTTGATAAACATTTTGGATGATCTTTACCTTAGGAGCATGTTGACAAACATTTACTATTGAGAGAGGAAAATGTTTAAATCCTTTTGAGCTAGTAGTGTTTTCTCTAGGCTGAAGTCGAAGGCATTTATCATATGTTGAGAGAATTAGAAAGTACCCTAAAAATATTGAATTATTGTGCTACATTAAAAAAATATAATTCAGTATCGTGTTTGGATTATAAAAAATTGAAATATAATTTCAGATCCTGAAACCGTGACGGTTTGCTATCAACTGCACGAAGCCTCTTTAAGTGCTAGTCAGGTTTTGTAGGTGGGAGATGTGCAAACCAATTGAAAAACTATTTTTTTAATAATTCTATATGAAAACAGTACCTAATTTAATTTTATTAATATAATAATATTTAATTTTATCATATTTATTATTAGTATATTATCAAATAAGAGCTATAGAATAGATGCTTGAGAAAAATAAATTGTATGGATATGATTGCTCAAACCATTTTTTTTAATACTGACGATAGAACAAGAAAAATGTTCGTTTACCTCTTCTTCACTGTTAGAATAGAGACTTTTCAAATTTGTTGGTTTTACATTTTCAAATAGTAGGTGAAATTAGGTGACTGTCAAGTTTTGAGTGGTTCTGCTAGGCAGGGATTAGTCATATTTGTTTGCTTGTAAGACTACATTTTGTTTATTCTGAAAAAAAGAAAAATGTGAATACATACATTTCTTCCTCTTTAGAAGATGTGTTCTGTTTTTCTTTCTTCTCTTATTTGGTTTATTGTCCGCAAACACATATTATTAGACTCACTGATTTTGTATGTCTTTGACTCTCTGTAGGGTATTTTTATGAAGAAAAATTAATTCAAGAAATCCTTAAGAACTGAATAAAATATTTGTATGAAATATTGTATGATGCAAACATGTTATTATTGTTAGAATTAATTTAATTAATTCATTCCATTATGTGACTCATGTGAAATATAATAATGGACCCAAATATAATTTAATAAAATATGAGGACCTATTAGTTATTATGTGAAGTTAGAATAAAATAAAGATAAAATAAAAATATTAACTTACGGTAACCAACTTGATGGACGTTGGTTAATAAAATGGAATAAGGGTTCTGTATCTGGTCATAAGGTTTTTTTCACGGTAAACCAACAAAAAAGCGTGAGAAGAGAAAGAAAGACAAAGAGATAGATTGGGAAAAGGAGATTGGAGAACAAAAAGATTAAAGAATAGACTCTCATGGATCAAGGTTAGTCTTCTTACTATGATTCATGTACTGATATATGTTATATTGTGAAAATCAATAATCTAAAGATCCTGTAGAGTAGTTTTCCATAATGAATTAAGAACGTACGAAAACTACATAATATTTTACATGTGGTATCAGAGCCAGGTTATTAGATTTATGATTTTCCTTGTATGAAAGTTTTCCCAAATATTAAGTTTTTCCCAAATTAAGATAAACCCTAATTATGAATTTAGGGATTTCTCTATCAGATTAGTATGAAGCCTAATTTATTCCCAAATTTATTTTTCTCAAAATTAAATAAAGGAATAAACCCTAATTATGTTTTCAAGTTCAAATTGAAACCAATTTTATAGCCCCTATGCGTGAATGAACCCGTAATTGATTTTAATTGAAAAGACAAATGATGTGATAGGGTTAGGGTGAATCATGTATGAAATTAGTTTTATTGTATGTTATAATTATGATGAGATGTTATGATGAAATGTTATAATTATAATGGAAGAATGATAAACTGTAAAGTTGATAAACTTTACGCGTAGAGACCACGTGTTAAACACACAAGTTTCATATATTATATTATATTATTTATAATATTATTTTGTATGTACATATTAGTAACGGGTGACTGCTGAAGCCATTTTTCCCCTATATTATTTTGTCCCTATATTATTTTGTCACCATATTATTTGTACATTCTTTTGAACGTACATATTTTTTTTATGTGGGTGAAAGATAATTAAAGAGTTATTTTTATGTTAAGGTGAGTTGTATAATATACTCATACTGTAAAGCTTTGTTAAGGGTACTGTAAGCTTTGTGAAGGGTACTATAAACTTTGTTTGTCAAGGGTACTATAAGTTTTGTCAAGCTTTAAGGGTACTGTAAAGGTTTGTAAAGCTTTATTTAGGGTACTTTAAAGCTTTGTTAAGGGTACTGTAAAACTTTGTTAAGGGTACTCAAAAGTTTTGTTAAGGATACTGTAAAGCTTTGTTAAGGGTACTATAAAGTTTCGTTAAGGGTACTGTGAAACTTTGTTAATGTACCTATAATGTAAACATTGATAAATGAATGAATTTTGTTTTGCAAATTGAATTGTATTATTTACGCTGTGTTTAAATTACTCATAAAAGTTTTGAATGAATGACAATTTCACTTTTACGTGAAATGCAAATAAAGGTCTTGGATTGAAAATCAATAAGGTTATTTTGATTTCAAATTATTAATGATTTTATTTCAATTACCCATAGTATGAATGCTAAAATTATGAATAATGATTTATGGGTTAATTGAAGTTCATTATTATAAGGCATTTCAGGATCACCCAAAGGTTGATTAGTTGTTATTATAATTAATGAACATGAAAGTAGATAATTTTGTGTGCGTCAGTAGTTTTATTTATATACCCAAAGGTGTTAGGTGATTCTAGTTGATGCATATTTTAATTATCATTAATATTACAAAAAGATTAGCGTAATTATGTTTGTGTATTAGTGAATCTCCCAAAGGAGAACATTAGTATGCATAGAATGGTTATTTATGTTTGAATCTGTATTTATGTTTAGTTTTTATGACTAAAAGCGTTAATGTTAGGCATGTGTTAATTAAAGTATTTGTTTATGTATTTCTACATTCGCTTACTTCGTCTGTTACAGTCTTTAATAGATTAAATTTCCTTACTGGAGTGAGAAAGTCCAATTTCACTTAGGTGAGTTGGATTTTGATTTGGCTTTCCAACTTGAAAACCTGGCAGCTATCACTAATGCTAGTAGCAACAAAGAGAAAACTCATTATAGAGTTTGGAAAAGGTCAAACAGATTTAGTCTTATGTTTATGCGAATGAGTATTGCAAGAAATATTAAGTATGCTTTTTCCAAAACTAAGGACGTGAAAGAATTTATGAAATTTGTGGAAGAGCACTCTCAAACTGCTGACAAATCCCTCGTTGGGTGTCGCCGCCGTCAAAACGAGGCGGTCGGAGCGACGCGATGGTTTCGACTTTCCAATTTTCGCGTTTTTATTGGTGTGGTTACAACGCCTTTAGGTTGTCCGATAACCGGGCTGAACCTAGAGGCGAGGTTTTCGAAAGGGCGCTCTTGGGTTGTTCGATAACTGGGCTAATCCAAGAGCTAGTTTTGAAGGGTTCTTTGGAGTCGCCACCGACGTTTTTACCGGAAACATCGGAAAAGGGGTTAAAAGGCGTTGGTTTTTGAAAAACCAACTTTGGTCGTTAGAACCAGAGTTGGGTAAGGGAGTTAGTTATGTGTAAAGGAAGTGTTAGTTCCTTTACGACACCCCTTCCGGGTTCCCTATGATAGGCCAGCTATTTAAAATAATTAAACCGGTGAAAAATACGTTTTTACCCTTTTATTTGCGGAATTTAAAGATTATGACTACATGGCCCTATATCTATTGCATAATTAAAATCAAGCGGTAAAAGAGAGAGAGAGAGTGTGTAGAAACCTCCGAGGCACGCTTTCTATTAATTCTTTCTGAAAATAGGGTGCTTTGCGGCAGCCCTTCACTCTACACAGCGTCGGAAACATCTCGAAACGCTCAAAAACACTCTTAGAAACGCTCAGAAACTCTGGAAATGCTTCGGAGGGGTTCTAGAGAGAGAATTTGAAGAAAAGTCTAGAGAGAACGAGGAAGAACTGTGTGGAATGAGGGGAATGGGGGCCCTATTTAAAGGAATTCGCGTCTGTCAGGTCGAGATGGGTCGTCTCGTCTGACAAGGTCGAGACGGCGGTCTCGCCAATCGAGACGGTCGTCTCACCTTGCAGAAATGGCGAGACGGACGAGACGACCGTCTCGCCAAATGAGACGGCGGTCTCGCCATTTGCGCAAGGCGAGACGGCGGTCCCGAATCTGGGACGGCGGTCTCGACCTTAAAAGGCGAAAATCCTTATTTTTGTGCTAAAAATCCCTCTTATCCTAGTATGGGGCCTAATAGTCTCTCCTAGTGGCTTCTTAGGCTTCATCCATCTTCGAAAAGGAGGTCTTCTAGTCTTTATTTTGAGGTCGGGCAAGATTAGGGGTTTACAGCTGCCCCCCTTTACCTGACCAATCGGTTGTTGGCCTATTGTGCCAAGAAGATCGACTGGAAGGTAAAGGAGTTGACCTTCTTGCCCGGTTACCCTTCGGATGTTCCGTCTTGTGGCGGTTGATCTTCTGGGGAAAAGTTGTGATGTGCACCTCTAGGATACTCCTTCTGACGGTAGCCGATCCTTCGGTTGACACATGGTAGAACCTCAGGATACTCCTTCTGACGGTAGTCGATCCTTCGGTTGATGGGTATAAACCCCCCATCAGGCTGGTATTTGCAGTCCGCTGTGTGTTGCACTGGATGAGTATGAACCCCCCCCCCATCAGGCTGGTAGTTGTAGTTCGCTGTGTAGGACTGGATGAGTATGAACCCCCCATCAGGCTGGTAGTTGCAGTCCGTTGTGTAGGACTGAATGAGTATGAACCCCCCGTCAGGCTGGTAGTTGCGACTTACTGACCTGGCTGGGGCGCAGATCAGGCGAACTTGCGTGCGCGTGTTGATAGGTATGAACCCCCTATCAGGCTGGTACAGTCCACTGCGTAGGACCGGTGGTGGTGGCGGCTTATTGCTCGGGTGGCTCATGCGCCGAGCGTTGAAGTGTGTTCCTTTTTTGTTTTTGTCTGTATTTGGTCGTCCGGTCTGCGTCGGGGATCTTGTCCGTGTTCATCCAACTTGTTGATTGCCGGGGATTCTTTGTTTTTGATTTTTTGGTGGTGATCACCCGACTCTTGCTGGCTGGCCGGGCAATCTTTGTTTGTTGTTCGACTTGGTTATCGAATTCTGTTGGTCAAGGTGATGGCTTGTCTTAATCCTTCCTTTTTCTCGCAGTTTTATCTCTTTTTTCTCGCGTTTTAGGATTTTGGCTTTTTTCTTGAGCATACGTCTTTTTACTCTTTAGCTTTCTTTTTTTTTTTGGTTACGCTGACTTTTGAAAAGGGTGACAAAGGTATGCATGAAATAGAAAATTTTATTCATAAGGAAAAATTTTATTACAGCCATTTTTCAAGTACTATCCCTAAGGGCTATCTTCTGGAGACGATCCATGATAAGGGAATTGCTGGTACATATGTTCCCGGAATTATGCTTGCTCCCGGGCTTCATCGCAGTATTCTTGCTGGAATGTTGCCCAGTCTTGCCGCATTCCCTGCTGATATTGGTACATCGTCTCCAGCCGGGTGTCAAAGGCTTCCCGCCTTAGGGACAGTTGCTCCTGCCGTACAGACATTTGATCGAATTGCTGGCGCAGATCGTAGATGTTGCGGGTTAAGGCAGCAAAGTCTTCTGTGTTGAACATTCAAGGACTTGATGTTGCAAATAATGATCATGAAGAATGTTGATTTTGATGATGATCCAAGAGCTTAAAGACTTAGAGTATTGAAGATTGAAGATTGATGATTTCTGTATTGTAATAACTCTGTTTTAGCTTGATTGAGTCTGTAATTTTAGAGTCTAAGATAGCCGGTACATAGTCTGTAACTTAGATGCTTCAAAATGCTCAAATTTATCATTCAGGCTCGGCTTTAATCGATTAAATAAGTATATAATCGATTAAAACAGATGAGAAAACCATTTTCTGTCTAAAACTCACTCGCTTTAATCGATTAAACAACAAAATAATCGATTATTCCGTATGAGTTCAGTACTGAATAATCGATTATTTCATCAAATAATCGATTAAACCAGAGAGGATTGGGTTCGAC
Source organism: Sphenostylis stenocarpa (assembly GCA_963425845.1). Lineage (NCBI taxonomy): Eukaryota > Viridiplantae > Streptophyta > Magnoliopsida > Fabales > Fabaceae > Sphenostylis > Sphenostylis stenocarpa. Next base: position 25,920,564 of record OY731403.1, read on the forward strand.
GTATTTGGCTCTGTTTTAATCGATTATTACTCCAAATAATCGATTATTTCGATCTGTTTCGATTTTAAACATCAAACAAACCCTATTTTCGAAAATCCAATTACCAAGAACCCTAGTTTCGAAATCCCCAATTCCTAAACCCTAATTTCCCTACTTAAACTCTGCTTTGGCACTCAGAAAAGCAGAACAACCTTTTCCATACAAAATTTAAGTGTTGTGAGTGCCAGAGAACTGTTTGTTGCAAGGAAAGGGGGCTTTCAGAACCTGGTGTGGGCTAGAAGCGATAAGAATCACTAAGTGGAGTTCTTAGTGGATTGTGTGTTGTGCCGTCTCTGGGGAAAGTTGTTCATCATCTCTTGTGGATTTCAAGAGAGGTGTATTCTGATCTTTATCTGTTCATTTGTAATCTGTTTGTAACAATTTGTTCTTAGTGACAGCATTAATCCTCTTTTGAGTGATTAGCAACTGGACGTAGGGTCTTTTGATCCGTACCAGTATAAACCTACTGTGTAATCTTCTCTACTCTTCTCTATTTGCATTTACGCAGTTTTTAATCGGTAAAATTTGGGGAAAATTTTGAAAACCTAATTTTTATTAAAAAACCAATTCACACCCCCTCTTGGTTTTTGTCCAACCACGCGAACATTCCGCTGCGCGATTCTAACAAGTGGTATCAGAGCTTGCTTTGATAGTCATTCAAATATTTTCAAAAATGGCCGGACAAAATCAAACTTTTGCCGAAGGTGCGTCTATCAACAGACCCCCACTTTTTGCGGGTCAAAATTATCCTTTTTGGAAAGTACGTATGCAAATATTTTTAGAGTCTGTTGATAGAGGCGTTTGGGACACAATTTTAAACGGTCCATTTGTTCCTAAAATTACAGAGAACGGTGTTGACGTTCTTAAACCTTTTGATAGATGGACTGCCGAAGAAAGTCGAAAAGCACAATTTGATGTTAGGGCTAGAAATATTATTTCATCTGCTCTAACCCTTGATGAGTTCTACAGAATTTCTATTTGTAAAAGTGCACAGGAAATGTGGGAAATGCTTAGAGTAACCCACGAAGGAACTGACGACGTCAAAAGAGCGCGTAAAAACTCCCTAATCCAAGAATACGAGATGTTCCGCATGCAACCCGGCGAAACGATTTCGACGTTCAAAAGCATTTCACTCATATTGTGAATCATCTCACCGGATTAGGTAAAGTATTTGACATTGATGAATTAAATGTTAAAATTTTGAAATCTCTGGATAGGAAATGGCAACCTAAGGTGACAGCCATCTCGGAGTCACAAAATCTTGCCACTATGTCTATGGCGGCGTTATTTGGAAAGCTAAGGGAGCATGAGCTTGACCTTGGAAAGCTAAATGAGGAAGAGGGTCAATATCAAAAGAAGAACCTAGCTTTCAAGACCGAGATTTCAAAAAGCAAAAATAAGAAAGAAGAAGAAGAAGACTCCGAAAATGATGAAGAAGAGATGAGTCTTTTTATAAAGAAGTTCACCAAATTGATGAAAGCAAAAGGAAGACATCCTTTGAAAGGTAAGGGAAAGGTAAAAGAAAATTCTTCCATTAATATAAAATGCTATGGTTGTGGTGAAGCAGGGCATATGAAGACCGAATGCCCAAACAAGAAAAATGATGAACACAAGGGCAAAAAGCAATTCAAGAAGAAAGCATATATTGCTTGGGATGACAGTGATTCAAATTCAGAATCAAGCGACTCGGAAATAGAAGCAAACATTTGCTTAATGGCAAATGACAACATTTCTTCAGATTTTGAGGAAACTTCCAAATCAAAGAAGTCTATGTGGTATCTTGATAGTGGATGCTCAAAACATATGACTGGAGATAAAACGAAATTTGTAAGTTTCAAAGCCAAAGAACAAGGATATGTGACTTATGGGGATAACAACAAAGGAAAGATTCTCGGAATTGGAAACATAGGTGGTGCAAACACATTGGAGATTAAGGATGTGCTTCTTGTTGATGGGCTAAAGCATAACCTTCTTAGCATAAGCCAATTGTGTGACAAAGGATTCAAGGTAACTTTTGAAAGCCAATTTTGCACCATACATTTAATAGATTCCGAAAAAGTAGAATTAAAAGGCATTAGGCATAACAATATATATTTGATTGATTTGGATTGTTTACATGAGTCTAGTATAACATGTTTAGTTGCTAAGGAAGAGAACCCTTGGTTATGGCATAAAAGAGCGGCTCATATAAACATGCATCATTTGAATAAATTGATATCAAAAGACTTAGTTATTGGATTTCCTAAATTGAAATTTGAAAAAGATAGATTGTGTGATGCATGCCAAAAAGGTAAACAAATTAAATCATCATTTAAATCAAAGAATGTGATTTCCACTTCAAAACCCCTATAATTATTACATTTAGATTTATTTGGACCATCTAGGATAAAAAGCTTTGGTGGAAATTATTATGGACTTGTAATTGTTGATGATTACTCTAGGTACACTTGGACATTTTTCCTAACTATGAAAAGTGAAGCTTTTAAGGTCTTTAGAAAGTTTGTTAAACAAATACAAAATGAGAAAGACCTAAGAATTAAAGTTTTAAGAAGTGACCATGGTGGTGAGTTTCAAAATGAAAAGTTTGAGAATTATTGTGAGGAAAATGGTATATTACATAACTTTCTGCTCCTAGGACTCCCCAACAAAATGGTGTAGTTGAGAGGAAAAATAGGTCATTAGAGGAACTTGCAAGAACTATGTTAAATGAATCTAATGTTCCTAAATATTTTTGGGCTGATGCGGTTAGTACTGCATGTTATGTTTTAAATAGAATGCTCATTAGGTCAATTATAAAATCTACTCCATATGAATTGTTTAATGGTAGAAAACCTAATGTTGCACATTTGAAAATTTTTGGTTGTAAATGTTTTGTCTAAATAATGGAAAGGACAATCTAGGAAAATTTGATTCAAAAGCCGATGAGGGCATTTTTCTAGGTTATTCTTTAACTAGCAAGGCGTATAGAGTATTTAATAGGAGAACCTTAAATATAGAAGAATCTATACATGTTACCTTTGATGAGTCAAATAAAAGACTTGCAGGTGATGATGAATATATAAGGGAGGCTCTTGATGAACTGTATTTAGAAGATAATGAACCTTCTCAAACTCCTCAATTAGCAAAATAATGGCAATCACCTAGAGGACTCTCAATGGACAACATCATAGGTGACATCTCAAAAGGGGTAAGAACAAGAAATATGAATAATTTTTGTATGTCTGTTGCTTTTGTGTCACAGATAGAACCTAAAAACATTGAGGAAGCACTTAAAGATGATCAATGGTGCATAGCCATGCAAGAAGAACTTAACCAATTTGAAAGGAATCAAGTTTGGGAATTAATCCCAAAAGAAGAGTCACATCAAGTTATTGGAACTAAATGGGTATTCAGAAATAAGCTTGATGAAGATGGTAATATAAAAAAGAATAAAGCCAGACTTGTTGCAAAAGGCTATTGTCAGGAGGAAGGTATAGATTATGATGAAACTTATGCTCCTTTTGCCAGGTTAGAGGCTATACGCCTACTTCTTGCCTATGCATCTATGATGAAATTTAAATTATATCAAATGGATGTTAAAAGTGCATTTTTAAATGGTTTTATCAAAGAAGAAGTATATGTAGAGCAACCCCCTGGATTTGAAGATTTTAATAATCCTAATCATATTTACAAATTAAAGAAAGCATTATATGGGTTAAAACAAGCTCCTAGATCTTGGTATGAAAGATTAAGTAGTTTCCTAACTGCAAATGATTTTTCAAGAGGAAGAATTGATTCTACACTGTTTATCAAGAAAGTTAAAGAACATATCTTATTGGTCCAGGTATATGTTGATGATATTATTTTTGGATCAACTGATAATTCGCTGTGTGTAGAATTTGCTAAGATTATGCAGGGAGAGTTTGAAATGTCTATGATGGGAGAATTGACATTCTTCCTTGGACTTCAAATCAAGCAACTTAAAGATGGCATTTTCATCTCTCAAACTAAATACTGCAAGGAGATTCTCAAAAAGTTTGGTATGGACACCTCAAAGGAAGCTAACACACCCATGGGAACTTCATGCTATTTAGACAAGGATGAATCAGGTTTGGAAGTTAATCAAACTATGTATAGAGGTATGATAGGATCACTATTATACCTAACTGCAAGTAGACCTGATATTATGCATTCTGTCTGTGTGTGTGCTAGATTTCAGGCTTGTCCTAAAGAATCTCACCTAATTGCAGTAAAACATATTTTAAAATACTTAAAAGGAACTACTGGGTTTGGCTTGTGGTATCCGTCTCGATGCTTGTATTAGTTTATTAGGATATTCTGATGCTCGATTATGGTGGATGTAAAATTGATAGGAAAAGCACTAGTGGGACATGTCATTTGTTAGGTTCATCCTTAATATCATGGCATTCTAAGAAACAAGCATGTGTAGCTTTATCTACCACTGAAGCTGAATATATTGCAGTTGGTAGTTGTTGTGCTCAAATTCTGTGGATGAAACAACAATTAGAGGATTATAGCATATATTTAAATGACATTCCATTAATGTGTGATAATACGAGTGCAATCAATCTAACTAAGAATCCAGTAATGCACTCTAGGACTAAACATATTGAGATTAGACATCATTTTTTAAGAGATCATATCAGCAAAGGAAACTGCAAAATAGAGTATGTAGACACTAAACGTCAATTAGCAGATATATTTACTAAGCCTCTACCCAAGGATAGATTCTATGATCTTAGAAGAGACTTAGGGATATTAGAAATAGCTTAAAATCTGCTTAATTTGACTGTTTCTGGATGATTGTTATGTTAAAATTCGTGGTGTAGCATGTTCATAGGTTATTATGCATATAAATCTCAAAAACTTGATATAGCCTCCGGAATAATCGATTACTCGGAAGTGATAATCGATTATTTTCCCTCAAAACGTCCAAAACAGGGTATTCTCCTTCGGAATAATCGATTATTTCGTGAAATAATCGATTAAATGCCTCGAATAATCGATTATTTGCTAGAAATAATCGATTAAAGCTGTCTGATATAGAGATAATCGATTATTTTGAGATATAATCGATTAAATGCGACCAGTCTTGCCTCCTAGCCGTTGCCAACGGATATTTTGCCATGGAATCTCTTCTATATGACCGTTGGAAGTATTTTCCCTATAAATAGAGACCTCTAGTTCAATTATACTCACTTCTAACTCTTGCAATCAAGTTTTTCTTGCAATCTATACTCTCTTTACCTCATTATTCCCTCACTTGTCTCCAAATCTTCTTCATACTTCATCTATTCTTTCAAATGGCCTCATCCTCTCGCCCTAAGATTCCTACAAGAAGAAGATCTGCACCTTCTTCTCATTCCCGTCCTAATTCTGTTGAAGGATGGATTTCTGATACGGAAGGTCAACAGGAATTTCTGATGTACTGGAAGGAACGTGCCGTCATTTCTCCTAAATTCCTAATTGGTGAGCAATTCATTCATAGAGGATTTAACTTTCCTAATCTTCTTGAAATTCAAGGAGTTCTCCCATTTATCCAAATGCAAGGTACATACTATCCTGACTTAGTTAGGGTATTCTATTCTAGATTTAAGTTTAGGGATCAAATTGCTACATCCCGTGTAAAAGGGGTTACCATAATTCTAGATGATGATATTTGGGAAAACGTTGCCCACTTCCCCATTAGAGAAGATGTTATTAATGTTTATGGTGAGCTATATGACTTTGATAGGTTCTTAGCTTATCGATCTTTTCTGCGGAATCCCTCTATGGAGATTGGGCGTATTCTTCATGCTGGACCTTTGAAGAAGGAAGAACGCATGATTCTTCATTTGCTTGTCTAGATTTTATGTCGCCGGGCCACAAATCATGCCCAATGCTCTTCTATTGATCTTCGCATTATTCATGCCATAATTAATAATGAACCTTTAGATTGGGGTGTTCTTGTCACAATGACAATGCTAAAGGCCAAACGTCATCCAACATTCAAAATTCCATATGCTCTTCTTGTATCCCGAATTCTTGAATATAAAGGAGTCAATGTCGAAGGTGAACAAGTTGTCCGAACTAATAACTTGAACCGCATGCTAGACAGCACATTGATTCATCTCCAAATGGTGCGGGTAAATGACATCTATGTTCACAAAGATGACGTCCAAAATCAAGGTGATGCAATTGAAGACTCTGATGAAGATATGCCTCCAGCAGCTGAGTTTCCCTCTACCCAAATCCAAAGTGTTGGAACAACCTCTTCTCATCAAGAATCAAGACAATCCATGGAAGATATGCTTTCCGACATGAATCAAAGAATGCAATCATTCTTCAATCTTTCTGGGGTACGGCATGATGAAATTATTCGCCGTATATCCGATGTAGATGATAGAGTGGGTAGATTAGAAAATAGATTTGATACTCACTTTAATGATGAGGATAGTGAAGAATTTTAGATTTTATTTTGTTAATATCTTTATATTGTAATGAATGAATGATTATGAAATAAAATTTGATGTTTCTTTCATGCTATGATTGAGGGGGAGCTTTCTCTAACTTATGCATATTTTGAGGGGGAGCTCTTATGATTGATGTTGCAGAGTTCTTTTTTATTATAATCAAAATAGGGGGAGAAAAATTTAAAGCCTATGATTCAATTTTAAATTTTATCTGGTATGTTTAATGTGTTTGTTAGTATGACAGATAAAAATAGGTTATTACAAGGGCTTTAAAAAGATAATTTTGATCATCATCAAAAAGGGGGAGATTGTTGAACATTCAAGGACTTGATGTTGCAAATAATAATCATGAAGAATGTTGATTTTGATGATGATCCAAGAGCTTAAAGACTTAGAGTATTGAAGATTGAAGATTGATGATTTCTGTATTGTAATAACTCTGTTTTAGCTTAATTGAGTCTGTAATTTTAGAGTCTAAGATAGTCGGTACATAGTCTGTAACTTAGATGCTTCAAAATGCTCAAATTTATCATTCAGGCTCAACTTTAATCGATTAAATAAGTATATAATCGATTAAAACAGTGAGAAAACCATTTTCTGTCTAAAACTCACTGCTTTAATCGATTAAACAGCAAAATAATTGATTATTCCGTACAGTTCCGTACGTAGAATCGATTATTTCATCAAATAATCGATTAAACCGGAGAGGATTGGGTTCGACGTATTTGGCTTCGTTTTAATCGATTATTACTCCAAATAATCGATTATTTCAATCGTTTCGATTTTAAACATCAAACAAACCCTATTTTCGAAAATCCAATTACCAAGAACCCTAGTTTCGAAATCCCCAATTCCTAAACCCTAATTTCCCTACTTAAACTCGCTTTGGCACTCGTAAAAGCAGAACAACCTTTTCCATACAAAAGTTAAGTGCTGTGAGTGCCAGAGAACTGTTTGTTGCAAGGAAAGGGGGCTTTCAGAACCTGGTGTGGGCTAGAAGCGATAAGAATCACTAAGTGGAGTTCTTAGTGGATTGTGTGTTGTGCCGTCTCTGGGGAAAGCTGTTCATCATCTCTTGTGGATTTCAAGAGAGGTGTATTCTGATCTTTATCTGTTCATTTGTAATCTGTTTGTAACAATTTGTTCTTAGTGACAGTGTTAATCCTCTTTTGAGTGATTAGCAACTAGACGTAGGGTCTTTTGATCCGAACCAGTATAAACCTACTGTGTAATCTTCTCTACTCTTCTCTATTTACATTTATGCAGTTTTTAATCGGTAAAATTTGGGGAAAATTTTGAAAACCTAATTTTTATTAAGAAACCAATTCACCCCCCCTCTTGGTTTTTGTCCGACCACGCGAACATTCCGCTGCGCGATTCTAACATTTTGTGTATTGCGGTGGTTGTTGGTACTGATGTGGCTGCTAGAAGTCGGGAGGTGTTGGGAGATCATGCATTACCACGATGTCCTGGAGATCCAGCGCGAAATCCAACTGGGTCCCATGGCGTATCAACATCCCCATGCTGACCAGAATCGACCCGTTGATGGATTCGGATCGTAGGCTTGAGGCCAGCTCTTCCGGGCCAGCACACCCCCATTTCTCTGCCAGGGGAGTGATAAGAGGAGCCATGAGGACGGCTCCCACTGGTCTACTCCCGAAGTCCTTAAAGGCCCTCGGGAAGAAGTAGCCAGGGTTGCAGCGTCGCCTCTGGCTCATGCAGTAAAGGATGAAGAGGTCTGGAAGGGTGACCTTACCCTGGCTCTCCTTCCTCCCGTGGACAGTCCCAGCCAGCAGCTTGTGGCAAATGCGGAGGGCTGGGGGGAGTGCCAACCCCTTCATCAGCGTGGGCAGCGTGGGCGATCTGGTGAGCTCTTCCCACATTTCGCCGGCGGTGAGGTTGGTGGGACGGCTGCAGATGGCCTCCCGGTACTCCCGAGTTAGCACATCCTCGGGCCGGACGAACCCAATGCTCACATTGAATTCGTCGAGGGTGGTAGTCCAGTACGTCCCACCCATGAAGTAGTTTACCATCTTGGTTGGTGGCAGGCCCGGGACCATGGAGGGAGCCTCAGCGTAGGAGATGGAGGCCAGGAACTCCAGTACCGCCTGAGGGTACACGTGGGTAGGGGGAGGCTGCAGCAGGAAGCCCCACCCAATACTATCTATGTGGGCCTGGACATCGTCCTCCCACCCAAACTCGGTGAGGATGCCGAAGTCAAGCCTGAGCATGGGGTGCCACGTATAACTGGTGTCGAGGAACTGCTAGCGCCGGCAGTGCCTCTTCTCTTCCTTGACTGACTTCCACGGTACATTTTTACCAGAAAAGGCTTGAGAGTGAGAGATCTGAGAGTTGGAGCACCGGGGAGTTGTGAGGAACCCCCAAAACCCATCCCCTATTTATAGGGGAAAATTCTGATTCGGGACCGTCGTCTGGGAAGTCGAGACGGCGGTCTCGACTTTGGGCCTAAGCGAGACGACCATCTCGCCAAGCGGGACGGCGGTCTCATTTTCGCCTAGGTCGAGACGGCGGTCTCGCTGGTCGAGATGACGGTCTCGAATTTTGGAAGAGAGAGACGGCGGTCTGGAAAGTCCAGACAGCTGTCTCGAAGTTTTGGTTTTTTTTTTTTTTTAGAAAAAGGAAATAGGACCTGGTTCAAAAACATTTTTTATCCATGCAATGTTTTTATGTTTGATGTCCTATAATGCCTATTTTAGTTAATTTTTCAGAAGGATTTCATTGACGTGTCTTGTAGCGTCGAAAGCCCTCTGATCTGCGTTCTTGTGTTTGGTTGTACCATGCCGGACTTTTTGTGACCGAAGGATAATTGGTTTTTCCTCTTTTTTCTTTTTCTTTTGTAGAGCACTCTTTGCCATGTAGTGTCCCTCTTTCTCCATTCTAGGGATTTCAATCCTCTTGTTGACTATACGCCTCCATATTCCCAAATTAATTATTAGAATATTGTTGTGAAGGTCAAGAGAAAAGAAGTAAATAGGTAAATTCAATGGTTTGTGTTTTAGAAGGTTGATTTTCATTTAGAAAGTGGTTTTTGTAAGCATGGCTGGCTAGGGTTGGGCTTAGGTGTTTAAGCTTTCATCTAAGCATACGTTTTCCCCTTTTGTACTTGCGCCTTAGTTTTATTTCCATTGCTTTTTATGGCTAGTTGATTTCCCTAGATCGCCCTTCGGGTTTTCGAACTAGGATATTGTGTTTTGGCCCTATCTTTGGTCTAGGTTCCTCTTTTTTGTATATTTTGGGGAATCCTAGCGGACTTTATTTTGTAACCCTAACTTTTGCCTAGGCTACCCTTTATTTTTGTTCGGGTGTCCTACCGGGTTGACCCTATCTTTTGCATAGCCCCCTTAGTGGGTTTCCTACCGGGTATTTTGCCCTTTTTTGGCCTTAGACTTCTATGGGCTTTTTTCCCTTTTTATTGTGTATTTATTTTTTTGTTCACAATATTGGCGAAGCATGACTTTTTTTATGGTGAGGTAAAGCCTTATTTGATGCTTCTAATCAACTAACTTGATTGTAATGGCAGTGGCAAATTTTGGTTATTTGGGCGCGCTTTTTATTCTTCTTTTTTCTTTTTTTTCGTTTACTTAGACACGGTTATTTTGAGGTCTAGTCAGAAATAGCAAGAAGAGAAGTAGATAGTAAGAAGTATTATTTATTAATTAATAAGGGAATATGTGCCCTAAAATGCCTGGGGGTCGGGCTAGCCCCGGGGGATGATCTCTAACAATCATGGGGTTTACATCCCTTAAATGAAGAAAAAGATTTCCTAATGACTAGGGTAGCTCTTGACGCTTGCACCCCTACACTTCGGAAAATTTGCTTGAGTGTGCGGAGGGTAGACTTCCCTTTTCCTTTTTCCGCTTGGCCCTTAGTGGGGTCGTATCCTAGGCCATGCTTGAAAGGATTGTCTTTGAATCCTGGGGGTTCCCTCATGCCTTGGGAATCTGCCCCCAGTCCTTGGCCAGGATGGTAACCATGCTTCAACATCATCCGGGCTACCTTCGTGTTTTGGGAAGTCGCTCTATGCTGGCAATTTCGAGCGCTTGAAAAGATGTTTCAAGGGCCTCTTCAGCCGCATCCACATAAGGTTGGGTGGACGGTCCACTGATCAAGATATCATCTTCTGCTTGGACCGTGACCAATTTGTCCTCCACTATGAACTTGACTTTTTGGTGGAGCGTCGAAGGTACTGCCTTAGCGTCATGAATCCAAGGTCTGCCGAGGAGACAACTATATGCTGGAGTAATATCCATTACGTGGAAATCGACGTTGAAGATAGTGGGTCCGACTTGAATTGGCAAATTTATTTCTCCCACTACTTCTCGTTTTGATCCGTCGAAGGCTCGAATGATGGTGCTACTTGGGCGCAGATGGGTTCCTTGAATAGTCAACTTGTCCAGTGTGCATTTGGGCATCACATTCAAGGATGACCCGTTATCCACAAGAACTTTGGCGATGAGGTATTCCTTGCACTTGATTGAGATGTGCAAGGGCTTGTTATGGTTTGATCCCTCGAGGGGGAGTTCTTCCTCTGTGAAGGTGAGGTGATCACTTGCCATGATGTGACCGACGATCCTCTCAACCTTTTCTTGGGATATGGTGTGAGGTACATGCGCTTCACTCAAGACCTTCAGCAGGGCGTTTCTGTGCGGTTCTAAGCTCATCATTAAAGATAATAATGTTATCTTTGCAGGTGTGCGATTGAGCTGGTCTATAATGGAATACTCGCTTTGCCTTATGAACTGGAGTAATTCCTCCGTCTCCTCCTTGGATTCTTTATTTTCTTTTCCTTCTTCGGTCTTTTTATTTTTTCCTTTATTTCTGAGGACATCTTCTTGTGAGTCCTTGGGGGAGTAGACTCTTCCACTTCTAGTCATGCCCCCGATGCCGGCTATGTTCCTGATGTCCTCTTTTATTGGTGAAGATTGTTCATATCTCCACGGTACAACTTTATTTGACTCGTAGGGGAAAGGACATGGCATAAATAGTCGCACTGGTGTCCTTGCCCCCTCTTCTTTATTTCTGAGGACCAACGGTCGAGGCTTATTTTCTTCTTGCGGCGAGTCGACCGTTGGGGAAAGCTTAATTAGGAGTGGCTTTCTCTCCATTCTTCTGATTTGGAAGACGTGTCAGTTAATCCTTCCTTTTTATTATCTTATTTATTAAGAATGAAGGAGGGGAAATTAAATATGCAGATGAATGATATGTATGCAAGTAGACAATTGTGGAATAAAGAAAAATTTCATTTATCTGTTAGAAGGTGTACATTCCCCTATTCCATACTACGAAGCAACTTTTGACAAAAGCGGAAAAGCCTAAAGAAACCCACAGGCGGGTCTTGATCTCTATGTAATTCCCTCTCGGCTTCTCGGACGTGACGAGCAAGTGCTTCGCTTTGCTTCTGGACCGCCTGGCTCATATCTTCACTGTACTTTTGAGCCTCTTTGATCTTCGCCTCTTGATGCACGACCAAGGCTTGCAGTTCATCGAGTTTTTCAAGGGCTCGGTCCTTTTCTTGTAGTACTTGGCCGTACTGAGCTAGCCCGTCTCTTTCTTTGCAGCGTAGCTCAGTGAGACTTTTGTTGAGTCTCCAATTGGCCTCCCGTTCTTGGCATATTTCTGACTGAGTCTTGGTGAGCTCTTGCAACAACTCCTTGATCATCTGAGCCTGTTCTGCTGATTTGGCCTCAAGGTGTGTTGATCCTGGCGGTTATTTCTTGAAGTTGGCTATCCGAGCTAGTTCTGGCAGTTTTGGATGCTCGGATAGCTTGCTCATTAGAGTCAGCACACTGGTCCTTGAGGCGCTCTATTTCATGATCCTTTTTCTTGCATTGCCTTTGCAGACCGTCTATGGTGAGGATAGATTCTTGCTCTCTTTCTTCAAGGGTCCTCATCTGGGCTCCCATGATTTCTATCCTCTGGGTCAAGGCGTCGACTTGAACTTGCAACTCTTCACTGTTGGCGTTTGTAATGAGTGAGGTGGATGGTTGAGACATCCCTCTTCTTTTTCTCCATACCTCGTAGTCACTGGAGACAGTCACTCGAGCATTTCCTAACTCTCTATCTCCCATAAAGACTGGCCTCTCCCATGCTTTTCTCACGGCTAGCGAGTTGGCGATTGTGCATGGGTCTCCGAAGAAACATAGTCCTCCGAGTTCCCCTCGAGAAATTGTAGTTTGAGTCCTCATGAGCTGCCTCATAGCTACTCTAGGTGAGTAGGCTATGCAACCCCTGAGTCCTATCAAGGGTACGTTCGGATAGTCTCCACATCTGATGAGAACTGGGCCGGGTCGGAACCAAGGGCAGACCCAGGATAAATTGTTAGTGTCCTTTTGTTCCAACTCTTCCCTCCATTCTGAAGTTAAGCGTCGTTGGAGAGGGATTTTGGAGAAGCTTCTCAAAGGATCGGGGAACATCCCCATGTGGCTAGAGGCGTAAAAATGCGTAATGCCCCACACGAAGAGCAGTGAAAAGCAGCAATGAAGTGTTTTTCCTTGCTTCTTGCGGCAGAATTCCACCGAGAGCAAGGTGTCGACAAGAATTGCAGGCAAGGGACTCTTCGAGTTCACGTCCCAGGCGAAGAAGGCGTCCATGACGGCTTGATCCACTGTGTCGAGGTGGAAGGGGAACAAGATCGTTCCAAATATGATTAGGGTCAGGGTTTTGTTGAAAGCGACCCATTCTGTCCTTTCAGCCAAGTCGGACAGATGGTCTTCTAACAATGAGACCTTCCAACCCTGGATGTTCGCTTTTCCTATCAGGGTAGTCTGCTGGAAAGGCAGTTGGATGATGGCAGCTACTTGTGCTGCAGGAGTATATGCCCCGTGGCGGATATGGACCCCGGCTGATTTGGGTCATTTCAACATAATTTCGTACTCCTCTAAGGTTTGCACCATATCAAACTGCGGAAATTCGAAACATCGCAGACTGGAATTTCAGAAGTGAATTAATACCCTGAGGAACACTTGGTCGACACAGATCTTCAATAGGTCGAGAATCCGTCCATAGGATTTCTCAAAGTCGGAGCGGACCTCTGGTGGCATTATCGCACAAAGCCGTTCCAACTTCTCAGTATGGTATCGGGGAATATCCACCTTCTTCAATTGTCTACTAGTCCCCTCCATTTTCTAAAACCAAAATGCATGTTTTATGAAAATGATGCTTATTGGATGAATGTGAGTGTTTATTTTTATTTATCATGTTTTGTATGATATTTGCGTATTTTTTGAAAAATAAACTACCTATATGAATGAGTGTAATATTTTTTATCAAGGTCCTATTTATTGTTTTAAAATCGGGAAAAGAAGAGAAAATTTTATTGGATTTTTATTTTTATTTTATAGCCTTTTATCTCTTCTGTCGGACTGCGTGGCTACTTAGCTTACAAAGAACCTGAAACCAGGCTAGCTAAAAGGCAGACTGTCCGAGATAAAAATGTGGCTTTATGAGAAAGGGTAGTTAGCGTCCCTTATGTCTTCTGTCAGACTGCGTGGCTACTTAGCTTACAAAGAACCTGAAACCAAGCTAGCTAAAAGGCAGGCTTTCCGAGATAAGGGCGTTTATTGCGAAAAATGTTTTTTTTTTCTGTTGTTTTGTTTATGCTATGCAATAGACAAATGCAGCAAACATATGCACACACAATTCGATCATCCACGAACAGGCGAGAAGTCGTTTTTAATCACGAGGTAGGGTTTTCCTGCAGAAAAGTGCATTGGCGAAGGTAGGTTCTAACTGTTCTCACCAAGGCTAAGGCCCCCAAGGTGCCCCCATTATAGGGTCCCCACTCTCCAGCCTTCCGACCATGCTTAGCACTAAGGCCATAGTCAGTCTTTGTGCCAAAAGAGGAAGGTTATCACCTTGAGTGGTGGTTTCCGATCACACTGGTGGGCATAAGGCCATCACTACAGCGAACCGTACCTGCCACCCACTCCCTATGGATTTCTCACTTGCCCCCGGGTATAGAGGGAACTGTAGTGTGCAAGGGTTTGTGTACAATTTGTATTTCAAACAATTGCGTAAAATAAACAAACAACAGTTATTAAAGCCAAGCAATAAAACATGTTATAATACAAGGTAGGGTAAAAGCATAATTTTCTTGGTTTATTTATTTTTTAAGCTAGCCCATCACTAAATGGGATCAACTCTCTAGGCTTCCCCAGCGGAGTCGCCATCTGTCGCCGCCGTCAAAACGAGGTGGTCGGAGCGACGCGATGGTTTCGACTTTCCAATTTTCGCGTTTTTATTGGTGTGGTTACAACGCCTTTAGGTTGTCCGATAACCGAGCTGAACCTAGAGGCGAGGTTTTCGAAAGGGCGCTCTTGGGTTGTCCGATAACCGGGCTAATCCAAGAGCTAGTTTTGAAGGGTTCTCTGGAGTCGCCACCGACGTTTTTACCAGAAACATCGGAAAAGGGGTTAAAAGGCGTTGGTTTTTGAAAAACCAACTTTGGTCGTTAGAACCAGAGTTGGGTAAGGGAGTTAGTTACGTGTAAAGGAAGTGTTAGTTCCTTTATGACGCCCCTTTCAGGTTCCCTATGATAGGCCAGTTATTTAAAAATAATTAAACCGGTGAAAAATATGCTTTTACCCTTTTATTTGCGGAATTTAAAGATTATGACTACATGACCCTATATTTATTGCATAATTAAAATAAAGCAGTAAAAGAGAGAGAGAGAGTGTGTAGAAACCTCTAAGGCACTCTTTCTATTAATTCTTTCTGAAAATAGGGTGCTTTGCGGCAGCCCTTCACTCTACACAGCGTCGGAAACCTCTCGAAATGCTCAAAAACACTCTTAGAAACGCTTAGAAACTCCGGAAATGCTTCGGAGTGGTTCTAGAGAGAGAATTTGAAGAAGAGTCTAGAGAGAAGGAGGAAGAACTGTGTGGAATAAGGGGAATGGGGGCCCTATTTATAGGAATTCGCGTCTGTCAGGTCGAGACGGGTCGTCTCATCTGACAAGGTCGAGACGGCGGTCTCGCCATTCGCGAGTGGTGAGACGGCTGTCTCACCAAATGAGACGGTGGTCTCGCCATTTGCGCAAGGCGAGACGGCGATCCCGAATTTGGGACAGCGGTCTCGACCTTAAAAGGCGAAAATCCTTATTTTTGTGCTAAAAATCCCTGCTATCCTAGTATGGGGCCTAATAGTCTCTCTTAGTGGCTTCTTAGGCTTCATCCATCTTCGAAAAGGAGGTCTTCTAGTCTTTATTTTGAGGCCGGGCAAGATTAGGGGTCAACACTGGGACATTTATGAGTACGTTGACCACCATGAAGTTTGATGGTTCTCATAGTATGCATGAACACGTAATCGAAATGACAAATATCACAACAAGACTCAAGTCTCTTGGAATGGCAGTGGAAGAAAAATTTCTTGTGCAGTTAATTTTGAACTCGTTACCGCCTAAGTATGGTCCGTTCCAGATGACCTATAACACCATGAAAGACAAATGGAATGTGCATAAATTGTACAGTATGTTAGTCCAGGAGGAGACCAGACTTAAGAACCTAAGTCACTTTATTCATTACATGAAAAATCAAGGAGTTAAAAAGAAAGTTGTTAAGAAACATGGAAATGGTAAAGGACCACTAAAGATTAACGAGTCCTCTACTAACATTCAGAAGAAAAATGGCAAATGTTATTTTTGTGGTAAGTCCGGACATTTTCAAAATGACTGCTTAAAGCGTAAAGCTTGGTTCGAAAAGAAATGTGAGCATATCGCTTACGTATGTTTTGAATCAAACTTAACTGAAGTTTCCCATAATACTTGGTGGATTAATTCTGGATGTACAACTCATGTTTCTAATGTAATGCAAAGATTCCTTTCAACCCGAACCATAAACCCAAATGAGAAGTTCGTCTTCATGGGGAATAAAGTCAAGGTTCTAGTGGAAGCTGTCGAGCCTTATCATTTAATCCTTGACACTGGATATCACTTAGACCTTATGGATACATTTTATGTACCTAGTATCATTAGAAATTTAGTTTCTTTGTCTAAGCTTGATGTTGCTGGATACTCTTTTAAGTTTGGGAATAGTTGTTTCAGTTTGTTTAAGCGTACTTCTATGATTTGATATGGTTAGGAGTATGTTAAGTAATTCATGTTTACCTGTATCATTGTGGATGTATGCTTTAAAGACTATCATGTATTTTTTGAACAGGGTTCCTAGTAAAGTTGCTCAAAAGACTCATTTTGAGTTATGGAAAAGTAGGAAACCTAGTTTGAGACACCTGCTTGTTTGGGGTAGTCAGGCAGAAGTAAGAATTTATAATCCGCAAGAAAAGAAACTGGATGCAAGAACAATCAGTGGATATTTCATTGGTTATCCAGAAAAATCAAAAGGGTATATGTTTTACTGTCCTACCCATAGTACAAGAATTGCTGAAACTAAAAATGCTTGATTTATTGAAAATGGTGAAACCAGTGGGAGTGAAGCTTCATGAAATGTGGAGATTAAGGAAGTTAGAGTGCAAGTCCCTGTAATTAGTACATCTTCTTCAAGAATTGTTGTTCCACATGTTGTAGAACCACACCACAGTCAAGAAGAACAACAAATTAATGATCCTGAGATTAATAATGAACTAATAATAAAACAACCACAAGAATTAATATTAAGAGGATCTCACAGAGAAAGAAAGTCTGTTATTTCAAATGATTACGTTGTTTATCTACAAGAGTCAGAAAATGACCTAAGTATTGATAATGACCCAGTTTCATTTTCAGACGCCATTAATGGTGATAATTCTGACAAATGGTTAGATGCTATGAAAGATGAGCTTAAATCAATGGCACATAATGGTGTATGTGATCTTGTGGAATTGCCAGAAGGATGCAAGAGTGTTGGGTGTAAATGAGTCTTTAAGACTAAGCGTGACTCTCATGGCAATATCGAACGTTACAAGCGTCGCCGCCATCAAAACGAGGGCGGTCGGAGCGACGCAATGGTTTCCGACTCTCTTGATTTTCGCATTTTTTATTGGTGGTTACAACGCCTTTAGGTTGTCCGATAACCGGGATGAACCTGAGGGCGAGGTTTTCGAAAAGGTGCTCTTGGATTGTCCGATAACCGGGCTAATCCAAGAGCTAGTTTTTGAGGGTTCTCTGGAGTCGCCACCGATGTTTTTACCGGAAACATCGGAAAAGGAGTTTAAAAGGCGTTGGTTTTCGAAAAACCAACTTTGGTCGTTAGAACCAGAGTTGGGTAAGGGAGTTAGTTACGCGTAAAGGAAGTGTTAGTTCCTTTACCACGCCCCTTTCGGGTTCCTATGATAGGCCAGCTATTCTGTTAATAAATAAACCGGAAAAATACGCTTTTGCCCTTTTATTTTGCAGAATTTAAAAACTATGACTACATGGCCCTAATGTCTATTGCATAATTTAAATAAAGCAATAAAAGGTAGAGAAGGAGAGTAGAGACCTTCGAAGCAAGCTTTCTATTTAATTCTTTAAAAATAGGGTGCTTTGCAGCAGCCCTTCACTCTACATGGCGTCGAAAACCTCTCGAAACGCTCTAAAAACACTCTAAAGACACTCAGAAGCTCCGGAAATGTGTCGGAGGGATTCTAGAGAGAGAAACTCTTGATGTGACTAGAGAGAGAGTGAGAAAGTTGTGTGGTGTGTGGAAATGAGGGGAGGGAGCGTCCTATTTATAGGGATTCGCGTCTGTCAGGTCGAGACGGTCGTCTCATCTGACAAAGTCGAGACGACCGTCTCGACATTCCAGACGGCCGTCTCGCCTTGCAGGAATGGCGAGACGGCGGTCTCGCCAAACGAGACGGCGATCTCGCCTTTCGCGAGTGGCGAGACGGCCGTCTCGCCAAACGAGACGGCCGTCTCGCCACTTGTGCAAGGCGAGACGGCGGTCTCGACCCAAAAAGGCAAAAATCCTTATTTTTGTGCAAAAAATCCCTCCTATCCTATTATGGGGCCTAATAGTCTCTCCTAGTGGCTTCTTAGGCTTCGTTCATTTTCAGAAAGGAGGTCTTCTGATCTTTATTGTAAAGTCGGGCAAGATTTGGGGTCTACAGCTGCCCCCCCTTTACTCGACCAGTCGACTGCTGGCCTTTTGTGCCAAGGAGATCGACTGGAGGGTAAAGGAGTTGACCCTCTTGCCCGGTTGTCCTTCAGATGTTCCGTCTTGCGGCGGTTGATCTTTTGGGGAAAACTGTGTTCGTGCACTTCCGGGATACTCCTTCTGACGGTAGTCGATCCCTTCGGTGGACACGTGGTAGAACCTCAGGATACTCCTTCTAACGGTAGCTGATCCTTCGGTTGATGGGTATAAACCCCCCATCAGGCTGGTAGTTGCAGTTCGCTGTGTGTCGAACTGGATGGGTATGAACCCCCCATCAGGCTGGTAGTTGCAGTTCGCTGTGGGTCGAACTGGATGGGTATGAACCCCCCATCAGGCTGGTAGTTGCGACTTACTGATCCAGCTCGAGCGCAGATCAGGCGCACCGCATGCGCAGGTTGATAGGTATGAACCCCCTATAAGGCTGGTACAGTCCACTGTGTAGGACTGGTGTTAGTGGTGGCTTACTGTTCAGGTGGCCCATGCGCCGGTCAGGCACTCCTTGTGTGCTGGTTGATAAGTATGAACCCCCTATCAGGTTGGTACAGTCCACTGCGTAGGACTGGTGGTGGTGGCGGCTTACTGCTCGGGTAGCTCATGCGCCGGTCAGGCACTCCTTGTGTGCTGGTTGATAGGTATGAACCCCCTATCAGGCTGGTACAGCCCACTGCGTAGGACTGGTGGTAGTGGCGGCTTACTGCTCGGGTAGCTCATGCACCGGTCAGGCACTCCTTGTGTGCTGGTTGATAGGTATGAACCCCCTATCAGGCTGGTACAGTCCACTGCGTAGGAGTGGTGGTGGTGGCGGCTTACTGCTCAATCGCTCATGCGCCGTCTGTTGAGATGTTTTCTCTCGTCGTTGATTTGGTCGTCCGGTCTGCGCCGGGGATTTTGTTGGTGTTCATCCAGCTCTGTTGGTTTGCTAGGGATTCTTTGTTTTGATCCTTTTGATAGTGGCCATCCGACTTTGCTGGTTGTCGGGGATTTTTTATGAGTGCCTCTTAGGTAGGCAGGAATCCTCTGGGGATTTGTTGATCTGAGTGACGCCTCTTGAGTAGGCGGATATCCTATTCAGTTTCTAGTAATGCCTCTGAGTAGGTAGACGCTTCATCGGAAGTGAAGACTTTTGGTTGCATTTGTTTTGCCTCTGACTAGGCTGATATTCCCTTATGGGGATGTTGGCTCTTCCTTGCTAGGTCTTGCCTATGCATAGGCAAATGGCATTCTGAGGATGAAGTTTTGCCTTTGCAGTAGGCTCACTGGGGATGATCTTTCTTTTTTATTGATCCACCAGGGAATTGGTTGCCTTCCTGGCGATCTAATTTTGATTTCCCCTTTGAGGGAATGGAGTTTTGACTCCTTGTTGGATGTTGTTGGTATGAAATGGCTTTTGCCGATACTCTTGTTTCATTGGGATTTCTGATTCTTTGTTTTCCTTTTTCTGAGTAGACCTACTTAGGGAGCAAGGATTTTCATTTGCTTTCGCCTTTTTCCGCGATTTATCTCTTTTTTTCGCGATTTGAAATTTGGCTTCTTAGGGATAATGCGTAAGCCTTTTTACTTTTTAGTCTCTTTTTATTACGCTGGCTTTTTTCCTTCTTTTTGGGAGGTCCACTAGGGATGAAGTTTTCTTTCTTTGGTGATCCATCAGGGAATTAGTTGACTTCCTGGGGACCTGATTTTTCTTTTCTAGGGATGGAGTCTTGGCTCCTTGATTGATGTTGATGCGAGCTAAACTTGTGAAGCTCTTATTCCACTGGGGGATGGGAATTTCTTATTCCTTTTTGTAGAATTTTTTGGAGATCCACTTGAGGATTTTTATTCGGCCCTCTCTGTCATGGTCTTTTTGTCATCTGCTAGAGATGAAGGGTTTTCTTTTCTCTCCTTTCTTTTTGTTGAGCCCTTGATGGTTTGGACTCTTTTGACTGTTGATCATGATGGACTCTTGAAGCCTTTATTCTCCGTTGGGGAGTGTGGAGGAGACTTTGGGTGAGTGTGCTCGATGACTCATGTAGTGGCGATGCCGAGCTGTGAGGAGTATTTTCGTTTTGCCTTCGGATTAGGAAGGGATCCTCTTGGGGATGACTAGGCCTTTTCGTCGGCTTTTCTTTTATGATGTTTGATGATTGTGCCCTCCTTTATTGGGTGATGATTGGAGCTTTGGCTTCTGGAAGCTTCTTATGACAACTCGCTCTTCTTTCTTAAGGGAGAGCAATGTTTGGAGACTTATTACTTTCTTGTGCCTTCTTTTCTGGGTAGAAGGATGGTAGCTGAAGCTCTTAATTTTCAGAAGCTCTTATTCTGCTGAGTCGCTTGATTGATGATTTGCTCCGTTTTCTTGAGGGCATTATTTGGAGACTCAGTCTCAGTGATCCTGTTTTCAATCACAAACATGGAGCTAGTCTCCTTATATGCATGAATGCTTTTCGTTTTTTGTTATTTGTCTGAAGTAATTTTTATTTCTTTCATTTTTTACATTGACAAAGTCGTTTTGTGCGACTACTTGTGTGTGGATGCCCTAAATGCAATCTATTCTTTTTTATTGATGCATCTGGAAAAGTGACTGACATTCTCCTGCTGGACTTTTTATGATTATGATGAAGGGCCCCTCTCTTTTATTCAATTTTTGGTTTAGCCCTATCTTTTGCCTAGACCGCCCTTTTGGGGTTTTCGGTCTAGCGGGCTGCCTTAATTTTTGCCTAGGATATCTTAGCGGGCTTTTTCCTTTTTTATGAATGCCCTAACTTTTGCCTAGACCGCCCTTTGCGGGTTTTTGATCTAGCGGGCTACCCTAACTTTTGCCTAAGAATCTCCTAGCAGACATTATTCTTTTTATTGTCATTTTTTCTTTCTCTTCTCTTTTTGAGAGATGGGAGCCTATCATATGCATGCAATGTTTGCGATATGCATCCTATAATACTATTTCAATTAATTTTTCAAAAGGATTAACCAATGTGCTTTCACTTCTGATGAGCTTCTGACGTTATGTGCTTTTGTCGACAGGGATAGGCTGGACCAATTTTGCCGTCTCGATTTTTCATGACCGAAGAATGATTGTGTTAATTGTAGAGTGACTTGCCATGTTAGTGCGCCCCTCCCTTTCCTTGGGGATGTTGATCCTCCTATTGATTACTATCTCCACATTTCCCTACTAATTACTAGAATGTCGTAGTGGTAAGGGTCAAGAGAAAAGAAGGAAGAGGATATTTAATTCAAAGGCTTGTGTTTTAGAATTGTTTTATTTTGACAAAAATGGTTTTTGTAAGCACGGCTAGCCAAGGTTGGTTAGAGTGTTTAGGCTAGTTTAGACAAACGTTTTGTTTATGGAGTGACGTCTTATTCTATGGCGCTTGTTATGACTGATTGACTTCCCTAGTCCGCCCTTTGGGTTTTCAGTCTAGGATGTTGTGTTTTGTTTTGTTTTAGGTTTCTTTTTTCTTGCTTTGGAAACCTAGCGGACTTTATTTTGTAACCCTAATTTCTGCCTAGGCTACCCTTTATGGTTGTTCGGGTTTCCTAGCGGGTTTACCCTAACTTTTGCATAGCCCCCTTTGGTGGGTTTCCTACCAGATATCTTGCCCTTTCTTTTTGGCTTTCGGCTTCTATGAGCTTCTATGGGCTTCTTTCGATTTTTGTTTTCTGTTTTCTCTTTACACAACATTGGCGAAACACGACTTTATTATGATGAGGTAAAACTTTATTTTATGCTTCTAGTCAATCAATGGTGATGGATTTGACTTTTATTTTGGTCAATGGCGCATTTTGATTACTTTGACGCACTTTTGTAAACGTTTGCTTAAACATGGTTATTAATGAGGTTTAGACATGAATAGCAAGAAGAGAAGCAGATAGTAAGAATGACATTCTTTGTAATTAATAGGGAAATATGTGCCCTATAATGCTCGGGGGTCGAGCTAGCCCCAAGGAGTAATCTCTAATAGTCATTGGATTCACAAACCCTAAGAATTAGAAGGAGAACACCTAATGACTAAAGTCGTTTTTGACGCTTGAACCCCTCTATTTGGGAAATTCTGATTCAAGGTATGGAGGGGAGACTTCCCTTTTCTCCGTGCAGCTTCATCCTTTGTAGGGTAATGCTTTAAAGGATTGTTTTTAAAATTTGGTGGCTCCCTTATTTCTTGAGAGTTTCTAATGAGCCCTTGGTTTGGGTGGCATCCATATTTTCTCATCACGTGGGTCACCTTCATATTGTTGGGGAAATCTTTTCATATTGGAAAAAGATATTTCAAAGGTTCTCTTCAGCCGCATCCATTCAAGGTAGGGCATACGGCTTGCTTATCCGAATGTCGTTTTTAGCTCAAACTGTGACCAGCTTGTCGCCTACCATGAGTTTGTCTCTTTGGCGGAGCGTTTGAAAGAATTGCCTCAGCGTCGTGAATCCAAAGTCTTCTCAGTTTTGGATTATGTTTTTCTTCGGTCTTTTCTTTATTCTTGGGAGCATCATCTTATACGTCCTTGGCGAAATAGATTCTTCCACTTCTAATCTTGCCCTCGAATATTGGCTAATGCTGGAGATATCCTCATTGAAGGGCGATGTTTTTACGTATTTCCATGGTACGATTTTATTCGATTCGAGGCATGAACAATGTAACGAAATCCTTGCCCCCTCTTCCTTATTAACTTGGATACCCAACGGTTGAGTCTAATTATCTTCCTTAGGTGGATCAACCGTTGGAGAGAACTTGGCGATGGAAGGTTTGCTTTTCATCTTATTCGAAGCACATCAATTAATCCTTTCTTTTTATTATCTTATTATTATTAAAGTGAGAATGAGTGAATGCAATTTATGAATGCAATAGACACTTGAAGAGATGATGAAAACAAACAATTTTATTTATTTCATCCAGACAGTGTACATTCCTCAATGCAATGTTTCGAAGTACATTTTTTTTTTAAAGTGGAGAAGCCTAAATGAACCCATAGATAGGTTAGAATTTCTATTTATTTTCTTTTTTACTTCCCGTGCATGGCATACGAATGCCCTAATCCTCTTTTCATGGTATTGAGGAATGTCCACTTCTTCGATTGTCTATTATTAGATGCATGTTATGAGGATGAAGTTTGGTGGATGCATGTATGCAAGTGTTTGTTTTTTCCTAAACATTATCATGTTTTATTTTCTAACATGATGTATGATAGTGTTTGGAATTTTGTGTTTTTTTTTGTATGCGGATGAGGGCATGAAGAATACCAGCCGCTTTCTAGAATGCAAAAAGATTTTTATTGTTTAAAATGAATGATTTATGAGATGGATATTCCTTAAGACAATGGCTTAGGTATCCTCCTTAAAGCTTACACTTTGTGGGGTATCATACCCACCTCGGTGTAATGGTTCCTTTCCCATCACAGACTTGACAAGTATAATGGGGGTCATCATCACACCTTAGTACACTCGTCCTTTCCTTGTCGCGAAGGTAAAAAATGTGCTTGGGGCCTCTTTCGCCATTGTCTTAGGGATATCTAGTGCTCCCTAGAATGAATGTGTTTATGCATGCATCAGTACAAAAGGACAGTAGATGTTCAAAGTGGCATAACTTTTGACTGAGATGTCCGATTTGGACGCACAGCATATCAAAACGAAGAGAAAAAGGTGAAGAATCAAGTTACAAATTCCAAAGGGGATTTGGCCCAGTAATTTTCCCAAAAAACGCCTCTAAGACCCATTTTTTAGGGATTTATTAAAATGATGCGTATGCATACTTTCCTTGTGCATTTATTTTTTTTCTCTTGGTTTTTCCACTTATGACGTGATGCAATATGAATGATACGACTTTTTCAACATTATTTTTATAAATGTTTTGATTTTGTTATTTATTATTTTATTTATTTTGGATTTATCATTTATTATTTTTATTTTATTTTATAGCCTTTTATCTCTTCTGTCGGACTGCGTGGCTACTTAGCTTACAAAGAACCTGAAACCAGGCTAGCTAAAAGGCAGACTGTCCGAGATAAAAAAATGGCTTTATGCGAAAGAATATTTAGCGTCCTTTATCTCTTCTGTCGGAACTGCGTGGCTACTTAGCTTACAAAGTACCTGAAACCAGGCTAGCTAAAAGGCAGACTGTCCAAGATAAGGGTGTTTATTGCAAAAATATTTTTGTGATTTTTCTTTCTGTTGTTTGGTTATGCTATGAAACAAACAAATGCAACAAACAGATGCACACACAATTCGATCATCCACTAACAGGCGAGAATTCGTTTTTAATCACGAGGTAGGGTTTTCCTGCAGAAAAGTGCATTGGCGAAGGTAGGTTCTAACTGTTCTCACCAAGGCTAAGGCCCCCAAGGTGCCCCCATTATAGGGTCCCCACTCTCCAGCCTTCCGACCATGCTTAGCACTAAGGCCATAGTCAGTCTTTGTGCCAAAAGAGGAAGGTTATCACCTTGAGTGGTGGTTTCCGATCACACCAGTGGGCACAAGGCCATCACTACAGTGAACCGTACCTGTCACCCACTCCCTATGGATTTCTCACTTGCCCCCGGGTATAGAGGGAACTGTAGTGTGCAAGGGTTTGTGTGCAGTTTTTATTTCAAACAATTGCATAAATATAAACAAACAACAGTTATTAAAGCCAAAAAGTAAAACATGTTATCATACAGGGTAGGGTAAAAGCGTAATTTTCTTGGTTTTTTTATTTTAAGTTGGCCCATCACTAAATGGGATCAACTCTCTAGGCGTCCCCAATGGAGTCGCCATCTGTCGCCGCCGTCAAAATGAGGGCGGTCGGAGCGACGCGATGGTTTCCGACTCTCTTGATTTTTGCGTTTTTTATTGGTGGTTACAATGCCTTTAGGTTGTCCGATAACCGGGCTGAACCTGAGGGCGAGGTTTTCAAAAAGGTGCTCTTGGATTGTCCGATAACCGGGCTAATCCAAGAGCTAGTTTTTGAGGGTTCTCTGGAGTCGCCACCGATGTTTTTACCGGAAACATCGAAAAAGGAGTTTAAAAGGCGTTGGTTTTCGAAAAACCAACTTTGGTCGTTAGAACCAGAGTTGGGTAAGGGAGTTAGTTACGCGTAAAGGAAGTGTTAGTTCCTTTACGACGCCCCTTTCAGGTTCCCTATGATAGGCCAGCTATTCTGTTAATAAATAAACCGGAAAAATACACTTTTGCCCTTTTATTTTGCGGAATTTAAAAACTATGACTACATGGCCCTAATGTCTATTGCATAATTTAAATAAAGCAATAAAAAGTAGAGAAGGAGAGTAGAAACCTTCGAAGCAAGCTTTCTATTTAATTCTTTAAAAATAGGGTGCTTTGCGGCAGCCCTTCACTCTACACGGTGTTGGAAACCTCTCGAAACGCTCTAAAAACACTCTAAAGACACTCAGAAGCTCCGGAAATGCGTCGGAGGGATTCTAGAGAGAGAAACTCTTGATGTGACTAGAGAGAGAGTGAGAAAGTTGTGTGGTGTGTGGAAATGAGGGGAGGGAGCGCCCTATTTATAGGGATTCGCGCCTGTCAGGTCGAGACGGCCGTCTCGTCTGACAAAGTCGAGACGACCGTCTCGCCTTGCAGGAATGGCGAGACGGCAGTCTCGCCTTTCGCAAATGGCGAGACGGCCGTCTCGCCAAACGAGACGGCAGTCTCGCCTTTCGCTAGTGGCGAGACGACCGTCTCGCCAAACGAGACGGCCATCTCGCCACTTGTGCAAGGCAAGACGGCGGTCTCGACCCAAAAAGGCAAAAATCCTTATTTTTGTGCCAAAAATCCCTCCTATCCTATTATGGGGCCTAATAGTCACTCCTAGTGGCTTCTTAGGCTTCGTTCATCTTCGAAAAGGAGGTCTTCTGATCTTTATTGTAAAGTCGGGCAAGATTTGGGGTCTACAACAAGGTCCGTCTTGTTACCAAAGGTTTTACTCAGAAAGGTGGCATTGATTATAAGGAAACATTTTCACCTATTTCTAAGAAAGATTCCTTTAGAATTATCATGGCATTAGTAGCTCATTATGATCTTGAGTTGCATCAAATGGATGTTAAAACTGCTTTTCTGAATGGAGATTTAGAGGAGGATATTTATATGAATCAACCAGTGGGGTTTATTGAAGAAGGAAATGAACATATGGTGTGTAAACTTAAGAAATCAATATATGGACTTAAACAAGCTTCTCAACAATGGTATCTTAAGTTCAATGATACTATTATATCCTTTGGATTTAAGAAAAACATTGTTGATCGGTGTATATATCTGAAGGTCAGTGGGAGCAAGTTTATATTTCTGATTCTGTATGTTGATGATATCTTGCTTGTGACTAATGATCTTGGTCTATTAAGTGAGACTAAGAAGTTTCTCTCTAACAACTTTGAAATGAAAGACATGGGTGAGACATACTATGTGATAGAAATAGAAATATTCCGTTATAGATCACAAGGACTGTTAGGTTTGTCTCAGAAAGCATATATTAATAAAATTTTAGAGAGATTCAGAATGGAGAAGTGTTCAGCATCTTCCGTTCCAATACAAAAATGAGACAAATTTAGTCTCATGCAATGTCCAAAGAATGACTTGGAACGGAAACAGATGGAAAATATCTCTTATGCATTTTTTGTTGGGAGTTTGATGTATGCTCAAATATGTACGAGGCCAGATATTAGTTTTGCAGTTGGTATGCTGGGTAGATACTAGAGTAATCCTGGACTGGATCATTAGAAGGCTGCAAAGAAAGTTTTAAGATACTTACAAGAAACAAAGAATCACATGCTTACTTATAAGAAAGTTGATCACCTTGAGGTGATTGGATATACAGATTCAGATTTAGCTGGTTATATGGATACACGAAAGTCTACATTTGGTTATGTGTATCTTTTAGCCGGATGAGCGATTTCATAGAAAAGTGCAAAGCAATCTGTCATTGCTGCATCCACCATGGAAGCTGAAATTGTGGCATGCTTTGAGGCCACAGTTCAAGCTAATTGGTTGCGGAGTTTTATTTCAGGACTTGGAGTAGTCGACAACATTGCCAAGTCGCTGAAAAATTATTGTGACAATTCCGCAGCAGTCTTCTTTTCTAAGAACGACAAGTATTCCAAAGGTGCTAAGCATATGGAATTGAAATACTTTGTCGTTAAAGAAGAAGTTCAGAAACGTAGAGTGTCAATAGAACATACTAGCACTGATCTTATGATTGTTGATCCTTTAACAAAGGGATTATCGCCCAAATTATTTGCTGGTCATATAATGAATGTGGGCATTATGTTCACTAGTGAATGTTGAATGTTAATGTTATTATTAATGCTTATGTGACACTATGAGATCTTTAATGTATAAGTTTCTGAAATTTGTGTTTTCTTCTTTATATGCATGCAAATTATGATGAAGAAAACAAATTATGTTATTATTATTAAAATGATATTATGTTTGAACCCATTATGAACTTTTCATTATAAAGTCATATTAAGGAGAAAGAGATAATATAATGGTACATGGAAGGGAGCCTGTCGATTGAATGACATGTAACCGTCATGACTCTTGTTATAGCTGTATCTTTAATTATGAATAATGATAGAACCAATTTATGTAAGGTCCTTTAATGCGCATTATGACTTAAGTATTAAATCACAGAATCGTATGACATCACATGAGTCAAAATGTTAGAATTAATTTAATTAATCCATTCCATTATGTGACTCATGTGAAATATAATAATGGGCCCAAATGTAATTTAATAAATTATGAGGATCTATTGGTTATTATGTGAAGTTAGAATAAAATAAAGATAAAATAAAAATATTAACTTACGGTAACCAACTTGACGGACGTTGGTTAATAAAATGGAATAAGGGTTCTGTCTCTGGTCATAAAGTTTTTTTCACAGTAAACCATCAAGAAAGCGTGAGAAGAGAAAGAAAGACAAAGAGATAGATTGAGAAAAAGAGATTGGAGAACGAAAAGATTAAAGAAGACTCTCATATATCAAGGTTAGTCTTCTTACTATGATTCATGTACTGATATATGTTATATTGTGAAAATCAATAATCTAAAGATCTGTAAAGTAGTTTTCTATAATGAATTAAGAACGTAGGAAAACTACATAATATTTTACAATTATTTCATGATTTGTCTTTCTGCACCCAAAAAATTTCATGCGTAAACAATGTGATCTTTATTTGGGGTTCTATTCTTCTTATCCTCCATCCTTTTCTTCCTCGTGAATATATTTTATATATAAAAATAAACTTTAAAATTCTTTGATATATTCTTTATCAAGAAGTATTAAAAACTTTCAGGCAACACATACCCAATAACAAAAAAAGGAATCAGAAATCATAATCAAATATAAAATTGTCACGTATATATTTTTTAGTTCTTAGTCATAATTTTATTTTTAAAATAATCTACATAGATTAAGAGATGAGATATGTATAAATTATCCTTACTTCACCCGTAACTGATATGGCATTCGTGAACCTACCGTAACATCCACGAATAAATTTGTCTGATGTAAAATAGTTAATTTTTTTTTCTCTGAAACAGTTGCAATATCGTTCATCACAGTTGATGATTAATTGAAGAGGTGAAGCAAGCATAGTACAAAATTGAAGTCCGCATTGTGGCAGTTGTGTAGTTGGTCTTAAATCATTGTGGCAGTATTGAAAGCACCCTGGGTTGAGGCATTGTAGTGTGGCGGTATTGACTCTGGTTCATTGGTGAATTGCTGATATGTTCATTGGTGAATTGTTGATATGTTCATTGGTGAATTGTTGCTGTTTGTTTTGATTGAAAAGATGAATTGGTGCATAATTTATATGATATCCATCGGTGCAGCCTTGACAAGAATCTTGCGCAAGGGATGCTGATCTTAATAAGTAGTTGTAAATCTGTTTTATTCATGTGGTGCAACTAACCAAAGCATGATGTGTCCTAGTTGGTCCATGGTCGGTTAAGCAGCTAAGTGGCGCTTAATTAGAAGCAACTGGTCTTGTACCTGTTATTTTGTTGCAGCAAATTAATTGAACCAAGCAGCTGCGTGGCAATTAAGTGGTGCGGTGCCATGATACAACTAGTGTATGTTATGCAGTATCTTTAAACCAAAAGCAGATGGATGTCTCGGTCAGCAAACGGTGCAGCATTCCTTTAAGCAGTTGGGTGCGGAGCGGTATTATCATTAGAGAACCCAAACATGAGGTGGTGGCTGTGGCTGATTCACATTTGAAGCCATTGCAATCGGTGCAGTAAAGCAGCTGGTTTATGTGATGAAGAATTTTCCATTCAGCCAGCCATTCAATCCAAAGCATGAGGTGTCTGGATTGAATTTGAACCAGCACCCTGATTTTCCAATTGATACAACATTTTAACTGAATCATGAGGTGTCCAAGTGGAATCGGTGCAGTAGTAACTACAGTGCAGATTTGGAGACATTAAGCCATTTGTTGATGCTGTTCCAATTAAAGCAACCATTAAATTGAAATTGGAAGTAGATCAAGCGGTGCAGTCTTGATCGTGTGGTGCAGCCATCCAATTAAAGCATGAGTTTGCTCTTGCAGTAGTACCCAATTGGTTGTCATGGTTATCGGTTGAGATTCAAATAGTGAATATTTTTTTAATCGTGAATAAATGATACATCATAAATAAAATATGATATTTTTAAATAAAAATAAGTAATAAAAAATATTAAAAATATCATAATATAATGTTCAATCATAAAATTAAAATATAATAATAAATATTATTTAAATTCTGCATTAGAGATCAATATTATTACATTATTTTTTTTTAATATATATATTTTTTTTCAGTTTATTTAATTTTTTTCTCAACTTTTCTTATTATCTCTTCAATTTCATTATCATTTATTTTTATAATAGATTTTTTCTTTTGATCAACCTTAAGGGTTAAATTTCTTAGACGAGTATTATAATATTTATAACTAATTTAATAACACAAGTTTTATAGTTATATAAATACTCCTCTTCCTTTTTTTTTTCCTGAGCTCCCTCTTTAATAGTAAAAGATTTATAAAATATCTTTTGATAGATAAGATCCTCTTTTTTAGTAATTCAGTCATCATTTGAGCCAATATCAAATAGATATATAGGATAATAAATATCCATTTCTCCTCTTTAACCTTTCGTATTATCTCAAGTTAAAGATTATACTTAACAAAGACAAAAACATTTAATCTTTATTAATCTAAGTGATTTCTTCTTTTAGTATCCACTTAAACAAATATGCTCTAATTTCTTTTGCATCCAATAGCACTACAAGTGAGACTTAAAATCCTCATTGTTAGATTTTGTAAATTTTTATCCTCTCCACCGTTACTTTCCCACCAAAGAACTGCAACTTCAAATAAATAGTCAACATTTATAATTGGGGAATTATGCTTTTAATGAAATCTTGAAAAAAAAAAGTTATACCAAGTTGCTTCTTATCCCTAGTATTTATTATCATGCTTCTTCAAAACAATTATTGGGCTTTCTTAAATCTATCAAGTTGTTGATCAAATTGAAATTGAATCTTTCTATCTAGGATTATTTTTTTAACAGTCTCATACAAACGATATAAAACTTCGCTATCCGTATTGAAGTTTTTGTCATAATGAAATATGATAAAAATAAAAAATAAGTATTAAAGAATATTATGAAATTGTAATATAAGAAAGTATAGTGTTATAATTACTTACTTAGGATTAAGGTAGTAAGCAACAACAAGAAAAGACCTATGTAATTGCAAATTCCAACTAGTATCAATTATCTTCCACGCTTTTTTATATATGAGAGTGTTGATTCTTGAAATTCATAGCTATTTACTCTTTAACTCTATCCATATCTTCATAAATATATGGCATGGCAGGTTTTAAGTCTCCATCTACAAGCCTTAATACTTCTCAAGTGGAGTCACACACTTCAAGCAATATTGGATGAATTTTCAAAATCTATCATCACATGAAACAAGTTCACCGCTTGTTTACCTTCACTTTTACTAGCATGGTTACTAGTTGTCCATTTATGAGAGACAAACATAGATCGAAGAGCGTTATTTTGTTATGCTATACATTGTAGGGTAAAAAATACAATTGCAAATCTTATGATTGCTAGTCAATCTAATTCTTTTCCTTTAGAATCTATACAAGTTTAGGACCCATGTATGCCTATAAATGAAAGTTATGACTTTTTTTGGCATTTGCAATGGTATTGTAAAATATTAGGAGCTGACCAATGCCTTCAAGAACTAAATCAAGGCAATGAGTTGCACAAAGAGACCAAAATAATTTTGTCTCTTTTCCTCTAACACAAAATTAGAAGCACCATCTG
The DNA here is from genome assembly GCA_963425845.1 of Sphenostylis stenocarpa. Classification (NCBI taxonomy): domain Eukaryota; kingdom Viridiplantae; phylum Streptophyta; class Magnoliopsida; order Fabales; family Fabaceae; genus Sphenostylis; species Sphenostylis stenocarpa. The sequence continues at coordinate 25,952,422 of OY731403.1, forward strand.
TCACAACTTGCACAACATTATCCCCCCCAATTTCTTTATCATAGAATCTAAGTTTAAACATTTGTTTGATATCCTTGATCACATTACTAGTATCAAAAGATTTTAACAACATTATTCCACTTGGGCTATTCATTAAAAAGTTGGTAAGAGACTTCCCTTTCCATCTTTCCAACCATCACACATGAAAGTACAACCCCATTTCTCATTCAATCTTATATTTCTCCAAACTAGCTTGAATATTGTCAATCACCTTTTTCAAATAAGATACTCCAACTTCATGATAAGTAGAGGCTTTAAACTCTTTCCATATTCCCAAACAGATTTCAACATTAGGACAAATAAGGAACTTCTTACCAAATTAAATGGTAAAGCATTGTCATATATGCATTGGCAAATGTCTAGAATCACCTACTCTCTATCTTTAAACATTTCATTCATGGTTTTATGCTTTATAATTCCTTGTTTCCCCTTATTGGCAAACAACTCTAATGTCTTTTTTTATTACAATCTTCGATTTCCACCTCTTCAAAATAAACTATCCTATTTACTTCTTTTATCTTTTTTATTCTTTAACTTCTAACAACTTAAAAATTATGTTTTTAATATCATCTCAGACAGATGTACAAGTAGTGACATTCTCCTTTGTTCCAACAAGATGATGTTTCATTCTTGTAAGACCACCCTAACAAGTATGTGAACAATAGTTGCACTTAACTAAAAGTCTATGAGGGGGAACAATCTCACAATGACTCTATGTAATATCTATTTCGTTCTTCTGCTTTGATTGACTCATTACTTCTATCAACCATTCAAACAAAAATGATTTTCTTTTCTCCGAGGTAAAAACATAATCATTTTTTATAAAAAAATAAAAAAATAAAAAGTCATAATTAATTCAAACTTATTTTAAAAAATAATAAAATATAATCTAATTTTATATAGAAAATAAAAAAAATAATAATAATAAGTAATTATATACTAATTTAATTGTAACTTTAATTTTTTTGAAAGAAATAAAATAAGAAATAAGTGAGGGTACATTTGCAATTAAAAAAGGTTCCAATATCAATGAAAAGTGCATTGTAATGTCATTGATAAAAAAAATTACAATCATAATTAGACAGAAAAAGTAAATGTCATGTTGAATCTAAAACAAAAACAATTTCTTCTTTTACACTATTCATTCTCACCTTTTTTTTTTCTTCTCATAATTGTGTCATTGCGTTTGTCTTCTCACCACTACGCCACTACATTTTTCTTCTCACTGCTGCACCACTACTTTTTTTTTTCACCACTGCACTACTGAGTTTTTCTTCTTACCACTACACCTGTCTTCTTATAAACACTCTCACTGCAGTGTTGCACCTTTCTTTTTTCACACACTCACCCTTCTTCTTTTCTACACTCTCACCATTTCTTACCCTTCTCAAAATATAGCCAGTTTATTATGTGTGTACTTTTGTTCTAATCATCCTTTTTCACTTTTTTTTGTCACATTGTTTCACCCATTTGTTTCACTTCTTTCACTTACACATCGACTTTTTTAAAAAACACATTCTAGAATCGTGTACGATAGAGTTGAATTGTGAATCCCACAATTCAAGTTTGATTTATCTAATTCAAACTTAGATTCAAAGTATAAAATGTTATATTCAATAAATTGTATCGCAAAGTAGGATTTTTGAAATGAATCGTGATTCAAATCGTACAATTAGTGTGATTCTAACTACCATGTGTTGTGTAGTATTCTTTTTATTGTTAACAACAAGCTCAATTGATGAAGTGTTGATTTGATGATAAATTGTTGCATAAGGGCAATACAAAACAAAATTAGCTTTTGTAGATTTTAAAACAAACATTGTGGCAATGTTGTGGTCACCTGTAGCTTTCTAACTTTTTCTATTTGGTGCAACTTATTTTAGCAATTCTATTAGTGCATGTTTGCAAAACTAGTGGAATTATAAATTATGACCATACTCAAACAAAATTAGGATTGATAAGTAAATTTTAAAACAAGCAATAGGATAGTGTGGAACTAAATCATAATATACTCAGTTCCACAAGGTGAAACTTTTGAGTTGACCTCTCTTATAAGCCAGTTAAATACGAAACAACAAAATTTTGTTGAACAGTGTGTCACAACACATGATTATTATATAAATGTGTTCCCTTATTTTCAAGACACATGCAGTACTGATGAGTCATTATTTTCCCGCATTTTCTTATCTTTATATACTTATCTTAATTGGTGCATTGTGTTTAATTGTCTATTATTAGTGCATTTTCATTGATTGGGCTTCATTGGGCTAATAATTTAGATTTTAATCTATTTGATCTAATTTTTACTCATTATTAATTTTAGGACAGTTTAAAGTAATTTTGGACTTGAAAAGTTGGGCCAAATGTCATATTTTATTTTATACGGGTACTGACATTAGTTTATTGTTTTATTTATCATTTTTTTCTACAGATCTCCAAATAACATAATTCTAAAATAATTATAAACTAGACACATTGAGCTTTCCACAGGATCCAAAATCATTCAATTCGGAGCTAAATTGGATTTTACATAAATTATCCAAAACGGGTCAAGCGCACCAGGCCGGCCCAATGGACATGCTTCAGTAATTTAAGTCTCCTAAATTCATTAGAGCTCAGAAAATAGTAGAAACGGTGGCGTTTTAAAGCTAGCTCAAAAGGCTTTCGTTGGAGACCAAAATCGCTTAATTTGGATAAGTATTGAAAATACTGCACATGTTTGAAGTTCATGGACCTGCACTGAAGCCAATTTATGATGTGTTTCATGGACTAGTTGAGCCCAAACCTCAATAAAGATTAGGGTTAGGGTTATTTATATAAGAGAGGAACATCACACATGGGAAGATACAGATCATACAAGGACTACGCAGCCACCACACTTCCGTCTTTCATCTTCTGCAATTTACATTCAAGTTTGTTTACTCTTCTGTCATTATTTTTAAATTCTTGTTTCAATTTTAATTATGTTTCTTCTATTGTGTTTTCAACTTTCCATGGATAGCTAAATCTTTGTATTGATTTTCTGAGAAGAATGCAAGTAGATCTTTGAGGTTTTGTTCTTCAATTTCATATTGTTTGTTCTCTTAACTCTTCATCTTCTAATCTCAGTATTGAATTATAATTTGTTTATGCTTAATAAACCGAAACTTATATCACAGTTTCCTTAATTCTGTGTTAGATATGAGATTATGTGATGTATGCAATGCTTAATTGTTTAAGGATAATTTGGGGTTAATCTTCTCTTAGTTGGTTAATTTAATGTTGGAATAAGGGTTAAGGAAAATTTGGGATTAATCTTCGCTTAGTTGGTTAATTTCATATTGGAACAAGGGTTAAAACTAATTTGAGATTAATCTTCGCTTAGTTGATTAATTTTGGATTAGAATATAATTTGGGATTTATCTTCGCTTAGTCGGTTAATTTCGAATTAATTTCGTAATCTAGGATAAGTGACGCTGCATTAGAATCAGAAAATCAATTGCATTTTAATCTGTTTTTAATCCGCATTTTTATAATCTGTTTTTGTTTTGTTTCATCTAATATTTTCATTTTGAAAAACTCCCCTTTTAATTTTTTGTTACTAAAAATTGATAAACTTTGATAGAAATTTGTGGTCTTTGGGAGACGACCTAGGAAAGCTTCCTAGTACTACATTTATTTGTTTTAATTATTTGACCGAGTACGACATCGATCAAATTTGGCGCCGTTGCCGGGGACCAAGATTTTTGTCTAGGTTTTCAATTTTTATTTTCTGTTTCTGTTTTCATTTTTTTATTTAAATATTTTATTTGATTTTCAGTTTTTTTTATATTTTATTTGATTTGTTAGTTATTTAAATATTTTATTTGATTTGCTTGTTATTTGAATATTTTATTTGATTTGTCTGTTATTTGAATATTTTATTTGATTTGCTTGTTATTTAAATATTTTATTTTATTTTTTAGTTATTTAAATATTTTATTTGATTTGCTATTATTAGGATATTTTATTTGATTTTCAGTTATTTAAATATTTTATTTGATTGTTAGTTATTTAATATTCTATTTGATTTGTCTGTTATTTGAATATTTTATTTGATTTTCTGTTATTTAGATATTTTATTTGATTTTTAGTTATTTAAATATTTTATTTGATTTTTAGTTATTTAATATTTGATTTTCAGTTATTTGGATATTTTATTTGATTTTCTATTTAATTTAAAATTCTTACTTCTCTTAATACTATTTTGATAGCTCACTATGTTCTAAAACTCTTTTGGGTTAAAATAAAAAAAAATAACAAAAAAAAAATAACAAAAAAATAAATATTAAAAAAATATATATTATAAAAAAAATTATAAATAATAATTCAAAAAAAAAAAAACAATTTCATCCCTAATTTGTTTTTCTAGCTTTATAAAAAAAAATTATAATTTCCATTCTCATAGGAAACTCTGGATATAGCTTGGTAGTGTGAGAGTGCATGTCTAGGAGGGTTACGGCTAGGAAAGATTTGGTACTTAAGCGTGTCCATTAGTGACCCACCTCTCTTTCCTGGGAACCTACCTGGTGTACTTATTCACGATCTACCGTTGTCTTTCCAGTAAACAACTGATTTTTTTAGGAATTTTTTTTTAACTCTTGGGAAATACATGAATTGTTGAATATAGTGCATGACTAGGAGCAATCCTGACCTTTTACAACCTTTTGATCCCGAGATAGATAGAACCTTTCATAGATTAGTTAGACATTCTAGGAATTCATCTCTTGAGTCTGAACCATTAGATAGTCATAGTGATAGTACTGCACCTAATATACCTTCTTCTGATAATTTCCAAACTAATAACATGGGTGATCAACCTATTGGACCTCGTGAGAGTACTCTCAGGGAGATGGCTGCACCTGATTTCACTTATGCAAATTTATGTATCCAATACCCTGAAGAGGATGTACCATTTGTGCTTAAAACTGGACTAATCCATTTGTTGCCCAAGTTTCATGGTCGTGCAGGTGAGGATCCACACAAGCATCTCAAGGAGTTCCATATAGTCTGCTCCACCATGAAGCCACAAAATGTTCCTGAAGATCACATATACCTGAAGGCTTTTCCTTTCTCTTTGGAGGATCTTGCCAAAAAGACTGGTTGTACTACTTAGCTCCTGGTTCCATAACGAGCTGGGATGATCTGAAGATAGTCTTTCTAGAGAAATTTTTCCCTGCTTCTAGGACCACTGCCATCAGGAAGGATATATCAGGTATCAGGAAACAGATGGGAGAGAGCTTATACAAGTATTGGGAGAGGTTCAAGAGACTTTGTGCAAGTTGCCCTCACCACCAAATATCGGAACAGCTACTACCTGCAGGTACTTTTATGAGGGGATGAACACAATGGATAGGAGTATGATAGATGTAGCTAGTGGAGGAGCTTTAGGAGACATGACACCTGTTCGTCGCTAGAGATTTAATTGAGAAGATGGCATCCAATTCCCAGCAATTTAACATGAGGAGTGATGCCATAGTCCTTAGGGGTGTACATGATGTGGGTTCATCGGATTTAGTGGAGAAGAAGCTAGAAAGTAAGATTGATGCCCTCACCACCCTAGTCTCCCAACTTGCTGCAAATCGGAGACCTGCACCACCTGCAAGGGTTTGTGGCATTTGTACTTCAATTGAGCATCCCACCGATTGCCGCCAATTATTGCATGAGTCTACAAGTTTTGGAGCTCCACAAGCTTAAGCAACGAAACATTTTCAATAATAGGGCTCCGAACCAACAACATAATTCTGACCTCTCAAGCAATAGATACAATCCAGGGTGGAGGAATCACCCAAATCCGAGATGGTCCAATCGAGCAACACCAACGACAGCAGTAATCCTTTGCCACCACCACCATTTCGAATTCTGCTGGTCCAAGCAGACCTTATGTGCCTCCACCAATGCAACAACAATATCGGAGGCAGCAAAATGAAGCACCAGCTCCTCAACCTTCTTCACCTTCATTAGAGGAATTGGTCAAACAAATGGCTGAGATGAACATACAGTACCAACAGAAAAATGATGCCTCCATTCAGAGTTTAACCAACCAGATTGGTCAACTAGCTACTGCTTGTGAATCAATTGCAAAATCAAAATTCGGACAAGCTCCCTGCGCAAGCCGTGGTTAATCCTAAGAATGTGAGTGCCATCACATTGAGGTCGTGGAAACAGATTGACATACCCATTACAACACCTCCACCCTTATCTCGTAGCTGCCTCGGTTCCGCACCTGAGCAACTAGTTGGTAGTCAAAAATTGCATATAGATGGACCTTCTTCCAGCCCTGAGTTCCGAACCGCAATGACCTCCTATCCCTCTTCCATTCCCTCCCAAAGCAATTCCAAGCAAAAAGATGGACGAGGTCGATAAAGAGATTCTGGAGACCTTCGGAAAAGTTGAGGTGAACATACCTCCGCTTGATGCCATCAAGAAAATTCCCAGATATGCTAAATTCCTGAAGGAGCTGTGCACCCACAAGAGGAAGATGAAGGGCAGTGAGATAATCAGTATGGGCAGAAATGTGTTTGCTTTGATAGGTAAATCTGTTCCTTACATTCCCGAGAAATGTAAGGACCCGGTACATTCTCGCATACCTTGTATTATTGGCAATAATAAATTTGAGAATGCCATGCTTGATTTGGGTGCTTCAATTAATGTTATGCCTTTGTCCATTTTTAATTCTTTATCTCTTGGACCTCTGCAACCTACGGGTGTGGTGATACAACCGGCAAATAGGAGTGTAGCCCACCCTACGGGTTTCATTGAGGATGTCTTAGTTCGGGTTGGTGAACTCATTTTTCCTGCTGATTTCTATGTGCTTGATATGGAGGAGGGATTCTCCCATGGATCTGTCCCAATCATTTTAGGCAGACCATTTTTGAAAACAGCCCGAACCAAGATTGATGTGTATGATGGTACATTGTCCATGGAATTTGGTGATATTATTGTCCATTTTAATATTTTGGATGCCATGAAACATCCATCCGAGTGTCATTCTGTTTTTCGTGTTGAGATCATTGATGATGTTATTGATGAGTATGTTTCTGATTTTCATTCCTTACATGCTAGGAAACATTGTTTTCTTTCTGATCTGTATACTTCTTTTGCATGCACCGAATCCGAATCTGATTTTGATATTGACATTGATCTTCATTCTAATCTTGAGTTATATTCTGAATTTAAATCTGATCATATGTCTGATGTTTTGGGTGTTGTACCTCCTATGGATATAAGTTCTTTAGAGTCAGAATGCACTAACCATGTTGCAAGAAGTATACATGAATCTGACTTGCAGGTTGAGGTACAGGTTGTGGAACCCATTCTTCTTCCCTCTCTAGTTCCTTCGTTCAGCCAAGCACCCACTCCGAACTAAAGACTTTACCAGAAAACCTCAAGTATGCTTATTTGGAGGATGATGAGAAGTTTCCAGTGATCATTTCCACCTCCCTTGATGTTGTTCAAGAGGAGAAACTGTTGCATGTTCCGAAAAGGCATAAGAAAGCCATCTAGCTGGACCACGGCGGACATTTCGGTATCAACCCATCCACATGCATGCATAGGATATTATTGGAGGATGGAGCCAAACCGGTGAGACAACCACGAGACGACTCAACCCCGTGATTTTGGATGTTGTGAAGAAGGAGGTGACCAAGCTTCTTCAGGCTGGGATCATCTATCCTATATCAGATAGTCAGTGGGTGAGTCCAGTCCAGGTTGTCCCAAAGAAGACAGGCCTCACTGTTGTGAAGAATGAGAGGGATGAGCTCATTCCCACCAGAATACAAAACAGTTGGAGGGTTTGTATCGACTACCGAAGGCTCAATCGAGCAACACGGAAGGACCATTTTCCACTCGCCTTTCATTGACCGGATGCTTGAGCGTCCGCGGGTAAATCTCATTACTGCTTTCGGATGGTTTCTCTGGTTATTTTCAGATCCATATTGCTCCTGAGGATCAAGAGAAAACCACATTCACCTGCCCCTTTGGCCCTTTTGCCTATAGGAGAATGCCTTTTGGCCTATGCAATGCCCCTGGTACCTTCCAGCGATGTATGCTTAGTATCTTTTCATATTTCCTTGAAAATTGTATAGAGGTGTTTATGGATGATTTCACTTTGTATGGATCCTCGTTTGATGCATGCTTAGATAATTTGGATAGAGTGCTTAATAGATGTATTGAAACTAATCTTGTTCTGAATTTTGAAAAATGTCACTTCATGGTAGAATAGGGTATAGTTTTAGGGCATATCATTTCTAGTAAGGGCATAGAAGTGGATCCTGCAAAAATCTCTGTTATTTCACAATTGCCTTACCCCTCTTGCGTGCGAGAGGTTCGATCTTTTCTTGGCCATGCGTTTCTACAGGCGGTTCATTAGAGACTTAAGTAAGAAGGTCCTTCCACTATCCAATCTGCTTCAGAAAGATATTGAATTTGATTTTGATGACAGGTGCAAAAAGGCATTTGACTGCCTCAAGGAAGCATTGACCACCACTCCTATCATCCAGGCACCTGACTGGACAGTCCCATTTGAGTTGATGTGTGATGCATCTAATTATGCATTGGGGGTTGTCCTAACACAGAGAGTTGATAAGCTGCCTCGGGTAATATATTATGCTTCCAGGACTTTAGATGCTGCCCAAGCAAACTATACCACCACTGAGAAAGAGCTTCTTGCCATTGTGTTTTCTCTTGATAAATTCAGATCATATTTGCTTGGTTCCCGTGTTATTGTGTTCACTGACCATGCAACTTTGAAATACCTACTAAAGAAGGCTGAGTCAAAGCCTCGATTGATTAGGTGGATGCTCTGGCTCCAAGAATTTGATTTGGAGATCCATGATAGGAGTGGAGCACAAAATTTGGTCGCAGACCATTTGAGCATAATAGAGAGGTGTGCTGATGATGCTTCACCAATCCGGGATGACTTTCCCGACGAGGGTTTGTTTGCACTTTCTGCTTCTTTTCCAACACCTTGGTTTGCAAACATTGTTAATTATCTTGTAGCTTCTGTTTTTCCTCCCTTAGCATCCAGAGCTCAATGTGATAAACTTAAGAGCGATGCTAAGTATTATATTTGGGATGACCCATATTTGTGGAAGTTGTGCAGTGATCAGGTTACCAGGAGATGCATTCCAGACCATGAGATTGACTCGGTCCTGCAATTTTGTCATTCTTCTGCAACCGGTGGTCATCTTGGCATTCACCGGACAGCTCGCAAGGTGCTTGACTGTGGTTTCTATTGGCCCACCATCTTCAAGGATGCATTGAGAATTTGCAGCACTTGTGAGCAGTGTCAGAGAGCAGGAGGGTCCCTTACATGGAGACAGCAGATGCCCCAACAACCCATGTTGTTTTGTGAGGTGTTTGATGTCTGGGGTATCGATTTCATGGGTCCCTTCCCTGTTTCTTTTGGTTTTTATTATATTCTCCTTGTTGTTGATTATGTTTCAAAATGGGTGGAAGCCAAAGCCACCAGGACTAATGATGCTCGGGTTGTTGTGGATTTTGTTAGATCTAACATCTTTTGCAGATTTGGAGTACCCAGAGCCATTGTTAGTGATCAAGGCACCCATTTCTGTAACAGGTCCATGCAAGCCTTGCTCAAGAAGTATGGGGTTGTTCACAAAATCTCTACACCTTACCACCCCCAAACTAATGGGCAAGCTGAAATCTCAAACAGGGAAATCAAGAGGATTTTAGAGAAGATTGTCCAACCTAACAGAAAGGATTGGAGCAACAAATTGGAGGATGATCTTTGGGCGCATAGGACGGCTTACAAGGCACCTATAGGGATGTCTCCCTATCGGGTTGTCTTTGGTAAACCATGCCACCTACCAGTGGAGATAGAGCACCGAGCATATTGGGCTGTGAAATCATGCAACTTCTCACTTGATGAAGCTGGAGAGGAGAGGAAGCTACAGATAAATGAATTGGATGAGATCCGTTTGGAAGCTTATGAGAACTCCATGTTCTACAAAGAGAAAACTAAGAGATTTCATGATAGCTCCATAGCTAGGAAGGAGTTCTTTGTTGGTCAACAAGTACTATTGTACAATACCAGATTGGGTCTCATGGGTGGTAAGTTGCGTTCAAAGTGGATTGGACCTTTTATTGTTACTAATGTTTATCCTTATGGTGCAATTGAAATTAAAAGTGAATCCACAGAAAAGAGCTTCAAGGTTAATGGCCATCGGCTGAAACCATTCCTCAGCAATCCTTCTCTAGTGGATGTAGTTGTGGAGGAGATATCCCTGATTGATCCCACTTACCTTCCACCATGACTTAGGGAGTTCTTCTTTTTCCTTCTCTTTACTTTTACTGCACTTGTCCAATTGGTGATTTGATTGCTTGACTAGATGTTATGCTACATTGGGACAATTTGTAGTTTAAGTGTGGGGGAGACTGTTCTTTGTTTTCTTTGTTTAGGATTTTTAGTTTTCTTTGTATTTCAGGTTCGTGTTTTGTGTACAATTTGCATGTTTCTTTTGGATCTCTGGGTTTTGTTTAGGTTTTGGGCACTTTCTTCACTCTTAGATAGGAGTTGCTTTATGCTTTTTGGATTGAAATCCCTGTTTTTCTCTGCTTGTCAAATTGGTTACGATGTTTGAGAGGCTGAATTGAAGGCGACAATCTTACCCTTTGTGAGGAATTGAGCCACTACCTTTCTTTCTTGAGTGTTATGCCTCTTGATTGCTTGCGCAGTAGCCTTGGCTTGACACTGATTGATACTTCTTGATTCACATGCATGTTTGGAGATGATTAAGGCATTTTTGTTCTGATTAGCCTCTAGCCAAATGAGCCTACCTTGAATTAATTCCTTTGATAGCCCCTTTGAGCCTATGTTTCCCTTTATTTCTTTTGAAGCTCATTAAAAGCCTTAAGTGAAAAATCATGATTACCTTAACCTTAGGGATTTTTGGAGCTTTGGAATTGTTTTGGGAATAAGTTATTGAATAAGTGTGGGGGTGCATTTTGTATTTCATTGGATGATGTATTGGCTAGTTGGTTATCTCTGCTATATAGTTTTTGTGTTTTCCTTTCTTAAAAAAAAAAAAAAAAAGAAAAAAGGAAGAAAAAAAAGAAGAAGATATATATATAAATATATATATATATATATATATATATATATATATATATATATATATAAAAAAGGAAAGTTGTGGTTGAGGTAAAGGCAGTAGTGGAGGTTTGATATTAGAGGTTTTTGGGCATGCATCTTGTGCTTATTTTTGACTTATTCCCCATTGCTCCTCTAGTTCCTCCGGTTCACAGCTACTTATCCTATATGATATCCTCTACCTTGTCCCTACCCCCATTACAACCTAAAAAGACCTTTTGATCTTTTTATGCATGTGCGTTGGGTGTTGAGTTTAGAGGCTTGCCAAGTCTATCTGTTGTTTGCTTTTCTTGAGTATTTTGAGAGTATACAGTAGCCTAAACACATGAGAGATACAGTGCATCTTGTGAGGTTTTATCACTTTGATTCACCTTTTGACCTGATTGACCTCTTGCCAGGTTTTGAAATGCTTGGATGATTTCCATGAGTATCTGGTTCCTCTGACTCTTTGTGTGTAGGATGTTGTCTACTCCTTTCTTTTCCCAAGATTCATTAAGGATTGTGTAAATTTGTTTGTGTTTTGTGTGTCTTCTTGTTCTTGCTCCTTTTTGTTATGTCACTCTCTTCGATGTCTTTGGAATTGATCCTTGCTTTGCTTCTTGATTTTGCCCGGGAGTGCAAAAGGCTAAGTGTGGGGGAATTTGATGAGTCATTATTTTCCCGCATTTTCTTATCTTTATATACTTATCTTAATTGGTGCATTGTGTTTAATTGTCTATTATTAGTGCATTTTCATTGATTGGGCTTCATTGGGCTAATAATTTAGATTTTAATCTATTTGATCTAATTTTTACTCATTATTAAATTTAGGACAGTTTAAAGTAATTTTGGACTTGAAAAGTTGGGCCAAATGTCATATTTTATTTTATACGGGTACTGACATTAGTTTATTGTTTTATTTATCATTTTTTTCTACAGATCTCCAAATAACATAATTCTAAAATAATTATAAACTAGACACATTGAGCTTTCCACAGGATCCAAAATCATTCAATTCGGAGCTAAATTGGATTTTACATAAATTATCCAAAACGGGTCAAGCGCACCAGGCCGGCCCAATGGACATGCTTCAGTAATTTAAGTCTCCTAAATTCATTAGAGCTCCGAAAATAGTAGAAACGGTGGCGTTTTAAAGCTAGCTCAAAAGGCTTTCGTTGGAGACCAAAATCGCTTAATTTGGATAAGTATTGAAAATACTGCACGTGTTTGAAGTTCATGGACCTGCACTGAAGCCAATTTATGATGTGTTTCATGGACTAGTTGAGCCCAAACCTCAATAAAGATTAGGGTGAGGGTTATTTATATAAGAGAGGCACATCACACATGGGAAGATACAGATCACACAAGGACTACGCAGCCACCACACTTCCGTCTTTCATCTTCTGCAATTTACATTCAAGTTTGTTTACTCTTCTGTCATTATTTTTAAATTCTTGTTTCAATTTTAATTATGTTTCTTCTATTGTGTTTTCAACTTTCCATGGATAGCTAAATCTTTGTATTGATTTTCTGAGAAGAATGCAAGTAGATCTTTGAGGTTTTGTTCTTCAATTTCATATTGTTTGTTCTCTTAACTCTTTATCTTCTAATCTCAGTATTGAATTATAATTTGTTTACGCTTAATAAACCGAAACTTATATCACAGTTTGCTTAATTCTGTGTTAGATATGAGATTATGTGATGTATGCAATGCTTAATTGTTTAAGGATAATTTGGGGTTAATCTTCTCTTAGTTGGTTAATTTCATGTTGGAATAAGGGTTAAGGAAAATTTGGGATTAATCTTCGCTTAGTTGGTTAATTTCATATTGGAACAAGGGGTAAAGCTAATTTGAGATTAATCTTCGCTTAGTTGATTAATTTTGGATTAGAATATAATTTGGGATTTATCTTCGCTTAGTCGGTTAATTTCGAATTAATTTCGTAATCTAGGATAAGTGACGCTGCATTAGAATCAGAAAATCAATTGCATTTTAATCTGTTTTTAATCCGCATTTTTATAATCTGTTTTTGTTTTGTTTCATCTAATATTTTAATTTTGAAAAACTCCCCTTTTAATTTTTTGTTACTAAAAATTGATAAACTTTGATAGAAATTTGTGGTCTTTAGGAGACGACCTAGGAAAGCTTCCTAGTACTACATTTATTTGTTTTAATTATTCGACCGAGTACGACATCGATCAAGTACCATATGAGGAAGTAGCAAGTATATTTTCCAGATCACTAGTTTTCCATGAGCCATTAGTCCAGCAACAATATGATTCTATGATGTATAATCCTGGATGGATAGACCATTTGAATTGGGAATATGATCCAGGACCTATCCACCAACCCTTACAATAACAATACACACCTTTTCAACCCATGTATCACAACAACAATGACCTATGCAAAACAATTATGATTCTTTATTGAATGATTTGATAAAGTAGATGGCCATAAACAATCTACAATTTCAACAAGATTTTAATGCAAACATCCAAAACCTACAAACTCATATTAATTAGTTAGTCACTATAATTAATAACATGCAACAATAGGATTCTGGTATTCTCTCTAGCCAATTCAATCATCATCACCACTTTCTTATGATGACATAGATGTTTCTTGTATAGATTCAAATTCAAATTTATTTCTACATTTAGGTTTAAGAGAAGGAGTAGGAGTAGGTTTAGACTAGGATAGTGAATTTTTCCAATTTTCAAGCATTGATATTGATATGGATTATGGTTGCACTTGTGATGTATATGTTGAAATTAACTCTACCATACATCTTGATTCTATTTTCGATGTATGTCTAGATATTATTCCATGTGTAGATGCAAATCCTATTCCACTAGTAATTATTGATGTTCTTATACTTCCATTATCGTCTACTCAGCAACCACTTTATGCTAGCATGCTTTATTCAACCCATACTGATTATACCATCACAAAGAAGGAGATTTAAGCTATTTATGTTTGATTTAGATAAATTTTATTCTTATTAACTTAGCTCCACCATTACCATTTATTCTGACCATGCAGTATTCAAATTCTTATTGAAGAAGCACGATGTTATATTCCAATTGATCAGATGGATGCTTCTCTTTCTAGAGTTTCACATAAAGATCAAACGAAGAACACACACATGGATGAGGGTTGTTGATTGACTTTGTTAACTTTTATTTTGCTTCCTTTTATTTTACCTTCTTTTATTTTGTTTTCTTTTCTTTTGCTTTCTTTTGTTTTGATTCCTTTTGTTTTGTTGTTTTCTTTTACTAGTTTTCATTTTATTTTCAATTTGTTTTATTTTTTTCATTCTTTCTTTGTAGTGCATTCTTACATTGAGGACAATTTTGATTCAAGTGTGGGGGAGTGCATTCAATGGACTCTTATGTTTTTAAAACTTTTGTTATCATTCTTAGTTAGAAGTTTCAAGCATGATAGGTTTGTTTCTTATATTTTAGTGTAATAAATTTTGCATAATAATTATGCTATGGATAATTTTTGGTAAATATATCCCTTGGTGAGATTTGAGCCTATTTTCTTTCTTTCTTGTGTGATTTACTCATGTTTATAGGTATTCTAAAACTTGACTTGATTATTTTTTATACCATTTATTTACATGCACTATTGATATGATTTACGCCTTCTTTTCTTTTTAGCTACTTAACATTGATCTACCTTGCATTAATTCTACTTGTATACCCCTTTAAGTCTTACTTACCTTTTTTCTTGATGAGTTTTTAGTGCATTATAAGCCTTGAAAGTGAAAAACTATGATTTTTTAAATTAATAATTTTTATTTATTTACAACCCCTTTTATCCCCTATATTTATCTAGAACCCAGTACCTTAGAGTTGGAGGCTAATACTCTAACCACTAAACTACTAGAATTTTTTGATAATAACTTACAAATAAATTATATTTATATATAAATAAATACATATCCGTGTAAATATATAAATATATAAATACAAATATATTTATATATTTTGATATATTTATATAGTTATATATTTATATGTTGGATGTGAGGGCACACTCGAAAGTGAAAGTGTGTGTCGAGTGAGTTTTCAAAATTTGATGCTAAATTTGTGAGAAGCTATCTTTATATGAGTTTGTAATTTAATGACAGAATATAATCTTTATAATTTTATTTATATAATGATATAAAATAAATTTGGGAAACGCGTCATTCGCTCTCAAGCGAAAAATACCAATTTTCGCTCAAGCGAGGCTTGAGTGAGTGAATTTCCATGAGCTTTAACATATTTTCACTCAAGCAAGAGTCAATCTCACTTTCACCCTCGCTCAAAAAATACCAATATAATTTATTTGTAAGTTATTATCAAAAAATTGTGGTAGTTTAGTGGTTGAGATTTTAATTTTCAACTCTAAAATACTCGGGTTAAAATGTCTGTCGATGACAATTCATTAACTTAAGTGAATTTTTTTGTTGAAAAAAAATAAAAATACTTTCTAAAAAATATATATAAATAAATATATATTTACATAGATATATATTTATTTGTATATAAATATAATTTATTTGAAAGTTATTATTAGAAAATTATAATAGTTTAGTGGTTAGAGTAATAGTTTTCAATTCTAAAATCCTGAGTTTGAATTCTGCCAGTGACAATTTTCAAATTTAAGTGAATTTTTGGGTGACTAAAAACAAACGTAGAATGTGTTTAATATTCAACTTTCAAATATATTTTGTAGTAGTGTTTATTCAACCTTAGAGATTAAAGGAGCTTTTAAATTGTTTTGAGAATTAGTTAAAAATAAGTGTCGGAGTATTAATTGGAACATTTTGCTTATTTAATGAATATTGAGCTTTTGATGCATTGTAAGTTTTATTGCAGTAGTTTGAAAAAAGAAAAAAGCATGAGAAAATGTGAAAAATAGAAAAAAGAATGATTTGATGAAACAACAAAGAAAAAAAAAGAATGAACAAAGAAAAAAAAAGAAGAAAAAGAAAAATTAAATATTGGATTTTAACTTCATGATAGGTCGCTTTCCACTTATTGTTGATTTATTCCCCATTGCTCCTCTTTTCTCTTTGGTTTTTAGTTTGATATCCTTTCTTTTATCCTACCTTTACGTTGGTTATATTACAAGCTTATGAAAAGTCATTCGATCTTTAGTTGCATGTGTTTCAAGTAGAGTAAAAGAAAGACTTGTCAAACCTATGGTAATGCTTACTTTCATGATGTGCCTCTGAGTGTAAACACAAGCCTAAGCACTTGGGAGAAGAGTGATAAACACATACCTACGAGTATTTTACCATTTTTTTATCCATGATTTTATTTGATTATAACTTTTGTTCACTTTAATGTTTTGAAATAAGTTTTTGATTGTCTTGTTTCTTTAATACTTTGGATGTATGATTCATTTTCTCTTTTTCTCAAAAGTCCCCTTAGTATCCACTAGTAAGTTTGCTTTCTTAGTGTTCATATTTTCTTTTCTTAGTTTTTTTTTTATGTTTGGAAATACAAAAGCTTTAAGTGTGGGAGAATTTAATATCACGTACGTTTTCTCTCTTAAATTCTTACATTTAGCATAGATTTGTAATTTTTGTAATAAATAAGAATTTTGTAAATACATACTATTTTTTTTATTTCTCAGCATTGACCTGTGCTTGATATTTTATTTATATATTTTTCTACATATGTTTGTTTTTGCTTATTCTTTTTCCGTTGAATTCTTTATTTCTTGAGCTTCAATTTAGATATATGGAATGTATTTATTAGAGTCCATACCTATTTTTAATAAATCTCATAATTTTAGGATTTTTCTGTATTATATGACCCAATTTTAAGAATAAAAGAGAGATGTGTTTTTAGGTTTTTTCCTTCCCCTTTATAATCAAATTTCCCTTTAAGATTTTTCTCCTAGCATATCTATCGGGCCCAATAATATCTTATTCCCCGCACTATCTACACATTGAGCCCATTAAGTATCAATCAAGTTCATCTCCCCCAAATAGGTTTATCTTGACCCACTTTACTCCTGCAATTGGACCCGAGCCCAACTAGACTCAATCTCTGTGCACATACCAGATTTAGCTTTGACATGTTAGTTTTCCCTCCTTCACAACCATATATAAAGTAGAGAATGAGACATATATGGAGGTAGTTTTAAGGTCAAGCAATTGAAAAGTAAGCAAATTTTACATTGTTAAGAATAAAATCACTAGAGATGCTACCTGGGAATTGAAAAACAAATCAGAGAAAATTATTCTTATTTGTTTTAGTCAATAAAAATTTGGAGAACAAAATTTCTATAAGAAGGAAATGTCACACATCAAAATTTATCTTGTAAATTTTTTTTCAAATACATTGTATTAAATTATAATATTTTTTATTATTGTTACATTATTCTTAAAAATAAATAATTATTTACTAAAAATAAATTATTAAAATAAAAAAATAGTAATCATTATTAATTATCAAGTAGTTATTATTATTAATTAAAAAGTATTATTGTTAAATTATTATTAAAATATATATATATATATATATATATATATATATATCACAAATAAATTATTATAATATATATTTATTAAAAATATTATTATTAATTATTAAAAATAATTATAGTAAATAATACATTATTAGAAAAACAAGATAAGACGCTTATCAATTTATTGTAAGAGATATGAATAACATTTAATGTAAAAAGAAATTAAAAATAAGTCAATTTTTAAATATAAAAAAAATATTTATAAATAAAGATGATAATTAAACTCATACGACCAACCAATCTATCTCGTTGTATTATCATAAAATTTCAATCTATACCAAATTTAATAGTACACTTCTTCTGGAGACAAATGAATCTAGAGTAGGCATGGCAACGGGGCGGAACAGGGCGGGTTTTACCTTCCCAATCCCCGCCCCGACTTTTTTAATCATCCCTGTCCCCGTCCCCGATCTCCGCCAGGGTTAGAAATTAAGTCCCCATCCCCGTCCCCGCTGGGTTTCGGGTTCCCCGTCCCCGCCCCATCCCCGATCTATATTATTTTTAAAAAGATAATTACATTTATAATAAATTAATTTTACTATCTATTTTTTATATATAAATAAATATTTATAATTTTATAATTTATAATAATTATTAATTAAATATACATTTTAATTTATTATATTTATATTAAAATATGTATGTAAAAGAAATATTTAATCATTTTTTATTTATAACATTATTATTATTATTATAATATTATATTCAAATATTTGAATACTTATAACATTATCATTATTATTATAATATTATATTCAAACATTTGATTATATATATAAGTTAATTCATTTTTAAGTTATCATTTAAAAATATGAAATATATAGTTTATAATGAAATATTTAATAATTTAATTATTATTCAATTAGTTCAAAGTAATAAAAGTTTAAATTATCAATTCCTTTAATCCTTTAAAATACAATTATTTTATTAAGATAAAATTTGATATATGATAAATAAGAATAATAAGATAAACAAATGACATAATAAAACCTAATAAATATAAATTATAAATAAAATAATATTAGTTACTATTAAGATTTATGTAAAATATTTAGAAAAAGATAAAGAATAAAAAAATTAACTTTGTGTTCATCAAATTGATTGAAAAGATTGAAAAAAAAAACAAATTGATGAGAGAGATTAAGGAAATATGAAAAACTGCAAGGTATAAGAGAAAATAATGTAATAAATTAATTGATATAAAAGATTAAAAAAGACAAAAAAATTAAAAAATAGGTAGAAGAAAAATAAAAATTGGTAAAATATAAAAAAATGACCTTATATGTAATAGAAAAAGAAAAGAAAATACTTTTAAAATATTAATATTTTAAAATTTAAATTTAAATATAAAGTCGGGGTGGGGACGGGTCGGACCCATCCCCGCCCCCGTCCCTGGCTTTTTAAAGCGGAGAAAACCCGAACCCGCCCCCGGTCAACTCGGGTTTTTCCCCGTCAAACTCGGCACGGGAGCATGTCAGTTCCCACGAGGACGGGTTCAATTGTCATCCCTAATCTAGAGTCGACTTATGTAGGGTGGTGGATTTTATATGTCCCATAAAGATCATTTTGTTGTCATAAGAGTGGGTTTTGTCTTAGATAAATCATCAAACCCAAAGGTTAGTTAAGAAGATAAAGAACAGCTTGGAAAAGTACTTGATATTTACGAGGAGAGGCTATCGAATCAAATGAAAAAAGGGTATTTGATTAGACAAAGGATCTTTGTGAGTGCTTGGTGGTATGATATTCGCAACACCCTTTTTAATTGCCTTTCGGGGTTTCTTTGACCTTGAGAATAAAATGTTGCTGCCTTTTCTTCATGTTAGTACTTGACTACATGATAGGAGTTTGATATTAAGCTATGCATGAAACTTGAGAGGTTTTCAGGTTCAAAATAAAATAGTTACTTTGACAGATAGTCACGTGTCATTACATTAGTTTGAAAACAAAAGGACTAATTTGATTCAAAGACTAATATGCAATTTAGAAGTTATATAGAGGACTCATTCCGTTTTAACGTAACAAAAGTTGCAAGATTTGAGCCGTAACAGTAAGATTTTTAAGCATCTAACTACAGTTACAGTTGTATCAGCTATATAATTTGTAATTTTTCACAATATAAAAAAGTTATATAGATTAACTTACTCTATATTTTGAAATGCTCATATGATTATTATTGGCTAAAGTGTCAATTTAATGAAAGTTGTAGCCGAAATTTATCATATCTTCATTATAAAGATTTAAAATAAATTACTCTAAGTATTGAATCATAGATATGATTAAAAAATAGGAAGAACAATGTGCTAGGTAATTCTCATTGAATGAGTGAATCACTTGTAGCTAATGACATCCAGAAATTATCTGTACACAGAAACACTCAACTCTTTTCAATATTAAACTTTGGATTATGGGTTAAGGTTTATAACATGTAAATGTCATACAACAAATATTGAAAATGTGAAGGAAATATCAAGGAAGTGTCATCCAATTTTGCCTCTAAACTGTAAATAAAATTCCATTAGAGAATCATTGGAAAAAAAGACAGCAACGTTGTACAGGGTTAGAGAATAGAATAAACATATCAATTCCACTTCTAATATTAGTTTACATGCCTGTTAATTCTTGCAAACAAGCTCTTCAAAGGTTTACTCTGAAATTTATGGTTTTCTCAATTTCATCACCTCAAACTTACCTGAATCCACAGATGTGAAGCAAATCAAGCTTAACAGAACCTGAGATACTGCAGCTATAAATAAAACCCTAAAACTAAAAATTCCAAACATATAAACCCTGCAAGTGAAATTTTAAAAATAAATAAAGATTATAATCGTCATGTACAGTCAGTGTAAAACAATTTTACAGTTTAATTGTCTACCAACCAGGCACCATTTTTTTATTTCTCATAAAACCCTAAAATTGAAAATTTCGAAATAAGATAAATAAATAAAACCCTGCAACTGAAAATATCAAAACAGGAATTCTCGTACAAACTTCACAGGCAAGTAAAAAAAATTCTTAACGACACAATGTAAAAAAAAAAAAAAATATATATATATATATATATATATATATATATATATATATATATATATATATATATATATATATATATATATATATCACAAATACAATCCTTTTTGGTTTGCGACAAAAATAACCACTGAAATCCTAAAAATGAAAGAGATTCAAGAGACACACCAAAAACAGAATCAAAATCGGATTATTCAATTTGAAATTAAAAAAAAAATTGACAGACTGCAATTGAGATCTAGAACCTTCAGATTATCATCACGAGGCCGAAGGGTATATGCGGTGGCGCTTCGGAAGAGCGAGTGAGAGAAGGCGAGCAGCGAGGAAAGTGGGGAAGAAGATTCAGATTGAAAACTAAATATGAAACATCATCGAAAGTGGAATTAAAACCCCTTGTTTGTTTCTTTCAGGTTGCGTTTCAGTGTCCACATGTTTCTTCCTTCCTTCCATGGGCCGCTTCCAGCACTCTGCACTCCCTCTCTCTCACACTTCTTTCTCGCAACAACCCTTCGATTGTACCGTTCTTCCCTACCCTTATTATTTATATCTCCTTGGTCTTGGTTTTTCAATTGATTGTAAAAAAAAAATAAAAAATAATTTATATATATATATATATATATATATATATATATATATATATATATATATATTAAATTTTAAAATTATCACCCAATAATCTCAAAGAATAATATTAAAATTTTGGTTATTAGGTTTTACAGGTAATTTGGTAAATTCAATCGGATATCTAATTCAATTTATTTGGTAATTGGGTACTTCTATAATCAATCCGATATCTAATTCAATTTATTTATTAAAATTATTAAATAATATTAATATAATTATTATATTAAGTAAATATATTTTTGAAATCTTAAATTTTTTAAATAGAAATTAATAAATTTATTTTTTAAATAATTATTTTAAAAAAACTATAAAAGAAAATATTTTAAAAAATTAAACTAATTAACCTCGTTTAGTCATATCAGATAAATTATATTAAATTAAATATATATAAAAAATAGTTAAGATAAATACGAACTTACATGACAAAATAAAAAATAAATAGTAAAATAATTATCTAACACAAATATCTAACAAGTCATGAGTCATTGGGAGATGAATAAATCCAATTCACATAGAAACAAATCATAAATATAAATTTTTTTGTAAACGATACAAAATATTGAATAAAAATGAAATCATGCTATTTTACCAATATTAATTACCATAAAGTAAATAGTAGAAATAAAATATTTATGTGTGTAAATTTATTTTAGAAATTATTATTAAATGATAAATAAGTATTTCAAACAAACTAACATTGATTACAACTCATAAAGAGAGATTCATGTATAAAAATATTTTGATGCTTAATTGAATATGAGATATAATAATTATAATAACAATGAGATGTATTTCAATTATTTCAATATTAAATCTTTATTTAATGTTAGTAATTGTGTTTTGAATGTAATATATAATTGAATAATTAGGTGTATTTATTTTATGTTATTAATATGGAAGAATATTTTCGGATAATAAATGTAATAAATATAAAAAATTTGTGAGATACATTAGTCTCCCAAAATAGGAGTATGAAATATAATGAAGATAAATAATTTCAATTTGAGCTATTGAATTCATGATTTATCCAGTTTAAGCTCGAGTTTGTTGGATTAGTGTATGGGTTAGTTTGTCACCAAATTCAATTGTAAAAACCATTTTCACTCACAGGCATTATGATTATTTCTAACACATGTTTAATGAGGGATTATGTGAATCTTAACAAAAAATGCATTGTTTTAGGGTTTTCCATCTTAAAAGTTGTGTTCAGAGTGGATAAAGGCATTAAGTTCTCATATTTCTCGTTTTACTACTATGCTATTTGAATTTTCTTCTCCAACTTTCTTCTTTAATTTCTCTTCCTCAAGTTTTTGATTTTCCTTCCTAGGTATGTTTTTTATTCTTTAAACTTTATTGATATAATGTCTTTTGTTTCTAGGCTTTAATCCTCATATGATTGTAACAGTTTTGTTTAACTATTGATGGGTGCACGTGAAGTTCAACCAATTAGTCATGAATCATCCAGAGAAGGGAGTTCAAGAAACTCTATTTTTGAGTTGAGAAAGATTGTTCCACCACCCATGGCCATGTTCATTACTGCTACTACAATATCTTTTAGGCATCACGGGCCAAAACCCCAAAAGGCAATGATTAAGACCGGTCTGAGCTCTGCTAGGGAGAGTTGGAAGACTCAATTTCCTATCTCAGATCTAGAGTACAACTGGGTACTCGGCGAGGTAAGTTATTATTCTTTTGATATCTCACTTCCATATCCTTTGTATATATGCAAAATATATGGTATTTATTCTAATTTAGAAACTAATTTAGGTCCTAACAAGGCTTGTTTTCCCTTTGATTAAGTTTATATCAAAACCTTCTTCAAATTTTGAAGACTTCGCCTTTGTATAAGAATGTTTATTTAAATACTTGGAGCAACACAAAGAATAAATAACATATCACATATCACCTTTTGAAGACTCGATTTCCTCCTATATCGGATCCAAAGTACAATTGGGTATTCAACGAGGTAAGTTATTATTTTTGTGATCTCACTTTCATATCCTTTGTATATATGCAAAACATATGATATTTGTTAGAATTAAAGGATGAGATCAAGAGGGGGTGAATTGATCTTTACAAACTTTTTCGCAATTTACAGATATAGATTAACAATTTCAAAGATTAAGAAATCTAATCAAGTATTAAACCAAGAAAAAACATAATTGAATAAGGTTGAAGTTGAATTAAAGAAAGTAATTGAAGAGTAAAAGAAACACCAAGAATTATACTAGTTCACCCAAATCACTGGGCTACATCCAATTCTCAACCAAATTTCAGTTGAGTTCCACTATATTGAATAGTTTGATTTTACATAATCAAATTATAGAAAATTCAACTTACACCAAGAACCAAATTCCAGTTCTTGAACTCAACTTGCAATCAAATTCCAATTGCAGAACCAAACTTGCACCAAGAACCAAATTTCAGTTGCAAAACCAAACTTGCACTAAGAACCAAATTCCAGTTCTTGAACCCAACCTGCAACCAAATTTTAGTTGCAGAACCAAACCTACACCAAGAACCAAATTTCAGTTCTTGAACTCAACCTGCAACCAAATTCCAGTTGTAGAACTAGTGTCCAATCTTCCAAACACCAAGACAATAAAAAATAGAATTGAAAGAATTGTTGAACATTCAAGGACTTGATGTTGCAAATAATGATCATGAAGAATGTTGATTTTGATGATGATCCAAGAGCTTAAAGACTTAGAGTATTGAAGATTGAAGATTGATGATTTCTGTATTGTAATAACTCTGTTTTAGTTTGATTGAGTCTGTAATTATAGAATCTAAGATAGCCGGTACATAGTCTGTAACTTAGATGCTTCAAAATGCTCAAATTTATCATGCAGGCTCGGCTTTAATCGATTATATAGGTAAATAATCGATTAAAACAGTGAGAAAACCACTTTCTATACAAAGTCACTGTTTTAATCGATTAAACAGCAAAATAATCGATTATTTTGTACTGTTCCGTACAGATAATCGATTATTTCACCAAATAATCGATTAATCCAGAGAGGTTTGGGTTCTGTCGTATTTGGCTCTGTTTTAATCGATTATCTCTCCAAATAATCGATTATTTCAGTCTGTTTTTCATTTTAAATTTCAAATTAACCCTATTTTCGAAAACCCAATTACCAAGAACCCTAGTTTCGAAATCCCCTTTTTCTAAACCCTAATTTCCCTACTTAAACTCTGCTTTGACACTCAGAAAATAAAGAACAACTCTTTCCATACAAAAGTTAAGTGCTGTGAGTGCCAGAGAACTGTTTGTTGCAAGGAAAGGGGGCTTTTGGAACTTGGTGTGGGCTAGAAGCGATAAGAATCACTAAGTGGAGTTCTTAGTGGATTGTGTGCTGTGCCGTCTCTAGGGAAAGCTGTTCTTCATCTCTTGTGGATTTCAAGAGAGGTGTTGTCTTTACTTTATCTCTTTGATTTGTAAACTGTTTGTAACAATTTGTTCTTAGTGACAACGTTAATCCTCTTTTGAGTGATTAGCAACTGGACGTAGGGTCTTTTGATCCGAACCAAGTATAAACCTCACTGTGTAATCTTCTCTACTCTTCTCTATTTACATTTACGCAGTTTTTAATCGGTAAAATTTGGGGAAAATTTTGAAAACCTAATTTTTATTAAGAAACCAATTCACCCCCTCTTGGTTTTTGTCCGACCACGCGAACATTCAGCTGCGCGATTCTAACAAGTGGTATCGAGCTTGCTTTGATAGTCATTCAAACTTTTCGAAAATGGCCGGACAAAATCAAACTTTTGCCGAAGGTGCGTCTATCAACGAGACCCCCACTTTTTGCGGGTCAAAATTATCCTTTTTGGAAAGTACGTATGCAAATATTTTTAGAGTCTCGTTGATAGAGGCGTTTGGGACGCAATTTTAAATGGTCCATTTGTTCCTAAAACTACCGAGAACGGTGTTGACGTTCTTAAACCTATTTCTAGATGGACTGCCGAAGAAAGTCGAAAAGCACAATTTGATGTTAGGGCTAGAAACATTATTTCATCTCGCTCTAACCCTTGATGAGTTTTATAGAATTTCGGTTTGTAAAAGTGCACGGGAAATGTGGGAAATGCTAAGGGTGACCCACGAAGGAACTGACGACGTCAAAAGAGCGCGTAAAAATTCCCTAATCCAAGAATACGAGATGTTCCGGATGCAACCCGGCGAAACGATTTTCGACGTTCAAAAGCGTTTCACTCATATTGTGAATCATCTCACCAGATTAGGTAAAGTATTTGACGTTGATGAATTAAATGTTAAAATTTTGAAATCTTTGGATATGAAATGGCAACCTAAGGTGACGGCCATCTCGGAGTCACAAAATCTTGCCACTATGTCTATGGCGGCGTTATTTGGAAAGCTTAGAGAGCATGAACTTGACCTTGGAAGACTAAATGAGGAAGAGGGTCAATATCAAAAGAAGAACCTAGCTTTCAAGACCGAGATTTCAAAAAGCAAAAATAAGAAAGAAGAAGAAGAAGACTCCGAAATTGATGAAGAAGAGATGAGTCTTTTTATAAAGAAGTTCACCAAGATGATGAAAGCAAAAGGAAGACATCCTTTCAAAGGTAAGGGAAAGGTAAAAGAAAATTCTTCCGTTAATATAAAATGCTTTGGTTGTGGTGAAGCAGGGCATATAAAGACCGAATGCCCAAACAAGAAAAATGATGAACACAAGGGCAAAAAGCAATTCAAGAAGAAAGTATATATTGCTTGGGATGACAGTGATTCAAATTCAGAATCAAGCGACTCGGAAATAGAAGCAAACAATTGCTTAATGGCAAATGACAAAATTTCTTCGGATTTTGAGGTTAGTGATTCCGATTCATCCTCTAGTGAAGAAAATGACCATGATGAATTGCAAAATGCTTATAATGAGTTATTTACTGCATTTATGGATATGAAAAACGAATTTAAAGTTGTAAGGAAAAATCTAAGAAGATCCGAAAAGGAAAATGAGTCCTTAAAATTGAAAATTGCATGTTTAGAAGAAAAGGAGGTAGATAATACGAAAATTGTATGCTTAGATGAGAATAAGGACTTAGCTTGTGCAAATTGTAAAGAGCATGAATATGACATAGATATTCTTAACCATTTGCTTGACAAAGCCGAAAAAGAAATTGATGATCTTAGGAAGCATGAAATGGTAATTGCTCAAAATAATGTAAATCAAAGAGTTCCTTTGAAAAAGAGTAAACCTAAAAAGAAAAGAGTATGGGTAGAAAAAGGAACTAGAGCATCTATAATTAGAAATGCATCATTTTCAAATGTTACATCTAAAGCATGTTTTTACTGTATGAAAAATGGTCATACTTCAAATAGATGTAAAATCAAACATTTTGGTGTTCCTAAAGGTAAATATATTTGGGTTCCAATTGTTAAATAAATCTATTTGTATCTTGTATTTATTCAAAGAAAATGGATCATTTAGTATGTTTTAAACAGAATGATTAGGTAAAAACATTTTATCTTTTCTATTGCATGAAGGTTCTTCACTTAAAGATTTTTGCGAAAAGCCTCTAAAATTGTTTTAAACAACTAAAAACAAAGTATTTTTACAAAAGCTTTCTTAAAACATGTTTTTAACTGATGCAGTTTTGAAAGAACCGAATAAAATCACTTAGAATGTTCAAAGAAGTGTTTTTACAGTATTTTAATCGATACAACTTGTTTTTAATCGATTAAAACCATTTAGAACTCATTGTGATCGACCAGATTTTTATTATGAGCGGTCAGAATCTTTTAAATCGATTAAAAACACGTTTCAATCGATTAAAATCACTTAAAGGGTCAGGATGATCGATCAGAATCAAATTATAAGCGATCAGAATTCTTTTCAATCGATTAAAACACGTTTCAATCGATTAAAATCACTTAAAGGGTCAGGATGATCGATCAGAATGTAATTATGACCGATCAGAATCAGTTATGATCGATCAGAATTTAGTTATGACCGATCAGAACTCTTTTAATCGATTAAATCTCGTTTCAATCGATTAAAACAACTTAAAAAAATTTCTACACTGCGTTTTAATCGATTAAAAGAAGTTTTAACAGATTAAAACTGCACTTTTAACAGATTAAAAGAATCTTTTAACAGATTAATTAAACCAGCAGATTAATTAAAAGAAGTTTTGCAGTATAGATTGTTATGTCTCTAACCCCAAGGACCCAAAAGTTATGGGGACCTAAGTTTATATGTTCTTGTGTTGTAGGAAACTTCCAAATCAAAGAAGTCTATGTGGTATCTTGATAGTGGATGCTCAAAACATATGACTGGAGATAAAACGAAATTTGTTAGTTTCAAAGCCAAAGAACAAGGATATGTGACTTATGGGGATAACAACAAAGGAAAGATTCTCGGAATTGGAAACATAGGTGGTGCAAACACATTGGAGATTAAGGATGTGCTTCTTGTTGATGGATTAAAGCATAACCTTCTTAGCATAAGCCAATTGTGTGACAAAGGATTCAAGGTAACTTTTGAAAGCAAATTTTGCACCATACATTTAGTAAATTCCGAAAAAGTAGAATTAAAAGGCATTAGGCATAACAACATATATTTGATTGATTTGGATTGGTTACATGAGTCTAGTATAACATGTTTAGTTGCTAAGGAAGAGAACCCTTGGTTATGGCATCAAAGAGTGGCTCATATAAATATGCATCACTTGAATAAATTGATATCAAAAGACTTAGTTATTGGATTGCCTAAGTTAAAATTTGAAAAAGATAGATTGTGTGATGCATGCCAAAAAGGTAAACAAGTAAAATCATCATTTAAATCAAATAATGTGATTTCCACTTCAAAACCCCTAGAATTATTACACTTAGATTTATTTGGACCTTCTAGGATAAAAAGCTTTGATGGAAATTATTATGGACTTGTAATTGTTGATGATTACTCTAGATACACTTGGACATTTTTCTTAACTACGAAAAGTGAAGCTTTTAAGGTCTTTAGAAAGTTTGCTAAACAAATACAAAATGAGAAAGACCTAAGAATTAAAGTTTTAAGAAGTGACCATGGTGGTGAGTTTCAAAATGAAAAGTTTGAGAATTATTGTGAGGAAAATGGTATATTACATAACTTTTCTGCTCCTAGGACTCCCCAACAAAATGGTGTAGTTGAGAGGAAAAATAGGTCATTAGAGGAAATTGCAAGAACTATGTTAAATGAATCTAATGTTCCTAAATATTTTTGGGCTGATGCGGTTAGCACTGCATGTTATGTTTTAAATAGAATGCTCATTAGGTCAATTATAAAATCTACTCCATATGAATTGTTTAATGGTAGAAAACCTAATGTTGCTCATTTAAAGATTTTTGGATGTAAATGTTTTGTGCTATATAATGGAAAGGACAATCTAGAAAAATTTGACTCAAAAGCCGATGAGGGCATTTTTCTAGGTTATTCTTTAACTAGCAAGGCATATAGAGTGTTTAATAGGAGAACTTTGAATATAGAAGAATCTATACATGTTACCTTTGATGAGATTGTAGACCTTGGGGGAAATCCTCTTGAGTCAAATAAAAGACTTGCAGGTGATGATGAATATATAAGAGAGGCCCTTGATGAATTATACTTGGAAGATAATGTGCCTTCTCAAACTCCTCAATTAGCAAAAGAATGGCAATCACCTAGAGGACTCTCAATGGACAACATTATAGGGGACATCTCAAAAGGGGTAAGAACTAGAAATATGAATAATTTCTGTATGTCTGTTGCTTTTGTGTCACAGATTGAACCTAAAAACATTGAGGAAGCACTTAAAGATGATCAATGGTGCATAGTCATGCAAGAAGAACTTAACCAATTTGAAAGGAATCAAGTCCGGGAACTAATCCCAAGAGAAGAGTCACATCAAGTTATTGGAACTAAATGGGTATTCAGAAATAAGCTTGATGAAGATGGTAATATAACAAAGAATAAAGCCAGACTTGTTGCAAAAGGCTATTGTCGGGAGGAAGGTATAGATTATGATGAAACTTATGCTCCTGTGGCCAGGTTAGAGGCTATACGCCTACTTCTTGCTTATGCATCTATGATGAAATTTAAATTATATCAAATGGATGTTAAGAGTGCATTTTTAAATGGTTTTATTAAAGAAGAAGTGTATGTAGAGCAACCCCCTGGATTTGAAGATTTTAATAATCCTAATCATATTTTCAAATTGAAGAAAGCATTATATGGATTAAAACAAGCTCCTAGATCTTGGTATGAAAGGCTAAGTAGTTTTCTAACTGCAAATGATTTTTCAAGAGGAAGAATTGATTCTACACTGTTTATTAAGAAAGTTAAAGAACATATTTTATTGGTCCAGGTATATGTTGATGATATTATTTTTGGATCAACTGATAATTCTTTGTGTGTAGAATTTGCTAAGATTATGCAGGGAGAGTTTGAAATGTCTATGATGGGAGAATTAACATTCTTCCTTGGACTTCAAATCAAGCAACTTAAAGATGGCATTTTCATCTCTCAAACTAAATACTGCAAAGAGATTCTCAAAAAGTTTGGAATGGACACCTCAAAGGAAGCCAACACACCCATGGGAACTTCATGCTATCTAGACAAGGATGAATCAGGTTTGGAAGTTAATCAAACTATGTATAGAGGTATGATAGGATCACTATTATACTTAACTGCAAGTAGACTTGATATTATGCATTCTGTCTGTGTGTGTGCTAGATTTCAGGCTTGTCCTAAAGAATCTCATCTAATTGCAGTAAAACATATTTTAAAATACTTAAAAGGAACTACTGGATTTGGCTTGTGGTATCCGTCTGATGCTTGTATTAGTTTATTAGGATATTCTGATGCTGATTATGGTGGATGTAAAATTGATAGGAAAAGCACTAGTGGGACATGTCATTTGTTAGGTTCATCCTTGTAGACCCCTAATTTTGCCCGGCCTCCCAAAATAAAAGCTAGAGGAACTTCACCTGAAGATGGAGTTCATCTGGCTTCCCAAAAACGATAAGGACCTCCTGCAACAAGACGGAGCTCACCCATTCACACAATAAAAGCCAAAAGAGACTTCCTACACAAAGACAAAAGCTCGCCCGACATCTTATTGGAGGCCAAGAAGACTCCCCATATGAAGATAAAGCTTCAACGGACACACATCGGCATCAATCTATGTCCGAAAAAGGAAAGGAAAGTTTCCCGGGGTCCCAAAACACGAAAACTGGACAAAACAGGCCGAGACCACGGTCCCAGAAGTGGGACGGCCGTCCCAACTGCTATTTTACAGTTGGGACGCGCGTCCCGTATGTGGGACGGCCGTCCCAAACCCATTTTAAGTGGGACGGCCGTCCCGGCCTTCCTGGGGGTCCCGCTCTGTGTAATTTTGCCATTTGGGACGGCCATCCCAGTCCAGACGGCCGTCCCAACCCAGACGGCCGTCCCAAAGTGCGCCAGCTGCGAAAAACTATAAATAGGAGGCTCATTTGCCACTTTTTCACACCACAGACACTCCAGAGAGCTCTGAAACACTTTAGAGCACTTGTCTACTTCTCTCCCTCTCTCGAATGATCTTTCCGATTGCCTTAAATAGGTAACAATCGGTTAAGGAATTATATTCCGGCATTTGATTCTTCTTTAAATTTTTAGTGGAGTCGATCTTGTATTGGTGAGGAGAGACAGTGTAGAGAGAGGGGTTGCCAAAACGCATCCTCACAGTTCGAGATTCTCAATATAAAGCTTGCTACGGAGGTTCTTTTCAATTCCCTTCTCTTTTATTGTTTTATTTATTGTTTTATTGCTTTATTTAGCTTTATTTATATAAAATTATGTAGATAGTCATTTCAATATTATGCAATAAAATAGGGTAATCGCGTAATTTCTCAAAGTCTTTTCTTTAAACGAATTAATCTGTCATAGGGAACCCGAAAGGGGCGTTGTGGGGTGCTAACACCTTCCCCACATGTAACTAACTCCCTTACCCAACTCTGGTTATAACGGCCAAGTTGTTTATCTTATAAAATCAACGCCTTTCTTTCTTTTTTCCTTTTCCAATGTTTCTGGTCAAAATATTGGTGGCGACTCCATAAGAACCCTTTTTCGAAAATCTATATATTTTAAAACAAATACGCGAGTCTAAACCATCTTTTCGCGACCGCTCGCATAAACGTTCGAGACGTCCCCAGGACGTCGGAAAGGGACGGCGGCGACAGATGGCGACTCCACTGGGGAAGCTAGAGAGTTGATCCCATTTAGTGACAGATGAATTCAAACTAAGTAAAGATTTGAAATTACGCCTTTACCCTTCTGTATGTTTTTATTGTATGGCTTTAAATAACTGCTGTATGATTATTTCTGCAATTGTTTGAAATATAAATTGCACACAAAAACCCTTGCACACAACAGTCCCTCTATACCCGGGGGCAAGAGTGAATATCTATAGGGAGTGGGTGGCAGATACGATCGGTTAGTTGGCACACGGGGCTACTACCGATTGTCGGAAAACCACCAACTCAAGGTGATAACTCTCTTCTTTTGATCTAAGGGTGTCGCCACGGAGTTCCGTGCATGACCCGAGGACTGAGAGATTGAGAGGTCCCTATAATGGGGGCACCTTGGGGACCTTTGGCCTGGTGAGAACAGTTAGAACCACCTAAACCAAGCACGTTTCTGCAGGAAAATCCTACCTCGTGATTAAATAAGCGTGGCTCTGCTCGTGGATGTATGAATTGTGTGTGCATACGTTTGCTGCATTTGTATTGATACATTAGCATAGGGTAATCATACAACAAGCAAAAAAGTGAAAAACCCTAAAAATCATAAAAAATATAAAAACCAGTTAAAACCATAAAAATACCTTTTTACAAAATTCTTGGCAAAGTCGTATCATTCATACCACATCATCCAATAAGTGGTAAAACCAAGAGAGAAAACCAATGCATTAAGAAAAGTATGCATAAACATCATCATAATAAAATCTCTCATACATAAACACATTCATCCTAGGGCATATTTATTCCACACTAATCATTTAAAATAAAAAGTCATAATAAGAATCATTAAAATCATTTAGAAGGTGGCTGGTCTTCCGCCCGTCCTCACTCGTGCTCAAAAGGCTAAGAAGATGGAACAACTAGAAGAACAAAACCGAAAGCTCACTGCTGAGCTTACTACACTGAAAGAACAAATGGCTCAAATGTTAGAACTGATGCATCAACAGAATCTTCATCAAGAGGGTCCTCAAAATGGACAGGCCTCTCACCAGGAAGAAGAAGAGGAACCTCAAAATGAGCACAATCAATCTGACACAAGAACAGTACACATTCCTGCTCCTGAAGTATCAAAACAACAAATCACTGCTCTTGAAGAGAGGCTGAGAGCCATGGAAGGTCATAACTTTGATATAAAAGAGGCGGCTGATATGTGCCTCGTCAAAAATATCCAATTCCCTAACAAGTTCAAAACTCTGGACTTCCCGAAATACATGGGAACGACCTGCCCAAGAAACCATCTTACTATGTACTGCCGAAAGATGGCTGCACATGCTGATAATGAAAAACTCCTGATCCACTGCTTTCAAGAGAGCCTGGCTGAATCAGCCTTAAACTGGTATATGCAACTAGAAGGAGGGCAAATACAAACTTGGAGACATATGGCAGATGCATTTCTTCGTCGTTATAAATATAATATTGATCTGACCCCTGAAAGAGCAGATCTACAATTATTAAGCAAGAAAAACGACGAATCCTTCAAAGCATATGCTCAAAGATGGAGGGAATTGGCAGCACAAGTAGAACCTCCTCTATCCGATAAAGAAACCACATCCATGTTTATCAATTCTCTAACTGGTCCCTATTACGACAAAATGATAGGGAACACATCAACACTCTTTGCGGATGTGGTAATTATAGGAGAAAGAGTAGAGCAAGGTCTGAAAAGCGGAAGAATTGCACAATATACTTCCTCCAATCCCTCTACTCCAAATGATAAAAAGAGCTTTGGAAAGAAGAAGGAAGGAACTGTAAATGCAATCAACATTGCCACTCCTTCTTCTTCCTCACAGCAGACCAAGTCACGCAGACAGGAAAGGAAATTCACTTCCATACCTACCTCCTATGGAAGTCTGCTTCTGAAATTGTTGGACGCCAAACTCCTCGTGCGTGTCCCTCCCAAGAAAATAGAGCCACCATATCCAGAATGGTACAAGCCTAATGAAAACTGTGATTACCATTCAGGCGCTCCAGGACACTCCGTTGAAAATTGTGTGACCTTAAAGCACAAGGTCCAGAATCTAATAGATGCAGGGTGGATTACCTTTGATGCATCTACTCCAAAAGTAGATGACCAGCCTCTTTCCAAGCTCGAATGAAGGATGGGAAGATCAGCAATTTAGGGCTCATCATTTTGTCATCTAATAAAAATAAAACACAAAAATAGATAATAAAAAAGCTTCTGATGTATCTCTCGTGATCCCCGCCCATGATCACGAGATTTTTTATTAAAGTGGGCTTTGTAAATATTTGCATCTATCAATACAATGAGGCATTTTTCATAATATTCATATGCTTTTCATTCTTTTCTCTCTCACTCCAAGATAAATAAATAGAATCTAGACCTAAATAAAGACCATATAAACAGTCATGTCTGTGATTGAAAACTCCCTGGAAGATCTGAAAGCTAAAGGCGAATGGATTGAGTCAGACAGTGAGGAGGGGACCATTTCCCCGGATATGCAAAGACTGTTAGAAAAATAAGCTTATTTGATACAGCCCCATAAGAAAAAACTGAGGCCATTAATTTGGGACAAGGAGATAATAAGAAAGAAGTAAACATTAGCACCCAAATTGATAATATCAGGGAAGAGGCAATAACACCTTTGTGCTTATTCATGCCTTGTCCTTTCCCTTATACATCGAATAAAGTTGTACTATGGATATGCACAAAAGAATTGTCCGTCAATGAAGATATCTCCAATATAGCCGCCATTGGGGGCACGACGGGAAGCAAATTCCCCAAGGAGCTACAAGATAATGCTCCTAAAAACAAAGGAAAAATAAAGAAACCGAAGAGGAAAAGAAAAAAGAATCTAAGGGGAAGATTGAGCAGACCTTGGATTCACAGTGCTAAGGCAGTTTCTTCAACGCTCCACCAAAAAATCGAACTCGTGGTAGGCGACAAGTTGATCATGGTTCAAACTAATGACTACATTTGAATCAGCGAGCCGTCCACCACACCTTAAATGGATGCGGCTAAAGAAGACATTTGAAAATACGGAAAGACTTCCTAGCAGTTTAAAAGTGGCCCATATAATGAAGAGATATGGATACAGCCCATACAAGGGCTTGGAAAGGATGCTCAAGGAATAAGATAGCCACCAGATTTTAAGGATAACCCTTTAAAGAGCAACCCTACAAAAGAACAAGTCATACGATGAAAAGGGAAGTCTCCCCTCCGTACCTTAAAAAGACGATCTTCCAAAAAAAGAGGGATATTAG
Organism: Sphenostylis stenocarpa; assembly: GCA_963425845.1. NCBI lineage: Eukaryota > Viridiplantae > Streptophyta > Magnoliopsida > Fabales > Fabaceae > Sphenostylis > Sphenostylis stenocarpa. Next base: position 25,987,234 of record OY731403.1, read on the forward strand.
CATCAAGGGTAGCATTAGTCATCAGATGTCCTTCTTCCGATTTTAAGGGATGTAAACCCAATGACTATTAGAGATCACTCCTTGGGGGTGCCCGACCCCCGAGCATCTTTAGGGCACACATTTCCCTGAAATTATAAAAGAATGCTATTCTTACTATCTGCTTCTTTTCCTGCTAAACATGTCTATACCCCATTAAATAACCCTGTTTAGACAAATGTTTTATTCCAAAATGCGTCAAAACGCCATACACAAAATGAAGCCAAAGTTAACATGATTGATTAGCTAGAGACACAAATAAGAAAATCGTGTTTCGACAATGTTTGAGAAAAGAAATTATTATTAAAAGAAGCCCGTCAAGGTCAAAGGCCAAGACAAAAAGATAAAAGGGCAAAATCCTAGGCGGACTAGGAATGTTAATCAGTCATAAAGTAATCAGCTGAAGACGCTACCTCATTAAAACAAAACATTTGTTTGAACTAGCCTAAACACTGACTAACCCTGGCTAGCCATTCTTACAAAAACTATTATTTCAAAAAAAAAATCTCGCTAAAACACAAGCCTTTGCAATAAATCCCTTTCTTTCTATTCTCTTGACCCTTCATCATAAAGCATTCAAGTAATTAAAGGGGAATGTGGAAATATGGTGATCAATAGGAGGATTGAAATTCCTAAGGAAAGGAAGAGGGGCATTGACATGACAATTGCTCTACATTCAAAACGATTACTCTCGGTTATAGCAAGAAAAGTCCAAGACGGCAAATTAGTACAGCTAATCATGATGGAAGCAAAATTAACAGAGGCTGACCGGGTTCGAAGCCAACATAACCAGTTAAACCTTATGGAAGAAAAACGGTTGAATGTTATATGTCACGGACAAGCTTATCAAAGGAAAATAAAAAGGCTTACAAAAAAGGTCAACCCTCATATTTACCAAAAGAAGGATTTAATGGTAAATAAGTTGCTTCCGGCCCAAAACAATAAAATTGGAAAATGGGCACTGAACTACGAAGGACCCTTTGTGGTCAAATGAGCTTTCTCAGAAGGGGCTCTTATCCTCGCCAATATGAATGGAAAAGAACTTCGACACCTAATCAACTCCGGTATGGTGAAGAAGTATTATGCTTGAAGACATTGCTCAAGACCCGTCAGGAATGAAAACCCGCAAAGGGCATCCCTGGGCAAAAGATAGGGTCCATATCCCTCGCTAGGATACGTCCTAGGCAAAAAGTAGAGGTAATAAAAAAAAAGTAAATAAACAAAAAAAAGAAACTAAGAGCAATGGTTACTTTAGTCGAAAACCGAAAAGGCGGCTAAGGTAACATTCTTCTAGAAGCAAGCAGTCTGCATGGTCTTCACTCTGAGCTCAGGCATCTCAACTGAAGCAATTAGGAGAACCAGGGGGCAGATATCATGGACATGACTGTTTAAGCCTATACAGTATAGCCAACCCTGACTACCCATTCTTCTAAATACCTTTTGTAATCCTTCTGTAAAAAAAAAAATAAAAATAAACTTTTGCTCATTTATCAATAAAATCCCCTTTTATTTCCTTTCTCTTGACCAAATATTATGGAAATGCCTCTTTATTGATAAATCATAAATATGCGCAAAGACCTTTAATCAAAGATCAAGCATGCATCTAAAAAAGGGAAGCATAAAAAAAAATAATAAAGGAATAAATGCCTGCTAGGATATTCTTAGGTAAAAACTAGGGTAGCTCTGCTAGATCGCAAACCCCAAAAAGAACGATCTAGGCAAAAGATAAGGCAAAAGCCCCCTAAGATATTCTAGGCAAAAATTAAGGCAGCCCGCTAGATCGAAAACCCGTAAAGGGCGGTCTAGGCAAAAGATAGGGCTAAAACTAAAAGGTGAGTAAAAGATGAGCCCATCATCATAAAGAAGGAGCCCATCGGCGTATTCATAAGAAGCCAACGGGAGAAGGCCAGTCACTTTCTAAATGCATCAAAAATAAATAAACATTAGATGGCATTTAGGACATTCACACACAAAGTAGTTGCATAATACGACTTTGTCAAAATCAAGAAAAATAATTTTCTTCAAACAAGAATAATAAACATGCATATAAGGAGGCTAGTCTCCATACTTGTGATTGAAAACAGGAGGCGCCAGAATCCAGTCTCCATATAAAAAACTAAACCGCGATGGAAAAAGGCGAAATCTGAACCACTTTAGCAAAATAAAGAGCTTCGAAGAAACTGGCTCCAATCGCCAACCTTCTACACCAACAAGAGGAGATACCTCAATAAGAAAAGACCAACGGAAAGGCCCGATAATCCTCAAGCGGATCCTGACCTACTCCAGAGGCAAAACAAAAAGATTACCTCACGACTCGAAGACATCACCGCATGAGTCATCAAGCACACTCATTAGAGAATCGCCGCCTCGAGGAGTCCATCAAAAAAAAAAAAAAAAAAAAAGATCACGCAAGAATCCATCAAAGAAAGCACAGAATCAAATCAACCAAATCACTAAGGTACAACAAAGAAGAAATAAGAGAAAAGCCTTTCATCCTCTAACAAAGACCACTGCAGAAAAAGGCCAAATAAAGATCCCCAAGAAAAGTATATCAAGAAAAGTCTACAAAAAGACAAAAAGAGGAAAACAAAAATTTCCATCTTCCAGCTCAAATAAAGAGCCTCACAAAAGTTAGAGCCAAGACTCCATCATAAAAATCAAACCAAGGATTTGATCCCCAAGAAGCAAAGAAAATTCCCCAAGGATCTCCAAAAAGAAAAGAGGAAGAGAAAAGATATCTTTCTCACCCAAAGATCAAGCCAATGTGCATAAAAGAAGCACATATGCAAAAGCTAAATCGCAAAAAAGAGAAATTGCAAGAAAAGGGTAGAAACCCATTCCCCAGCAAAATAAGAGCACAGGCAAAGCCAGTTCAAACAACAACAACTCATAAGAAGTCGAAAACTCCATTTCTCCCTTGGAGGGAAATTCAAAATAGATCTCCGGAATGAAATCAATCCCCCAGTGGATCATCAACAAACAAAATCCCCAGCGAGCCTACCAAATGAAGGCAAAACTACAAGTTTATATCCTCAGGGAATCACGTATAAATTCCCAAATACAGATATCCCCAGTGAAAAGCAAAGTCTTCACTTCCAACAGGCAAGCAGAAAGCCAATATCCCCAAGAAATGGGAAATTAACCTATAAGAGGTAATACAAGCACAAAGCTTTCAAAAAGTATCCACCTACTCAGAGGTATTATCAAGAACAAATATCCTCAAGTAGAACAACAGCCTATTTAGAGGCGAAAAACAACAAGTACAAAGCCTTCGCCACTACTGAAGCACCCGCCTAATCAAGAGGCAGAATCAATAAGAGAATTCACAATCCCCAGAGGATTCCCGCCTAAACAAGAGGCAACCAACAAAGAATCCCCGGTCAAGACCGGATGGCTAAAAGAAAAGCCAAAATCAAGAATCCCCGACCAAGACCGGACGGCTAAAAAGAAAGCCAAAAAACAAGAGTCCCCGGCAAAGCCGGATGACTAAAACGAGAAAAGTCAAAATCAAATTACTCCCCAGAGGCGCATGATAAAAAACAATAAGCCGCCGACAATAGAACCTTAGCAAGATTCAGGTTCACATCCGGTGGGGTGAAAAAATACACTAGAACCTTAGCAAGATTCAGGTTCACACCCGGTGGGGTGAAAAAATACACTAGAACCTTAGCAAGATTCAGGTTCACATCCGGTGGGGTGAAAAAATACACTAGAACCCTAGCAAGATTCAGGTTCACATCCGGTGGGGTGAAAAAATACACTAGAACCTTAGCAAGATTCAGGTTCACACCCGGTGGGGTGAAAAAATACACTAGAACCTTAGCGAGATTCAGGTTCACATCCGGTGGGGTGAAAAAATACACTAGAACCTTAGCAAGATTCGGGTTCACATCCGATGGGGTGAAAAAATACACTAGAACCTTAGCAAGATTCAGGTTCACATCCGGTGGGGTGAAAAAATACACTAGAACCTTAGCAAGATTCAGGATCACATCCGGTGGGGTGAAAAAATACACTAGAACCTTAGCAAGATTCAGGTTCACACCCGGTGGGGTGAAAAAATACACTAGAACCTTAGCAAGATTCAGGTTCACATCCGGTGGGGTGAAAAAATACACTAGAACCTTAGCAAGATTCAGGTTCACATCCGGTGGGGTGAAAAAATACACTAGAACCTTAGCAAGATTCAGGTTCACATCCGGTGGGGGTGAAAAAAAAAATACCAATAGAACCATGTCAAGATGCAGGTTCGCACCCAGTGGGGGTGTAAAAACCATTAGAGTCCGTCAAGATGCAGACTCGCACAATAGAGCCTTGTCAAGATGCAGGTTCGCACCCAGTGGGGGTGTAAAAACCACTAAAATCTGTCAAGATGCAGATTCGTACCAGGCGGAAGTAGGTACCCACAAAAGTCTAGTAAAAATACAGACTTATACCTGGTGAGGATAAGTACTCACCAGAGCCTTAGAAAAAGAAGGCTCAAACCAGATAGGGGTTAGTACCTATCAAAATATTTATCATCCGGAGGATCAGCAAGGAGCAGCATCAGAAAGATAGCCAGGCAAAAGGGTTAACTCCTTCCCCTACCAACTAATTTTGTCGGCATACTAAAACCAACAAATTAGTTAGGCAGGTGAAGGGGGGGCAGCTGTAGACCCCTAATTTTGCCCGGCCTCCCAAAATAAAAGCTAGAGGAACTTCACCCGAAGATGGAGTTCATCTGGCTTCCCAAAAATGATAAGGACCTCCTGCAACAAGACGGAGCTCACCCATTCACACAATAAAAGCCAAAAGAGACTTCCTACACAAAGACAAAAGCTCGCCCGACATCTTATTGGAGGCCAAGAAGACTCCCCATATGAAGATAAAGCTTCAACGGACACACATCGGCATCAATCTATGTCCGAAAAAGGAAAGGAAAGCTTCCCGGGGTCCCAGAACACGAAAACTGGACAAAACAGGCCGAGACCACGGTCCCAGAAGTGGGACGATCGTCCCAACTGCTATTTTACAGTTGGGACGCGCGTCCCGTATGTGGGACGGCCGTCCCAAACCCATTTTAAGTGGGACGGCTGTCCCGGCCTTCCTGGGGGTCCCGCTCTGTGTAATTTTGCCATTTGGGACGGCCATCCCAGTCCAGACGGCCGTCCCAACCCAGACGGCCGTCCCAAAGTGTGCCAGCTGCGAAAAACTATAAATAGGAGGCTCATTTGCCACTTTTTCACACCACAGACACTCCAGAGAGCTCTGAAACACTTTAGAGCACTTGTCTACTTCTCTCCCTCTCTCGAATAATCTTTCCGATTGCCTTAAATAGGTAACAATCGGTTAAGGAATTATATTCCGGCATTTGATTCTTCTTTAAATTTTTAGTGGAGTCGATCTTGTATTGGTGAGGAGAGACAGTGTAGAGAGAGGGGTTGCCAAAACGCATCCTCACAGTTCGAGATTCTCAATATAAAGCTTGCTACGGAGGTTCTTTTCAATTCCCTTCTCTTTTATTGTTTTATTTATTGTTTTATTGCTTTATTTAGCTTTATTTATATAAAATTATGTAGATAGTCATTTCAATATTATGCAATAAAATAGGGTAATCGCGTAATTTCTCAAAGTCTTTTCTTTAAACGAATTAATCTGTCATAGGGAACCCGAAAGGGGCGTTGTGGGGTGCTAACACCTTCCCCACACGTAACTAACTCCCTTACCCAACTCTGGTTATAACGGCCAAGTTGTTTATCTTATAAAATCAACGCCTTTCTTTCTTTTTTCCTTTTCCAATGTTTCTGGTCAAAATATTGGTGGCGACTCCATAAGAACCCTTTTTCGAAAATCTATATATTTTAAAACAAATACGCGAGTCTAAACCATCTTTTCGCGACCGCTCGCATAAACGTTCGAGACGTCCCCAGGACGTCGGAAAGGGACGGCGGCGACAATCCTTAATATCATGGCATTCTAAGAAACAAGCATGTGTAGCTTTATCTACCACTGAAGCTGAATATATTGCAGCTGGTAGTTGTTGTGCTCAAATTCTGTGGATGAAACAACAATTAGAGGATTATAGCATATATTTAAATGACATTCCATTAATGTGTGATAATACGAGTGCAATCAATCTAACTAAGAATCCAATAATGCACTCTAGGACTAAACATATTGAGATTAGACATCACTTTTTAAGAGATCATATCAGCAAAGGAAACTACAAAATAGAGTATGTAGACACTAAACGTCAATTAGCAGATATATTTACTAAGCCTCTACCCAAGGATAGATTCTATGATCTTAGAAGAGACTTAGGGATATTAGAAATAGCTTAAAATCTGCTTAATTTGACTGTTTCTGGATGATTGTTATGTTAAAATTCGTGGTGTAGCATGTTCATAGGTTATTATGCATATAAATCTCAAAAACTTGATATAGCCTCTAGAATAATCGATTACTGGAAGTGATAATCGATTATTTTCCCTCAAAACGTCCAAAACAGGGTATTCTCCTCTGGAATAATCGATTATTTCGTGAAATAATCGATTAAATTCCTCTGATAATCGATTAATTGCTGGAAATAATCGATTAAAGCTGTCTGATATAGAGATAATCAATGTATTTTCTTTTGTTATTGTCTTGATGTTGTAATGGATGAATGATTATGAAATAAAATATGATGCTTCTTTCATGCTATAATTGAGGGGGAGCTTTCTCTAACTTATGCATATTTTGAGGGGGAGCTCTTATGATTAATGTTGCAGAGTTCTTTTTGATTATAATCAAAATAGGGGGAGAAAAATTTAAAGCCTATGATTCAATATTAAATTTTATCTGGTATGTTTAATGTGTTTGTTAGTATGACGGATAAAACAGGTTATTACAAGGGCTTTAAAAAGATAATTTTGATCATCATCAAAAAGGGGAGATTGTTGAACATTCAAGGACTTGATGTTGCAAATAATGATCATGAAGAATGTTGATTTTGATGATGATCCAAGAGCTTAAAGACTTAGAGTATTGAAGATTGAAGATTGATGATTTACGTATTGTAATAACTCGTTTTAGTTTGATTGAGTCTCGTAATTATAGAATCTAAGATAGCCGGTACATAGTCCGTAACTTAGATGCTTCAAAATGCTCAAATTTATCATGCGGGCTCGGCTTTAATCGATTATATAGGTAAATAATCGATTAAAACAAGTGAGAAAACCACTTTCTATACAAAGTCACTGTTTTAATCGATTAAACAACAAAATAATCGATTATTTTGTACTTGTTCAGTATGAGATAATCGATTATTTCACCAAATAATCGATTAATCCAGAGAGGTTTGGGTTCTGTCGTATTTGGCTCTGTTTTAATCGATTATCTCTCCAAATAATCGATTATTTCAGTCTGTTTTTCATTTTAAATTTCAAATTAACCCTATTTTCGAAAACCCAATTACCAAGAACCCTAGTTTCGAAATCCCCTTTTTCTAAACCCTAATTTCCCTACTTAAACTCTTCTTTGGCACTCAGAAAATAAAGAACAACTCTTTCCATACAAAAGTTAAGTGCTGTGAGTGCCAGAGAACTGTTTGTTGCAAGGAAAGGGGGCTTTTGGAACCTGGTGTGGGCTAGAAGCGATAAGAATCACTAAGTGGAGTTCTTAGTGGATTGTGTGTTGTGCCGTCTCTGGGGAAAGTTGTTCTTCATCTCTTGTGGATTTCAAGAGAGGTGTTGTCTTTACTTTATCTCTTTGATTTGTAAACTGTTTGTAACAATTTGTTCTTAGTGACAGCGTTAATCCTCTTTTGAGTGATTAGCAACTGGACGTAGGGTCTTTTGATCCGAACCAGTATAAACCTACTGTGTAATCTTCTCTACTCTTCTCTATTTACATTTACGCAGTTTTTAATCGGTAAAATTTGGGGAAAATTTTGAAAACCTAATTTTTATTAAGAAACCAATTCACCCCCCCTCTTGGTTTTTGTCCGACCACGCGAACATTCCGCTGCGCGATTCTAACAAGAATGAAGAAACTAGAACAGTCAAACTCAATTATGATGCAGAAATCCCACTGCATAATGAGTTTCTTCACAAGCAAAAATACAAAAATGTCTCAAGAAAGAACGTCGAAAATCCCCACTAAAAATAACATGTTTCTCTCTTGAAAAGATCTCTATTGATTGCTTGAATGATTTCTAACAAATGTATATTTAAAACGTTGAAGGAAATTTGTTTATATAGAGATTTTTCTAATAAACTAGTTTAATTAATCGGTTAATTCGTGATTTAATCGATTAAAAAAATCTTGATTCTAACGATTTTAACTGATGAAAATATCATTTAATCGATTAAAATGTTCTACAACACTTTTTAGAAATATTTTAACTGATAAAAATGCGGTTTAATCGATTAAAATAGTTACCCAAAAATCCTTAAGTGATTTTAATCATTTAATTTGAAGTTTAATCGATTAAAAAACTCACAAAACATTTTCTAAAACTACTTAAGTGTTTTTAATTGATTAATTCAAAATGTATCAGTGTCGCTGTTGTAAAAAGTGGTCAAAGCGACACGATGGTTTTGATGACTCGCATTTAGTATAAAAATATGGTCATCGCTCTTAGGATGTCCGATAACCAAACTGCCCTTAAGAGCGAGGTTTTCATAAGAGGGTTCTGGAGTCACCACCAATGTTTTTACCATAAGCATTGGAAAAGGAAAATAAAAGAAGGCGTCGGTTTAAGAAAAACCAATTTTGATCATTATAACCAGAATTGGGTAAGAGAGTTAGTTACGTGTGGGGAAGGTATTAGCACCCCACAACGCCCCTTTCGGTTTCCTATGATGGAATAATCTTAAAAATAAAGACATAAAAATGATGTTTCTACCCTATTTATTCATTGTAGTATTTAAATGACTATCTATATGACTCTAATAACTTATGCACACAAAGGGAAACAGTAAAGGAAAGCGATAAAAGATATGAAGAAGAACCTCCGAAGCGAACTTTTATAAATCTTGAACTTGAGGATGATTTTTGGAAGTCCCCGCACTCTACAAAGACATTCCTCCCTCGAACAAAAATAAAAATTAAACTCCTCGAGTGTCAAAAGATCACTCGTACTCTGGAATAATGCTTAGAAGTCCCAAAAATAGGTCCTCTAGAGCATAGGAAGGTGTGAGGTGTGTGGAATGTGAGCAATGAGGCCCTATTTATAGGGAAACGTGCCAAGAAATCCGGACAGTTGTCTGGCTTAAGTGGACGACTGTCCATGGCCTAAAATGAGCATGGATGGTCGTCTGGTCTAAATGGATGGTCGTCCATGGCTTAGTGATAAGCATGGACAACCTTTTGGTCTACCTGGACGACCATCCGAGCCCTTTTGACAAAATTTTCGATTTTATTTTCTTATAAAACTCTTCTTATCCTAAATGGAACCTAGAAAATGCTACTAGGTACCTATTAAAGTCTTGACTATCTCTGAAACGGAGGCTTTCTGAACTTATTGTGAGGCGGGGTAAGATTTGGGGTCTACAACTGCCCCCCGTTCACCTGACTGACCGATTGTTGGCTATTGTACCAAGAGACCAGCCAACGGATGAAGAAGTTAACCTTCTTGCCAAGTCATCCTTCGGATGCTCCTCTGACACGATAGCTGACCCTCAGGATGATGAATGGTGGTGTTTTCTTCAAAATTGACCATAGGGTGTTCCCTTTGACCTTGTGGTGATGGGAACGAACCCCCTACCTGGTTTGCAGTCCACATCTTTGGGCTGGCCCCCAAGGTTTTATCTTTAACTCTATGGTTGATGGGTACGAACCCCTGTCTGGTTGTTGTAGCCTTGAGATGCTCCTTTGATGCGGTAGCTAACCCTGTATTTGATAAGTGGGAAACTCAGGATGCTCCTTTGATGCGGTAGCTAACCCTTTGGTTGATGAATGGGAAACCCTAGGATGCTCCTTTGAAGCGGTAGTTGACCCCGTGGTTGATGAGTGCGAACCCTCATAAGGTTTGGTGCCTCAGGATGCTTCTTTGATGCGGTAGCTGACCCTTCGGCTGATTAGTACGAAGACTCTGTCTTCCAGATGCCCCTTTTGCTACAGAGGCTAACCCTTTGGACGGTGAGTGTATTCAGGATGCTCCCATGCTGTGAAAGCTGAACCTTCAGACGGTAAAGGTAGATTGTGTCTTCAGGATAGTCCTTTGCTGCGGAGCTGATCCTTTTGATGGTGGATATTAAGATATTGTCTTCGAGATGCTCCTTTGCTACAAAGTTGATCCTTCGGACGATGAATGTAAATCTTGTCTTCAGGATACTCCTTTGCTGCGGAGATGATCCTTCTAACGGTGGATATGAAGATATTGTCTTTAGGATGCTCCTTTGCTAAGGAGCTGATCATTCGGATGATGAATGTAGTTTGATGGGTATGAACCCCTCATTGGGTTTGAGTCTTCTTTGTAAGGTTCTACCTTAGGATGCTCCTTCGACGAGGTAGCCGATCCCTTAGGATGCTCCTTCAATGAGGTAGCCGATCCTTCAATTTGCAAGATGCTCCTTCGGTGAGGTAGTCGATCCTTCGATTTGCAGGATGCTCTTTCGATGAGGTAGTCGATCCTTTGGTTGGAAGGATGCTTGTAGACCCCAAATCTTTCCCAACCTAGCAATAAATTCAGAAATCATCCGTTTCGGAGATGGTCAAGACTTTGATAAGTCCCTAGTATCGTTTTCTAGGTTCCATTTAAGATAGGGAGGGTTTTCTGAGAAAATAAAAATTGGAAATTTTATCAGGAACATCGGATGGTCGTCCAGGCTAGTGAGACGATCGTCCATGCCTATTTTGAGGCAATGGATGACCGTCCACTTGGACCAAACGGCCGTCCATGCCTACTTTCAGCCATGGACGACCGTCCATGCTTATTTTTGGCCATGGACGACCATTCACTTAAGCCAGAAGACCGTCCACTTTTCCTTGTGCGGTTCCCTATAAATAGAACCCCATTCCCCTCATTCCACACATTCTCACACCCTTCTCTCATCCTAAAAGCTCTCTTGAGCACTTTCCAGAGTTCGAGTAAGCTTTCTGATTTCCATTTAAGGTAGCAATCGGTTAAGGAAGTCTCCTTTTGAGACATCCGACACTCGGTGGGGAGGTATTTTCTCTTCTGCTAGTGAGGAGCGTGCTTGTAGAGCGAGGGGATTGCCAAAAAGCGTCCTCAAGTTTGAAGAACTAATAGAAAGCTCGCTTCGGAGGTTCATTTCCCTATTCTCTCTCTTTGACTGCTTTCCTTGTATGCATTAGATACTAGGATCATGTAGACATTTAAATTTTGCTAGTAGATAAAAAAAATAGGGTAAAAACATAGTTTCTTTCAGTCTTTATTTTATGAATTAGTCCATCATAGGGAACCCGAAAGGGGCGTTGTGGGGTGCTAACAAATTTCTGACACATAACTAACTCCCTTTCCCAACTCTGGTTGTAATGGCTAAAGTTGGTTTTTCTAAACCAACGCCTTCTTTGTTTCCTTTTTCGATGTTTATGTTAAAAATATCGATGGCGACTCTATAGAACCCTTTACGAAAACCTCGCTTTTAGGTTCAGCTTGGTTATTGGACAACCTAAAAACGTTGACCACTTCTTTAGAAAATGCGAGTCATCAAAACCATCAGGTCGCTCCGACCGCCTCTTTTGACGGCGACGACAGATGGCGACTCCACTGGGGAAGCTAGAGAGTTGATCCCATTCAGTGATGGACTAATTCAAATAATAATGATTTGAAATTATGCTTTTACCCTTCCTTGTATTTATAACATGTTTTATTCTATGACTTTAATAACTATTGTATGTTTATTTTCTGCAATTGTTTGAAATAATAAATGTACACAAACCTTTGCACGCAATAGTCCCTCTATACCCAAGGGCATGTGGGATAACCTTAGGGAGTGGGTGGCAGATACGATTTGCCGTAGTGATGGCCTTGTGCCCACCGGTATGGTCGGAAACAACCACTCAAGGTGATAACCTTCCTCTTTTGGCCTAAATACTGACAAGGCCCTAGTGCCATGCATGGTCTGAGGGCTGAGAGAGTGGGAACCTTATAATGGAGGCTCCTTAGGGGCCTGACCTTGGTGAGAACAATTAGAACCACCTTGAAAACGTACTTTTCTGCAGGATACCCCTACGTCGTGATAAAAACGTCGTCACTCGGTTCGTAGATGAGTGAATTGTTTGTGCATATGGTTGTTGCATTACATTAGCATAGAATAATCATACAATAGCAAAAACACCATAAAAAAAATCAAAATGCATAACCACCTTTATCTCGGACAGTCTACATTTTAGCTAGCTTGGTTTCAGGTTTTTTGTAAGCTAAGTAGCCACGTGGACCGACAAAAGAGATAAAGGGTTATTAAAGAAAAATATCAAATACATAAATAAGAGAAAATGGGCCCTTTTTCATGTTGTTAAGTATCAAATCCATAACATCCATATAGGTAGTTTCCCCTTTGTAAATAAAAAATATCTATATACAAAAAAAGCAAAAATCCAAACACTATCATGCACCATGTAGAAAATAAAACATGATAATGTTTAGGAGAAACAAAATACTTTCATGCATGCCCTCATTAAACATCATACTCATAACATGCATTTTTTTTTCTAGATAATGGAGGGGCCTAGTAATTGACAGTTGAAGAAAGTGGATATTCTACGATATCGTGTGGAGAAGATAGAATGGTTATGCACATTAATGCTGCCCGAGGTCCACTTCGACTTTGAAAAATCCTACGGACGAATTCTTAATCTTCTGAAGATTTGCGTAGATCCTATCTTTGTCAGGGTTTTGATCCATTTTTGGAGTTCCAGTCTGCATTGTTTTGAGTTTCCACAATTTGATCTGGTATCGACTTTGGAGGAATATGAAATCATGCTAAGATGGACCAAATCAGCCGGGGTCCATATCCGTCACGAAGCGTATATTCCTGTAACTAAAGTTGCCACCATCATCTAATTGCCACCTCATCAGCTGCCCTGGTGGGAAAAGGGAATATCCAAGGGTGGAAGGTTGCATTGCTAGAAGACCATTTGTCATCTTTGGCTGATAGGGCGAATTGGTCTTTCCTTAACAAAACCCTAGCTTTGATTGTGTTTGGGACCATATTATTTCCCTTTAACCTCGATACGGTAGATCATGCCACTATGAACGCCTTTTTCACCTGGGACGTACATTCAAAGAGTCCCTTGCCTGCACTTCTTGTCAACACCTTGCTTTCGGTAGAGTTTTATCATCGGAAGCAAGGGAGAACACTTAGATGTTGCTCTTCGTTGCTGTATGTATGGGGTATCACTCACTTCTATGCCTCAAGCCACATGGGAATTTTCCCCAATCCTTTGAGGAGCTTCCCGAATATCCCTCTCCGTCGTCGTCTAACTATGAAATGAAAAGTCCAGTTGGAACAATGGAATATTGGTCACATATCATGGACATGTCCTTGGTTCTGACCCGACCCTATTCTCATTTGATGCGGAGATTACTCGAGCATTCCACTGTTCGGCCTCAGGGGTTGCATAGCCTACTCCCCAAAGATAGCTATGAGACAACTCATGAGGACCCAAACCACACCATTGCGAGAAGAGCTTGGAGGGTTGTGTTTCTTTGGAGACCCCTGCAATCTTGAGGATGCACTTGCCATACGAGGGGCATGGGAGAGACCAGTCTATATGGGAATAGAAAGCTTGGAAAAGCTCGAGTGTCTGTCTCCAATGACTATGAGGAATGGAGAAGAAGCAGAAGGATGTCTCAACCATCTGCTCCACCCACCTCGTCATCAGTAAGTGAAGAGCTTCAAACACAAGTCAACACCTTAACAAGAAGGGTAGAGATCATGGGAGCCCAGTTGAGGGCCCTTGAGGAAAAAGAGCAGGAATCTACCCTCACCATCAACGGTCTATAAAGGCAGTGCAAGAAGAAAGGCCAAGAAATAGAACGTCTCAAGGATAAATGTGCTGACTTCTACGAGGAAATTATCCAAGCATCCAAAATTTCAAAAGTCAATCCAGATAATCAACTTGTCGCCGCCGTCCATTCCGACGTCTAGGGACATCTCGAACGTTTATGCGAGCGGTTGCAGAAAGATGGTTTAGACTCGCGTTTTATGTTTAAAATATGTTCATTGCTCCCGAGGTGCTCAACAACTGAACTATCCTCTAATAGAAGCAAGGTTTTCGAAAAAGGGGTTCTTTTGGAGTCGCCACCAATGTTTTGACCTTAAACATTGGAAAAGGAAAAAGATGTTGATTTTAATAAAAACCGCACTTGGCCATTATAACCAGAGTTGGGTAAGGGAGTTAGTTACATGTGGGGAAGGTGTTAGCACCCCACAACGCCCCTTTCGGGTTCCCTATGACGGATTAATTCATTTGAGTAAAGATTACAAGAAATTACGCTATTACCATATTTTATTCATACAACATTTAAATATGACTATCTACATGATTTTATTTACATTTCATATATAAAGCAATAAATAAAGCAGTAAAAGAGAAGAGATTTGAAAAGAACCTCCGTAGCAAGCTTTATATTGCAACTCTTTTATAATAAGGACGCGTTTCGGCAATCCCTCGCTCTACAACGACTCTCCTCACGAATACAGACTCGACTCGACTAAAATTTTATAGAAGAATCGAATGCCGTAATATAATTCCTTAACTGATTGTTACCTATTTAAGGCAATCAGAAAGATCATTCGAAGTAGGGAGAGAAGAAGACAAGTACTGGGAGTTGTCTGGAGTGTGGAAAATGAGCAAATGAGCCTCCTATTTATAGTTTTCGCAGCCTGGCTCCTTGGGACGACCGTCTGGGACTCAGAAAACAGGGATGAGCGTCTCAGGGAGTTGGGACGGCTGTCTGGACTTTGGGACGGCCGTCCCATTTGAATTTCTGGCTTGGGACGGGCGTCCCACCTTTGGGACGGGCGTCTCACTTGTCCTAGGAATTTTGGGACGGTCGTCCCACATTTGGGACGGCTGTCTCAACTTGTTCTGGCCTGTTTTTGTGTTCTGGGACCCTCGGGAAGCTTTCCTTGCTATTTTTGGACGTTGGTTGATGCCGATAGATGTCCATTGAAGCTTTATCTTCATATAGGAAGTCTTCTTGACCCTTATTGAGATGCCGGACGAACTTTTATCTTCGTTATAGGAGGTCTCTTTGGCCTTTATCGAGAAATCGGATGAACTCCGTGTTGTTGTAGGAGGTCTTCTTGGTTTTTATTGAGAAGTTGGGCGAACTTTATCTTCATGTGAAGTTTCCCTAGCTTTTATTTGAGAGACCGGGCAAAATTAGGGGTCTACACAACTCCAAGAAATGACTGACAAAATAGCACGCCTTGAGGCTGAATATGCAAAATAGATTAAACCAGGGGTGTTAATCGATTAACAGGGGTGTTAATCGATTAACAGGGGTGTTAATCGATTAAACCAGTGAATAGATACAGAAAATGGTTTTTCTCACTGTTTTAATCGATTATTTCACCAATTAATCGATTAAAGCCGAGCCACTTTGATAAATTTGAGCTTTTTGAAGCTTCTAAGGTGCAGACTATGTACCGGCTATCTCAAACTCTAATATTACAGACTCAATCTAATCAAAACAGAGTTATTACACTATAAAACAAGTCTTCAACTCTTCTAAGTCTTGTGTTCTTGAATCATCATCAAAATCAACAAGCTTCATGTCCATCAAGTTCAACATCAAGTCCTTGAATGTTTCAACAATAATTACCACATCCGCAAAAAGTGTTGATGTGTTCCCTATCATTTGTCATAGTAGGGACCAGTCAGATAATTAATGAACATGGATGTGGTTTCTTGGTCGGATAGAGAAGGTTCTACTTGTGCTGCTAATTCCCTCCATTGTTGGGCATATGCCTTAAAGGATTCGTCGTCTTTCTTGCTTAGTAATTGTAAATCTGCTCTCTCTGGGGTCAGATCAATATTATATTTATAACAATGAAGAAAAGCATCCGCCAGATGTCTCCAGGTTTGGACTTGCCCTCCTTCCAATTACATATTCCAATTTAAGGATGACTCAGCTAGGCTCTCCTGAAAGCAATGGATCAGGAGTTTCTCATTGTCAGCATATTCAGCCATCTTACGGCAGTACATTGTGAGATGGCTTTTGGGACAAGTTATTTCCATGTACTTTGGGAAATCTGGACTTTTGAATTTGTTGGGGAATTGGATGTTTTTAATGAGGCCCATATCAACCGCCTCTTTAACATCAAAGTTATGCCCTTCCATGGCTCTCAACCTCTCCTCAAGGGCAGTAATTTGTTGTTTCGATATTTTCAGAGTATGAATATGTACTGCCCTTGTATCAGATTGGGCGTGTTCGACGTTAGGTTCCTCTTCCACTTCTTGGTGAGAGGCTTGTCCACTCTGAGAACCCTCCTTGTGGAGACTTTGTTGACGCATCATTTCCATCATTTGAGCCATTTGCTCTTTCAGCGTATTAAGCTCAGTGGTGAGCTTTCGGTTTTGTTCTTCTAATTGCTCCATCTTTTTAGCTTTTTGAGTACGAGTGAGGATGGGCGGAAGACCAGCCACTTTCTAAATGATTTAAAGATTTTTATTATTGTTTTATTTTTATTATGAATGATCAGTGTGGGGTAGATATGTCTTAGACCATAGCTTTGGTATTTTCCTAAAAGCTTATGCTTTAGGGAGTACCATACCCACCTTGGTGTGATGGTTCCCTTTTTTCAAAGGTTACCATCATACCTTAGCGCACTTATCTCTTCTAGGAAGGTTATAAACGCACTTGGGTCTCTTTCACTATTATCTAAGAATATCTAACGCATCCTAAAATGAATGTGTTTATACATGCACTACAAAATTACTTTTTATGACGACAAATATTGAAAGTGAGATAACTTTTGATTGGAATGTCCGATTTGGACGCACAACATATCAAAAAGAAGAGAAAAAGGTGAAGAACCAAATTGCAAATTCCTGAAGGGGATTTGGCCCAGTAATTTTCCCAATAAACGCTCCTAAGACCCATTTTTTGAGAGATTTATTAAAATGATGTGTATGCATGCTGCATTTATTTTCTCTCTTGGTTTTTTCTTATGAAATGATTTTGTATGAATGATACGACTTTGGAAAGAATCTTTTTATTGTAAGAGGTATTTTTATTGGTTTAAATTGTTTTTATATTTTTTATAACCCTTTATCTCTTCTGTTGGTCAACGTGGCTACTTAGCTTGCAAAGAACCTGGAGTCAGGCTAGCTTAAATGAAGACTGTCCGAGATAAAGTTGATTTATTCTTATCACTTTTATGGTTTTTTAGAATTTTTACTATTTTTGTTTGTTGTATGATTACCCTATGCCAATGCATCAATACAAATGCAACAAACAAATGCACACATAATTCACTCATCCATGAGCAGAGCCACGCTATTTTCGAGGTAGGGTTTTCCTGCAGAAATGTGCTTGGTTTAGGCGGTTCTAAACTGTTCTCACCAAGGCCAAAGGTCCCCAAGGTGCCCCCATTATAGGGACCTCTCAATCTCTCAGTCTTCGGATCATGCACGGAACTCTATGCCAACATCCTTGGACCAAAAGAAGAGAGTTATCACCTTGAGTTGGTGGTTTTCCGACAACGGTTGTAGCCCCGTGTGCCAACAAGCCGGTCGTATCTGCCACCCACTCCCTATAGGTATTCACTCTTGCCCCCGGGTATAGAGGGACTGTAGTGTGCAAGGGTTTTTGTGTACAATTTATATTTCAGACAATTTGCAGAAAATAATCATACAGCAGTTATTAAAGCCATACAATAAAACATACAAAGGAGGGTAAAGGCGTAATTTCAAATCTTTACTTAGTTTGAATTTATCCGTCACTAAATGGGATCAACTCTCTAGCTTCCCCAGTGGAGTCGCCATCTGTCGCCGCTGTCCGTTCCGACGTCTAGGGACATCTCGAACGTTTATGCGAGTGGTCGCGAAAAGATGGTTTAGACTCGCGTTTATTTAAAAATGTGTTCATTGCTCCCGAGGTGCTCAACAACTGAACTATCCTCTAATAAAAGCAAGGTTTTCGTAAAAAGGGTTCTTATGGAGTCACCACCAATGTTTTGACCGTAAACATTGGAAAAGGATAAAAAGGCGTTGATTTTAAGAAAAACCAAACTTGGTCATTATAACAAGAGTTAGGTAAGGGAGTTAGTTACGCGTGGGGAAGGTGTTAGCACCCCCAGGACGCCCCTTCCGGGTTCCCTATGACGGATTAATTCATAAAGTAAAGATTAAGAGAAATTACGCTATTACCCTATTTTATTATACAATATTAAAAAATGGTTATCTAGATGATTCTATTTTCTATTGCATACATAAAGCAGTAAATAAAGCAATAAAAGAGAAGAGAAGTGAAAAGAACCTCCGTAGCAAGCTTTTTATTATAACTCTTCAACTGTGAGGATGCGTTTTGGCAATCCCCCGCACTACAAGGACTCTCCTCCCCGAATACAAGACTGACTCTACCAAAATTCTAAGAAGAATCGAATGCCGGAAGAAACTTCCTTAACCGATTGTTACCTTATAGGCAATCGGAGAGTTCATTCGAAAGGGGGAGAGAAGAGAAGAGTGAGGTGTCTCTAAAAACGCTCAAATGAGCTCCTATTTATAGTTTTTTCATCCTGGCAGCTCGGGACGACTGTCTGCAGAGGTTGGGACGGCCGTCCCAAGTGCCAAATTTGAGTGAGACGCGCGTCTCACATGTGGGACGGCTGTCCTGGCTTCTGGGATGGCTGTCTCGAGTGTTTTGGCCAAATTTTGTGTTCTGGGACTCCCGGGAAGCTTTCCTTTCTTTAGACGGAAGCCGATTGATGCCGATAGACGTCCACCAAAGCTTCATCTTCAGATACAAAGTCTTCTGGTCTTTATTGAGAGGTCGGGCAAAATTAGGGGTCTACAAGGGTTACAAAATAAAGTCTGATAGGATTTCCTAAACAAAAACAAAAAGGAACCTAGACAAAAGATAGGACCAAAACACAATATCATAGTTCGAAAACCCAAAGGACGATCTAGGGAAATCAACCAGCCATAAAAAGCAATGAAAATAAGCTAAGGCGCAAATACAAAAAAAAAAAAAGGAAATGTTTGCTTAGACAAAAAGCTTAAACACCTAGGCCTAACCTTAGCCAACCATTCTTACAAAAACCTTTTTCTAAATAAAATGGTCCGTCTAAATCAGCGAAGTCGGATGACCATTACCAAAGGATCAAAATCAAAGAAGCCCCAGCAACAAACAAGTTGGATGAACACCAACAAAATCTTCGGCAAGGACCGGACGACCATTCCTAGAAAAGACAAAAACAAAAGAATGCATCTCGACGCTCGGCGCATGAGCCACCCGAGCAGTAAGCCGCCACCACCACCAGTCCTACGCAGTGGACTGTACCAGCCTGATAGGGGGCTTGCGCATGCGGTGCGCCTAATCTGCGCTCGAGCCGGATCAGTAAGTCGCAACTACCAGCCTGATGGGGGGTTCATACTCATCCAGTCCGACGCATAGTGGACTGCAACTACCAGCCTGATGGGGGGTTCATACTCATCCAATCCTACGCACAGTGGACTGTAACTACCAGCCTGATGGGGGGTTTATACCCATCAACCGAAGGATCGGCTACCGGTAGAAGGAGTATCCTGAGGTTCTACCATGTGTCAACCGAAGGGATCGACTACCATCAGAAGGAGTATCCTGGAGGTGCACAACACACTTTTCCCTTGAAGATCAACCGCCGCAAGACAGGACGTCTGAAGGGTAACTGTAAGAATTAATGGTTGAGTTCAAGAGGGGGGTGAATTGAACTTTTGAAATCTTTTTCGAAAAACACTCTTTCTTTTGGAAGAATGGTTAATCTTTATCCAATCTTTTATTATGCAGATTTGGTCTTAAACAAAGCAAGAATATAAGCAAGAATTGAAAAGATATGAAAGCAGAAATTCAACACAAGAGTTTATACTGGTTCACTCTTTCCCAGAGCTACATCCAGTTCTTGACAAATCTGCCAAGTTCCACTAATTCCAAGTGAAAAATACAAACCAGTAGATATACACCAATCTACCCCAAGAACTATCTTACAACACCACAAGATAAACTCTTGAATTAACCACCCAGTAACCAAACCCAGTTACTGTAACCAGTGCAGATTCAAACCCAATCTACACAATTAACCTTTGTACAAGTGTATGAAAAGAATAAACCTAGACTGCAGCTTTAACAATATAGAAGTCCATAAGCAATTTTTCTAACTTAGAACTTTCTCTCTTGATGATCTTTCAACAATCTTGATCTAAACTCCTTATGATATGAAAAGTTTATGAATGCTCAGAGAAAGGCACAAATATGAGAGCTCTAAGATTGCTTTCAATGATTTTCCAAATTTTGTTCTCAAAAGAGAAATCAAAACTGTATTTATAGAGTAAAAGAGAGAAATTGATAGATTCAATCGATTAAAATGACGTTTCAATCGATTGATTTCATTTAAAACTAATTCAATCGGTTGTTTCGAGTTTTCAATGGATTGAAATAGTTTAGAAAAAATGGTAGCTCTCTGTTTCAACAGATTAAAATATATTTCAACATTTTGAAATCTTGTGATACCTTAGAATGAAAAAATGATCTCTCTGTTTCAACAGATTAAAACTTATTTCAACAGATTGAAATCCTGTGATGCTTCAAAGTGAAAAATAACATCTCTCTGTTTCAACAGATTGAACTTGATTTCAACAGATTAAAATTGCGAAACCTTTAATATGGAAAAATCATTAAGAACATTTTAACCTGTTGATTCTGCAATTCAATGAATTAAAATTTTGACAACATATGAACATTTCCTATTTTAAGTGATTTTAACAGATTGAAACTTCTTTTTAACAAATTAAAAAACTCAGTTTGTTCTTTTAATGCTTAAAGGTTGGTTTTTCATGCAGTAAAATAAGTTCAATGAGATGCATCATTTAAAGGTGCTTATCACAAGATCTATTGAACTATCAAGAGATTAAATTCTAAACCTATAACCTATTCACCTACACACCCACAAACTAAACTCTATAAATCTATATGTCTTCATCAAATCCAACAAGTGCTTCAGTAACCGGGAAAGAGGGTCAACTCCTTTACCCTCCAGTCGATCTTCTTGGCATGACAGGCCAACAGTCAACTAGTCAAGTAAAGGGGGGTAGTTGTAGACCCCAAATCTTGCCCGGCCTCATAATAAAGACCAGAAGACCTCCTATTCAAAGATGGATGAAGCCTAAGAAGCCACTAGGAGAGACTATTAGGCCCCATAATAGGATAGGAAGGATTTTCTGCATTAAAATAAGGATTTTTGCCTTCAGTGATCGAGACCACCGTCTCGCTTTTCAGGACCGCCGTCTCACCATTGCAGCAAGTCGAGACCATCGTCTCGTTTGGCGAGACGACCGTCTCGCCACTTGCGAATGGCGAGACCCCCTCCCGTTTGGCGAGAAGGCCTTCTCGTTTCTGGAAAAGTCGATACCGCTGTCTTGCCAAACGAGACGGTGGTCTCGCCACTTTTGCAAGCCGAGATGGTCGTCCCGAATGGCGAGACGGCCGTCTCGACCTGACAGGCGCGAATCCCTATAAATAGTGAGCGCTCCCCCCCTCATTTCACACAGTTCTTCCACTTTACCTTCTACAACTTCTTCAAATTCTCTTCCTAGAGTCCCTCCGAAGCATTTCCAGAGTTTCTGAGAGTTTTCGAGAGTTTTTTATAGCGTTTCGAGAGAGTTTTCGGCGTTGTAAAGAGCGAAGGCTGCCAAAACGCACCCTACTTTTCAAGAGTATTAATTAAAAAGCTTACTTCAGAGGTTTCTTCACTCTTCCTCTCTTTTACTGTCTTTATTTTTATGATTAAATTGCATAATAGACATTAGGGTCATGTAGTCGTTATTTTAATTCCGTAAATAAAAGGGTAAAAACGTCATTTCAAAAGTTTATTTATAAAATAGTTGGCCTATCATAGGGAACCCGAAAGGGGCGTCGTAAGGGAACTAACACTTCCCTTACACGTAACTAACTCCCATACCTTGTAAGAATTAATGGTTGAGTTCAAGAGGGGGGATGAATTGAACTTTAGAAATCTTTTTTGAAAAACACCCTTTCTTGTGGAAGAATGATTAATCTTTATCCAATCTTTTATTAGGCAGATTTGGTTTTAAACAAAGCAAGAATATAAACCAGAAATGAAAAGAGATGAAAGCAAAAATACAACACAAGAGTTTATACTGGTTCACTCTTTCTAAGAGCTACATCCAGTTCTTGACAAATCTGCCAAGTTCCACTAATACCAAGTGTCGCCGCCGTCCGTTCTGACGTCTAGGGACATCTCGAATGTTTATGCGAGCGGTCGTGAAAAGATGGTTTAGACTCGCGTTTTATGTTAAAATATGATCATTGCTTCCGAGGTGCTCAACAACTGAACTATCCTCTAATAAAAGCAAGGTTTTCGAAAAGGGGTTCTTATGGAGTCGCCACCAATGTTTTGACCGTAAACATTGGAAAAGGATAAAAAGGCGTTGATTTTAATAAAAACCAAACTTGGCCATTATAGCCAGAGTTGGGTAAGGGAGTTAGTTACGTGTGGGGAAGGTGTTAGCACCCCACAACGCCCCTTTCGGGTTCCCTATGACGGATTAATTCATTTAAGTGAAGATTACGAGAAATTAAGCGATTACCCTATTTTATTCATATCATATTAAAAATGACTATCTACATGACTTTATTTCATATTGCATACATAAAGCAATAAATAAAGCAGTAAAGGAGAAGAGAAATGAAAAGAACCTCCGTAGCAAGCTTTGTATTACGAATCTTTAATTTTGAGGATGCGTTTTGGCAATCCCCCGCTCTACAACGACTCTCCTCCCCGAATACAAGATCGACTCGACTAAATTTTTACAGAAGAATCGAATGCTGGAATACAATTCCTTAACTGATTGTTACCTTATTAAGGCAATAAGAGAGTTCATTCGAAGTAGGAAGAGAAGACAAGTACTTGGAGTTGTCTGGGGTGTGAAAAAGTGGCAAATGAGCCTCCTATTTATAGTTTTCGCGGCCTAGCAGCTTGGGACGGCCGTTCGGGGCTTGGAAATCAAGGATGAGCGTCTGGAGAAGTTGGGACGGCCGTCTGGGATTTGGGACGACCGTCCCATTCAAATTTGGGGCCTGAGACGTGCGTCTCAACTTTGGGACGGGCGTCCCACTTGGCAAGGGCAGTTTGGGACGGCCGTCTCACATTTGGGATGGCCGTCTCAACTTGTTTTGGCCAGCTTTTGTGTTCTGGGACCCTCGGGAAGCTTTCCTTTCTTGATTCGGACGTCGATTGATGCCGATGATCGTCTATTGAAGCTTTATCTTCATATAGGGAGTCTTTTTGGCCTATATTGAGATGCCGGACAAGCTTTATCTTGTTATAGGAAGTCTCCTTTGCCTTTATTGAGAGGTCGGGCGAACTTTATCTTGTTTATGGGAAGTCTCCTTAGCCTTTATTGAGAGGCCGGGCAAAATTAGGGGTCTACAGCTGCCCCCCTTCACCTGCCTGGCTAATTTGTTGGCTTAATATGTCGACAAAATTAGTTGCTAGGGGAAGGAGTTAACCCTTTTGCCCGGTTATCCTTCAGATGCTCCTTTGCTAATCCTCCGAATGATAAATATTTTTTGATAGGTACCAACCCCTATCTGGTTTTGAGCCTTACTTTATAAGGCTCTGGTGAGTACTTACCATCACCAGGCCTGAGTCTGTATTTCACTAGACTCTTGTGGGTACCTACCCCCACTAGGTATGAATCTTGCTCTTTGCTAGATTCTGAACCATATTCCATAAGGTTCTTGTGGGTACCTACCCCCACTTGGTATGAACCTTGTTCTACAAGGTTTTGGTGAGTACCTACCCTCACTTGGTACGAGTTCGCATTTTGCTAAACTCTTGTGGGTACTTACTTCCAAGGTGCTCAACACTTGAACTATCCTTTAACAGAAGCAAGGTATTTGCAACCCATTTTTTGTAATGCTCTGGTGAGTATTTTACTCTACCTGATGCATTTTGCTAAGTTTTGATGAGTACCTACCCTCATCCGGTACAAACCTTATTTTATAAGGCTCTGGTGGGTACCTACCCCCACCTGGTATGAATCTGCATTTTTGCTAGATTCTGATGAGTACCTACCCTCATCCGGTATAAAACTTATTTTATAAGGCTTTTGCTAGTACGAACCCTATTCTATAGGGCTCTGGTGAGTACCTACCCTCACCTGGTATGAACCCTATTTTATAAGGCTCTTGTGGGTACCTACCCCCACCCGGTACGAACCCTATTTTATAAGGCTCTTGTGGGTACCTACCCCCACCTGGTACGAACTCTATTCTATAAGGCTCTTGTGGGTACCTACCCCCACCTGGTACGAACCCTATTCTATAAGGCTCTTGTGGGTACCTACCCCCACCTGGTACGAACCCTATTCTATAAGGCTCTTGTGGGTACCTACCCCCACCTGGTACGAACCCTATTCTATAAGGCTCTTGTGGGTACCTACCCTCACCTGGTACGAACCCTATTCTATAAGGCTCTTGTGGGTACCTACCCCCACCTGGTACAAACCCTATTCTATAAGGCTCTCGTGGGTACCTACCCCCACCTGGTACGAACCCTATTCTATAAGGCTCTTGTGGGTACCTACCCCCATTTGGTACGAACCCTATTCTATAAGGCTCTTGGGATGCTCTTTTTTGGCATTCAGATTGATGAGTACAAACCCTCATCCGGTTTTTGGAGATGTGTTGGCGGCTTATTGTCTTTGATCATGCGCCTATTCCATGGGGAATGATTTTTCTTTTTGACTTTTCTTTTTTAGTCATCCAATTTTACCGGGGATTTCTTTGTTTTTGGCTTTTCTTTTTAGCCATCCGGTCTTTTCCGAGGATTCTTTGGGTTTCGACTTTTCCTTTTAGCCACTCGGTCTTGCCGGGGATTCCTTGTTGGTTGCCTCTTATTTTAGGCAAGAATCTCCTGGGGATTTGTGGTTTTTTTATTGTGCCTCTTGTTTTTAGGCATGTGCTCTAGCAATGATGAAGACTTTACTGTTTTTTGCCTCTGAATAGGCCGATGTTCTGCTTGAGGATATTTGCTCTTGATAATACCTCTGAGTAGGCAGATGCTTTATTGGAAGCTTTGTGCTTTGGACTTGTATTGCCTCTTATGTAGGTTGATTTCCAGTTTCTTGGGGATATCGGTTTTTTTTTGCTTGCCTTAGGCAGAGGCTTTCTTGGGAGTGAAGGCTTTGCATTTCACTGGGGATATCCATATTGGGCGTTATAGGTGATTAACTCCCTGAGGATATGAATTTGTAGTTTGCATTTGCTGGTAAGCTCACTGGGGATTTTTCTTTTTGATGATCCACCAGGGATTTGATCATTTTTCCAGAAATCTATTTTGAATTGCCCCCTAGGGAGGAATGGAGTTTTTTTGACTCCTTTGTTGGATGTTGTTGTTTGAGCTGGCTTTGCCTATGCTCTTATTCCTGCTGGGGAATGGGTTTTTACCTTTTTCTCGCGATTTGTATCTCTTTTTCGCGATTTGGCTTTTACATATGTGCGCCTTTTGGGCACATTGGCTTTTTTTTTTGTTGGATGAAAAGATTTCTTTTTTCCTCTTTTCTTTTTGGCAATCCCTAGGAAATTTTTTTTCTTGGGGATCCAATCTTTGATTTGTTTTTTTATGATGGAATCTTGAGCTCCTGACTTTGCGAGGCTCTTTATTGAGCGGAATGAAGAAATTTTCTTCTTTTTCTCTTTTTTGGAGATTCGACGAGGAGTTTGTTAGCTTCCTGGGAATCCAGCTTTGATGATGGAGTCTTGGCTCCTGGTCTTGTGAAGCTCCTATTTGAGTTGTGTAGACCCCTAATTTTTCCCGGTCTCTCATTAAAGGCTAAAGAGACTTCCTACAACAAAGACAAAGCTCGTCTGACATCTCAATAAAGGCCAAGAAGACTTCCTATATGAAGATAAAGCTTTAACGGGCGTTTATCGGCATCAAACGACGTCCGAATAAAGAAAGGAAAGCTTCCCAGGGGTCCCAGAACACAAAGGCTGGCCAAAACAGGTCGAGACGGCCGTCCCAACCTTCCCTGGCCAAGTGGGACGGCCGTCCCAAGTGGGACTGCCAGTCCCAGGTTTCAGGTGGTCTCAGCCTTTGTAAAAGAGGCAGTTGGGACGACCGTCCCAACCCAGACGGCCGTCCCAACCCAGAGGGCGTCCCAAATGTGCAGGCAGCAAAAAAACTGTAAATAGGAGGCTCATTTGCCACTGTTTCAGACACCAGACAACTCCCAGTACTTGTCTATCCTCCTCCCTCTTCGAATGAACTCTCTGATTGCCTTGATAAGGTAACAATCAGTTAAGGAATCATATTCCAGCATTCGATTCTTCTGTAAAATTGAGTCGAGTCGATCTTGTATTTGGAGAGGAGAGTCTTTGTAGAGCGAAGGATTGCCAAAACGCATCCTCACGATTAAAGATTCGTAATACAAAGCTTGCTACGGAGGTTCTGTTCAATTCTCTCCTCTTTTACTGCTTTATTTATTGCTTTTTGTATGCAATAAGAAATAAAGTCATGTAGATAGCCATTTTTAACATTATGCAATAAAATAGGGTAATCGCGTAATTTCTCATAATCTTCACTTAAATGAATTAATCCGTCATAGGGAACCCGAAAGGGGCGTTGTGGGGTGCTAACACCTTCCCCACACGTAACTAACTCCCTTACCTAACTCTGGTTATAATGGCCAAGTTTGGTTTCTAATAAAATCAACGCCTTTTTATCCTTTTCCAATGTTTACGGTCAAAACATTGGTGGCGACTCCATAAGAACCCCTTTTCGAAAACCTTGCTTTTATTAGAGGATAGTTCAGTTGTTGAACACCTCGGAAGCAATGAACATAATTTTAACATAAAACGCGAGTCTAAACCATCTTTTCGCGACCGCTCGCATAAACGTTCGAGATGTCCCTGGACGTCGGAACGGACGGTGGCGACAGATGGCGACTCCACTGGGGAAGCTAGAGAGTTGATCCCATTTAGTGACGGATAAATTCAAACTAAGTAAAGATTTGAAATTACGCCTTTACCCTCTTCCGTATTTTTATTGTATGGCTTTAATAACTGTTGTATGATTGTTTTCTGCAAATTGTCTGAAATATAAATTGCACACAAAAACCCTTGCACACAACAATCCCTCTATACTCGGGGGCAAGAGTGAATACCTATAGGGAGTGGGTGGCAGATACGACCGGCTTGTTGGCACACGGGGCTACAACCATTGTCGGAAACCACCAACTCAAGGTGATAACTCTCTTCTTTTGGTCTAAGGATGTCGACACGGAATTCTGTGCATGACCCGAGGACTGAGATATTGAGAGGTCCCTATAATGGGGGCACCTTGGGAACCTTTGGCCTTGGTGAGAACAGTTTAGAACCACCTAAACCAAGCACGTTTCTGCAGGAAAACCCTACCTCGTGATTAAATAAGCGTGGCTCTGCTCGTGGATGTATGAATTGTGTGTGCATTTGTTTGCTGCATTTGTATTGATGCATTAGCATATGGTAATCATACAACAAACAAAATAGTGAAAAACCCTAAAAATCATAAAAGTGATAAGATAAACCACTTTATCTCGGACAGTCTTCAGTTAAGCTAGCCTGGTTTCAGGTTCTTTGTAAGCTAAGTAGCCACGTTGACCGACAGAAGAGATAAAGGGTCATAAAAAAATATAAAAACGATTGAAAGTCATAAAAATTCCTTTTTATAATAAAAAGATTCTTGGCAAAGTCGTATCATTCATACCACATCATCCAATAAGTGTTAAAAATAGAGAGAAAATAAATGCACTAAGAAAAGTATGCATGCACATCATTTTAATAAACCTCCAAAAAATGGGTCTTAGGAGCATTTTTTGGGAAAATTACTGGGCCAAATCCCCTTTGGGCATTTGCAACTTGGTTCTTCACCCTTTTCTCTTCGTTTTGACATGTTGTGCGTCCAAATTGGACAACCCAGTCAAAAGTTATTCCACTTTCAATATCTGCTGTCATAAAAAATATTTTTGTAGTGCATGCATAAAGCACATTCATTCTAGGATGCATTAGATATCCTTAGGCAATAGCGAAAGAGACCCAAGTGCGTTTATCACCTTCCGAGAAAGAGATAAGTGCGCTAAGGTATGTTGGCAACCTTTGAAAAAAGGAAGTTAACACATTAAGATGGGTATGGTACCCTTAAAACATAGGCTTTTGAGAAGATACCAAAGCTATTGTCTAAGACATATCTATCTCACACTAATCATTTAAAATAAAAAGCTATAATAAAAATCTTTAAATCATTTAGAAAGTGGCTGGTCTTCTACCTGTTCTCACTCGCGCTCAAAAAGCCAAGAAGATGGAGAAATTAGAGGAGCAGAACCGCATGCTCACCGCTGAGCTTAATGCCATAAAGGAGCAGGTGCCACAATTAAGGGAGTGGTTAGAGAAACAAAACCACAGGCTCACCACTGAGCTTAACTTCGTAAAAGAGCAGATAGCGTATTTAATGGAACTAATACGCCAACAATGTCTCTACAATGAGGTTTCCAAACAACAAATTTCTGCCATAGAAGAGAAATTAAGGGCATTAGAGGGATACAACTTTGATGTAAAGGAGGTAACCGATGTCAAAAATACTCGATTCCCTCCCAAGTTTAAGAAATCCCACATATCATTCAAGAAGTCTTTTGGCAAGAAGAAAGAGGGGAGCGTAAATGCCATCAACCTCACTACCCCTTCTTCCTCTTCACAACCATCTAGGCAGTCACGCAGATAAGAGAAGAAATTCACTCCAATTCCAACCTCCTATGGAAGTCTGCTGCAAGAATTGATAAAGGACCAACTCCTAGCATATGTCCCTCCAAAGAAAATGGAGCCACCATACCCAGAATGGTACAAGCCTAATGAGAACTGTGATTACCATTCAGGCGCTCCTGGGCATTCTGGGGAGAATTGTATGGCCTTGAAGTATAAGGTCCAAGATTTGTTGAATGCTGGGTGGATCACCTTCAATGCTCCCGACCCTTAGGTCCTTAGATGGATGACACGCCTCTGTCACAACCAGAATAGTGAGCCTGGGTAGAGAAGGCCATCTAACTAGGGCTCCCCATTTTGTGCATCTTTTGGTTAAAAGAAATAAAAAATAATAATCAAAAGCTTCCGATGCATCTCTCGCGGTCTCTGCCCGTGGCCACGAGATCTTTTGATTAAAGGGACTCTGTATATATTTCTCTTTTCATCAATACAATGAGGCATTTTTCATAATATTCATATGCTTCTCATTCTTTTCTCTCTCATTCCAAAATAATTAAATAAAATCTACACCCAAATATAGACCATATAAACAGTCATGTCTGTGATTGAAAACTCTCTGTGGGATCTGAAAGCCGAAGGTGAATGGATTGAGTCAAATAGTGAGGAGGGGACCATTTCCCCGGACATGCAAAGACTGTTGGAGAAAAGAAGCTTAATTGATACAACCCCATAAGAAAAAACTGAGGCCATTAATTTGGGACAAGGAGATAATAAGAAAGAAGTAAACATTATCACCCAAATTGATAATATCAGGGAAGAGGCAATAACACCTTTGCGCTTATTCATGCCTAGTCCTTTCCCTTATACATCGGATAAAGCTGTACTATGGATATGCACAAAAGAATTGTCCGTCAATGAAGATATCTCCAATATAGCCAACATTGGGGGTAGGACGATAAGCAAAAAATTTACTCATCCAAGGAGCTACAAGATAATGCTCCTAAAAACAAAGGAAAAATAAAGAAATCGAAGAGGAAAAGGAAAAAAGAATCCAAGGGGAAGTTTAAGTAGACCTTGGATTCACGGTGCTAGGGCAGTTTCTTCAACGCTCCACCGAAAAATCAAATTCGTGGTAGGCGACAAGTTGATCATGGTTCAAGCTAAAGACTACATTCGAATCAGCAAACCGTCCACCATACCTTAAATGGATGCGGCCGAAGAAGACATTTGAAAATATGGAAAGACTTCCTAGCAATTTAAAAGTGGCCCATATAATGAAGAGATATGGATACAGCCCAGACAAGGGCTTGGAAAGGATGCTAAAAAAAAATAAGAAAGCCACCAGGTTTTAAGGATAACCTTTTAAAGAACAACCCTACAAAAGGACAAGTCGTACGATGAAAAGGGAAGTCTCCCCTCCATACCTTAAAGATGATCTCCCGAAAAAGAGGGATATTAACATCAAGGGTAGCGTCAGTCATTAGATGTCCTTCTTCTAATTTTAAGGCACGTAAACCCAATGACTATTAGAGATCACTCCTCGGGGTGTGCCCGACCCCCGAGCATCTCTAGGGCACACATTTTCCCTGAAATTACAAAAGAATGTTATTCTTACTATCTGCTTCTCTTCCTGCTAAACATGTCTATACCCCATTAAATAACCATGTTTAGACAAACGTGTCAAAATAATCAAAGTGTCATAAACAAAATAAAGTCCGCTAGGTATCCCAAAAAATGAAAAAGGGGAACCTAGACAAAAGTTAGGACACATCACAACATCCTAGGCTGAAAACCCAAAAGGGTGGACTAGGAATGTTAATCAGTCACAAATAGGCAGCTGAAGACGCCACCTCATTAAAACAAAACGTTTGTTTAAACTAGCCTAAACACCGACCAACCTTGGCTAGCCATTCTTACAAAAACTATTATTTCAAAAAAAAAAATCTTACTAAAACACAAGCCTTTGCAATAAATCCCTTTCTTTCTATTCTCTTGACCCTTCATCATAAAGCATTCAAGTAATTGACGGGGAAATGTGGAAATATGGTGATCAATAGGAGGATTGAAATCCCTAAGGAAAGGAAGAGGGGCATTGACATGACAATTGCTCTACATTCAAAATGATTACTCTTCGGTTATAGCAAAGATCCAAGACAGCAAATCGGTACAGCTAATCATGTTGATAAAAGCACATGATGATGGAAGCAAAATTAACAGAAGTTGAATGGGTTCAAAGTCGATATGACCAGCTAAACCTTGTTGAAGAAAATGGTTGAATATTATATCTCACGAACAAGCCTATCAAAGGAAAATAAAAAAGGCTTATGAAAAAGTCAACCTTCATATTTACCATAAAGAAGGATTTAATGGTAAATAAGTTGCTTCCAGCCCAAAACAATAAAATTGGAAAATGGGCAGTGAACTATGAAGGACCCCTTGGGGTCAAATGAGATTTCTCGGAAGGGGCTCTTATCCTCATCAATATGGATGGAAAAGAACTTCGACACCTAATCAACTTCGGTATGGTGAAGAAGTATTATGCTTGAAGACATTGCTCAAGACCCGTCAGGAATGAAAATCCGCAAAGGACATTCCTGGGCAAAAGATAGGGTCCATATTCCTCGCTAGGATACGTCCTAGGCAAAAAGAAGAGGTAAAAAAAAAGTTAATAAAAAAAAGAGAGAAACTAAGAGCAATGGTTACTTTAGTCGAAAACCAAAAAGGCGGCTAAAGTAACATTCTTCTAGAAGCAAGCAGTCTGCATAGTCTTCACTCTGAGTTCAGGCATATCAACTGAAGCAATTAGGAGAACCAGGGGGCAGATATCATGGACATGACTGTTTAAGCCTATACAGTATACCTAACCCTGACCACCCATTCTTCTAAATACCTTTTGAAATCCTTCTATAAAAGAAATAAACTTTTGCTCATTTATCAATAAAAATTCCTTTTCATTTCCTTTCTCTTGACCAAATATTATGGAAATGCCTCTTTATTGATAAATCATAAATATGCGCAAATACTTTTAATCAAAGATCAAGCATGCATCTAAAAAGAGGAAGCATAAAAATAATAAAAGAATAAGTGCCTGCTAAGATATTCTTAGGTAAAAGTTAGGGTAGCCTGCTAGATCGGAAACCCCAAAAGAACGATCTAGGCAAAAGATAAGGCAAAAGCCCCCTAAGATATTCTAGG
Organism: Sphenostylis stenocarpa; assembly: GCA_963425845.1. Classification (NCBI taxonomy): domain Eukaryota; kingdom Viridiplantae; phylum Streptophyta; class Magnoliopsida; order Fabales; family Fabaceae; genus Sphenostylis; species Sphenostylis stenocarpa. Next base: position 26,019,359 of record OY731403.1, read on the forward strand.
CAAAAAAATAAGGCAGCCCGCTAGATCGAAAACCCGTAAAGGGCGGTCTAGGCAAAAGATAGGGCTAAAACCAAAAGATGAATAAAAGAGGAGCCCATCATCATGGTCGTAAAGGAGGAGCCCATCGGCGTATTCATAAGAAGCCAACGGGAGAAGGCCATTTACTTTCTAAATGCATACAAAATAAATAAACAATAGATTGCATTTAAGACATCCACACACAAAGTAGTTGCATAATACGACTTTGTCAAAATCAAGAAAAAATAATTTTCTTCAAACAAGAATAATAAAAATGCATATAAGGAGGATAGTCTCCATGCTTGTGATTGAAAATAGAAGGCGCCAAAATCCAGCCTCTAAATGAAAATCAAAATCGTGAAAGGCGAAATCAAAACCATTCTAGCAGAATAAAGAGCTTCAAGGAAACTAGCTCTAACCTTCTATCCCAATAAAAGAAGGTGCACCAGGAAAAGGCCAACGGAAAGGCTCGATGATCCCCAAGCGGATCCTTGCCTACTCCAGAGGCAAAACAAAAATTACTTCATGACTCAGCACCACCACATGAGTCGTCAAAAAGAGTCAGTTGAAGATTCAATCAACATCTTTCCATCTAAGGAAAAGGAAGTCATCAACATGAAAAAGCCAACGGAAAGGCTTGATCATCCCCAAGCGGATCCTTGCTTACTCCAGAGGCAAGACAAAAAGATTACCTTATGACTCAGCTTCATCGCCACATGAGTCATCAAGCAAACTCATCCAGAATCTCCGCCACTTCCCCAAAGGAGAATAAGGAGAATAAGGAGAATAAGGACTACACAAGAGTCCATTAAAGAAAATACGGAGACAAATCCTCCATATCACCAAGGGGCAACAAAAAGAAAGAAAAGAAAAACTTTCATTCCCCAATAGAGGCCACAATGAAAAAGGCCAAATAAAAAATCTCCAAGAAGAGTATATCAAGAAAAGTCTACAAAAAGACAAAAAGAGGAAAACAAAAATTTTTCCATCTTCCAGCTCAAATAAGAAGCTTCACAAAAGACCAGGAGCTCAAGACTCCATCATCATAAACAAAATCAAATCAAGGATTAGATCCCCCAAGAAAAGAAAAATTCCCCAGGGATCGCTAAAAAGAAAAGAGAAAAAAGATATTTTTTCATCCAAAGAAAAAGCCAATGTGCATAAAAGGCGCACATATATAAAAGCCAAATCGCAAAAAAGATACAAATCGCGAGAAAACGGTAAAAACTCATTCCCCAGCAGGAATAAGAGCATGGGCAAAGCCAGCTCAAAACAAAAGCATCCAATAAGGAGTCAAAAACTCCATCCCTCCCTAGGGGGCAATTCAAAATAGATCTCCAGAAAACGATCAAATCCCTGGTGGATCACCAAAAAGAAAATATCCCCAGCAAGCCTACCAGCAAAGGCAAAACTACAAATTCATATCCTCAGGGAGTTAATCACCTGTAACGCCCAATATGGATATCCCCAGTGAAATGCAAAGTCTTCACTCCCAAGAAAGCCTCTGCTTAAGGCAAGCAAAAAACCGATATCCCCAAGAAATGGGAAATCAACCTATAAGAGGTAATACAAGTCCAAAGCATAAAGCTTTCAAAAAAGCATCTGCCTACTCAGAGGTATTTTCAAGAGCAAATATCCTCAAGAGGAGCATCAGCCTATTCAAAGGCGAAAAACATAAAGCCTTCACCACTATTGAAGCACCTGCTTAAAAATAAAGAGGCACAATCAACAAGAAATCAACAAATCCTCAAGGGATTCCCGCCTAAATAAGAGGCAACCAACAAAAATGCCCGGCAAGACCGGATGGCTAAAAAGAAAAGCCAAAAAACAAAAATCCCCGGTAAAACCGGATGGCTAAAAGGAAAAGCCAAAAAGCAAGGAACCCCCGGCAAAGCCGGATGGCTAAAAGAAAAGCCAAAAACAAGGAATCCCCGGTAAGACCAGATGGCTAAAAAGAAAAGCCAAAATCCCCGGTAAAACCGGATGACTAAAAAAGAAATGTCAAAAAGAAAATCAATCATTCCCCATGGAATAGGCGCATGATAAAAGACAATAAGCTGCCAAACAAATCTCCAAAAACCAGATGAGGGTTTGTACTCATCAATCAAAAGACTGAATGCCAAAAAAGAGCATCCCCAGAGCCTTATAGAATAGGGTTCGTACCAGGTGGGGGTAGGTACCCATCAGAGCCTTGCAAGACGCAGGTTCGTACCGGGTGGGGGTAGGTACCCATCAGAGCCTTGCAAGACGCAGGTTCATACTAGGTGGGGGTACGTACCCATCAGAGCCTTGCAAGACGCAGGTTCGTATTGGGTGGGGGTAGGTACCCATCAGAGCCTTGCAAGACGCAGGTTCGTACCGGGTGGGGATAGGTACCCATCAGAGCCTTGCAAGACGCAGGTTCGTACCAGGTGGGGGTACGTACCCATCAGAGCCTTGCAAGACGCAGGTTCGTACCGGGTGGGGGTAGGTACCCATCAGAGCCTTACAAGACGCAAGTTCGTACCGGGTGGGGTAGGTACCCATCAGAGCCTTGCAAGACGCAGGTTCGTACTGGGTGGGGGTAGGTACCCATCAGATCCTTGCAAGACGCAGGTTCATACCGGATGGGGGTAGGTACCCATCAGAGCCTTGCAAGACGCAGGTTCGTACCAGGTGGGGGTAGGTACCCATCAGAGCCTTATAGAATAGGGTTCGTACCGGGTGGGGGTAGGTACCCATCAGAGCCTTATAGAATAGGGTTCGTACCAGGTGGGGGTAGGTACCCATCAGAGCCTTGCAAGACGCAGGTTCGTACCGGGTGGGGGTAGGTACCCATCAGAGCCTTATAGAATAAGGATTCGTACCAGGTGGGGGTAGGTACCCACCAAAGCCTTATAAAATAAGGTTTATACCGGATGAGGGTAGGTACTCATAAGAATCTAGCAAAAATGCAGATTCGTACTAGGTGGGGGTTGGTACCCACCAAAGCTTTATAAAATAAGGTTTATACCGGATGAGGGTAGGTACTCATCAGAATCTAGCAAAAATGCATATTCGTACCAGGTGGGGGTAGGTACCCACCAAAGCCTTATAAAATAAGGTTTATACCGGATGAGGGTAGGTACTCATCAGAATCTAGCAAAATGTAGATTCGTACCAGGTGGGGGTAGGTACCCACTAGAGCCTTATAAAATAAGGTTTGTACCGGATGAGGGTAGGTACTCATAAAAAATTAGCAGAATGTATTAGGTGGAGTAAAATACTCACCTAAACATTACAAAAACGGGTTACAAAGACCTTACTTCTATTAGAGGATAGTTCAGTGTTGAGCACCTCGGAAGTAAGTACCCATAAGAGTTTAGCAAAATGAGAACTCATACCGGGTGAGGGTAGGTACTCACCAAAACCTTGCAAAAACAAGGTTCATACCTAGTGGGGGTAGGTACCCACAAGAGTGTAGTGAAACACAGACTCATACCGGGTGAGGGTAAGTACTCACCAGAGCCTTATAAAGTAAGGCTCAAACCAGATAGGGGTTGGTACCTATCAAAAATATTTATCATCCGGAGGATCAACAAAGAAGTGTCTGAAGGATAACCGGGCAAAAGGGTTTAACTCCTTCCCCTGCCAACTAATTTTGTCGGCATGTTAAGCCAACAGATTAGTCAGGGAGGTGAAGGGGGGGCAGCTGTAGACCCCTAATTTTGCCCGGTCTCTCATTAAGGGCTAAAGAGACTTCCTACAACAAAGACAAAGCTCGCCTGACATCTCAATAAAGGCCAAGAAGACTTCCTATATGAAGATAAAGCTTTAACGGGCGTTTATCGGCATCAAACGACGTCCGAATAAAGAAAGGAAAGCTTCCCAGGGGTCCCAGAACACAAAGGCTGGCCAAAACAGGTCGAGACGACCGTCCCAAGGTCGAGACGGCCGTCCCAAGGTCGAGACGGCCGTCCCAACCTTCCCTGGCCTAGTGGGATGGCCGTCCCAAGTGGGACTACCAGTCCCAGGTTTCAGGTGGTCTCAGCCTTTGTAAAAGAGGCAGTTGGGACGACCGTCCCAACCCAAACGGCCATCCCAACCCAGAGGGCGTCCCAAATGTGCAGGCAGCGAAAAAACTATAAATAGGAGGCTCATTTGCCACTGTTTCAGACACCAGACAACTCCCAGTACTTGTCTATCCTCTTCCCTCTTCGAATGAACTCTCTGATTGCCTTGATAAGGTAACAATCAGTTAAGGAATCATATTCCAACATTCGATTCTTCTATAAAATTGAGTCGAGTCGATCTTTTATTTGGAGAGGAGAGTCTTTGTAGAGCGAAGGATTGCTAAAACACATCCTCACGATTAAAGATTCGTAATACAAAGCTTGCTACGGAGGTTCTGTTCAATTCTCTCCTCTTTTACTGCTTTATTTATTGCTTTTTGTATGCAATAACAAATAAAGTCATGTAGATAGCCATTTTTAACATTATGCAATAAAATAGGGTAATCACGTAATTTCTCATAATCTTCACTTAAATGAATTAATCCGTCATAGGGAACCCGAAAGGGGCGTTGTGGGGTGCTAACACCTTCCCCACACGTAACTAACTCCCTTACCTAACTCTGGTTATAATGGCCAAGTTTGGTTTTTAATAAAATCAACGCCTTTTTATCCTTTTCCAATGTTTACGTTCAAAACATTGGTGGCGACTCCATAAGAACCCCTTTTCGAAAACATTGCTTTTATTAGAGGATAGTTCAGTTGTTGAACACCTCGGAAGCAATGAACATAATTTTAACATAAAACGCGAGTCTAAACCATCTTTTCGCGACCGCTCGCATAAACGTTCGAGATGTCCCTGGACGTCGGAACGGACGGCGGCGACAAGTTGGAAGATGGAAATTTTCTTGTTTTCCTCTTTTTGTAGACTTTTCTTGATATCTTGGAGATTTTTTATTTGGTCTTTTTTCGTTGTGGCCTCTATTGGGTGATGAAAAGTTTTTCTTTTCTTTCTTTTTGTTGCCCCCTGATGATATGGAGGATTTGACTCTGTATTTTCTTTGATGGACTCTTGTGTAGTCCTTATTCTCCTTTGGGGAATGAGGCGGAGATTCTGGATGAGTGTGCTCGATGACTCACGTGGTGATACAGCTGAGTCATGAAGTAATCTTTTTGTTTTGCCTCTGGAGTAGGCAAGGATCCTGCTTGGGGATGATCAAGCCTTTCCGTTGGCTTTTTTCGATGTACCTTATTTTATTGGTGTAGAAGGTTAGAGCTAGTTTCCTTGGAGCTCTTTATTCTGTTGAAATGGTTTTGATTTTTGCCTTTCGCGATTTTGATTTTCATATGGAGACTGGATTCTGGCGCCTCCTGTTTTCAATCACAAGTATGGAGACTATCCTCCTTATATGCATGTTTATTATTCTTGTTTGAAGAAAATTATTTTATATTGATTTTGACAAAGTCGTATTATGCAACTACTTTGTGTGTGGATGTCCTAAATGCAATCTATTGTTTATTTATTTTTGATGCATTTAGAAAGTAACTGGCCTTCTCCCGTTGGCTTCTTATGAATATGCCGATGGGCTCCTCCTTTATGACCATGATGATGGGCTCCTCTTTTTATCCATCTCTTGGTTTTAGCCCTATCTTTTGCCTAGACCGCCCTTTACAGGTTTTCGATCTAGCGGGCTGCCTTAATTTTTGCCTAGAATATCTTAGGGGGCTTTTGCCTTATCTTTTGCCTAGACCGTTCTTTTGGGGTTTTCGATCTAGCAGGCTACCCTAGTTTTTTTCCTAAGAATATCCTAGCAGGCTTTTATTCCTTTATTATTATTTTTTATGCTTCCCCCTTTTTTTTAGATGCATGCTTGATCTTTGATTAAAGGTCTTTGCGCATATTTATGATTTATCAATAAAGAGGCATTTCCATAATATTTGGTCAAGAGAAAGGAAATGAAAGGGAATTTTATTGATAAATGAGCACAAGTTTATTTCTTTTATAGAAGGATTTCAAAAAGTATTTAGAAGAATGGTTGGTCAGGGTTGGCTGTACTGTTTAGGCTTATACAGTCATGTCTTATGATATCTGCCCCCTAGTTTTCCTAATTGCTTTAGTTGAGATGCCTGAGCTCAGAGTGAAGACTATGCAGACTGCTTGCCCTTGGAAGAATGTTACTTTAGCTGCCTTTTCGGTTTTCGACTAAAGTAACCATTGCTCTTAAATTTTTTCTTTCTTTTTTTTTACCTCTTCTTTTTGCCTATGACATATCCTAGCGAGGGATATAGACCCTATCTTTTTCCCAGGGATGCCCTTTGCGGGTTTTCATTCCTGACGGGTCTTGAGCAATGTCTTCAAGCATAATACTTCTTCACCGCGTCAGAGTTGATTGGGTGTCGAAGCTCCTCTCCATCCATATTAGTGAGGATAAGTGCCCCTCTTGAGAATGTTCGTTTGACCACAAAGGGTCCTTCATAATTTGCCGCCCATTTTCCAATTTTATCCTTCTGGGCTGGAAGCAGTTTCTTTATCACTAGATCCCCTTCCTGATAAGTATGATGGTGGACCTTTTTATCATAAGCCTTTTTTATCTTCTTTTGATAGGCTTGTCCATGGCATATAGCATTCAACCGCTTTTCATCGATAAGGTTTAATTGATCATGTCGACTTTGAACCCATTCGGCTTCTGTTAATTTTGCTTCCATTATAATTCGCAGGGAAGGTATTTCGACCTCTATTGGCAATACGGCCTCTATACCATATACAAGGGAGAATGGAGTAGCTCCTGTTGAGGTTCATACAGACGTTCGATAACCACGAAGAGCAAAAGGTAACATTTCATGCCAATCCCTATAGGTTTTAACCATCTTTTGAACAATCTTCTTGATGTTTTTATTGGCTGCTTCTACTGCGCCATTCATTTTGGGCCGGTAGGGAGAGGAATTATGGTGTTGAATCTTAAAATCTTGACATAATTCCTCCATCATCTTGTTATTCAAGTTGGTTCCATTATCAATAATAAGACGATGTGGGATGCCATATCGACATATGATGTTTTTCTTAACAAAGGTGACCACTACCTTTTTAGTCACATGTGCATAAGATGCAGCTTCTACCCATTTGGTGAAGTAGTCGATAGCCACCAGAATGAATCGATGGCCATTGGATGCCTTAAGCTCAATAGGTCCGATAACATCCATGCCCCACATAGCAAATGGCCAAGGGATAGCCATAACATTGAGAGGTACTGGTGGAACATGTACATTGTCCGCATGTACCTGACACTTGTGACATTTTCTGGCATACTGATGACAATCCTTTTCCATTGTGGACCAGAAGTATCCTGCCCTGAGGATTTTCCTAGCCATGATATGCCCTGGTGCATGAGTCCCGAAGGTCCTTTCATGTATTTCTTTAATCAATATCTGCGATTCTTCGAGATTGACGCATCTTAACAAAGTGGAATCAAAATTCTTTTTATAAAGGGTTTCTCCTATCAACATAAACCCTATGGCCTTTTTCCGAATGATCCTTTTGTCATTGTCACTGATTCCCTCGGGGTATTCACCCTTTGTCAAGTATCGCCTTATGTCATAATACCAAGGGGTTTTATCTTTCTCATTGTCCACCGTCATACAAAAGGCTTGTTTATCGTGCCTTTTGACTTGGATGATGGGCATCTCATGTTCTTGTCCTAATGCGAACATGGATGATAATGTTGCCTATGCATCTGCAATTTGGTTATCTTCCCGAGGGATGTACTCGAAACTGATGTTTTCCATTTTTGAAGTCATATTACGGATGTGCTCCAGATAAGGGATTAATTTAGAATTTCTAGTTTCCCATTCACCCTTGAGTTGGTAAATAACAAGGGATGAGTCACCGAATACTTTGAGTTTAGTCACCCCATGATCCAGAGCTGCTTGAATACCTAGAGCACAGGCTTCGTATTCCGCCATATTGTTTGTGCAATCAAAGTTTAATCTGGCTGTTACTGGGATATACTTCTTTTCGGGAGATATTAAAATAGCTCTGATCCCATGTCCCAGTAAGTTTGAAGCTCCATCGAAAAACATGATCCACTTATTATTTTCAAGCTCTTCATGTTGGATGTGCATTATGTGCTCATCTGGAAAATCATCTTGGAGGGATTGATATTCGTCAGTTGGTCCATGTGCCAAGTAGTCTGCTAAAGGACTACCTTTGATAGCTTTCTGAGTGACATGAATAATGTCGAATTCTGAGAGGAGTACTTGCCACCTGGCTATCCTTCTGGTCAAGACAGGTTTTTCAAACAGGTATTTGATTGGGTCCATTTTGGAAATCAACCAAGTTGTATGTCTGACCATATATTGTCGAAGGCACTGAGTTGCCCAAACCAATGCACAACATGTTTTTTTGAGTGGTGTATAACGGGTCTCATAGTTTAGAAATTTCTTACTGAGGTAATATATGGCTTGTTCTTTCTTACCCGTATCATCTTGTTGACCGAGCACACATCCCATGGATTCGTCGAGTACTGAAAGGTAGAGAATCAGGGGCTTTCCTTCCACAGGTGGTACCAATACTGGGGGGTTGGTTAGGCACATTTTGATCTTTTCGAAAGCTTGTTGACATTCATCGTTCCAAACTTTCGGTTGGTTTTTACGCAATAACTTGAAGATGGGCGTACACTTATCCGTTAATTGCGCGATGAACCATGCGATGTAGTTTATTCGGCCCAAGAACCCTCTGACTTCTTTTTCTGTTCTTGGTGTGGGCATTTCTACGATTGCCTTTGTTTTATCAGGGTCTACCTCAATTCCTTTTTTACTGACAATAAACCCAAGGAGTTTTCCTGATCGTACTCCGAATGTGCATTTAGCCGGATTGAGCTTGATCTGGTATTTCCGAAGCCGATTGAATAACTTCTTTAAGTATTGGAGGTGATCTATTTCGTTTTTGGACTTGGCAATCATGTCATCCACATATACTTCGATTTCTTTGTGGATCATATCATGAAATAATGTTACCATAGCCCTTTGATAAGTAGCCCCTGCATTCTTAAGTCCAAAAGGCATTACTCTATAACAGAATGTACCCCACGGCGTAATGAAGGAAGTTTTTTCTCTATCTTCAACAGCCAATTTAATTTGGTTATACCCTGCATATCCATCCATGAAAGAATAGAGAGTATTTGTAGCGGTATGGTCTACCAGCATATCAATATGTGGTAAGGGAAAATCATCTTTTGGACTTGCACGGTTTAAGTCCCTGTAATCTACGCATACTCTGATTTTTCCATTTTTCTTTATAACTGGCACGATGTTTGCCAACCATTCAGGGTATTTTGACACCATCAGAAAATTGGCATCCAACTGTTTTTCTACTTCTTCCTTAATTTTCAAGGACCATTCTGGTTTTACTCTTCTGAGTTTCTGCTTAACAGGCCGAAATCCCTCTTTTAGTGGTAATCTATGCTCCACTATGCTTTTATCAATTCCAGGCATATCATGGTAGGACCATGCAAACACGTCCACATACTCTCTTAGTAATTGTATCAGCCTTTCCCTGACATCATTGTCAATTTGGGTACCAATATTTACTTCTTTCTTATTATCTTCTTGTCCCAAATTGATGGCCTCAGTTTTCTCCTGATGGGGCTGTATTGATTGAGATTCTTTTTCCAACAGTCTTTGCATGTCCGGGGAAATGGTCCCCTCCTCACTGTCTGACTCAATCCATTCGCCTTCGGCTTTCGGATCTTCTAGGGAATTTTCAATCACAGACATGACTATATGATTATGCTTTGTTTTAGATTTCTTTATTAAGTGTATGAGAGAGAAAAGAATGAAAGAGAATATGAATATTATGGAAAATGCCTTATTGTATTGACAAAAGAAAATATTTACAAAGCCCACTTTAACCAAAAATATCGTGATCATGGGCGGGGATCACGAAAAATACATCGGAAGCTTTTCAATATATTTTTTTATTATATTTTTGTATTTATTTTTATTATTTTTTTTAGAGATGGCAAAACGATGAGCCCTAATTTGCTGATCTTCCTTAGCCCATCTTTCATTCGGGTTTGGAAAGAGGCTGATCATCTACTTTTAGAGTAGATGCGTCAAAGGTAATCCACCCTGCATCTACTAAATCTTGGACCTTATGCTTTAAGGCCACGCAGTTATCCACGGAGTGTCCCGGAGCATCCGAATGATAATTGCATTTTTCGTTTGGCTTATACCATTCTGGATATGGTGGCTCCATTTTCTTGGGAGGGACGCGCACGAGGAGTTTGGCATCCAACAATTTTAACAACAGACTTCCATAGGAGGTCGATATTGGAGTAAATTTCCTCTCTTGTCTGCGTGACTTGGTCTGCTGCGAGGAGGAAGAAGGAGTGGCAATGTTGATTGCATTTACGGTTCCTTCCTTCTTCTTTCCAAAGCTCTTTTTAACATTTGGAGTAGAGGAATTGGAGGAAGTATGCTGTGCAATTCTTCCGCTTTTCAGACCTTGCTCTACTCTTTCTCCTATAATTACCACATCCGCAAAGAGTGTTGATGTGTTCCCTATCATTTTGTCATAATAGGGACCATTTAGAGAATTGATGAACATGGATGTGGTTTCCTTGTCGGATAGAGGAGGTTCTACTTGTGCTTCCAATTCCCTCCATCTTTGGGCGTATGCCTTAAAGGATTCATCGTTTTTCTTGCTTAGCAATTGTAGATCTGCTCTTTCGGGGGTCAGATCAATATTGTATTTATAGCGACGAAGAAAAGCATCTGTCAGATGTCTCCAGGTTTGGACTTGCCCTCCTTCCAGTTGCATATACCAATTTAGGGCTGATTCAGCTAAGCTCTCCTGAAAGCAATGGATCAGGAGTTTTTCATTGTCAGCATATGCAGCCATCTTACGGCAGTACATCGTAAGATGGCTTTTGGGGCAAGTTATTCCCATGTACTTTGGAAAGTCCGGAGTTTTGAATTTGTTAGGGAATTGGATGTTTTTAACAAGGCACATATCAGCTGCCTCTTTAACATCAAAGTTATGCCCTTCCATGGCTCTCAACCTCTCCTCAAGGGCAGTAATTTGTTGCTTTGATATTTCCGGAGCATGAATATGTACTGCTCTTGTATCAGATTGGTCATGTTCATCGTGAGGTTCCTCTTCTTTTTCTTGATGAGAGGCTTGTCCACTTTGAGGACCCTCTTTATGGAGATTCTGTTGGCGCATCATTTCTAACATTTGAGCCATTTGCTCTTTCAGCGTATTAAGCTCAGTGGTGAGCTTTCGGTTTTGCTCTTCTAGTTGTTCCATCTTTTTAGCTTTCTGAGCACGAGTGAGGACGGGCGAAAGACCAACCACTTTCTAAATGATTTAAAGATTTTTATTATAGCTTTTTATCTCAAATGATTAGTGTGAAATAGATATGCCTTAGACAATAGCTTTGGTATCTTCTCAAAAGCCTATGTTTTAAGGGTACCATACCCACCTTAGTGTGATAACTTCCTTTTCAAAGGTTGCTAACACACCTTAAATGCACTTATTTCTTCTAGGAAGGTGATAAACGCACTTGGGTCTCTTTCGCTATTGTCTAAGGATATCTAATACATCCTAGAATGAATGTGTTTATGTATGAGAGATTTTATTATGATGATGTTTATGCATACTTTTCTTAGTGCATTTATTTTCTCTCTTAGTTTTACCACTTATGGGATGATGTGGTATGAATGATACGACTTTGCCAAGAATCTTTTTATTATAAAAGGCATTTTTATGGGTTTTAATCATTTTTATATTTTTTATGACCCTTTATCTCTTCTGTCGGTCAACGTGGCTACTTAGCTTACAAAGAACTTGAAACCAGGCTAGCTTAATTGAAGACTGTCCGAGATAAAGTTGGTTTATCTTATCACTTTTATGATTTTTAAGGTTTTTCACTATTTTTGTTGTATGATTACCCTATGCTAATGCATCAATACAAATGCAGCAAACGAATGCACACACAATTCATTCATCCACGAGCAGAGCCATGCTATTTACGAGGTGGGGTTTTCCTGCAGAAACGTGCTTGGTTTAGGTGGTTCTAAACTGTTCTCACCAAGGCCAAAGGTCCCCAAGGTGCCCCCATTATAGGGACCTCTCAATCTCTCAATCCTCGGAACTCCGTGTCGACATCCTTAGATCAAAAGAAGAGAGCTATCATCTTCAGTTGGTGGTTTCCGACAATGGTTGTAGCCCCGTGTGCCAACAAGCCGGTCGTATCTGCCACCCACTCCCTATAGGTATTCACTCTTGCCCCTGGGTATAGAGGGACTGTTGTGTGCAAGGGTTTTTGTGTGCAGTTTATATTTCAGACAATTTGCAGAAATTAATCATACAGCAATTATTAAAGCCATACAATAAAACATACAAAAGAGGGTAAAGGCGTAATTTCAAATCTTTAATTAGTTTGAATTTATACGTCACTAAATGGGATCAACTCTCTAGCTTCCCCAGTGGAGTCGCCATCTGTCGCCACCATTCGTTCTGACGTCTAGGGACATCTCGAACGTTTATGCGAGCGGTCGCGAAAAGATGGTTTAGACTCACGTTTTATGTTAAAATATGATCATTGCTTCCGAGGTGCTCAACAACTGAACTATCCTCTAATAAAAGCAAGGTTTTCGAAAATGGGTTCTTATGGAGTTGCCACCAATGTTTTGACCGTAAACATTGGAAAATGATAAAAAGGCGTTGATTTTAATAAAAACCAAACTTGGCCATTATAACCAGAGTTGGGTAAGGGAGTTAGTTACGTGTGGGGAAGCTGTTAGCACCCCACAACGCCCCTTTCGGGTTCCCTATGACGGATTAATTCATTTAAGTGAAGATTACGAGAAATTATGCGATTACCCTATTTTATTCATATCATATTAAAAATGACTATCTACATGACTTTATTTCATATTGCATACATAAAGCAATAAATAAAGCAGTAAAGGAGAAGAGAAATGAAAAGAACCTCCGTAGCAAGCTTTGTATTACGAATCTTTAACTTTGAGGATGCGTTTTGGCAATCCCCCGCTCTACAACGACTCTCCTTCCCGAATACAAGATCGACTCGACTAAATTTTTACAGAAGAATCGAATGTTGGAATACAATTTTTTAACTGATTGTTACCTTATTAAGGCAATCAGAGAGTTCATTCGAAGTAGCAAGAGAAGACAAGTACTTGGAGTTGTCTGGGGTGTGAAAAAGTGGCAAATGAGCCTCCTATTTATAGTTTTCGCGGCCTGGCAGCTTGGGACGGTCGTCCGGGGCTTGGAAATCAAGGATGAGTGTCTGGAGAAGTTGGGACGGCCGTCCCATTCAAATTTGGGGCCTGAGACGTGCGTCTCAACTTTGGGACGGGCGTCCCACTTGGCAGGGGCAGTTTGGGACGGCCGTCTCACATTTGGGACGGTCGTCTCAACTTGTTTTGGCCAGCTTTTGTGTTCTGGGACCCCTGGGAAGCTTTCCTTTCTTGATTCGGACGTCGATTGATGCCGATGATCGTCTATTGAAGCTTTATCTTCATATAGGGAGTCTTTTTGGCCTATATTGAGATGTCAGGCAAGCTTTATCTTGTTATAGGAAGTCTCCTTTGCCTTTATTGAGAGGCCAGGCGAACTTTATCTTGTTTATGGGAAGTCTCCTTAGCCTTTATTGAGAGGCCGGGCAAAATTAGGGGTCTACACCAAGTGAAAATACAAACCAGTAGATATACACCAATCTACCCCAAGAACTATCTTACAACACCACAAGATAGACTCTTGAATAACCACCCAGCAACCAAACCCAATTACTGTAACCAGTGCAGATTCAAACCCAATCTACACAATTAGAATTTGGACAAGTATATGAAAAGAATAAACATGGACTGCAGCTTTTATAATATAGAAGTCCAGAAGCAATTTTCCTATCTCAGAACTTTCTCTCTTGAAGATCTTTCAACAATCTTGATCAAAATGCCTTATGATATGAAATGTTTATGAATGCTCAGATAAAGGCACAAGTATGATAGCTCCAAGATTGCTTTCAATCGTTTTCCAAATTGTATGTTTGAAAGAGAAATAAAAATTGTATTTATAGAGTAAAAGAGAGAGACTGATAGATTCAATCGATTTAAAATGATGTTTCAATCGATTGATTTCATTTAAAACTCATTCAATCGGTTAATTCGAGCTTTCAATGGATTGAAACAGTTAGAAGAAAAATGGTAGCTCTCTGTTTCAACAAATTAAAATATATTTCAACAGATTGAAATTTTGTGATACCTTAGAATGAAAAAATGATCTCTCTGTTTCAACAGATTAAAATTTATTTCAACAGATTGAAATTCTGTGATACCTTAGAATGAAAAAATGATCTCTCTGTTTCAACAGATTAAAACTTATTTCAACAGATTGAAATTCTGAGATACTTTAAAGTGAAAAATGACATCTCTCTGTTTCAACAGATTGAACTTGATTTCAACAGATTAAAATTGTGAAACCCTTAATATGGAAAAACCATCAAGAACATTTTAACCTGTTGATTCTACGATTCAATCAACTAAAATTTTGACTGTATATATACATTTCCTATTTTAAGTGATTTTAACAGATTGAAACTTCTTTTTAACCGATTGAAAAACTCAGTTTGTTCTTTTAATGCTTAAAGATTAGTTTTTCATGCAGTTAGTTAAATTCCATGAAATGCAACATCTATTGGCGCTTATCACAAGATCTACTGAAACTATCAAGAGATTAAATTCTAAACCTATAACCTATCTACCTACACACCCACAAAATAAACTCTATAAACTCTATATGTCTTCATCAAATCCAACAAGTGCTTCAATCTCCCCCTATTTGATGGAGACAAATAACCACTGCACCTGCGCAAAAAATAACAGAACAAAGACATATGATTTTGTGATGTGTGTGTAGTGTCAGTTATAAGCAAATACTTCTCCCCCTATTTGACTTCATCAAAAAGTGTTCAATTACAATCCATAAGTACCATTTAGGTACCCAAAATTAAAACAGACAAAAAATACAAGTGAAAGAAAGCATTTAAAAGGAAATTTCACTCATCACCATCCCAGGGACTCTGATTGAATTGGAGGTCTCCAATTCTGTTGAAGATATCCTCCAGTTGATTATCAATGTGCTGAAATCTGGCAATGGAGTCTTCATAAAGCCGATGCTGGCGAGATTGAAGAGCATATGTCATCTCCATGTGCCTCCTTTGATTTGTTTGCATTTCATTCATCTGATGCAGCATAGTCCTTTCAAACTGTGAGAGAGGCGTGCCCCGGTCAGGTTGTGCCACATAAGGAATCATTTCCAATGGAGACTGCTCTTCCATAACATCTTCCATAGGCTCTGTTTGTCTTGTTTCAGCAGCACTTGGAGCACCAGTATTCTCATCATCTTCCTCTGCTTCTTCTTCTTCTACTTCTTCTCTCCCAGCTTCTTCTTTTGAAATCCAATCACCATCAATCTTAATGAATCCCATTTTATGAAGGATGGAGTTGTTAATCTCATTTGTGGGATGAACAATTTCAGCCAATTCTCCTTCTAAGTAAACACCAAAATGAGTTAGAAATTTAGAAATTAGGATTGCATAAGGATACCTAAAATCACTTAGCCTTTTTGCTTTGATCATATGGTCCTTGATGACAAATACCCAGTTTACTCTGATTCTGTGGTGGATACAATACATCAGTACCAAGTCTCCTTCATTCAGTACTGCATGATTGCTCCCCCTGGGAATAAGCTGCCAGGCCACTATGAACGCAAGAATTCTTTCTTCAAGGTAAAGCTTTCTAGTGTTGAAGGAACTCACAGAGTCACGCTTATTTCTCAAACAAGAACGAAAGTATTGGACTTTGTTGAATTCTTCTACATCAGAGGTATATCCTTTAGTGACTTTTACTCCTTAATCCTTGAGTCCAGCAACATTTTTCCAGACAGTGGGAGTAATTGAAAGTGATGAAGATCTTATTGAAATACTCTGGCAATGATCTTGTTGATTTGATGAAGTCAAGAATGAAGTCAAAGGCAACTTTGTGGCAGTCAAAAGTCACTTTGATAAAAGAGTAGAGGGATTAGTGTGTCTGCAGCTCTGCTTAGGTATAATCATTTTTATCTTTTCTGCTGGATGAGGTTTCTTCACTTAAAAGATTTTGCAAAATTCCTCTAAGAGTGTTTAAATGGTCAAAACCAAATTATTTTGATAAAAGCTTTCTTAATCAAATATTTTAACTAATAGAATATAAGCTTTATCAACTAAAATGTTCTTCACACTGTTATAAACAAGTTTTTAACTGATATAATTTCGAAATAACTGATTGTTTTCATTAAAGAAATTTTTGAAAACCTTCTGTCAGTATTTTAACTGATACAGCTTCGAAATAACTGATTAAAATCACTTAAAATGTTCAGAGAAGTGTTTTGGCATTATTTTAATTGATACAACTTCCTTTTAATCGATTAATTTCATTTGGTATACTGTATGACCGATCAGAATGCGATTATGACCGATCAGAGTCAGATATGATCGATCAGAATTTAGTTATGACCGATCAGAATTATTTCAATCGATTAAATCACGTTTCAATCGATTAAATCAACTTAAGAAAATTTATACTACGCGTTTTAATCGATTAATACGAGTTTTTATCAGTTAAAATCACTTGGAAAAGTTTACAAGAAAGTTTTGCAGTATTTTAATCGATTGTAACACGAAACAATCGATTAAAACAAATTAGAAGATTTTTTACAAAGAGTTTTAATTTATATAAACGTTGTCGTATCAGTTACAACAAATCTGGAAAATAATCAAGAACGTTTTAATGGATTAAAAGAAGTTTTAACAGATTAAAACAAGGCTTTTAACAGATTAAAAGATTATTTTAACAGATTAATTAAACCAACAGTTTTGAAAATCTTCTATATAAACTGAGTTGCTTGATCAATTTAAAATACATCTGAAATACATCTTTTTGCAATCATTCAAGCAATCAAAAGTACTACTTTCAAGAAAGAATCACGCTAGTTTTTGTGAAGTTCATCAAAGTTCTTTCTTGAGGCAAATTGCATTCTTTTGAAGAAGAAACAACATATTGCAGAACTGCATAAAACTGGTTTGAGCATTTTAGTTTCTTCTATTTGTTTCTTTACATTCTTTTCTGTATTGTTGGTGCCTGGAATTGTGGGCACTGGTTTCTCTGCAACTGGAATTTGGTTATAGAGGTTGTCAAGAACTGGAATTTGGTTCTTGGTGAAAGGTTAGGTGCAAGAACTGGAATTGTGGTTCTTGTGGTAGATTGAGTGTAAGGTTAAGGTTGTAATCTGTAAAACATTCAATCTAGTGGAACCCAGCTGGAATTTGGCTGGAGACTGGACGTAGCCCTGGGATTGGGTGAACCAGTATAAACCTTGGTGATATCTTTCTAAACCTTTCTTTTCTTTAATTCTGTTGCTGCATTTATTTTTTGATTGCTTGCTATGTGATTCAAGAACAGATCTGAAATCTTAACTTTTGAAATAGATAATCTTTTAATTGCGAAAATCTTTCAAAGATCAATTCACCCCCCCCTCTTGATCTTAGCCTCTTTTTCTAACAATTGGTATCAAGAGCAAGGTTCTTGAGAGTTATTCAAGTCTTTCAATCCATGGCTGGAAATAAATTTTCTGAGGGTGCTTGTATTGATAGACCTCCACTGTTTTGTGGAACAGATTATCCATTTTGGAAAATTAGGATGAAGACCTTTATTGAATCTGTTAGTATAAATGTTTGGAATATCATTGAACAAGAAACTGATATTTTTAACAAAGATTGGTCTAGCTTAAATGACTGTGAAAAGAAATTAATCCAAGATGATTGTATTGCCAAAAATATCATTATATTGGCACTTAACAGAAACAATTTTTTCAGGATAGCACATTGTCAAACTGCTGCACAAATGTGGAAAACCCTTGAAATGGCCTATGAAGAAACTACAGAGACATGCTTAATGGTCAATTCGGATTCTCCAATAACTAGTGTAAGTTCTGACTCAACAACTACTTTGAACTATAGTTCTTTACAAGATGCCTTTTTTGAAATGCATGCTGTAGCTAAAAGATTAGAAACTGAAAACAAAAGATTAAAAAGTATGAATAATCTATTAGAAAACAAGATCACTATTCTTGAAAAGAAAATTGTTGATGAAGAAATCAAAAATGAAAATTCAGATATAGATAATAACTTTGATTGCATGTGTAATGTTAAAGATTGTAAAAATTGTCCTGAGTTGCAAGAGAAAGTAACATTTTTAATAAAGACTGCATTTAAACTAGCAAAAGGAAAGACTAGTCTTGATATGATACTTGACTCTCAAAAATTGGAAAGACTAGTCTTGATATGATATTAACCGTGGTGGAATAGGTTTTACACCTCCCATTGGAAAGAAAACTAAAGTACTTAAAAACTATTTTACATATAGTAAATCTGTGTCATCTCCATTTGTTAAATGTTTTTACTGCATGAAGAAAGGTCATTCTGTGAAATATTGCAGAATTAAGAAATATGCTATTCCTAGAGGTAGAATGAAATGGATTCCCAAAAATTCATTTTATATAACATAATTGGACCTAGTAATTAAAAAAGGGTACCAAAAATATGCCTAATTTGTTTTGCAGGTACAAATTCTGGAAGTTCCTTGGTGTTCAATACAGCAGAATTGATTCTGATTTGATAAACTGAATGTTTTAATTGATACAAAACCATTTTAATCGGTTAAAATCACTTACAAAGAATATCAGAAAATCTGTTTGTACAGTTTTAATCAATTGAAATACGAATTAATCTATTAAAATTCTGTCAGGAATTTTAGTTTAGCTATTTTAATCGATTAAAATGGATTTATATCAGTTAAAATCATTAAAAGGATAAAAATAACCGATTATTTCTCGTATAAATCGATTATTATTCTGATATATCTTTTTCCAGAACTTGTTTAATCGATTGAATATCAAATTAATCGATTAAAATTCTACTTCCAGTGCTGAATTAATTGTGTATTTCAATGTTGTATCATTTAGTACTGCAACTATACTAATTTCTTTTTCAGGCAAAACAAACTGAAGATCTCTGGTACCTTGATAGTGGCTGTTCTAAACACATGACAGGTGATATTACAAAATTTTGTAACTTAAAACTAAAGAATGGTGGGACTGTTGTCTATGGGGATAATAATAAAGGAAGAATCCTTGGAATAGGTGACATCAAATGCGCAGAATCGGGTATTATTAACAATGTACTATATGTTGAGGGTTTAAAACATAATTTGATTAGTATTAGCCAGCTTTGTGATAAAGGACACAAAGTTGTCTTTGGGCAAAATCAATGTCAGATAATCAAATCAGATTCAGAACCGGTACTGATTACTGGTAAGAGGATCAACAATATTTACATGTTAGATACTAATTCTGCGAAAAACTGTTGCTTAATTTCTAAAGAAAATGATTCTTGGTTGTGGCATAGGAGGTTAGCTCATATTCATATGAATCATCTAAACAAACTGATTTCTAGAGATCTTGTAGTTGGCTTACCTAAACTTAAGTTTGTGAAAGACAAAGTATGTGATGCATGTCAAAAGGGGAAACAAGTAAAGAATTCTTTTTCACAGAAAAATATTGTTTCAACATCTAGACCTCTTGAACTTTTGCACATGGATCTCTTTGGTCCTTCTAGAACTATGAGTTTAGGTGGAAATCTATATGCACTGGTTATAGTAGATGATTACTCAAGATTTACCTGGACATTATTTTTAAAATTAAAATCTGATACTTTCCATTTGTTTAAGAAATTTGCGAAACAAATTCAAAATGAAAAAGGCTATTTTATCTCTTGTATTCAAAGTGATCATGGAGGAGAATTTTCAAACGAAAATTTCAATAAATTTTGTGATAAACATGGTATCAAGCATAATTTTTCTGCTCCTAGAACTCCTCAACAGAATGGTGTAGTTGAAAGGAAAAATCGTTCTCTTGAAGAGCTAGCTAGGACAATGCTTAATGAGAAAGCATTACCAAAGTATTTTTGGGCTGATGCTGTTAGCATTGCTTGCCATGTATTAAACCGTGTTTTAATCAGACCTTTTCTTAAGAAAACCCCCTATGAATTATTCAAAGGTAAAAAGCCTAACATAAACTATTTTAGAGTATTTGGAAGTAAGGTTTTTGTTTTAAACAATGGAAAGGAAAGTCTTGGAAAGTTTGATTCCAAATCAGATGAAGGTATCTTCTTGGGATATTCATTGAATAGCCATGCCTATAGAATCTTTAACAAAAGGCTGAATACTATAGAAGAATCTGTCCATGTTGTATTTGATGAGACTAACCCAAGTGTGCAGAATATTTCTGAATATAGTACAAAAGATGATGTTTTAACTGATAAAATGTATCGCTTAAAATCGCGTAATCACCAAGCCTTCTCAAAAGCAGAGTTGAAGAAGTTGAAGAAACTCGAAGAACAACTGCCTAAAGATTGGAAAACTCCAAGAAATCTTTCAATAGACAACATCATTGGTGAAATAAATCAGGGAGTTTCCACTAGAAGATCTTTAAATAAATTTTGCAATCATATGGCATTTGTATCTCAAATTGAACCTAAAACTGTATCTGATGCATTAAAGGATAATAACTGGATTAATGCTATGCATGATGAATTAAATCAATTCACTAGAAATGAAGTATGGGAATTAATTCCAAAACCAGATAATGCAAATATTGTAGGTACAAAATGGGTTTTTAGGAATAAAATGGATGAAAATGGTATAATCACTAGAAACAAGGCCAGATTAGTTGCTAAAGGGTATAATCAGCAAGAAGGAATTGATTTTGATGAGACATATGCTCCTGTTGCTAGATTAGAGGCTGTTAGACTTTTGCTTGCCTATGCTTCAATAAAAAGTTTCAGGTTATTTCAAATGGATGTCAAAAGTGCTTTCTTAAATGGCTACTTGAATGAAGAAGTTTTTGTTACACAACCACCTGGTTTTGAAGATCATATTCATCCAGAATATGTTTATAGACTAAAGAAAGCTTTGTATGGTCTCAAACAAGCCCCAAGACAATGGTATGAAAGGTTAAGTAATTTCTCATTTCTAAGGGATATCAAAGAGGTTTGGTTGATAAAACTTTATTCCTGAAAAAATTAAATAATGAAGTAATTCTAGTTCAAGTATATGTTGATGACATCATATTTGGAGCCACTAATGTCTCTTTATGTAAAGATTTTATCAAAGATATGCAGGGAGAATTTGAGATGTCTATGATGGGAGAACTTAACTACTTTCTTGGATTACAAGTTAAACAACTTAAAGAAGGAAGTTTTCTGCATCAATCTAAATACTCGCATGTAACTTTTGAAGAAATTTGAGATGGAACATTGCAAAGAAGCATCAACACCTATGTCCACAAATTGCTATCTTGATTCTGATGAAAAAGGAAAAGTCGTTGATGAAACCAAATATAGAGGACTTATTGGTTCTTTGCTATATCTAACAGTAAGTAGACCTGACATTATGTTCAGTGTTTGTATGTGTGCCAGGTTTCAATCTGCACCAAAAGAATCACATCTTACTGCTGCAAAAAGAATCCTCAAATATCTCAAAGGAACTTTAAATGTTGGGTTATGGTATCCTGGTGAGTCCAAATTAAATTTAATTGGATACTCTGACTCAGATTTTGCAGGTTGTAAGCTTGACAGGAAAAGTACCAGTGGCACCTGTCATCTTCTTGGAAGCAGTCTAATCTCTTGGCACAGTAAAAAGCAATCATGTGTTGCTCTTTCTACAGCTGAAGCGGAGGACATTGCAGTTGGAAGTTGTTGTGCTCAATCTCTTTGGATCAAACAACAACTTGAGGATTATGGTTTAATTCTCAGAAAGATTCCTCTGTTATGTGATAATACTAGTGCCATTATGTTAACTAAAAACCCAATTCAACATTCTAGGACAAAACATATAGAAATTAGACATCATTTCATTAGAGATCATGTTTTGAAAGGTGATTGTGAAATTTTCTTCATAGAAACTGAAAAACAACTAGTAGATATTTTTACAAAACCTCTTGCTCGTGATCGGTTTTACAAAATTCGTACTGAACTAGGCATTTTAGATGCATCAAACATTACTTAATTTTAAAACTAGTTGTTTTAATCAATAATTTTTTTTTTAAATCGATTAAAAGAATTTATACATCATTTTTCTTACTATTTTAATCGATTAAATGTCGAATTAATCGATTAAATGAACTTATGTTTCAAACTTTTGAATTCCTTCACTGTTTTAATCGATTAAGCCTTTATTTCAATCGATTAAAACCATTAACAAGAAAATTTTAATCGATTGTGTCCTGTTTTTAATCGATTTTTATTCTGGAAAGAAAAATTAAAGGCTTTAGTTAATGGATGTTCCTGTAACATGCTACTAAAGCATGATTCCCTTATCTTTACACGTGTTGATTGTATTCATTACAAACGTGTTAATGAAGATAAGCTTGAATCAAATTTAATTTGTCTTTACATGAGTAAAGTATCGTATCCATTTTTTTTCTATTTTCGAAATCTAAGACATGATACATACCATGCATTGTTTTTCTTCTGTTCCCTATTTTTGATGAAGTCAAAAGGGGGAGAAAAAGTTGCTTTACTTTTTAATTTTTAATTTAGGGGGAGCAACAATTTAGGGGGAGAAATAGGAAAATAATTCATTTTTGGTTACTCACTAATCTATACTATCAAGTGACTTCTTTTGCAGAGATACTATTCAAAGTGGTGTTTGTCTTCATCAAATAGGGGGAGACTGAAAGTGATGAAGATCTTATTGAAATACTCTGGCAAAGATCTTGTTGATTTGATGAAGTCAAAGGCAACTTTGTGGCAGTCAAAAGTCACTTTGATAAAAGAGTAGAGGGATTAGTGTGTCTGCAGCTCTGCTTAGGTATAATCATTTTTATCTTTTCTGCTGCATGAGGTTTCTTCACTTAAAAGATTTTGCAAAATGCCTCTAAAAGTGTTTAAACGGTCAAAACCAAAGTATTTTGATAAAAGCTTTCTTAATCAAATATTTTAACTAATAGAATATAAGCTTTATCAACTAAAATGTTCTTCACACTGTTATAAACAAGTTTTTAACTAATATAATTTCTAAATAATCGATTGTTTTCATTAAAGAAAGTTTTGAAAACCTTCTGTCAGTATTTTAACTGATACAGCTTCGAAATAACCGATTAAAATCACTTAAAATGTTCAGAGAAGTGTTTTGGCAGTATTTTAATCGATACAACTTCGTTTTAATCGATTAATTTCATTTGGTATACTGTATGACCGATCAGAATGCGATTATGACCGATTAGAGTCAGATATGATCGATCAGAATTTAGTTATGACCGATCAGAATTATTTCAATCGATTAAATCACGTTTCAATCGATTAAATCAACTTAAGAAAATTTATACTACGCGTTTTAATCGATTAATACGAGTTTTTATCAGTTAAAATCACTTGGAAAAGTTTACAAGAAAGTTTTGCAGTATTTAATCGATTGAAACACGAAACAATCGATTAAAACAAATTAGAATATTTTTTACAAAGAGTTTTAATTGATATAAACATTGTCGTATCAGTTAAAACAAATTTGGAAAATAATCAAGAACGTTTTAATGGATTAAAAGAAGTTTTAACAGATTAAAACAAGGCTTTTAACAGATTAAATGATTATTTTAACAGATTAATTAAACCAGCAGTTTTGAAAATCTTCTATATAAATTGAGTTGCTTGATCATTTTAAAATACATCTGAAATACATCTTTTTGCAATCATTCAAGCAATCAAAAGTACTACTTTCAAGAAAGAATCACGCTAGTTTTTGTGAAGTTCATGAAAGTTCTTTCTTAAGGCAAATTGCATTCTTTTGAAGATGAAACAACATATTGCAGAACTGCATAAAACTGGTTTGAGCGTTTTAGTTTCTTCTGTTTGTTTCTTTACATTCTTTTCTGTATTGTTGGTGCCTAGAATTGTGGGCACTGGTTTCTCTGCAGCTGGAATTTGCTTGTAGAGGTTGTCAAGAACTGGAATTTGGTTATTGGTGAAAGGTTAGGTGCAGGAACTGGAATTGTGGTTCTTGTGGTAGATTGAGTGTAAGGTTAAGGTTGTAATCTGTAAAACATTCAATCTAGTGGAACCCAGCTAGAATTTGGCTGGAGACTGGACGTAGCCCTGGGATTGGGTGAACCAGTATAAATCTTGGTGATATCTTTCTAAACCTTTCTTTTCTTTAATTCTGTTGCTGCATTTATTTTTTGATTGCTTTCTGTGTGATTCAAGAACAGATCTGAAATCTTAACTTTTGAAATCGATAATCTGTTAATTGCGAAAATCTTTCAAAGATCAATTCACCCCCCCTCTTGATCTCAGCCTCTTTTTCTAACAGTAATCTCAATTTCCACTCCTTTAACTTGAGTTTTGAGTGTAGAACCTTCAAATGACAGATTATTAAAGAAAACTTTGATAAGGTCAGTGTAGACCCCAAATCTTGCCCGGCTTCACAATAAAGACCAGAAGACCTCCTTTTCGAAGATGGATGAAGCCTAAGTAGCCACTAGGAGAGACTATTAGGCCCCATACTAGGATAGGAGGGATTTTTGGCATAAAAATAAGGATTTTCACCTTTTAGGGTCGAGACCGCCGTCTCGGATTCGAGACCGCTGTCTCGCCTTGCGAAGGTGGCGAGACCGCCATCTCATTTGGTGAGACGGCCGTCACGCCATTCCTGCAAAGCCAGACGGCTGTCTCGATTGGTGAGACGGTCGTCTCGACCTTGTTAGATGAGACGGCCCGTCTCGACCTGACAGGCGCAATCCCTATAAATAGGAGCCCCATTCCCCTCATTTCCCACAGTTCTTCCTCCTTCTCTCTAGACTTTTCTTCAAATTCTCTCTCTAGACCCCCTCCAAAGCATTTCCAGAGTTTCTGAGAGCTTTCTAGAGCGTTTTTGAGCGTTTTCGGCATTGTAACGAGCAGAGGGCTGCCAAAAAGCACCCTAGTACTCAGAATTAATAGAAAAGCTTGCTTCGGAGGTTTATACTTTCTCTCTCTATCTTTTACTGCCTTATTTTAAATTACGCAATAGACATTAGGGCCATGTAGTCATAATTTAAAATTCCGCAAATAAAAGGGTAAAAGCGTATTTTCAACGGTTTAATTATTTTTAAATAGCTGGCCTATCATAGGGAACCCGAAAGGGGCGTCGTAAAGGAACTAACACTTTCTTTACACGTAACTAACTCCCTTACCCAACTCTGGTTCTAATAACCAAAGTTGGTTTTTCGAAAACCAACGCCTTTTCACTCCTTTTCTGATGTTTCCGGTAAAAACATCGGTGGCGACTCCAGATGAACCCTTCAAAAACTAGCTCTTGGGTTAGCCCGGTTATCGGACAACCCAAGAGCACCCTTTCGAAAACCTCGCCTCTAGGTTCAGCCCGGTTTTCGGACAACCTAAAGGCGTCGTAACCACACCAATAAAAACGCAAAAAATGGAAAGTCGAAACCATCGCGTCGCTCCGACCGCCTCGTTTTGACGGCGGCGATAGTCAGGATAGATTCTACCATTTAGCTCAAGGAACTTCTGAAGTTTCTGGTGTTACAGCAGCTTTCGAACCCCTCTGAACCCTTCAGCATCTAACCACGAGAATTTCAGAACCTTGGAAATATTAATCTGTTTTCTGCTCATATCGTGAATGAATAATCCCATCTTTTCTTGGTTCCCATTGAACCAGGTTTCAATGCGCCCTCCTCCTGATGTTTCTTGGACAGCAGCTGAGGATTCTCCTCTGTTGAACTTCCTCCTTCCAGATTTGGTGCGCTTAAACATGTTGTTTGAGAGATGAACCGAATACAGAGAAGAGAGAATATTTTTCCAAGGAGAGAGTACAAGATTTTCGAATCAACTATTGCATACTAAAAAGAATGAGAGAAACCGGACCCTTCATCTACTTTGAATAATCAATTTTGTCTTTTTGTAAATTACTTCAGTTCTGCTCCGTGTGTCAGAGATGGTAAATACAAGAGAGAGAGAGATTTGTTACTGTAACACTCGATTACCTTCACATCTGATTTCCAATCACAGTCTTTCAGCTTTTATTGGATAACCATTACATTTAAGAGAGTAGCTAAAGTTGTTTGCAGTTGCAAAGGCACTTATCTCAATCTGCAGTAAGTGATCAGAGGCAACGCATACACTACTAGCCCTAGAAAAAATTAACCAATTGAATTTGCATAAAATCAATTGATTTTCAATGAATGATATAGATGCAGATTATCAAAAGTAAAATAAATCGATTGAATCAAAGATTTAACCGATTGATTAGAAAAGGAAAAACATGCAGAGCTACAGAGTTATTGAAATAAATCGATTAAAAACTTATTTAATCGATTAATCTGGTAATAAATCATGAACAGAGATTGAGAATCAGGAAATCAACAGATTATTTCACAATTTCAATCGATTAAAACACATAGTTTGACAAGTATTTCAAAAATTTTAGACAATTTAATCGATTGAACATATTATCAACCTGTTAAAAAGCACAGAACCATAATAAAGGATCAATTATACAATACTAGATAGATCCAAAATTCGTAATTCAGTTCTAAGCATATTAAGTCTATCTCTAGGTGGTGGTTTGGTGAACAAGTCAGCTAATTGTTTCTCAGTATCAATGAATAAAATTTCACAATCACCCCTAGATACATGTTCTCTAATAAAGTGATGTCTAATTTCAATATGCTTAATTCTAGAGTGTTGAATAGGATTCTTAGTTAGATTAATTGCACTAGTATTATCACAAACCAGAGGTACCATGTTGAGAAACACTCCATAATCTTTCAATTGTTGTTTGAGGTAGATACTCTGAGCACAACAACTCCCAGTTGCAATGTATTCAGCTTCTGTAGTTGAAAGAGCTACACATGCTTGTTTTTTGCTGTGCCATGATATGAGACTGCTTCCCAGTAAATGGCATGTACCATAGGTACTTTTCCTATCCAATCTACATCCTGCAAAGTCAGAATCAGAAAATCCAACAAGTTTAAGAGAGGCACCTTCAGGATACCATAGTCCAACATTAATGGTTCCTTTAAGATACTTGAGAATCCTTTTAGCAGCAGTGAGGTGAGATTCCTTTGGATTTGCCTGAAATCTAGCACAAAGGCAAACACATTGTCTAGGATCCTGCTTTAATCCATAAAGAGCCTTTTTCAGCTTGTAGACATGGTCAGGATGTTTATGATTTTCAAAACCAGGAGGCTGAGAAACATAGACTTCTTCATTGATGAGTCCATTTAGAAAGGCACTTTTGACATCCATCTGTAGTAATCTGAAACCACTAATACAAGCATAAGCTAATAACAATCTAACAACTTCAAGTCTAGCTACGGGTGCAAAGGTTTCATCAAAATCAATTCCTTCCTGTTGATTATATCCTTTGGCTACCAACCTAGCTTTATTTCTAGTAATAATGCCGTGTTCATCTAATTTGTTTTTGAATACCCACTTAGTACCAATTACATTGATATCTTTGGATTTAGGAACTAATTCCCACACATTATTTCTTTCAAACTGATTAAGCTCATCATGCATGGCACTAACCCAATATTCATCATTTAATGCATCCTTAACAGTTTTAGGTTCAATTTGTGAAATGAATGCCATATGATTGCATAATTGATTAAGAGAATTTCTAGTGGATACTCCCTTATTGATTTTCCCAATAACATTGTCTAGAGAAAGATCTCTTGGGAC
The DNA here is from genome assembly GCA_963425845.1 of Sphenostylis stenocarpa. Taxonomy (NCBI): domain Eukaryota; kingdom Viridiplantae; phylum Streptophyta; class Magnoliopsida; order Fabales; family Fabaceae; genus Sphenostylis; species Sphenostylis stenocarpa. Next base: position 26,047,200 of record OY731403.1, read on the forward strand.
AATCCATTCTTTAGGAAGCTCATCCAAGGTATCTTCTTCCTGTTCTTCAACAATTCTTTCTGGTGGATCAGCTTTTGTAGGAACAATTGATTGATCACCTTCTTCGACAGTATACTGATATGTACCTCTGGGATGTTTTAACTGATAAGAATTATCAGTTAATTCGTCATCATCTGTAGTACTTGTTGTTTTACTCTGCAACACTCGAGGAGACTCATTAAAAACAACATGTACTGATTCTTCAACAGATTTTAGTCTTAAATTATAGACTCTATATGCATGACTGTTAGAAGAATAGCCAAGAAAGATCCCTTTATCAGATTTTTCATCAAACTTGCCAATATTTTCTTTCCCATTGTTTAAAACAAAACATGTACATCCAAAAACCCTGAAATAGTTTATGTTGGGTTTTCTTCCTTTGTAAAGTTCATATGGGGTTTTCTTAAGAATGGGTCTAATCAAAACTCTATTCAAAACATGACAAGCTGTGTTTACAGCATCTGCCTAAAAGTATTTGGGTAAAGCATTTTCACAAAGCATTGTTCTAGCAAGTTCCATAATGGATCTGTTCTTTCTTTCCACAACACCATTCTGTTGAGGAGTTCTTGGAGCAGAAAAGTTGTGCTTTATGCCATACTTTTCACAGAATAATTCAAACTTTTCATTTACGAATTCTCCACCATTGTCACTTTGAATAGAAGTAATGAAATAACCTTTCTCATTATGTAAAACCTTGGCAAGCTTTTTAAAAGATTTGAAAGAATCTGATTTGGCTTTTAGAAAAATAGTCCAAGTAAATCTTGAAAAATCATCAACAATTACCATGATATAGATATTACCACCTAGGCATTTATTTCCTGAAGGACCAACCAAATCCATGTGAAGCAGTTGCAAAGGTCTACAAGTAGAGACTATGTTTTTGTTTGAAAAGGATTTTCTAGTTTGTTTACCTTTTAAACAAGCTTCACAGATTTTGTCTTTCAGAATTTGAAGCTTAGGTAGTCCAGAAACTAAATCTTTAGTAATCAGTTTGTCAAGATGATTAAGATGAATATGTGCAAGACTTGTATGCCATAACCAAGATTCTTCTTCTTTAGTAAGAAGACAACTTTGAGATGAGATAGAATGCTTGTTATCTAGCATGTAAATGTTGTTTAATCTCTTACCAACCAACATTAGTGTGTCAGATTTTGGCTCATAGATTAGGTAGATTTCTGGTTTGAAGATAATCTTGTGACCAAGATCACATAATTGGCTTATACTAATTAAGTTGTGCTTAAGACCTTCAACAAGAAGAACATTGTGAATGGTCACGGTTCCACCATCTCATATATCTCCAGAACCTAAGATTCTTCCTTTGTTGTTATCTCCATATGTCACGTGTCCTCCAGTCTTCAATCTCAGTTTCTGGAATTTGGAAATATCACCTGTCATATGCCTTGAGCATCCGCTGTCCAAGTACCAAAGTTATTCTTGCTGTTGTTCCTGAAAAATCAAGCATCAAGTATTTGGTACCCTTAAATACTTTGGGTCCTTAGTGGTCAAATTTTCTGTTTAACATATTTTGGAACCCATCTCATTTTACCCTGTGGCACAAAGTGTTTACTAATATGACAATATTTTACAGTATGCCCTTTTTTCATACAATAATGACAAGATGAGAAAGGAGATGTTGTTGATCTTCTAAAAGAAAAGAAGTTCAAATACCTTTTAGTTTTAACCCCAAACTTAGGTTTGTACCCAATTCCAGTATGATCAAAAACACAGTTTTGAGACCCAAGAAGTGTATCTAAATTTTCTTTACCTTGAGTAAACTTAGATAAGGTTTTAATCAAATACTCAACCTTATTCTGCAGAGAGATACACTTTTCACAATTGTTGTTAGCAGCAACATTATCAGAAGATGAATTATTGTAGATTATTTCAAGATGTTCCATATCTGTTTTTCTTTCTAATAATTCTTCTTCCAGAGCTTTAACCCTATTCTCTAACCAGTTATTTAGTCCTTTTAACCGATTATTTGTATAGGATAAATTCCTAGCTTCATCATGCATTTCATTGAAAGCAGTTAGTAATGTCACCACAAGAAATTTTATAATTAGTTAGGAAAATTAGCTACAAAATTTATTTTTCACTAATGTGTAGCTAATTAGCTATGGAATAGTGAAAGAATAAAGTTGTAGTTAATTTGTAGTAAAATAGCTAGAAGACTAATATTTTTGTAGCTATTCTCTCACTTAACAAAAAAAATAATTTAGTTAGGAAAATTTTTGTCACTAATCCCTCGCTATAAATATTAGCTATATTACTTTTTGAAGTTATTTCCTAGCTAAATTATGTAACATACAATTATAGTTAAACTGTAGCAAATTTATAGCAACTATCAAATTGAAAAAAATATTAAATTATTGAGAACATTCTTATAAATTATTTCAGTTTTATAAAAAATTATTTATAAAAAATACTTGTAAATTTCTCTAAAAATATATAATTATAAAAAATAATTTTTGATCTTTTTGAAAAAAATATCAATAAAAATTAATTACAATTTTTTCTTAAAAAAACTATTTTTACCAAATTTACTGTAAATATATATATAAATTATTTTTTTATCTAAAATAAATTATTTAGAAATAATTATAATTTTTTTGAAAAAATATCTAAAAAAATTGATAAATATTTAAAATTATTTTTTGTAAGTTTTTTATAAATTTAAATTTGTTAGAAATATTTAATAATATTTAAATTAATAGAAAAATTTTATAAATAATATTTTTTTATAATTTTTTAGAAACTATTCTTTATAAGAAATAAAAAAATTTATATTCAGAAATACTAATTTATTTATTTTTTTATAATTCTTTTAATAAAAATCTAAATTATTTTTTTGTCATCTTCTTCATACTTAGTTTTTTCAAACCTAACGCCTCTCTCTGTTTTGTGCGGCTGCTCCCTGCCGCTCGCTGCTGCTCCCTGCCGCTCCCTTCCCCTGTTGTTGCCGCCCCCATCCGCTGCTGCTGTCGCTGCCGCTCTCGCTCTCGCGCTGCTCCCCTACTACTCTTGCTCCCGCTCCCGTGCTGTCCTGCGCCGCGTCCGCTGCTGTCCTGCGCCGCTTCCGCACACGCTGCCGCTAACGTTTTCTCACAGTAATCTTTTTTTCATTTTGAATGTTACCCTGTGATTTGAGTTTTGGGAGGTTTAATTTTATTCAATATGTGTTTAAGTTTTATCCATCGTTAATTGTCTATCGCCAAATAGTTTTAAGTTTGTTGTGTATTATTTTTAGAGTGAACTCTGTTCTGTTGAGTAAGTAGCATTATTACGTATACCATGTTACAGCAATGCAGATTATTATATATTTTTGTGCGTTATTATATATTTATGGTGTGTCCTTGGAACCTAGTTGGGTTAGGAAATTATGATAGCAGAGGCAAATGCATATATTCCTTTACTCATGTAGCAGCTGGCGGCAAAGTGACATTGAATAATTTTCATAGTGTGAGAGTTCAATAATGATGTGTGAGACCGGAAGTGTGGTGTGTGCACTGCAGGTAGGAAGGGAAAGGCTGCAGTGATGGATTAGGCTAAATAGGAGAGTGACTGTGCGAGAGAGTAATTACTCCAACAAGTACATGATCATTTTTTGGGAAAATGAGATCATGAGAAATTGTAAGTGTAACTCAGTATGAGGCCAAAACAATACCTAGGCACATGAACGGATATTGTGGGATAAGTAGAAGTATGATTACTTACCATCTATATGTTACAAAGAGAAGAGTGGATGATTTTGTTTGTAGTAAGTACCTCCACCACCTATCTCTCCTCCATACCACTATTCTTCACCACCTCCTCCACCAAAGAAGCCATATTATTATCACTCTCCTCCACCACCTTCACCTCCTCCTCCTACGCCATATTACTATCACTCTCCTCCTCCACCTTCACCTCCTCCACCCAAGCCATACTACTATCACTCACCACCACCACCTCCCAAAAAGAAGCCATAGTATTATCACTCTCCTCCACCACCTTCACCTCCACCGCCTAAGAAGCCATACTACTACCATTCTCCTCCACCACCTTCACCACCTCCACCAAAACCATACTACTACCACTCACCCCCCACCACCTTCACCTCCTCCACCTAAGCCATACTACTACCATTCTCCCCCACCCCCACCCAAGAAGCCATACTACTATCACTCACTGCCTCCACCTTCACCTCCTCCACCGAAACCATACTACTACCACTCTCCACCACCACCTTCACCTCCTCCTCCAAAGCCATACTACTACCATTCTCCACCTCCTCCTAAGAAGCCTTACAAATATCCATCTCCCCCACCTCCAGTGCACCCTTACCCTCACCCCTATCCCCACCCTCCACCCTACAAAATATTCTCTGATTTGATTCTTTTACGGTATTTGTATATTTTGATTAAATCTTTTAATCAATCGCAATTGTGTTTGGCTAATTTTAAATTAGGCAAAATGATATTTTTTTAAGTTTATATAAACTAAAAAGACTCCTTGTATATCAGGTATCAATCATGTTGAACATTCAAGGACTTGATGTTGCAAATAATGATCATGAAGAATGTTGATTTTGATGATGATCCAAGAGCTTAAAGACTTAGAGTATTGAAGATTGAAGATTGATGATTTCTGTATTGTAATAACTCTGTTTTAGTTTGATTGAGTCTGTAATTATAGAGTCTAAGATAGCCGGTACATAGTCTGTAACTTAGAAGCTTCAAAATGCTCAAATTTATCATGCAGGCTTGGCTTTAATCGATTATATAGGGAAATAATCGATTAAAACAGTGAGAAAACCATTTTCAGCATATACTCACTGTTTTAATCGATTAAAACATCAAAATAATCGATTAAAAGGTCAAATAATCGATTATTTCACCAAATAATCGATTAAACCAGAGAGGATTGGGTTCTGCGTATTTGGCTCTGTTTTAATCGATTAAAACTCCATTTAATCGATTATTTCAGTCTGTTTTTGTTTTTAAATTTCAAATTAACCCTATTTTCGAAAACCCAATTACCAAGAACCCTAGTTTCGAAATCCCCAATTCCTTAACCCTAATTTCCCTACTTAAACTCTGCTTTGGCACTCGAAAAAATAAGAACAACTCTTTCCATACAAAAGTTAAGTGCCTGTGAGTGCCGAGAACTGTTTGTTGCAAGGAAAGGGGGCTTTTGGAAACCTGGTGTGAGGCTAGAAGCGATAAGAATCACTAAGTGGAGTTCTTAGTGGATTGTGTGCTGTGCCGTCTCTGGGGAAAGCTGTTCTTCAGGGCTTTTGGAAACCTGGTGTGAGGCTAGAAGCGATAAGAATCACTAAGTGGAGTTCTTAGTGGATTGTGTGATGTGCCGTCTCCAGGGAAAGCTGTTCTTCATCTCTTGTGGATTTCAAGAGAGGTGTTGTCTTTACTTTATCTCTTTGATTTGTAATATGTTTATAACAATTTGTTCTTAGTGACAGCGTTAATCCTCTTTTGAGTGATTAGCAACTGGACGTAGGGTCTTTTGATCCGAACCAGTATAAACCTACTGTGTAATCTTCTCTACTCTTCTCTATTTACATTTACGCAGTTTTTAATCGGTAAAATTTGGGAAAATTTTGAAAACCTAATTTTTATTAAGAAACCAATTCACCCCCCTCTTGGTTTTTGTCCGACCACGCGAACATTCTGCTGCGCGATTCTAACAAGTGGTATCGAGCTTGCTTTGATAGTCATTCAAACTTTTCGAAAATGGCCGGACAAAATCAAACTTTTGCCGAAGGTGCGTCTATCAACAGACCCCCACTTTTTGCGGGTCAAAATTATCCTTTTTGGAAAGTACGTATGCAAATATTTTTAGAGTCTCGTTGATAGAGGTGTTTGGGACGCAATTTTAAACGGTCCATTTGTTCCTAAAATTACGGAGAACGGTGTTGACGTTCTTAAACCTATTTCTAGATGGACCGTCGACGAAAGTCGAAAAGCACAATTTGATGTTAGGGCTAGAAACATTATTTCATCTCGCTCTAACCCTTGATGAGTTTTATAGAATTTCAGTTTGTAAAAGTGCACAGGAAATGTGGGAAATGCTAAGGGTGACCCACGAAGGAACTGACGACGTCAAAAGAGCACGTAAAAATTCTTTAATCCAAGAATACGAGATGTTCCGGATGCAACCCGGCGAAACGATTTTCGACGTTCAGAAACGTTTCACTCATATTGTGAATCATCTCACCGGATTAGGTAAAGTATTTGATGTTGATGAATTAAATGTAAAAATTTTGAAATCTCTGGATAGGAAATGGCAACCAAAGGTGACGGCCATCTCGGAGTCACAAAATCTTGCCACTATGTCTATGGCGGCGTTATTTGGAAAGTTTAGGGAGCATGAACTTGACCTTGGAAGACTAAATGAGGAAGAGGGTCAATACCAAAAGAAGAATCTAGCTTTCAAGACCAAGATTTCAAAAAGCAAAAATAAGAAAGAAGAAGAAGAAGACTCCGAAATTGATAAAGAAGAGATGAGTCTTTTTATAAAGAAGTTCACCAAGATGATGAAAGCAAAAGGAAGACATCCTTTCAAAGGTAAGGGAAAGGTAAAAGAAAATTCTTCCATTAATATAAAATGTTTTGGTTGTGGTGAAGCAGGGCATATAAAGACCGAATGCCCAAACAAGAAAAATGATGAACACAAGGGCAAAAAGCAATTCAAGAAGAAAGCATATATTGCTTGGGATGATAGTGATTCAAATTCAGAATCAAGCGACTCGGAAATAGAAGCAAACAATTGTTTGATGGCAAATGACAACAATTCTTCGGATTTTGAGGTTAGTGATTCCGATTCATCCTCTAGTGAAGAAAATGACCATGATGAATTGCAAAATGCTTATAATGAGTTATTTACTGCATTTATGGATATGAAAAAGGAATATAAAGTTGTAAAGAAGAATCTAAGAAAATCGGAAAAGGAAAATGAGTCCTTAAAATTGAAAATTGCATGTTTAGAAGAAAAGGAGGTAGCTAAAACGAAAATTGTATGTTTAGATGAGAATGATGATAAAAATATAGCATGTGCATCATGTAAAGAGCATGAACATAATATTGATTTACTTAGACATTTGCTTGATAAAGCTAAAAAGGAATTAAGTGATAGTTATAAGAATAAGGATAGTGTTCAAATTAAAGAAAATTGTCATGTTCCTTTGAAAAAGCCTAAAAGTAAAAATAGAAGAGTATGGGTTGAAAAAGGAACCAAAACTTCAATAGTTAGAAATGTATCATATTCTAAAATTACATCTAATGCATGTTTTTACTGCATGAAACAAGGTCATACTTCAAATAGATGTAAAATTAAGCATTTTGGAGTTCCTAAAGGAAAATATGTTTGGGTTCCTATAGTTAAATGAACTATTTGCATATTGTATTTATTCAAAGAAAATGATCATTTAGTATGTTTTAAATGGAATGCTTAGGTAACAACATTTTATCTTTTCTATTGTATGAAGGTTCTTCACTTAAAGATTTTTTGCGAAAAGCCTCTAAAATTGTTTTAAACAACCTAAAACAAAGTATTTTTACAAAAGCCTTCTTAAAACATGGTTTTAACTGATGCAGTTTTGAAAGAACCAAATAAAATCAATTAGAATGGTCAAAGAAGTGTTTTTACAGCATTTTAATCGATACAACATGTTTTTAATCGATTAAAACCATTTAGAACTCATTATGATCGATCAGATTTTTATTATGAGCGGTCAGAATCCTTTAAATCGATTAAAAACACGTTTCAATCGATTAAAATTACTTAAAGGGTCAGGATGATCGATCAGAATCAAATTATGACCGATTAGAAGCAAATGTGATCGATCAGATTTTAATTATGAGCGGTCAGAAATTTTTCAATCGATTAAAATCACTTAAAGGGTCAGGATGATCGATCAGATTTTTATTATGACCGGTCAGAATCAGTTATGATCGATCAGATTTTTATTATCAGAACTCTTTTAATCGATTAAAAACTCGTTTCAATCGATTAAAACAACTTAAAAACTTTTTCTACACTGCGTTTTAATCGATTAAAAGACGTTTTAACAGATTAAAACTGCACTTTTAACAGATTAAAAGAATCTTTTAACAGATTAATTAAACCAGCAGTTTTGAAAATAGTCTATAAAAACAGTTTAGCTTGAACTTTTTAAACACACATTGAATATAAGTTTTCATCCTTTAGCAATCAATCAAGCAACTGCGGTGCAAACACTTTGGAGATCAAGGATGTGATACTTGTTGATATATTATTGGATCAACTGATAGTTTGTTATGTGTAGAATTTGCTAAGATTATGCAGGGAGAGTTTGAAATGTCTATGATGGGAGAATTAACATTCTTCCTTGGACTTCAAATCAAGCAACTTAAAGATGGCACTTTCATCTCTCAAACTAAATACTGCAAAGAGATTCTCAAAAAGTTTGGTATGGACACCTCAAAGGAAGCTAACACACCCATGGGAACTTCATGCTATTTAGACAAGGATGAATCAGGTTTGGAATTTAATCAAACTATGTATAGAGGTATGATAGGATCACTATTATACTTAACTGCTAGTAGACCTGATATTATGCATTCTGTCTGTGTGTGTGCTAGATTTCAGGCTTGTCCTAAAGAATCTCACCTAATTGCAGTAAAACATATTTTAAAATACTTAAAAGGAACTACTGGATTTGGCTTGTGGTATCCGTCTAATGCTTGTATTAGTTTATTAGGATATTCTGATGCTGATTATGGTGGATGTAAAATTGATAGGAAAAGCACTAGTGGGACATGTCATTTGTTAGGTTCATCCTTAATATCATGGCATTCTAAGAAACAAGCATGTGTAGCTTTATCTACCACTGAAGCTGAATATATTGCAGCTGGTAGTTGTTGTGCTCAAATTCTGTGGATGAAACAACAATTAGAGGATTATAGCATATATTTAAATGACATTCCATTAATGTGTGATAATACGAGTGCAATCAACTTAACTAAAAATCCAGTAATGCACTCTAGGACTAAACATATTGAGATTAGACATCACTTTTTAAGAGATAATATCAGCAAAGGAAACTGTAAGATAGAGTATGTAGACACTAAACATCAATTAGCAGATATATTTACTAAGCCTCTACCCAAGGATAGATTCTATGATCTTAGAAGAGACTTAGGGATACTAGAAATAGCTTAAATTCTGCTTAATTTGACTGTTTTTGGATGATTGTTATGATTAAATTCGTGATGCAGGATATTCATAGGTTATAATGTGTAAAAACCTTAAAAACTTGATATAGCCTCTGGAATAATCGATTACTGGAAGTGATAATCGATTATTTTCCCTCAAAACGTCCAAAACAGGGTATTCTCCTCTGGAATAATCGATTATCTCGTGAAATAATCGATTAAATGCCTCTGATAATCGATTATTTACTGGAAATAATCGATTAAAGTTGTCTGATATTGAAATAATCGATTATCTTGAAATATAATCGATTAAATACGACCAGTTTTGCCTCTTAGCTGTTGCCAACGGATATTTTGCCATGAAATCTTTTCTATATGACCGTTGGAAGTGTTTTCTCTATAAATAGAGACATCTAGGTCAATTATACTCACTTCTAACTCTTGTAATCAAGTTTTCTTGAAATCTATACTCTCTTTGCTTCATTATTCCCTCACTTGTCTCCAAAATCTCTTCAAGTTTATCTACTCTTTCAAATGGCCTCATCCTCTCGCCCTAAGATTCCTACAAGAAGAAGATCTGCATCTTCCTCTCATTCCCGTCCTAATTCTGTAGAAGGATGGATTTCTGATGCAGATAGCCAACAAGAGTTTCTAACCTACTGGAAAGAAAAAGCTATTATTTCTCCCAAATTTCTTATAGGTGAGCAATTCATTCGTAGGGGTTTCAATTTTCCTAATCTTCTTGAAATTCAAGGAGTTCTCCCGTTTATCCAAATGCAAGGTACATACTATCCTGACTTAGTTAGGGTATTCTATTCTAGATTCAAGTTTAGGGATCAAATTGCTACATCCCGTGTAAAAGGGGTTTCCATAATTCTAGATGATGATATTTGGGAAAATGTTGCTCACTTCCCCATTAGAGAAGATGCTATTAACGTTTATGGTGAGCTAGATGACTTTGACAGGTTCTTAGCTTATCGATCTTTTCTGCGGAATCCTCTCTCGGAGGTTGGACGTATTCTTCATGCTGGACCTTTAAAGAAGGAAGAACGCATGCTTCTACATTTACTTGTATGGATCTTATGTCCCGGGCTACGAATCATGCCCAATGCTCATCCATTGATCTTCGAATTATTCATGCCATAATGAATAATGAACCTTTAGATTGGGGTGTTCTTGTCAAAATGACCATGCTTAAAGCAAAACGTCATCACACCTTCAAAATTCCATATGCACTTCTTGTATCCCGTATTCTTGAATATAAAGGAGTGAATGTTGAAGGTGAGCAAGCAGTTAGAACAAACAACTTAAACCGCATGTTGGACAGACACATTGACTCAACTTCAAATGGTGCGTGTCAATGACATCTATGTTCACAAAGATGACGTTCAAAATCAAAGTGATGCAAATAAAGACTCGATGAAGATATGCCTCCAGTCGATAATTTTCCCTCTAACCAAATCCAAAGTGTTGGAACATCCTCTTCTCATCAAGAAACAAGACAATCCATGGAAGATATGCTTTCCGACATGAATCAAAGAATGCAATCATTCTTCAATCTTTCCGGAGTACGCCATGATGAAATTATTAGTCGCATATCCGATGTAGATGATAGAGTGGGTAGATTAGAAAATAGATTTGATACTCACTTTAATGATGAGGATAGTGAAGAATTTTAAAATCTGTTATGTATTTTCTTTTGTTATTGTCTTGCTATTGTAATGGATAAATGATTATGAAATAAAATTTGATGTTTCTTTTATGCTATGATTGAGGGGGAGCTTTCTCTAACTTATGCATATTTTGAGGGGGAGCTCTTATTATTGATGTTGCAGGGTTCTTTTTGATTATAATCAAAATAGGGGAGAAAAATTTAAAGCCTATGGTTCAATATTAAATTTTATCTCGGTATGTTTAATGTGTTTGTTAGTATGACGAGATAAAACAAGGTTATTACAAGGGCTTTAAAAAGATAATTTTGATCATCATCAAAAAGGGGAGATTGTTGAACATTCAAGGACTTGATGTTGCAAATAATGATCATGAAGAATGTTGATTTTGATGATGATCCAAGAGCTTAAAGACTTAGAGTATTGAAGATTGAAGATTGATGATTTCGTATTGTAATAACTCTGTTTTAGTTTGATTGAGTCTGTAATTATAGAGTCTAAGATAGCCGGTACATAGTCTGTAACTTAGAAGCTTCAAAATGCTCAAATTTATCATGCAGGCTCGGCTTTAATCGATTATATAGGGAAATAATCGATTAAAACAGTGAGAAAACCATTTTCAGCATATACTCACTGTTTTAATCGATTAAAACATCAAAATAATCGATTAAAAGGTCAAATAATCGATTATTTCACCAAATAATCGATTAAACCAGAGAGGATTGGGTTCTGCGTATTTGGCTCTGTTTTAATCGATTAAAACTCCATTTAATCGATTATTTCGATCTGTTTTTGTTTTTAAATTTCAAATTAACCCTATTTTCGAAAACCCAATTACCAAGAACCCTAGTTTCGAAATCCCCAATTCCTTAACCCTAATTTCCCTACTTAAACTCTGCTTTGGCACTCAGAAAAAATAAGAACAACTCTTTCCATACAAAAGTTAAGTGCTGTGAGTGCCAGAGAACTGTTTGTTGCAAGGAAAGGGGGCTTTTGGAAACCTGGTGTGAGGCTAGAAGCGATAAGAATCACTAAGTGGAGTTCTTAGTGGATTGTGTGTTGTGCCGTCTCTGGGGAAAGCTGTTCTTCAGGGCTTTTGGAAACCTGGTGTGAGGCTAGAAGCGATAAGAATCACTAAGTGGAGTTCTTAGTGGATTGTGTGCTGTGCCGTCTCCAGGGAAAGCTGTTCTTCATCTCTTGTGGATTTCAAGAGAGGTGTTGTCTTTACTTTATCTCTTTGATTTGTAATCTGTTTATAACAATTTGTTCTTAGTGACAGCGTTAATCCTCTTTTGAGTGATTAGCAACTGGACGTAGGGTCTTTTGATCCGAACCAGTATAAACCTACTGTGTAATCTTCTCTACTCTTCTCTATTTACATTTACGCAGTTTTTAATCGGTAAAATTTGGGAAAATTTTGAAAACCTAATTTTTATTAAGAAACCAATTCACCCCCCCTCTTGGTTTTTGTCCGACCACGCGAACATTCCGCTGCGCGATTCTAACAAATCAATCATTTTCCCATATTTTAGTAGCCTTGATATCTGCCTTATTATTATGTTGTTTTTTTTAGTAAGAAATAGAAAAGGAAGAAATAAATCGGTGTGGGAAAAATAATTTGATTGAAGAAAACATAACAAAAATTATTTATGAAGGTTAAACAAAAGAAAAGAGTCTAAACCTCATCTCAAAATCACGCTGGTTCAGAGACTTTACCTTGTCCACCAAATCCATGATGTCTTAATTAAATTAATCCTTTCAACTTTTAGTTGGCCCAATATATTATCAAAGTTCAATAAATTGTGAGTGGGAGATAACCTAAAACTCAATAGCTCCTAAATTTGTTATGATTTGAAAAAAAAAAAAACATATATGTTTAAGGTTTAATTTTATTTGTGACTATAATTACTCGTGCATTCATGATTAATAGTGTTTGGAAATTATAATAGATTCGTGGTTTCAACTAAGACAATAAGTTTTACTGTAAGAATGAAGCAGTGGACAAATTCGAATGCAGCACAAGATCCTCGATATTCTTCATCCGACACGTGATAACTATATTATTATACTCTCTTCTCACTATAATTAGATCACGGGGTCGAGTGCTTTACAAGTTTAGGATAGAGTGTTGCATTGCAATTTATTCTGTAGTACCCTTGGATATTTGAAAATAGGACTCGTAATTTATTCTGAAAACAAATATTGCTTTTCTCCTGAAATTGTGTTTCTTAGTGTACAAAAAAAATTATAATTTTTTTTTCAATAAAGTATTATTCCAATTAATATATTGTACTTATTGATAATTTTTAGTTTTGTTAAACCAGCTTCAAGATTAATGAAACCAGATCGAAGATGGATGTTACAAAGAAATAATCAATTTGGTATTATAACTGAAGAATTCAGAAATGGTGTTAATGGTTTTATTCAAATAGTGACAAGAGACCCGAAATTTGCTGATGTAGCAGGGCGTATTCCTTGCCCATGTGGAAAATGTAGAAATCGTTATTGGGATGTATCATTTAATGTGGAAAAACATTTGTGTCACCATGGATTTATGTATGGTTACACAAATTGGATCCTTCATGGTGAGGAAAGATGGACCGATGATGTATCAATGATGAAAACGTACTTTAAACTTTGTTTCTATTTGTAATTGTGTTATACAGAACTTTTTAGTTGAAATATTATTTTTGTTATGTTTTAATTGTTTAAAACATCATTTTAACTATGTTTAAACAATACTTTTATATTGAAAGTTGATAAGTTTGTCTTCTTTTTTAAGAATGAGTAATAATTTAAATCTTAAATATTTGATATTATAAATTTTGATAAAAATTATGAGGGATTAACTATGAAATAGTGAGAAAAACATTGCAAAAGATTAGCTACGGATTAGCAAAGAAATAATTGTGAGGCATTAACCACTAGCTAGAGATAAATTGTTAGGGATTAACTACAAATTAGCGAGAGAAAAATTGTGAGGGATTAGCTACGGATTAGCGAGAGAAAAATTGCGAGGGATTAGCTACGAATTAGCGAGAGAAAAATTGCGAGGGATTAACTACAGATTAGCGAGAGCGAAATTGCGAGAGATTAGCTACGGATTAGCTACAAATTTTGGGAGATCAAATTAGCTAGGGATAAACAAAAGTTCATCATTTAAATTAGCAAGGGATTTAGCGACAGTTTAGCGACAAAATTTGCTACAAATTTGAGAGAGAATACATTTGTATCTAATTAGCTACTTGGATTTAGCTACGGACTATTCCATAGCTATTCTGTAGCTAATCTGTAGCAAAACATACCAGCGAGAGATTAACTATAAAATAGCTACGGAATGTGTGATAGCTAATATGTAAAATTCTTGTAGTGTGTGTTGTAATTCATTTCATTTTCTGTGGGGGTTGAACTTACATGGGATGAAGAGGATTCACAGCCAACCATTAAGCATAGATTCACTTCTTCACCTTCAGATACAGAACTCGAGGATGAATCATTGTCTTGTCAAGCTATGTAGGCCTTTTTCCCTTTGTACTTCATATCTTTCTTGTTTTGATTCTTGGATTTTTCTGGACATTCACTTCTTATGTGTCCCTGCTTACCACAAGAATAACAAGTATAAGTATTTTGAATAGAATCAGTTCTTTTATCAGTGTACCTTTTAACCTGGCCAGTTCTGTTCTTCTTCTTAAGAAATTTCCCAAACTTCTTAACCAACAGATTCAGATTCTCAGATTCATCTTCTTCAGAGTCACTACTTTCTTCAATCGTCTTGAGAACAATGTTTCTTCTTTTCTTCTCTGCATTTTCTTGTTCTTTCCAACTCGTGTTCCCTTAGCTTACCAAACAATGATGCAGTAGTCATCTCAGTTAAGTCTCTTGATTCTGATATAGCTGTCACCTTTGGTTTCCAAGTTCTGTCCAAACATTTTAGGATTTTGATGTTTAACTCTTCCTTGTCAAATGTCTTCCCTAATCCAATTAGATGGTTGACTATATGCGTGAATCTTTTCTGCACATCTGCAATGGTTTCACCTTGCTGCATTTTTAACAATTCATAATCTCTAATTAATTCATGCTTCCTTGCCCTTTTCACAACAGAGGTACCCTCATGAGTGACCTCTAGAATCTCTGACATTTCATTGGCAGAGGCACATTGAGAAACCCTGAAAAACTCATCAAGATTTAAGGCAGAGGTAATAATGTTCTTAGCAGTATAATCATATTGAACTTTCCTATTTTCTGCATCAGTTAAGTCAGCCCAGTCTTTTTCAACAATTTTACCATCCACTGTATGAGTTGGTTTGAAAGGACCATTAACAATTGTATCCCAAATACCCCTATCAAGAGATTCAATAAAGATTTTCATTCTAACCTTCCAGAAAGAATAATTCACACCAGCAAATAGAGGAGGCCTATTGATGGAGGCTCCTTCAGAAAAATTCATCTTTCCCTCAGCCATTTAAACCTTTCTTGGACCGAATTCTTGAGTAACTTACAAGAACCAGCTCTGATACCAATTGTAAGAATTAATGGTTGAGTTCAAGAGGGGGGGTGAATTGAACTTTAGAAATCTTTTTCGAAAAACACCCTTTCTTGTGGAAGAATGATTAATCTTTATCCAATCTTTTATTAGGCAGATTTGGTTTTAAACAAAGCAAGAATATAAACCAGAAATGAAAAGAGATGAAAGCAGAAATACAACACAAGAGTTTATACTGGTTCACTCTTTCCAAGAGCTACATCCATTTCTTGACAAATCTGCCAAGTTCCACTAATACCAAGTGAAAATACAAACCAGTAGATATACACCAATCTATCCCAAGAACTATCTTACAACACCACAAGATAGACTCTTGAATAACCACCCAGCAACCAAACCTAGTTATTGTAACCAGTGTAGATTTCCTAACTCAGAACTTTCTCTCTTGAAGATCTTTCAACAATCTTGATCAAAACTCCTTATGATATGAAATGTTTATGAATGCTCAGATAAAGGCACAAGTATGAGAGCTCCAAGATTGGTTTCAATCGTTTTCCAAATTGTATGTTTGAAAGAGAAATCAAAACTGTATTTATAGAGTAAAAGAGAGAGACTGATAGATTCAATCGATTTAAAATGATGTTTCAATCGATTAATTTCATTTAAAACTCATTCAATCGGTTAATTCAAGCTTTCAATGGATTGAAACAGTTAGAAGAAAAATGGTAGCTCTCTGTTTCAACAGATTAAAATATATTTCAACAGATTGAAATTTTGTGATACCTTAGAATGAAAAAATGATCTCTCTGTTTCAACAGATTAAAATTTATTTCAACAGATTGAAATTCTGTGATACCTTAGAATGAAAAAATGATCTCTCTGTTTCAACAGATTAAAACTTATTTCAACAGATTGAAATTCTGAGATACTTTAAAATGAAAAATGACATCTCTCTGTTTCAACAGATTGAACTTGATTTCAACAGATTAAAATTGCGAAACCCTTAATATGGAAAAACCATCAAGAACATTTTAACCTGTTGATTTTGCGATTCGATCAACTAAAATTTTGACTGTATATATACATTTCCTATTTTAAGTGATTTTAACAGATTGAAACTTCTTTTTAACCGATTGAAAAACTCAGTTTGTTTTTTTAATGCTTAAAGATTAGTTTTTCATGCAGTTAGTTAAATTCCATGAAATGCAACATCTATAGGTGCTTATCACAAGATCTACTGAAACTATCAAGAGATTAAATTCTAAACCTATAACCTATCTACCTACACACCCACAAATAAACTCTATATGTCTTCATCAAATCCAACAAGTGCTTCATACCTAACTCTGGTTTTAACGACCAAAGTTGGTTTTCGAAAACCAACGCCTTTTTACCCCTTTTTCGATGTTTCTGGTAAAAACATCGGTGGCGACTCCATAAGAACCCTTTCAAATTAGTTCTTGGGTTAGCCCGGTTATCAGACAATCCAAGAACATCCTTTCGAAAACCTCGCCTCTAGGTTCGGCCCGGTTATCGGACAACCTAAAGGCGTTGTAACATCACCCATAAAAATGCGAAAATTGGAAAGTCAAAACCATCGCGTCGCTCCGACCGCCTCTTTTTGACGGCAGCGACACTTCCCCCACTACTTCTCGCTTGGATCCGTCGAAGGCTCGAACGATAGTGCTGCTTGGACGCAGACGGGTTCCTTGAATAGTCAACTTATCGAGTGTGCACTTGGGCATCACGTTCAAGGATGACCCATTATCCACAAGAAATTTAGCAATGAGGTACTCCTTGCACTTGATGGAAATGTGCAAGGGCTTGTTGTGGCTTGACCCTTCGAGAGGGAGTTCTTCCCCTGTGAAGGTGAGGTGATTGCTTGTCGTAATGTGACCGACGATCCTCTCAACCTTTTCTTGGGATATACTATGAGGTACATGCGCTTCGCTCAAGACCTTCATCAGGGCGTTTCTATGCGGTTCCGAGCTCATCATTAGAGATAACAAAGTTATCTTTGTAGGTGTATGATTGAGCTGGTCAATAATGGAATACTCGCTTTGTCTTATGAATTGGAGTAATTCGTCGGTCTCCTCCTTGGATTCTTTATTTTCTTTTTCTTCAGTCCGTTTATTTTTGTCTTTATTTTTGGGGGCATCTTCTTGTAAGTCCTTGGGGGAGTAGATCCTTCCACTTCTAGTCATGCCCCCAATGTCAGCTATATTGGAGATATCCTCCTTTATTGGTGAAGATTCCCCGTATCTCCAAGGTACAACTTTATTTGATTCGTAGGGGAAAGGACGTGGCATAAATAGTCGCACAGGTGTCGTTGTCTCCTCTTCCTTATTGATTTTGAGAACCAATGGTCGAGGCTTATCCTCTTGTGATGGATCCACCATTGGGGAGAGCTTGATTAAAAGAGGCTTTCTCTCCATTCTTCTAATTTGGAAGACGTGTCAGTTAATCCTTCTTTTTTATTATCTTGTTTATTAAAAGTGAAGGAGGGGAAGTTAAATATGCAAATGAATAATATGCATACAAGTAGACAATTTTCAAATAAGAAAAAATTCATTTATCTGTAGAAGGTGTACATTCCCCTATTCCATACTACGAAGCAACTTCTGATAGAAACGGAAAAGCCTAAAGAAACCCACAGGCGAGTCTTGACCTCTATGTAATTCCCTTTCGGCTTCTCGAATGTGACAAGCGAGTGCTTCGCTTTGCTTCTGGACCACCTGGCTCATATTTTCACTGTACTTTTGAGCCTCTTGAATCTTCGCCTCTTGATGGATGACCAAGGCTTGCAGCTCGTCGAGCTTTGTAAGGGCTCAGTCCTTTTCTCGTAGTACTTGACCATACTGAGCTAATCCATCTCTTTCTTTGCAGCACAGCTCAGCGAGACTTCTGTTAAGCCTCTGATTGGCCTCTCGCTCTTGGCGTATTTTTGACTGAGTCCTTGTGAGGTCTTGTAGCAAATCCTTGATCGTCTGAGCCTGTTTCGTGCATTCGGCCTCAAGGTGTGCTGATTTGATGGTTATTCCTTGAAGTTGGCTATCCGAGCTGGTTCTAGCTACTTTGGATGCTCGGATAGCTTGCTCGTTAGAATCAGCACACTAATCCTTGAGGCGTTCTATTTCATGATCCTTTTTCTTGCATTGCCTTCGTAGACCATCTATGGTGAGGATAGATTCTTGCTCTCTTTCTTCAAGGGCCCTCATCTGGGCTCCCATGATTTCTATCCTCCAGGTCAAGGCGTCGACTTGATTTCGTAGCTCTTCACTGTTTGAACATGTAGCGAGTGTGGTGGATGGTTGCAACATTCCTCTTTTTCGTCTCCACTCCTCATATTCGCTGGAGACATCCACTCGAGCTTTTCCTAGCTCTCTATCTCCCATAAAGACTGGTTTCTCCCACGCTCTTCTCACAGCCAGTGAGTTAGCGACTGTGCATGGGTCTCCGAAGAAACACAGTCCTCCGAGCTCTTCTCGGGATATTGCAGTTTGGGTCCTCATGAGTTGTCTCATAACTACTCTCGGTGAATAGGCTATGCAACCCCTGAGTCCTATCAACGGTATGCTCGGGTAATCCCCACATCTGATGAGGACTGGGCTGGGTCAGAACCAAGGGCAAACCCAGGATAATTGGTTGGCTTCCCATTGTTCCATTCTGCCCTTTCAGCCAAAGAGGACATATGGTCTTCTAACATTGAGACTTTCCAACCCTGGATGTTCCCTTTTTCTATCAGAGTAGTCTGCCGGAATGGCAATCGAATGATGGCAGCGACTTGTGGTGCAGAAGTATATGCCCCGTGGCGAATATGGACCCCGACTGATTTGGGCCATTTTAGCATAAGTTCATACTCCTCCAAAGTAGGCACCATATCGAACTGCGGGAATTCGAAGCAGTGCAGACTAGAGTTCCAAAAATGAACTAGAACTCTAATAAAAATGGGATTGACACAGATCTTCAATAGGTCAAGAATCTGTCCATAGGATTTCTCGAAGTCGGAGCGGACCTCTGGTGGCATTATCGCACAAAGTCGTTCCAGCTTTTCAGTATGGTACCGGGGAATGTCCACTTTCTTCAATTTTCTACTAGTCCCCTCCATTTTCTAAAAACCAAAATGCATGTTTTATGAACAAGATGCTTATTGTGGATATGAATGCGAGTATTTGTTTTTTCCTAAATGTTTATCATGTTTTATTTCTACATGATGTATGATAGTATTTGCGTGTTTATTTTCAAAAAAATAAACTACCTATATGGATGATTTATGAATTTAATGTTTGTGAACAAAGTCCCATTTATTTGATTTGGGTTTTTATTTGATTTTATTTTATTTTAGAGTCTTTTATCTCTTCTGTCGGACTGCGTGACTACTTAGCTTATAAAGAACCTGAAGCCAGGCTAGCTAAAAGGCAGACTGTCTGAGATAAAATGGCTTATTGTGAAAAGATAATATTAGCGTCCCTTATCTCTTCTGTCGGAATGCGTGGCTACTTAGCTTACAAAGAACCTAAAGCTAGGCTAGCTAAAAGACAGACTGTCCGAGATAAGGGTGTTTATTGCAAAAGATTTTTTTTAATATGTTGTTTGGTTATGCTATGCAATCAAATGCAACAAACAAACGCACACACAATTTAGTCATCCGCGAACACGTGAAGAATCGTTTTAATCACGAGGTAGGATTTTCCTGCAGAAAAGTGTATTGGCAAAGGTAGTGAAAGTGATACTAGCAAAGATCTCAGTGATTTGATGAAGTCAAAGATAAAGTCAAAGGTCAACTCTGCAACAGTCAAACAAGTCACTCAGAAGAATGGAGCTGAAGATTTAGAGTGTCTAACAGAAAGCTTAGGTAAAACCACTTTACCTTTTCCACTGCATAAAGCTTCTTCACTCATTTTGCAAAATGCCTCAAAAATAGTTTTAAACAAATCAAACAAAAGCATTTTGACAAAGAACCTTCTTAACAATGGTTTTAACTGATATAGTTTTTTAAGAAACGATTAAAATCACTAAGAATGCGTAAAGAATTGTTTTTACAGTATTTTAATCGATACAAACTTGTTTTAATCGATTAAAACCCTTTAGAAATCATTATGACCGATTAGATTTGATATATAAGCAATCAGAACTTGTTTCAATCGATTAAAACACGTTTCAATCGATTAAAATCATTTAAAGGGTCAGAATGATCGATCAGAATACAGTTATGACCGATCAGAGTGGTTATGATCGATCAGAATTGAATTATGACCGATCAGACTTATTTCAATCGATTAAAACGTATTTCAATCGATTAAAATAACTTAGAAAATCTTTTCAATCGATTAAAACGAACTTTCAATCGATTAAAATGACTTGAAAATATATGTGCAGATTTTCAATCGATTAAAACGACTTTATATCAGCTAAAATAACTTGGAAAGTTTTATAAGAAGGTTTTTAAACAAATCAATCGATTAATACGTGATTCAATCGATTGTTTTATACTTAGAAAAAGTTTGTAAAATGTTTTAACTGATATAAAAGTGGTCGTATCAGCTAAAACGATTCTGTTAAAGAAGCAAGAACGCATTAATGGGTTGAAAGGACTTTTAACAGATTATAACGGCTATTTCAACAGATTAAAACAAACTTTCAACAGATTAATTAATGCAGCAGATTTGAAAATTCTCTTTAAAAACAGTTTTGCTTGAAACTTTGAAACAAGAGATTGAATATCAGTTTTTACAGAAACAAAGCAATCAATTTAAGCAACTGTTAAGCATCTTTTTCCAAGAAAGAATTACAACTATTTTGTGAAGTTATTTTTGAAATCTTTCTTGAGGCATATCGCATTCTGTGAAGAAGAAACTTACTGTGGATTAGAGTAATCCGGTTTGAGCTTTCTAAGTCTCTTCTTTGTAAATTCTTTTTCATTACTTTGTATTGTGTTGTACCTGGAATTTGGGTACAAGTTTTTTCTGCAGCTGGTAGGTGGTTGTAGAAGTTTCCAAGAACTGGAATTTGGTTCTTGGTGGAGAGGTTAAGTGCAGGAACTGGAATTTGGTTCTTGTACTGTTTGGTGCCTGGAATTTGGGCACTGGTTTCTCTGCGGCTGGAATTTGGTTGCAGAGGTTTCCAAGAACTGGAATTTGGTTCTTGGTGGAAAGGTTAAAGTCAGGAACTGGAAATTGGTTCTGGTGTTAGAATAGGTGTAAGAGGGTGAGTCTGTAAAACATCTATTCTAGTGGAACCCAGCTGGACTTTGGCTGGAGTCTGGACGTAGCCCTGGTATTGGGTGAACCAGTATAAAATTACCGGTGAAATCTTTCCTAACCTTTCTCTCTTTAAATTCAGTTGCTGCGCTTGTATTGTTTAATTGCTTTGTGATTCGTGAATTGATTAGTAAACTTAATTTTCGAATTAGATAATCTGTTTATTGCGAAAAACTTTCAAAAATCAATTCACCCCCCCTCTTGATTTAAAACTACTTTTCTAACAATTGGCATCAGAGCGAGGTGCTTGAAAGTTAATCAAGTTACTTCGATCCATGGCATTTTCTGAGGGAGCGTGCATTGATAGACCTCCACTGTTAAGTGGAACAGATTACCTATATTGGAAAATAAGGATGAAAATCTTCATTGAATCTGTTAGTATAAATGCTTGGAATGTTATTGAACAGGAAATTGATATTGCTAACAGAATCCAAGATGATTGTATTGCCAAGAACATCATCTTATCCGCCCTTAACAAAAATGATCTTTTCAGGATTGCACATTGCCAAACAGCTGCACAAATGTGGAAGATTCTTGAAAAGACCTATGAAGAAGCACCAGAAATATGCTTGATGGTCAACTCAGAATCACCAAATACCAGTGTAAGTTCTGAATCTATGAACTATAGCTCATTACAAGATGCTTTTCTTGAAATACATGCAGTAGCAAAGAAATTAGAAACTGAAAATAGAAAATTGAAAAGCATGAATAGGCTTTTAGAAAACAAGATCATTCTTCTTGAAAAGAAAATAATTGATGAAGAAAAGTTAGAATTAGAAAATAATACTGATTGCATGTGTAATGTTGAAGATTGCAAAAATTGTCCTGAGTTACAGAAACAAGTATCATACCTAGTAAAAACTTCATCTAAATTAGCACAAGGAAAGAATAATCTTGATAAGAATAATCTAGTGGAACCCAGCTGGACTTTGGCTGGAGTCTGGACGTAGCCCTGGTATTGGGTGAACCAGTATAAAATTACCGGTGAAATCTTTCCTAACCTTTCTCTCTTTAAATTCAGTTGCTGCGCTTGTATTGTTTAATTGCTTTGTGATTCGTGAATTGATTAGTAAACTTAATTTTCGAATTAGATAATCTGTTTATTGCGAAAAACTTTCAAAAATCAATTCACCCCCCCTCTTGATTTAAAACTACTTTTCTAACAGGTAGGTTCTAACTGTTCTCAGCAAGGCTTAGGCCCCCAAGGTGCCCCCATTATAGGGTCCCCAATCTCCAGCCTTCCGACCATGCTTAGCACTAAGGCCATAGTCAGTCTTTGTGCCAAAAGAGGAAGGTTATCACCTTGAGTGGTGGTTTCCGATCATACCGGTGGGCACATGGCCCTCACTACGGCAAACCGTACCTGCCACCCACTCCCTATGGATTTCTCACTTGCCCCCGGGTATAGAGGGAACTGTAGTGTGCAAAGGTTTGTGTACAGTTTTTATTTCAAACAATTGCGTAAAATAAACAAACAACAGTTATTAAAGCCAAGTAATTAAAGGATGTTATAATACAAGGTAGGGTAAAAGCGAAATTTCTTAGTTTATTTATCAAGCTGGCCCATCACTAAATGGGATCAACTCTCTAGGCTTCCCCAGTGGAGTCGCCATCTGTCGCCGCCATCAAAAGAGGTGGTCAGAGCGACGCAATGGTTCCGACTTTCCATTTTTGGCATTTTTATGGGTGAGGTTACAACGTCTTTAGGTTGTCCGATAGTTGGGCTAAACCAAAGGCGCAAGGTTTTTGAAAGGGTGTTCTTAGATTGTCCGATAACCAGGTTGACCTAAGAACAAGTTT
Source organism: Sphenostylis stenocarpa (assembly GCA_963425845.1). Classification (NCBI taxonomy): domain Eukaryota; kingdom Viridiplantae; phylum Streptophyta; class Magnoliopsida; order Fabales; family Fabaceae; genus Sphenostylis; species Sphenostylis stenocarpa. The sequence goes on from OY731403.1 coordinate 26,070,643, forward strand.
AAAAGGGTTCTTATAGAGTCGCCATCGATGTTTTTACTAGAAACATCGAAAAAGGGGAGAAAAGGCGTTGGTTTTTTAAGAAAAAACAACTTTGGTCGTTAAAACCAGAGTTGGGTAAGGGAGTTAGTTACACGTAAAGGAAGTATTAGTTCCCTTACGACGCCCCTTTCGGGTTCCCTATAACAGGCCAGTTATTTTATAAATAAACTTTTGAAATGATACTTTTACCCTTTTATTTGCGGAATTTAAATGATGACTACATGACCCTAATTAATGCATATACAAGTAATAAAGCGATAAAAGAGAGAGAGGGAGAATGAAGAAACCTCCGAAGCAAACTTTGATTAATTCTCTTGAAAAATAGGGTGCGTTTTGGCAGCCCTTCGCCTATGGTCATCAACTCATTAACTAGACCCTATTACGACAAAATGATAGGGAACACATCAACCCTCTTTGCAGATGTGGTCACCATAGGCGAGAGAGAGGAGCAGGGATTGAAGAGTTGAAGGATAACACGACCTTCCTCCTCCAATGCATCATTCAAGAAATCCTTGGACAAGAAGAAGGAGGCAAACATAAACGCCATCAGCCTCACCACTCCTTCTTCTTCTTCAAAGCCAGCTAGGCAATCCTAGAGGCAGGAAAGGAAGTTCACTCCCATTCCAACCTCTAATGGGAGTTTACTACCTAAACTGGTGAAGGCCAAGCTCCTGGCATACATCCTGCCAAGAAAGGTAGACCCACCTTACCCTGAGTGGTATAAGCCCAATGATAAATGCGCTTACCACTCAGGCGCTCCCAGGCACTCAGTAGAGAACTGCCGGGCCTTAAAATATAAGGTCCAGGAGTTAATAGATGTCGGATGGGTCACCTTTGATGCTCCCGCCCCCAGCATAGAAGTCAAGCCTCTGTCACAACCAGAGTGATAGGGTTGGATAGGGAGGACCAGCTATTAGGGTTCTTTCTCTTTTTAAAGCTTTCTTTGTATTTCTTATGGTCCCAGCCCGTGGCTATGAGACCATCAATTAAAAGGGCATTTTGTACATATTCCTTTATTTCAATACATGAGGCATTTTTCATCCATATTCACATTTATTCTTTTCCCTCTTCTATTTATTATTATTCCAAAATAACTGAATAATAAAATCTATACCTAAAACAGAACCCTTAAAATGATCATGTCAGTGATTGATGAATCTCTGTGGGATCCGGAAGTCGAAGGCGAATGGGTCGAATCCGACAGTGATTAAGAGACCATTGCTCTGGACATGCAAAGATTGTTGGAAAGAGAAGCTCGCTCCATACATCCCTATCAGGAAGAGACAGAGACTGTCAATTTGGGACAAAAGGACGATAAGAAGGAAGTAAATATCGGTACCCAAATTGATAGTGACATCAGGGAAGGGTTAAGACAATTATTGGAAGAATACGTGGACGTATTCGCTTGGTCTTACCATGACATGCCTGGACTCGACGCAAGCATAGTGGAGCATAAAATACCTTTGAAAGAGGGTTTCCGGCTAATAAAGCAAAAGCTAAGAAGGATGAAACCCGACTGGTCCTTAAAAATTAAAGAGGAAATACAGAAACAGCTAGACACTAATTTCCTGATCGTGTCCAAATACCCTGAATGGCTGGCAAGCATCGTGCCAGTCATGAAAAAGAATGGGAAAATCAAAGTGTGTGTAGATTATAGGGATCTAAATCGAGCAAGTCCAAAAGACAATTTTTCCCTACCACACATCGACATGTTGGTGGATCACACCGCCACGAATACACTTTATTCCTTCATGGACGAATATGCGGGGTATAATCAGATTAAGCTAGCCATCAAAGATAGGGAAAAAACTTCCTTCATCACACCGTGGGGAACATTCTGTTACAGAGTCATGCCTTTTAGACTCAAGAACGTAGGGGCTACCTATCAAAGGGCCATGGTAACATTATTCCACGACATGATCCACAAAGAAATTGAAGTGTACGTGGATGACATGATTACCAAATCCAAGAACGAAATAGACCACATTCTTTATTTGAGAAAATTATTCGATCGACTTCGGAAGTATCAACTGAAGCTAAACCCGGTTAAGTGTACATTTGGAGTACGGTCGAGTAAACTACTTGGGTTTATCATCAGCAAAAAGGGAATAGAGGTAGACCCCGACAAAACAAAGGCAATTTTAGAAATGCCCCCACCGCAAACTGAAGAGGAGATCAAAGGATTTTTTGGCCGGATTAACTACATAGCAAGGTTCATCGCACAACTCACAGATAAATGTGCACCCATCTTCAAACTGTTGCACAAAAACCAACCAACCAACATTTTGGAATGAGGATTGCCAACAAGCTTTTGAGAAAATTAAGTTGTGCTTAACCAATCCACACGTATTGGTGCCTCCCATTGAAGGAAAACCTCTAATTCTTTATCTATCGGTACTCGATGAATCTATGGGATGTGCGCTTGGTCAACAGGATGATAGGGAAAGAAAGAACAAGCCATATACTACCTCAGAAAAAAAAATTCTAGACTATGAGACCCGTTATACACCACTCGAAAAACACATGTTGTGCATTGGTGTAGGCAACTCAACGTCTCAGGTAGTATATGATTAGACATACGACCTGGTTGGTTTCCAAAATGGATCCAATCAAATACCTATTTGAAAAACCCCTCCTGACATGAAGAATAACTAGGTGACAAGTACTCCTTTCAGAATTTAACATCATGTATGTCACCCAAAAAGCTATCAAAGGTAGTCCCCTAGTAGACTACCTAGCACACGGATCAACAAACAAATATCAATCCCTACAAGACAATTTTCCAGATGAACACATCATGCATATCCAACACGAAGAACCCGAAGACGATGCGTGGACGATGTTCTTCGATGAAGCCTCGAACATGCTTGGACATGGGATAAGAGTTGTTTTAATATCCCCTGAAAAGAAGTACATTCCGGTAACAGCCAGGCTAAATTTCAACTACACCAATAACATGGTTGAGTATGAATCCTGCGCCCTGGGATTCCAAGCAGCTCTAGATCATGGGGTGACCAAACTCAAAGTTTTTAGTGACTCATCCCTTGTCATCTACCAACTTAAGGGTGAATGGGAAACCAGAATTTCCAAATTGATCCCATATCTAGAGTACATCCGGAATATGATTTCGAGGATGGAAAACGTCACTTTTGAGTACATCCCTCGGGAAGATAATCAGTTCGCAGATGCCCTCGCTACTTTGTCATCCATGTTTGCCTTAGATCAAGAATGTGAGATACCGATTATCCAAATAAGGTTGCATGATAAACAAGCTTTTTGTATGACAGTAACTAGCAAGGAAGACAAATCTCCTTGGTATCATGACATCAAGTGATACCTCACGAAGGGTGAATATCCCGAGGGAATTAATGATAATGATAAAATGACCATTTGGAAGAGAGTCGTAGGGTTCACGTTGATCGGAGGAACCCTTTATAAGAAATATGTTTACTCTAGCTTGTTGAGGTGTGTGGACCGTGAAGAGGCTAAAACCCTAATTAAGGAAATTCATGAAGGAGCCTTCGGAACCCACACGCCAGGGCATGTCATGACAAAAAAGATCCTAAGGGTAGGATACTTTTGGTTCACGATGGAAGGTGATTGTCATCAATACGCCAAGCGATGTCACAAATGCCAAGTCTATGCCGACAATGTTCATGTCCCACCGGCACCTCTCAATGTCTTGGCTACACCATGGCCATTTTCCATGTGGGACATAGATGTTATTGGACCCATCGAGCCCAAAGCATCCAATGGTCATCGCTTCATCCTGGTGGTCATTGACTACTTTACCAAATGGGTAGAAGCGGCATCCTACGCACATGTGACCAAGAAAGTAGTGACCACCTTCGTCAAGAAAAATATCTTGTGGTGGTATGTGTTAGAATCGCGCAGCGGAATGTTTGCGTGAACGGACAAAAACCAAGAGGGGGGGTGAATTGGTTTCTTAACAAAAATTGGTTTTAAAATTTTTTCCCAAATTTTACCGATTAAAATGTTGTGTAAACGTAAATAGGATAAGGATAGAGTCTTACACAGAAGATTTATACTGGTTCGGTTCAAAAGACCCTACATCCAGTTGCTAATCACTCAAACAGAGGATTAACACTGTCACTATAATCAAAGTTATTACAAACAAATAACAATGGAAAAGATAGAGTAATGAAAACACCTCTCTTGAGTCACACAAGAGATGAAGAACAACTTTCCCTAGAGACGGCACAACACACAATCCACTAAGAACTCCACTTAGTGATTCTTATCACTTCTAGCCCACACCAGGTTCCAAAAGCCCATTTTTCCTCCAACAAACAGTTCTCTGGCTATCACAGCTCTCAACTTTTGTTTGAAAAAGGTTGTTTTATTTTCTGCGAGCCTTAGAGAACCTTAAGTAGATGAATTAGGGTTTGGGAATTGGGGATTTTCGAAACTTGGTGTATTGGGACAAGGGTTTTCGAAAATAGGTTTAATTTGAAGTTCAAAATGCAAATCTGACTGAAATAATCGATTATCTCAAATGTTAATCGATTATTACAGAGCCAAAATCAACAGGAACCCACAACGCATTGTTTTAATTGATTATTTACCCGGTTAATCGATTAACAGGCCTGTTAATCGATTAACAGGAGTATTAATCGATTATTATAGAGAGCTGATACAAAAAAATGGTTTTTCTCTCTATAATAATCGATTATTTGACCTTTTAATCGATTAAACCCGTGAGTATTTGATAAAAATGAGTTTTTGAAGCTTCTAAAGAGTAGACTATGTACTGGCTATCTTAGACTCTAATATTACAGACTCAAACTCATCAAAACAGAGTTAATACACAAGAATACAAGTCTTCAACTCTCTAAGTCCATTGTTCTTGAATCATCATCAAAATCAACAAGCTTCATGTCCATGTAAGTTCAACATCAAGTCCTTGTATGTTTCAACAATCTCCCCCTTTTTGATGATGATCAAAATTTTCTTTTAAAGCCTTGTAATAACCTGTTTTATCTGTCACACTAACAAAAACATTAAACGTACCAGATAATATTTAAATTCAATCATAAGAGGCTTTAAATATTTCTCCCACTATTTTGATTATGATCAAAAATTAAGAGCTCCCCCTCAAAATATGCATAATTTGGAAATAACTCCCCCTCAAACAAAGCAAAAATACAAATTTTATTTCATAAATAAATGTCATTACAAACAAAGATATATGTAACATTACAATCATGCAAAAACTGTTTAATTAAGCAGAGTTTAAGTTATTTCTAATATTCCTATGTCTCTTCTAAGATCATAGAATCTATCATTGAGAAGAGGCTTAGTAAAAATATCCACTAATTGATGCTTTGTATCAACATACTCAATTTTACAGTTTCCTTTACTTATATAATCTCTCAAGAAATGATGTCTAATTTCTATATGTTTAGTTCTAGAGTGCATTACTGGATTCTTAGTAAGATTGATTGCACTTGTATTATCACACATCAAAGGAATATCATTTAGAAAGATACTATAGTCTTCTAAATGTTGTTTCATCCACAAAAGTTGTGCACAACAATTACCAGCTGCAATATATTCAGCTTCAGTGGTGGATAACACAACACATGCCTATTTCTTAGAATGCCAAGATACGAGAGATGATCCTAACAAATGACATGTTCCACTAGTACTTTTTCTATCTATTTTGCATCCACCATAATCAACATCAGAATAACTTATTAAACTAGTACAAGCTTCAGATGGATACCATAAACCAAAATCAGTAGTTCCTTTTAAATATTTTAAAATACGTTTTACTGCAGTTAGGTGAGATTTTTTTGGACATGCCTGAAATCTAGCACACACACAGACAGAATACATAATATCAGGTCTACTTGCAGTTAAGTATAACAGAGAACCTATCATACCTCTATACATGGATTGATTAATTTCCAAACCTGATTCATCCTTGTCTAAATAGCATGAAGTTCCCATGGGTGTGTTAGCTTCCTTTGAAGTGTCCATGCCAAACTTTTTGAGAATCTCTTTGCAGTATTTGGTTTGAAAGACAAAAATGCCATCTTTAAGTTGCTTGATTTGAAGTCCAAGGAAGAACGTTAATTCTCCCATCATAGATATTTCAAATTCTCTCTGCATTATCTTAGCAAATTCTACACACAAAGAATTATCAATTGATCCAAAAATAATATCATCAACATATACTTGAACCAATAAGATGTGTTCTTTTACTTTCTTTATAAACAAAGTCAAATCAATTTTTCCTCTAGAAAAATCATTTGAAGTTAGAAAGCTACTTAATCTTTCATACCAAGACCTAAGAGCTTGTTTCAATCCGTATAATGCTTTCTTCAATTTAAAAATATGATTAGGATAACTAAAATCTTCAAATCCAGGGGGTTGCTCCACATAAACTTCTTCTTTAATAAACCCATTCAAAAATGCACTTTTAACATCCATTTTATATAATTTAAATTTCATCAATGATGCATAAGCAAGAAGTAGGTGTATAGCCTCTAACCTGGCAACAGGAGCATAAGTTTCATCATAATCAATACCTTCCTCCTGACAGTAACCTTTGGCAACAAGTCTGGCTTTATTCTTTGTTATATTTCCATCTTCATCAAGTTTGTTTCAAAACACCCATTAGTTCTAATTACTTGATGTGATTCTTCTTTTGGGATTAATTCCCAGACTTGATTCCTTTCAAATTGATTAAGTTCCTCTTGCATAGCTATGCACCATTGGTCATCTTTAAGCGCTTTCTCAACATTTTTGGGTTCTATCTGTGACCCAAAAGCTACAGACATGCAAAAATTAGTCATATTTCTAGTTCTTACCCCTTTTGAGATATCAACAATAATATTGTCCATTGAAAGTCCTCTTGGTGATTGCCATTATTTTGCTAATTTAGGTGTTTGAGAAGGCTCATTTTCTTCCAAATACAATTCATCAAGAGCCTCTCTTATGTACTCATCATCACTTGCAAGTTCTTTATTTGACTCAAGAGGGTTTCTCCCAAGGTCTACAATTTCATCAAAAGTAACATGTATAGATTCTTCAACATTTAAAGTTCTTCTATTAAACACTCTATATGCTTTGCAAGTTAGTGAGTAACCTAAGAAAATTCCTTCATCGGCTTTTGAGTCAAATTTTCCTAAGTTGTCCTTTCCATTATTTAACACAAAGCATTTACATCCAAATATTTTCAAATGAGCAACATTAGGCTTTCTACCATTTAACAATTCATAGGGAGTTGATTTTATAATTGGCCTAATGAGCATTCTATTCAAAACATAACATGCAGTACTTACAGCATCAACCCAAAAATATTTTGGAACATTTGATTCATTTAACATTGTTCTAGCAAGTTCCTCTAGTGACCTATTTTTTCCTTTCAACTACACCATTTTGTTGGGGAGTCCTAGGAGCAGAAAAATTATGTAATATTCCATTTTCCTCACAATAATTTTCAAACCTTTCATTTTGAAACTCACCACCATGGTCACTTCTTAAAACTTTAATTCTTAAGTCTTTCTCATTTTGAATTGCTTTGCAAACTTCCTAAAGACCTTAAAAGCTTCACTTTTCATTGTCAAGAAAAATGTCCAAGTATATCTAGGAAAGTCATCAACAATCACAAGACCATAATAATTTCCACCAAAGCTTTTTATCCTAAAAGGACCAAATAAATCTAAATGTAATAATTCTAAAGGTTTTGTTGTGGAAATGACATTCTTTGATTTAAATGATGATTTTACTTGTTTACCTTTTTGACATGCATCACATAATCTATCTTTTTCAAACTTTAACTTAGGCAAACCAATAACTAAGTCTTTTGAAATCAATCTGTTTAAATGATGCATATTTATATGAGCCGCTCTCTTATGCCATAACCATGGGTTCTCTTCCTTAGCAACTAAGCATGTTATACTAGTATCATGTATACAATCCAAATCAATCAAGTATATGTTATTATGCCTAATGCCTTTCAATGCTACACTTTCGGAATCTATCAAATGTATTGTACAAAACTTACTTTCAAAGATTACCTTAAATCCTTTGTCACATAGTTGATTTATACTAAGGAGATTATGCTTTAGCCTATCAACAAGAAGCACATCCTTAATCTCCAAAGTGTTTGCACCACCTATATTTCCAATTCCAAGAATCTTTCCTTTTTTGTTGTCCCCATAAGTTACATATCCTTGTTCTTTAGCTTTGAAACTCACAAATTTCGTTTTGTCTCCGGTCATATGTTTAGAGCATCCACTATCAAGATATCACATAGACTTCTTTGATTTGGAAGTTTCCTACAAAACAAGAACATAGTAAACTTAGGTCCCCATAACTTTTGAGTCCTTGGGGTTAGAGACAAACAATTCATTTAACTAAAGGAACCCAAATATATTTTCCTTTAGGAACACCAAAATGTTTGATTTTACATCTATTTGAAGTATGACCATGTTTCATACAATAAAAACATGCTTTAGGTGTAGCTTTTGAATATGATGCATTTCTAACAATAGATGCTCTAGTTCCTTTTTCAACCCATACTCTTCTATTTTTCATTTTAGGCTTTTTCAAAGGAACTTGATGGTTTACACTATTTTGAGTTATAACAACTTTATCCTTATTATTATTACTTAATTCCTTTTCGGCTTTATCAAGCAAATGATTAAGTATATCAATGTCATATTCATACTCTTTACAAGATGCACATACTATATTCTTATCATCATTGTCATCTATACATACAATTTTCGTTTCTATGGTTTCCTTTTCCTCTAAACATGCAATTTTCGTTTTTAAGGACTCTACCTCCTTTTCGGATCTACTTAAACTCTTTTTCACAGTTTTGTATTCATTTTTCAAGTCCTTAAAGGCACTAAACAATTCATTATATGCATTTTGCAGTTCATCAAAATTATTTTCATCATCACTTGAAGATGAGTCGGAATCACTTACCTCAAAGTCGGAAGATATATTGTCATTTTCCATTAAGCAAATATTGGCTTCAATTTCCGAGTCACTTGATTCCGACCTTGAATCACTATTGTCCCAAGCGATGTAGGCTTTCTTCTTGAAGAACTTTTTGCCTTTGTTATCTTCATTTTTCTTGTTTGGACATTCGGTCTTCACATGTCCTGTTTCACCACAACCATAACATTTGATATTTACAAAAGTATTTTCTCTTACCATTCCTTTACCTTTGAATGGATGTCTTCCTTTGGCTTTCATGAATTTGGTAAACTTCTTAATCATGAGACTCAATTCTTCTTCTTCATTCTCTGAGTCTTCTTCTTCCTTTTTACTCTTACCTTTGGAAATTTCAGTTTTGAAAGCTAAGTTCCTCTTTTGATGTTGTCCTTCCTCATCATTTAGCCTTCCTAGCTCAAGCTCATGCTATCTCAACTTTCCAAAGAGTGTCGCCGCCATCTCAAAAGAGAAGGTCGGTCGGAGCGACGCGATGGTTTTTTCGACCCTCTTTGATTTTCGCGTTTTTTATTGGTGGTTACAACGCCTTTAGGTTGTCCGATAACCGGGCTAACCTAGGGGCGAGGTTTTCGAAAGTATCCCTGGGTTGTCCGATAACCGAGCTAACCCAGGGACTTATTTAATTTTGGGTTCTATGGAGTCGCCATCGATATTTTTACCATAAACATCGGAAAAGGGGTTTTAAAAAGGCGTTGGTTTTCAAAAACCAACTTGGTCATTAGAACCAGAGTTGGGTAAGGGAGTTAGTTACGTGTAAAGGAAGTGTTAGTTCCTTTACGACGCCCTTTCGGGTTCCCTATGATAGGCCGACTACTTTATGTAAATAATTAAACTGGAAAATTGCGCTTTTACCCTTTTATTATGCAGTATTTAAATTTATGACTACATGGCCCTAGCTTCTATTGCGTAATTTAAATGGCAGTAAAAAAATAGAGAGGGAGAATATGCACCTCCAAAGCAAGCTTTTATATTTCTTTAAAGAGAGGGTGCGTTTTGGCAACCATTCACTCTACAACTCTCAGAAACTCCGGAAATGCCTCGGAGGGATTCTAAAGAAGATTTAGAACGCTCAGTTTATGCCTAGAGACACTCAGAAACTCCAGAAATGCCTCGGAGGGATTCTTAGAGAGAGAAAGTCTAGAGAGAAGGGAGAGCTTCTTGGATTCTGTCTGGAAATGAGGGGGGGAGGACCCCTATTTATAGTTTTTCGCGCCTGACAGGTCGAGACCGCCGTTCTCGTCTAACAAGGTCGAGACCGCCGTCTGGAAAATCTAGACCGCCGTCTCGACCATGCCGGGGGTCGAGACCGCCGTCTGGAAAACCCAGACCGCCATCTCGACCTTTGCAGGAATCGAGACCGCCGTCTGGAAAATCCAGACCGCCGTCTCGACTTTGCAAGAGTCGAGACCGCCGTCTGGAAAATCGAGACGGCGGTCTCGTCCTGGCGTTGAGACGAGACGACGGTCTGGTATTCCCAGACGGCGGTCTCGTCCCTTCAGGGCAAGAAACTTTATTTTTCGGGCCAAAAACCCTTCCTATCCTAGTACGGGGGCCTAATAGTCTCTCCTAGTGGCTTGTTAGGCTTTGATCGTCTTCAAATAGGAAGCTTTCTGACTTTATTTGGAGGCCGAGCAAGATTTGGGGTCTACAGCTGCCCCCCCTTTACCTGACTAGTCGGCTGTTTGGCTTTGTTGTGCCAGACAGGTAGACAGGAAGGTAAAGGAGTTGACCCTCTCGCCCGGCTACCCTTCGGACGTCCCGTCTTGTGGCAGGTGATCCTCTGGGGAGATGTTGTGTTTGTGCACCTCTGGAATACTACTCCTGACGTAGCCGATCCCTTTGGTTGACACGTGGTAGAACCTCCGGATACTACTCCTGACGTAGTCGATCCTTCGGTTGATGGGTATAAACCCCCCATCAGGCTGGTAGTTACAGTCCGTTGTGTGGGACTGGATGAGTATGAACCCCCCATCAGGCTGGTACGGTCCGTTGTGTGGGACCGGATGGGTATGATCCCCCCATCGGGGTGGTAGTGGTGGCTTACTGCTCGGGTGGCTCATGTGCCGTTCAGGCACTCCTTGTGTGCTGGTTGATAGGTATAAACCCCCTATCAGGCTAGTACAGTCCATTGTGTGGGACTGGATGGGTATGAACCCCCCATCAAGCTGGTACGGTCCGTTGTGTGGGACCGGATGGGTATGATCCCCCCATCAGGGTGGTACAGTTCACTCTGTTGAACTGGTGGTGGTGGCGTCTTACAGCTCAGGTGGCTCATGCGCCGTCTTCCTGGAGAGTGATTTTTTGTGTTTGTGGTTTGGACTTTTCTGGAATGGGCATCCAAGTTGCCGGAAATCTAGTTTGTTGTTCATCCAGCTCCATTGGTTGCTGGGGATTTTTGCTTTTAACTTTTGTGGTGGTTATCCGACTCTTGCTGGTTGGTCGGGTTTCTCTTTTCTCTTTTTGTGTTTGACTTTTACTTGGTAGTTGATTTTATTGGTTTAATCCTGCCTTTTTCTCGCGGTTATTTTTTTTTTCTCGCGATTTTGGATTTTAGCTTTTATTGAGCGTGTGCCTTTTTCTTTTAAGTTCTTTTTTGTTACGCTGACTTTTTTGTAAAAGAAGGCAAAGGGTGCGAGAAATAAAATTTTATTGATAGGAAATTTTATTACAGCGATTTTTATTTTAACCAGTACAGTCCCTAAGAGTCATCATCCGAAGGGGTGCGGTAGGGGAAATGCTTATACATGTGGTAGCGGAAGTCGACTTGTTCCTGAACTTCATCGTTGTAATCCTCCTGGAACGTCGTCCACTCCTGCCGCATCCTCTGCTACTCTTGGCGGATCTCATTTTGGCCCTCTTGAAAGGCCTGTTGGCGAATGTCTTGGTCCTGCCGCCACTGGGTCTGTTGCTCTTGCCATATCGCCATTTGGCCGAGCTGCTGGCTTAGGTCGTTCATGTGTTGGTGGAGGCCGGCAAAGTCCTCCGTGTATGGTGGTGGCTGTTGCTGCTGCTGCTGCTGCTGGGAGCCGGGAGACGTGGGTGTATCCTGCATCGCCACTATTCCCTGGAGGTCCAGCTCAAAGTCCAGGGTGGGATGCAGGGCAAACTGACTTCCCCGGCGTATCAGCATCCCCATGCTGACCAGCATTGGCCCGTTGATGGGCTCGGGTCGCAGATTGCGGGCCAGCTCCTCCCGGTCGGGGCACCCCATTCTCTCTGCTAGAGGGGTGATGAGGGGCGCCACAAGGATGGCCCCTGTGGATCTACTCCCAAAGTCCTTCAGGGCCCTCAGGAGGAAGTACCCGGGATTGCAGCGCCGTCTCTGGTGCATGCAATAGAGGGCAAAGAGGTCAGGAAGGGATATCTTCCCCTGACTCTCTTTCCTTGCGTGGATGGTGCCTGCCAGCAGCTTGTGGCAGATGTGGAGTGGTGGGGGGAGTGCAGACCCCCTCATCAATGAGGGCAATGTGGTGGCTCCTGTGAGCTCATGCCACATCTCAGCAGCGGTGAGGTTGGTGGGCCTAGGGCAAATGGCCTCACGGTACTCCCGAGTTAACGCCTCCTCGGGCCGGATGAATCCAATGGAGACATTGAATTCCTCCAAAGTGGTAGTGTGGTACTGCCCACCCATAAAATAGTTGACCATTTTGGTGGGCTGCATGCCTGAGGCCATAGAGGGGATCTCAATGAGAGAGACCGAGGCCAGGAATTCGAGTACCGCTTGTGGGTACACATGAACGGGTGGAGGCTGTAGCAGAAAACCCCACCCGATGCTATCGATGTGCGCTCGGACGTCTTCTTCCCATCCGAACTCGGCCAAGACGCTGAAGTCCAGTGTCAGCAAGGAGTGCCACTGGTAATTTCTGAGGTTGTCCAGGCGGGCCTGGTGTTGTGGTTGAAGTTGAGAAGGGTCTGGGGGTGGTGGAGGTGCCGAGCTACTAGCACCAGCGGTGGCCCTTCTCTTCCTGGATCCACTTCTGCTGAACATCTTCAGTGGGGAAGGCTTGAGATAGCAAAATATGAGTGTTGGAGGCTTTGGAGGCTTGGAGAGTTGTGAGGAAACCCCCCAAGCGCGCCCCCTTTATACAGGATTTTTTTCAGGTCGAGACCACCGTCTGGGAAGTCGAGACGGCGGTCTCATTTTGCCAACAGATCGAGACGGCGGTCTTGATAACCCAGACGACGGTCTCGACTTTGCCTAAGTCGAGACGGCGGTCTGGTTTCTCGAGATGGCGGTCTCGATTTGCAAGGGAACCGAGACGGCGGTCTGGAATATCCAGACGACAGTCTCGAATTTCAGGTTTTTTTTTTTTTTTTGCATAAGAAATAGGACCCGGTTCAAAAACATTTTATGCATGCAAATGTTTTCATGTATGATGTCCTATAATGCCTACTTTGGTTAATATTTCAGAAGGATTTAAATCGACGTGTCTTGTAGCGCCAAGTGCCTCCTGGTCTGTGCTTTTGTACGTGCTGTACCATACCGGACTTTTTTTTTTTTGTGACCGAAGAGTAGTTTTTTTTTTCTTTCTCTTTTTTTTCTCTCTTTTTTTTTCCTTTTTGTAGAGCACTCTTTGTCATGCAGCGTCCCTTTTTCCTTGCTTTAGGGATTTCAACCCTCTTGCTGACTATACGCCTCCATATTCCCAAATTAATTATTAGAATATTATTGTGAGGGTCAAGAGAAAAGAAGCAAAGGGGGTAAAAATCAATGGTTTGTGTTTTAGAAGGTTGATTTTTATTAATAAGAGAATTTGTAAGAATGGCTGGCTAGGGTTAAGCCTGGGTGTTTAAGCTTTGTCTAAGCAAACATTTTCCTCTTTCTTCTTTTTGTATTTGCGCTCTCTAGTTTTATTTCCATTGCTTTTTAAATAGCTAGCTGATTTCCCTAGATCGCCCTTTGGGTTTTCGAACTAGGATACTGTGTGTTGGCCCTATCTTTTGTCTAGGTTCTCTCTCTTATGAAATTTTGGAGGAATCCTAGCAGACCTTTATTTGTAACCCTAACTTTTGCCTAGGTTACCCTTTATTGTTGTTCGGGTATCCTACCGGGTTGACCCTATCTTTTGCGTAGCCCCCTTAGTGGGTTTCCTACCGGGTAATTTGCCCTTTTCTTTGGCCTTTGGCTTCTTTGGGATTTTTCTCTTCTTTTTTTTGGATTTATTTTTTGTTCACAGTATTGGCGAAGCGTGACTTTCTTTATGGCTTAAGTGAAGTCTTATTTTTATGTGCTTCTAATCAGCTAACTTGATGATGATAGCAATGATGAAGGTTTGATTATTTGGAAGCGCTTCTTATTCTTCTTTTCTTTTTTTATGTTTACTTAGACAGGGTTATTTATGGGGTCTAGTCAGAAGTAGAAAGAAGAGAAGCATATAGAAAGAATCATTCTTTATTAATTAATAAGGGAATATGTGCCCTAAAATGCCCGGGGGTCGGGCTCGCCCCGGGGGATAATCTCTAACAATCATGGGGTTTACATCCCTTAAACAAAGAAAAATATTTCCTAATAACTAGAGTGGCTCTTGATGCTTGCACCCCTCCACTTCGGAAAATCTGCTTGAGTGTGCGGAGGGGGGACTTCCCTTTTGCTTTTCCCGCTTGGCCCTTGAAAGGGTTATATCCTAGGCCATACTTGTGAGGATTGTCCTTGAATTCTGGGGGTTCCCTCATTCCTTGGGAATCTGCCCCCAGTCCTTGGTCAGGATGGTAGCCATGCTTCAACATCATGCGGGCTACCTTTGTATTTCTGGGAAGTCGCTCTATATTGGCAATTTCGAGCGCTTGAAAAGATGTTTCAAGAGCCTCTTCAGCCGCATCCACATAAGGTTGGGTGGACGGTCCACTGATCAGGATATCGTCTTCTGCTTGGACCGTGACCAGTTTATTATCCACTATGAATTTGACTTTCTGGTGGAGCGTTGAAGGTACTGCCTTAACGTCATGAATCCAAGGCCTGCCGAGGAGACAGCTGTATGCTGGAGTAATATCCATGACATGGAAATCGACGTTGAAGATAGTGGGTCCCACTTGAATTGGCAAATTGATCTCTCCCACTACTTCTCGTTTTGATCCGTCGAAGGCTCAAACGATGGTGCTGCTTGGGCGCAGACGAGTTCCTTGGATAGTTAACTTATCCAGTGTGCACTTGGGCATTACGTTCAGGGACGACCCGTTATCCACAAGAACTTTAGCAATGAGGTATTCCTTGCACTTGACTGAGATATGCAAGGGCTTGTTGTGCTTTGACCCTTCGAGAGGGAGTTCTTCCTCCGTGAAGGTGAGGTGATCGTTTGCCGTGATGTGACCGACGATCCTCTCAACCTTTTCTTGGGATATTGTGTGAGGTACATGCGCCTCGCTCAAGACCTTCAACAGGGCGTTCCAGTGCGGTTCCGAGCTCATTATTAAAGATAGCAACGTGATCTTTGCAGGTGTACGGTTGAGTTGGTCTATAATGGAATACTCACTCTGCCTTATAAACTGGAGTAATTCCTCTGTCTCCTCCTTGGATTCTTTATTTTCTTTTTCTTCTTCGGTCTTTTTATTTTTTCCTTTATTTTGAAGGACATTTTCCTGTGTGTCCTTGGGGGAGTAGATTCTTCCACTTCTAGTTGTGCCCCCAATGCCGGCTATGTTTGTTATTTCTTCTTTTATTGGTGAAGATTCCCCATATCTCCACGGTACAACTTTGTTTGACTCGTAGGGGAAAGTACGTGGCATAAATAGTCGCACTGGCGTCCTTGCCCCCTCTTCTTTATTCTTGAGGACCAACGACCGAGGTTTATTTCCCTCTTGCGATGATTCGACCGTTGGGGTGAGCTTTATTAGGAGTGGCTTTCTCTCTATTCTTCTTAGTTGGAAGACGTGTTAGTTAATCCTTCCTCTTTATTATCTTATTTATTAAGCGTGAAGGAGGGGAAATTAAATATCCAAATGCATGTTCATGTATGCAAGTAGACAACTGTTGAATAAGAAAAAGATTTCATTAATTCATTGGAAGGTGTACATTCTCCTATTCCATACTACGAAGCGTCTTTTGGCAAAAACGGAAAAGCCTAAAGAAACCCACAGGCGGGTCTTGTTTTCTTTGTAATTCTCTCTCGGCTTCCCGGACATGGTGAGCGAGCGCTTCGCTTTGCTTGTGGATCGCTTGGCTCATTTCTTCGCTGTATTGTTGAGCCTCTTTGATATTTGCCTCTTGATGTATGACCAAGGCTTGTAGCTCTTCAAGCTTTGCAACAGCTTGGTCCTTCTCTTGAAGTACTTGGTCATACTGAGCTAGCCCGCTTTTCTCCTTAAGGCGCAGCTCATAGAGACCTCTGCTCAGTTTTCTATTGTTCTCTCGCTCTTGGCGGAGGTCTATCTGAGCCTGGAGGAGCCCTTCTGACAACTCCTTGATCGTTTGAGCCTGCTGAGCTGATTTCGCCTCAAGGTGTGCTGATCTGGCGGTTATCTCTTGCAGTTGGCTATCCGAGCTGGTTCTGGCAGTTTTGGATGCTCGGATAGCTTGTTCGTTAGCGTCAGCACATTGGTCCTTGAGGCGTTCTATTTCATGATCCTTTTTCTTGCCTTGCCTTTGTAGACCGTCAATCGTGAGGATAGAGGCTTGTTCCTTTTCCTCAAGGGCCCGTATCTGGGCTCCCATTATTTCTACCCTCTGGGTCAAGGCGTTGACTTGTGCCTGCAGCTCTTTGTTGTTGGCGATTGGCGTGGGTGTGGTGGATGGTCGAGCCATCTCTCTTCTTCTCCTCCATGCCTGATAGTTACTGGTGACAGTCACCCGAGCTTTTCCTAGCTCTCTGTCTCCCATGTAGACTGGCTTCTCCCATGCTTTTCTCACAGTCAGTGAGTTGGCGATTGTGCACGGGTCTCCAAAGAAGCACAACCCTCTGAGTTCCCCTCGGGAGATAGTAGTTTGAGTCCTCATGAGTTGCCTCATAGCTACTCTAGGTGAGTAGGCTATGCAACCCCTGAGTCCTATCAAGGGTACATTCGGATAGTTCCCACATCTGACGAGAACTGGGCCGGGTCGGAACCAAGGGCAGACCCAAGATATGCTGTTGGCGTCCTTTTGTTCTAACTCATCCCTCCATTCTATAGTCAGGCGTCGTTGGAGGGGGATTTTGGAGAAGCTTCTCAAGGGGTCGGGGAATATCCCCATGTGACTGGAGGCGTAAAGGTGTGTGATGCTCCACACATAAAGTAACGAAGAGCAGCAGCAGAGTGTTCTCCCTTGCTTCTGATGGCAGAAATCCACCGATAGCAAGGTGTCGGCAAGAATAGCAGGCAGGGGACTCTTCGAGTTCACGTCCCAAGCGAAGAAAGCATCCATGACGGCTTGATCGATCATGTCGAGATGGAAGGGGAACAGGATCGTTCCGAAGATTAATAATGCCAGGGTCTTGTTGAAGGCAACCCACTCTGCCCTTTCAGCCAGGTAGGACAGGTGGTCTTCTAACATCGATACTCTCCATCCCTGGGTGTTCCCTCTTCCTATCAGGGTACTTTGTCGGTACGGTAGATGGATAAGGGCAGCGACTGGTGCTGCAGGAGTATACGCCTCATGGCGGATATGGACCCCGGCTGACTTGGGCCATTTCAACATTGTTTCATACTCCTCTAAAGTGGGCACCATGTCGAACTGCGGAAATTCAAAGCACCGCAGACTGGAGTTCCAAAAGTGAATTAGTACCTTGAGGAAGACTTGATCGACACTGATCTTTAGGAGGTCCAGAATTCGTCCGTAGGACTTTTCAAAATCAGAGCGGACCTCCGGTGGCATTGTTGCACTAAGCCGTTCTAGCTTCTCAGTATGGCTTCGGAGAATATCCACCTTCCCCACTTGTCTACTTGTTCCCTCCATTTTCTAAAACCAAAATGTATGATTTGATGAAGATGATGTTTATTGAATGTGAGTGTTTATTTTACTATTTATCATGTTTTTCTACATGATGTATGGTATTTGCGTATTTTTCGAAAGAATAAACTATCTATATGAATGCTTTATGAATGCAATACTTTTGGACCAGGTCTTATTTGTGAGTTTTGGAAAAATGGGTTATTTTATTATTATTTTTATTTGTTTATTTTATAGCCTTTTATCTCTTCTGTCGGAACTGCGTGGCTACTTGGCTTACAAAGAACCTGAAACCAGGCTAGCTAAAAGGCAGACTGTCCGAGATAAAATATGGCTTTATGTGAAAGAATATTTATCATCTCTTATCTCTTCTGTTGGAACTGCGTGACTACTTAGCTTACAAAGAACCTGAAACCAGGCTAGCTAAAAGGCAGATTGTCCGAGATAAGGGTGTTTATTTGTGAAATATTTCTGTGATTTTTGTTCTGTTGTTTGTTTATGCTATGCAACATATAAATGCAACAATCATATGCACACACAATTCGATCATCCCCGAACAGGCGAGACTTCGTTTTTATCACGAGGTAGGGTTTTCCTGCAGAAAGGTGCATTGGTTAGGGTAGGTTCTAACTGTTCTCACCAGGTTAAGGCCCTCAAGGTGCCCCCATTATAGGGTCCCCACTCTCCAGCTGTCCAACCATGCTCAACACTAAGGCCAGAGTCGGTCTTGTTGCCAAAAGGGGAAGGTTATCACCTTGAGTGGTGGTTTCCGATCACACTGGTGGGCACAAGGCCCTAACTGCAGCGAACCGTACCTGCCACCCACTCCCTATGGTTTTCTCACTTGCCCCCGGGTATAGAGGGAACTGTAGTGTGCAAGGGTTTTGTGTGCAATTTATATTTCAATCAATTGCGTAAGTATAAACAAGCAACAGTTATTTGAAAGCCAAACAATAAAGCATGTTAAAATACAAGGTAGGGTAAAAGTGCTATTTTCTTGGTTTAATTATTTTTAAGTCGGCCCATCACTAAATGGGATCAACTATCTAGGCTTCCCCAGTGGAGTCGCCATCTGTCGCCGCCGTCTCAAAAGAGAAGGTTGGTCGGAGCGACGCGATGGTTTTTTTGACCCTCTTTGATTTTTGCGTTTTTTATTGGTGGTTACAACACCTTTAGGTTGTCCGATAACCGGGCTAACCTAGGGGCGAGGTTTTCGAAAGTATCCCTGGGTTGTCCGATAACCGAGCTAACCCAGGGACTTATTTAATTTTGGGTTCTATGGAGTCGCCACCGATATTTTTACCATAAACATTGGAAAAGGGGTTTTAAAAAGGCGTTGGTTTTCGAAAACCAACTTGGTCATTAGAACCAGAGTTGGGTAAGGGAGTTAGTTACGTGTAAAGGAAGTGTTAGTTCCTTTACGACGCCCCTTTCGGGTTCCCTATGATAGGCCGGCTACTTTATGTAAATAATTAAACTGGAAAATTGCGCTTTTACCCTTTTATTATGCGGTATTTAAATTTATGACTACATGGCCCTAGCTTCTATTGCGTAATTTAAATGGCAGTAAAAAAATAGAGAGGGAGAATATACACCTCCAAAGCAAGCTTTTATATTTCTTTAAAGAGAGGATGCGTTTTGGCAACCCTTCACTCTACAACTCTCAGAAACTCCGGAAATGCCTCGGAGGGATTCTAAATAAGATTTAGAACGCTCAGTTTATGCCTAGAGACACTCAGAAACTCCGAAAATGCCTCGGAGGGATTCTTAGAGAGAGAAAGTCTAGAGAGAAGGGAGAGCTTCTTGGATTCTGTCTGGAAATGAGGGGGGGAGGACCCCTATTTATAGTTTTTCGCGCCTGACAGGTCGAGACCGCCGTTCTCGTCTGACAAGGTCGAGACCGCCGTCTGGAAAATCCAGACTGCCGTCTCGACCATGCTGGGGGTCGAGACCGCCGTCTGGAAAACCCAGACCGCCGTCTCGACCTTTGCAGGAATCGAGACCGCCGTCTGGAAAATCCAGACCGCCGTCTCGACTTTGCAAGAGTCGAGACCGCCGTCTGAAAAATCGAGACGACGGTCTCGTCCTGGCGTTGAGATGAGACAGCGGTCTGGTATTCCCAGATGGCGGTCTCGTCCCTTCAGGGCGAGAAACTTTATTTTTCGGGCCAAAAACCCTTCCTATCCTAGTACGGGGGCCTAATAGTCTCTTCTAGTGGCTTGTTAGGCTTCGGTCGTCTTCAAATAGGAAGCTTTCTGACTTTATTTGGAGGCCGGGCAAGATTTGGGGTCTACAAAGAGCACCGCCATAGACATTGTGGCAAGGTTTTGTGACTCCAAGATGGCCGTCACTTTAGGTTGTCATTTCCTATCGAAAGATTTCAAGATTTTAACATTTAATTCATCAACGTCAAAAATTTTACCTAACCCGGTGAGATGGTTCACAATGTGTGTGAAACGCTTTTAAATGTCAAATATCGTTTCGCCTTGTTGCATTCGGAACATCTCATATTCTTGGAGTAGATAATTTTTTCGTGCTCTCTTAACATCGTCGGTACCTTCGTGGGTCACTCTTAACATTTCCCACATCTCTTGAGCACTTTTACAAATAGAGATCTTGTAAAACTCATCAAGGGTTAAAGCAGATGAAATAATATTTCTAGCCCTAACGTCAAATTGAACTTTTCTATTTTCCTCCGTTGTCCATCTAGAAAATGGTTTAGGAACGTCTACTCCGTTTTCAGAAATTTTAGGAATATAGAGACCGTTTAAAATAACGTCCCAAACACCTCTATCAACAGACTCTAAAAAAATTTGCATTCTAACTTTCCAAAATGGATAATTTTGACCCGCAAAAAGTGGGGGTCTGTTGATAGAAGCACCTTCGGCAAAAGTTTGATTTTTTCCGGCCATTTTAAAAAAAATTTGAATGACTATCAAAGCAAGCTCTGATACCACTTGTTAGAATCGTGTAGCGGAATGTTTGCGTGAACGGGCAAAAACCAAGAGGGGGGTGAATTGGTTTCTTAACAAAAATTAGGTTTTAAAAATTTTCCCCAAATTTTACCAATTAAAATGCTGTGTAAACGTAAATAGGATAAGGATAGAGTCTTACACAGAAGATTTATACTGGTTCGGATCAAAAGACCCTACGTCCAGTTACTAATCACTCAAATAGAGGATTAACGCTGTCACTATAATGAAAGTTATTACAAACAAATAACAATGGAAAAGATAGAGTAATGAAAACACCTCTCTTGAGTCACACAAGAGATGAAGAACAGCTTTCCCTAGAGACAGCGCAACACACAATCCACTAAGAACTCCACTTAGTGATTCTTATCGCTTCTAGCCCACACCAGGTTCCAAAAGCCCCTTTTTCCTCCAACAAACAGTTCTCTGGCAATCACAGCTCTCAACTTCTATTTGAAAAAGGTTGTTTTATTTTCTGAGAGCCTTAGAGAACCTTATGTAGATGAATTAGGGTTTGGGAATTGAGGATTTTCGAAACTTGGTATATTGGGACTAGGGTTTTCAAAAATAGGATTAATTTGAAGTTGAAAATGCAAATCTGACTGAAATAATCGATTATCTCAAGTGTTAATCGATTATTACAGAGCCAAAATCAACAGGAACCCACAACGCACTGTTTTAATCGATTATTTGCCATGTTAATCGATTAACAGGCCTGTTAATCGATTAACACTCCTGTTAATCGATTATTACAGAGAGCTGATACAGAAAATGATTTTTCTCTCTGTAATAATCGATTATTTGACCTTTTAATCGATTAAACCCGTGATTATTTGATAAAAATGAGTTTTTGAAGCTTCTAAAGAGTAGACTATGTACTGACTATCTTAGACTCTAATATTACAGACTCAAACTCATCAAAACAAAGTTATTACACAAGAATACAAGTCTTCAACTCTCTAAGTCCATTGTTCTTGAATCATCATCAAAATCAACAATCTTCATGTACATGTAAGTTCAACATCAAGTCCTTGTATGTTTCAACAGTATGGCATCCCCCCATCGTCTCATTACTGATAATGGGACCAATCTGAACAATAAGATGATGGAAGAATTATGCCAAGATTTCAAAATTCAACATCACAATTCCTCTCCATACCGACCCAAAATGAATGGTGCAGTAGAGGCAGCAAACAAGAACATCAAGAAAAGTATTCAAAAGATGGTAATAACATATAAAGATTGACATGAAATGTTACCCTTTGCCCTGCATGGATACCGAACTTCCATACGGACCTCCAGAGGAGCCACTCCGTTTTCCCTCGTGTATGGCATGGAGGTTGTACTACCAGTAGAAGTCGAAATACCCTCCCTGCAAGTTATTATGGAAACAAAGTTGATAGAAGCAAAATGGGTCCAAAATCGGTACGATTAGTTGACCCTAATCGAAGAAAAGCGATTGGACGCCATATGTCACAGACAAGCCTACCAAAAGAAAAATCAAAAGGGCTTACGACAAAAAAGTCAACCCCCACACTTATCACGAGGGGGATCTAGTGATAAAGAAACTGCTTCCAGCCCAGAAGGATAAAATCAAAAAATAAGTGACAAATTATGAGGGACCCTTTGTGGTCAAGTGAGCCTTTTCAGGAGGAGCTCTAATCCTCACCAGGAGAAACTGTTTTCAGCCATGGATCGAAGAAACTTGAATAACTTTCAAGCACCTCGCTCTGATACCAATTGTTAGAAAAGTAGTTTTAGATCAAGAGGGGGGGTGAATTGATCCTTGAAAGTTTTTCGCAAATAATAGATTATCTAATTCGAAAATTAAGTTTGCAGATCTTTTCTTGAATCTCAAAGCAATCAATCAATATAAGTGTTGTAACAGAATTTAAAGGAGTGAAAGGTTAAGAAAGATATCACCGGTGTTTTATACTGGTTCACCCAATACTAGGGCTACGTCCAGTCTCCAGCCAAATTCCAGCTGGGTTCCACTAGATCAAATGTTTTACAGATATACAATCTTACACTTAATCTATCACAAGAACCAAATTCCAGTTCCTGCACTCAACCTATCACCAAGAACCAAATTCCAGTTCTTGATAACCTCTGCAACCAAATTCCAGCTGCAGAGAAACTAGTACCCAAATTCCAGGCACCACACAGTACAAAATAATGAAAAAGAATTGAAAAAGAAGAAACTAGAAAGCTCAAACTAGTTTATGCTATTCTGCAGTGAGTTTCTTCTTCAAAGAAAAGCAATTAGCCTCAAGAAAGATTTTCAAAGAGCTTCTAAAAAACTGACGCGAATCTTTCTTGAAAAGAGTGCTTAAGTTTGCTTGATTGCTCAAGGATGTGTAAAAACTGATATGTAAAAAGTTCCAAGCAACTCTATTTTTAAAGAAGATTTTCAAAACTGCTGCATTTATTAATCTGTTAAAAGTTTGTTTTAATCTGTTAAAAGTGCAGTTTTAATCCGTTAAAACTTCTTTTAATCCATTAATACGTTCTTGATTCTTTAACAGATTTGTTTTAACTGATACGACAACGTTTATATCAGCTAAAACACTTTACAGAAAATCTTCTAAGTTTATTTAATCGATTGTTTCGCGATTCAATCGATTTAAATACTGTAAAACTTTCTTGTAAAACTTTTCAAGTTATTTTAACTGATAAAAATAGGTTTTAATCGATTAAAACTCTGTACATAATTTTTCCAAGTTGTTTTAATCGGTTAAAACGTGTTTTAATCGATTGAAACAGTTATGATCGGTCATAACTCAATTCTGATCGATCATAACTAATTCTGATCGGTCATAATTGCATTCTGATTGATCATCTTGAACCTTTAAGTGATTTTAATCGATTGAAACGTGTTTTAATCAATTGAAAAAATTCTGATCACTCATAATTTAAATCTGATCGATCACATCTGATTCTGATCGGTCATATTTGTATTCTGATTGATCATAATGAGTTCTAAATGGATTTAATCGATTAAAATCAAGTTGTATCGATTAAAATACTGTAAAAACACTTCTTTGAACATTCTAAATGATTTTAATCGGTTCTTTCAAAACTATATCAGTTAAAAACATGTTTGAGAAAGCTTTTGTCAAAATACTTTGTTTTTTATTGTTTAAAATGATTTTAGAGGCATTTTGCAAAGTCATTTAAGTGAAGAAACCTCATGCAGCAGAAAAGATAAAATGATTTTACCTAAGCATTCTGTAGACACACTAATCCTTCTACTTTTTTATCTAAGTGACTTGTTGACCGCTGCAAAGTTGACTTTTGACTTCATCTTTGACTTCATCAAATCAATGAGATCTTTGCCAAAGTATTTCAATAAGATCTTCATCACTTTCATTCGACACCCAGTCAGTTCAAATGCGGTGAAGAAGTATCACGCTTGAAGGCATTGCTCATGATCTGCCAGGATGAAAACCCGCAAAGGGTGTCCTGGGAAAAAGTTACGATCCACACACCTCGCTAGGACACGTCCTAGGCAAAACTTAGAGGTTTCAAAAACAAAAATAAAATAAAAAGAGCAATGGTTACCTTAGCCGAAAACCGCAAGGCGATTAAGGTAACGTCCTTCCAGAAGCAGGTAACTTCTGCATAGTCTTCACTTCAGGCTCGAGCATCTCGACTAAGGCAACTAGGAGAACCAGGGGGCAGATGTCAGAGGCATGATTGTTATAGCTTATACAATGTAGCCAACCTTAGCCAGCCATGCTTCTAAATCCCTTTGTAAATCCTTCTGTAAAAAATAAACTATTTGTTTATATCAATAAAATTGTCTTTCATTTCTTTTCTCTTGACCAAATTATGAAAAGGCCTCTATGTTAAATGAATGATAAGCATGCATAAAAAACCATTACAAGAAAGCATAAGAAAAGAAAGGAAAAAGAATAAAAGCCTTCTAGGAAAATTCTTAGGCAAAAATTAGGGCAGCCTGCTAGATCAAAAACCCCAAAAGGGCGGTTTAGGCAAGAGTTAAGACATTCGTAAAAAAGAAAAAAACCCGCTAAGAAATCCAAGGCAAAAATAAAGGCAGCCTGCTAGATCAAAAACCCCAAAAAAGGGCGGTCAAGGCAAAAGATAGGGCTAAAACAAAAAATACATAAATGAAGGAACCCGTCAGCATCCAACGGGAAAGGACAGTCACTTCTCTAGATGCATTTAATAAGAAAATGGACTGCATTTAAAGCATTCACACACGAATAGTCACACCGGAAGACTTTGTCAAAATCATGAAAATTAAACCTTTTTAATCATGCATGAGGAGACTAGCTCCATGTTTGTGATCGAAAAACAGGAAGCGTCGAGACCAAGTCTCCAAATAATGCCCTCCCTCAAGAAAGCAGAACAAGTCTCCACAAAAAACTAATAAGAGTGTCCAGAATAATAAGCTCCAACTACCATCTTTCCACCAATATAAGGAAAAGGCAATATTCAAACCAAAACAAAGCCAACAGGAAAGGTTCAAATCCCTAAACGGATCTTCGCCTACTCCGGAGGCAAACAAAAACATCTGCGCGTGACTTAGTATCATCACCACGAAAAGTCATCGAGAAAATTTCCCCATTTTCCACCACCATCAGAGGAGAATAAAGGCTACATAGAAGCCCACCACCAACGCAGTATAGGAAACAAGACTGCATTTCCTCAAAAGCATCATCCAAACTGACAAAATCCCCTAGTGGATTCCTGCCTGCTTTAGAGGCATTTACCAAGAATCTCCAGAAGTCAACACACCGGATGACTACATAAGAAGAGTCGAGAATAATCACACCCCATGGAGTCGGTGCATGAGCTAGAGCAGTAAGCCACCACCACATACATCGTCTAAAGGACCAGCTCCGTTGCAAGGGAGTGTCCTGAAGACAAATGTCGTCGCATGAGCTAGAGCAGTAAGCCGCCACCACCTTCTCTATCAAAAGGATCAACCATCACAACAAAAGTGACATCAGAAGATAGAGTTTTACACATCGTCCAGAGGATCAGCTCCATCGCAAAGGAGTATCCGAAAGACATAATCCGTCGTCATCATCCGACAGATCAGCTCCCCTATAAAGGAGTATCTGGAAGGAGGGATGTACATCATCCGAAGGATCAACCCTGTTACAAAAGGGTATCCAGAAGATACAACCCGCCTATATTGTCCTAAGTGTCAGCTTCCGCAGCATGAGAGCATCCTAAAGGCAAGAGTTCACCACCTAAGGGGTCAGTTGCCACATCAAAGGAGCATCCCAAGGGAAAAATCTTCATCAGTCGAAGGGTCAACTACCATGTCAAAGGAGCATCCTGAAGCTTCACCTGTATCGTCCGAAGGATTAGCCTCTACAGCAAGGAAGCATCCTGAAGACAACACCAGACTACATTCACAGTCCCGAGAGTCAGCTACTGTCGCCGCCTCCCCGAAAACGGGGGCGCGGTCAGAGCGACGCAATGGTTTTTGACTCTTCTTTGATTTTCGCGTTTTTTATTGGTGGTTACAACGTCTTTAGGCTGTCCGATAACCGGGCTAACCTAGAGATGAGGTTTTCAAAAGGTGTCCTTGAGTTGTCCGATAACCAGGCTAACCCAAGGACTTATTTATTTTGGGTTCTATGGAGTCGCCACCGATGTTTTTACCAGAAACATCGGAAAAGGGGTTTTAAAGGGCATTGGTTTTCGAAAACCAACTTAGGTCATTAGAACCAGAGTTGGGTAAGGGAGTTGGTTACGTGCAAATGGATTATTAGTCCCTTTACGACGCCCCTTTCGGGTTCCCTATGACAGGCCGGCTTATTTTATTGATAAACTAGAAAAATACACTTTCGCCCTTTTTTATTCTGCGGAATTTTAAAAGTATGACTACATGACCCTAATATCTATTGCATAATTTAAGATAAAAGCGGTAAAGGCGAAGGGAGAGAACTTGAACCTTCGAAGCACGCTTTTTATATTAATTCTCTAAAAAATAGGGTGCTTTATGGCAGCCCTTCACTCTACAAGACGGCGGAAAACCTCTCGAACGCCGAAAATCACTCTTGAAAGCACTCAGAAGCTCCGGAAATGCGTCGGAGGGATTCTAGAGAGAAGTTTTTAGAGAGAAGGGAGAGCTATGCAACTGTGGTGTCTGGAAATGAGGGGGGGAGAGCCCCTATTTATAGGTTTTCGCGCTGTCAGGTGGTGAGACCGCCGGTCTCGTCTGACAGGGTCGAGACCGCCGTCTCGTTCAACGAGACCGCCGTCTCGTCCTGTCAAAATAACGAGACCGCCGTCTGGGTGAATGAGACCGCCGTCTCGTTCTTCGTAGGTGACGAGACTGCCATCTCGTTAAGCGAAACGGCGGTCTCGTTTCCTACGTGAGACGAGACGGCGGTCTAGGTTGTCCAGACGGCGGTCTCGTTCCTTCGAAGCGAGAAAACTTATTTTTTGGTACAGAAACTCCCTCCTATCCTAGCATGGGGCCTAATAGTCTCTCCTAATGGCTTGTTAGGCTTGTCCATCTTCAAATAGGAGGTCTTCTGGTCTTTATTTGGAGGCCGGGCAAGATTTGGGGTCTACAGCTGCCCCCCCTTTACCCATCCAGTCGACTGCTGGCCTTCTGTGTCAGGACGATCGACTGGGGGGTAAAGGAGTTGACCCTCTTGCCCGGTTGCCCTTCAGACGTCCCGTCTTGCAGCGGGTGATCTTCTGGGGAAAACTTTGGTGTACGTTCACTTCTGAGATACTACTTCTGACGTAGCCGATCCCTTCGGTGAACACGTGGTAAGACCTCAGGAACTCCTTCTGACGGAGCCGATCCTTCAGCTGATGGGTATGATCCCCCCATCAGGGTGGTAGTTGCAGTCCGTTGCGTGGGACTGGTGGTGGTGGCGGCTTACTGCTCGGGTAGCTCATGCGCCGGTGTGAAACCTTAGGATGCTCCTTCCGACGGTAGCCGATCCTTCGGTTGATGGGTATGATCCCCCCATCAGGCTGGTACAGTCCGTTGTGCGGGACTGGATGGGTATGAACCCCCCATCAGGGTGGTACAATCCGTTGTGCGGGACTGGATGGGTATGAACCCCCCATCAGGGTGGTGCAGTCCGTTGTGCGGGACTAGATGGGTATGAACCCCCCATCAGGGTGGTACAGTCCGTTGTGCGGGATTGGATGGGTATGAACCCCCCATCAGGGTGGTAGTGCGACTTACTGATCCGGCTCGAGCGCAGATCAGGCGCATTCTTCTGGAGAATGCTTCTTGTGTTGAGTTGACTGCTTTTCGGATTTCTTGAATAGTCATCCGGGTCACGTCGGGGATTTTGTTGGTGTTCATCCGGCCTTTGTTGATTACCGGGGATCCTTTGTTTTTGTTCTTTTGGTAGTGATCATTCGATCCTGGCTGGTTGGCCGGATGGATCTTTGGTTTTGTTCGACTCTTGTTTGGTAATCGAAACTTTGTTGGTTGGTGTGATGGCTTAATCCTGCCTTTTTCTCGCGGTTTTTATCTCTCTTTTCTTGCGATTTAGGATTTTGGCTTTTTCATTGAGCGTATGTCTTTTTACCCTTAGTTTTCTTTTTTTGTTACGCTGACTTTTGGAAAGGATGGCAAAAGGGTCGGCGAAGTCGTACCGGGATACCCTTTTTATTGTTTTTAAGAATGCATGTATGAATTTTTTTGATTTTTTATTTGTTTGTTCTGCTTTTGACAAAGTCATTTTTGTGTAACTACTTGTGTGTGGATGCTTTTTATGCAATTTGTTTTAGTTGACGACATCTAGAAAGTGGCCGGTGCTTCCTTCTTTTTGCTCTCTCGTGATTATTCTTTTTGCACTTTTTGTTTTGACCCTATCTTTTGCCTAGACCGCCCTTTGCGGGTTTTCGATCTAGCGGGTTTTGATTCTTTGTTTTTGAGATATTTTGATGGGCTCTTCTCTCTTATTTTTCCTTTTTACGAAAGCCTTATCTTTTGCCCAGACCGCCCTTTGCGGGTTTTCGATCTAGCAGGCTATCCTGAACTTTTTACTTGGGACGGCCCTGGTTGGTGATGTGCGTCTTTTTTATGCTTTCTCGAATTGCTTGTTTTATGCATGCTCATGTTTCGTTAATATAGAGGCATTTACACAGGTAGGTAAAGAGAAAAGACAATTTTATTGATATAAACAGATGGTTTATTTTTACATGGGGGTTTACAAAAGAATTTGTAAGCATGGCTGGCCAAGGTTGGCTGAACTGTATGAGGGTGCCACAATCATGTCTGTGATTTCTGTTTCTCCGTTTCTCCTGGTCCCTTTAGTTGAGATGCTTGAATCCGGAGTGAAGACTATGTGAAGTTTACTTGCTATTGGGGAAGTCTTACCTTAGTCGCCTTTGCGGTTTTTCGGCCAAGGTAATCATTGCTCTTTAAAATTTTTTTTTTTTTTTTTTGGTTTTTTTTTGCGACCTCTGCTTTTTGCTTAGGACGTGTCCTAGCGGGGCATGTAGACCCTATCTTTTGCCCAGGACGCTCTTTGCGAGTTTTCATCCTGACGGGTCATGAGCAATGTTTTTTAGGCGTAGTATTTTTTCACCGCATCTGAGTTGACGGGATATCGGAGCTCTTCTCCGTCCATATTGGTGAGGATAAGGGCTCCCCTTGAGAAGGCTCGCTTGACCACAAAGGGTCCTTCGTAGTTGGCTGCCCATTTCCCGATTTTGTCTTTTTGTGCTGGAAGCAGTTTCTTTACTACTAGATCTCCTTCTTGGAAAGTGCGGGGATTGACCTTCTTGTCGTAGGCCCTCTTGATTTTCTTTTGGTAAGCCTGCCCCCGACATATGGCTTCCAGTCGTTTTTCTTCGATTAGGTTCAACTGATCATACCGGTTCTGGACCCATTCAGCTTCTGTTAATTTGGCTTCCATGACAACTCGCAGGGAGGGTATTTCGACCTCTACTGGTAGTACGGCCTCCATTCCATATACGAGGGAAAACGGGGTAGCCCCTGTGGAGGTTCGTACCGACGTTCGGTAGCCATGTAGGGCGAAAGGAAGCATTTCATGCCAGTCTTTGTAGGTCACAACCATTTTCTGAATGATTTTCTTGATATTTTTGTTGGCTGCCTCCACTGCACCGTTCATCTTTGGTCGGTACGGAGAGGAATTGTGGTGCTGGATTTTGAAGTTTTGGCATAGTTCCTCCATCATCTTATTATTGAGATTGGACCCATTGTCAGTAATGAGCTTATGAGGGACGCCATACCGACATATGATGTTCTTCTTGATGAAGGTAGTCACCACTTTCCAGGTTACGTGTGCGTATGACGCCGCCTCAACCCACTTGGTGAAATAGTCGATCGCCACCAATATGAAGCGATGGCCGTTAGATGCTTTGGGTTCAATGGGTCCATGCCCCACATAGAAAATGGCCATGGCGTAGCCAGGTTACTGAGAGGTGCGGGTGGCACATGGATGTTATCGACGTACACTTGGCATTTATGACATTTCTTGGCATATTGATGGCAGTCGGCTTCCATTGTGGACCAATAGTACCCTGCCCTGAGGATTTTCTTGGCCATGACATACCCAGGTGCGTGGGTTCCGAAAGTCCCTTTGTGGATTTCTTTTATCAATGCTTGGGCTTCTTCTTGGTCCACGCACCTTAAGAGAGTAGAGTCGGGGCTCTTTTTGTAGAGGGTTCCTTCAATCAATGTGAACCCTATAGCCCTTTTGCGAATGGTTCGTTTATCATTGTCACTGATTCCCTCGGGGTACTCTCCCTTCATGAGGTACCGCTTAATGTCATGGTACCAGGGGTTTTGATCGCGCTTGCCACTTACTGCCATGCAGAAAGCCTGTTTATCATGCAGTTTGACTTGAATGATCGGCATCTCATGTTCCTGGTTCAGGGCAAACATGGATGATAGAGTGGCGAGGGCGTCGGCAATTTGGTTGTCCTCCCTAGGGATTTACTGGAAAGTGACGATTTCCATTCTTGCGACCAGCTCGTGGATGTGCTCTAGATATGGGATTAATTTTGAGTTTCGGGTTTCCCATTCACCTTTAAGTTGATAGATGATAAGAGATGAATCACCGAATATTTTGAGCTTAGTGACCCCATGATCTAAAGCTGCTCAGATTCCTAGTGCACATGCTTCGTATTCGGCCATGTTGTTGGTACAATCGAAATTAAGTCTGGTCGTTACAGGGATGTGTTTCTTTTCTGGGGATATCAAAATAGCTCCTACCCCGTGTCCAAGCATGTTGGAAGCCCCATCGAAGAACATGGTCCACATCTCTTCTTTGGTCTTTTCGTGTTCGATGTGCATGATGTGCTCATCGGGAAAATCATCCTGTAAAGATTGGTATTCATCTGTGGATCCATGAGCTAGATAATCCGCTAGGGGACTTCCTTTAATAGCTTTCTGGGTGACGTGGATAATGTCAAATTCTGAGAGAAGAACCTGCCACCTAGCTATTCTTCCAGTCAAAATGGGCTTCTCGAAGAGGTATTTGATCGGGTCCATTTTGGAAACCAACCATGTTGTATGTCGAGCCATGTACTGTCTGAGACGCTGAGTGACCCACACCAATGCACAACATGTTTTTTCGAATGGTGTATAACGGGCTTCATAATCTGAGAATTTTTTACTGAGATAGTAAATGGCTCGTTCCTTTTTCCCGGTTTCATCGTGTTGGCCGAGCACACATCCCATTGACTCTTCGAGGACTGACAAATATAGGATCAGAGGTCTCCCTTCAACGGGTGGCACCAACACTGGTGGATTGGTTAAACAGGCTTTGATTTTATCAAATGCCTGTTGGCATTCTTCGTTCCACACCGTGGGCTGATTCTTACGCAACAGTTTAAAGATGGGGATACATTTATCTGTTAACTGTGCGATGAAACGGGCAATGTAGTTTATCCGGCCCAGAAAACCTCTGACCTCCTTTTCCGTGCTTGGTGGAGGCATTTCCAGAATTGCTTTTGTTTTGTCGGGGTCCACCTCGATTCCTCTTTCACTGACAATGAACCCTAAGAGTTTTCCTGATCGTACTCCGAAAGTACATTTTGCCGGGTTTAGCTTAAGTTGATACTTCCGAAGCCGATTGAAAAGTTTTCGGAGATATTGAATGTGGTCCATTTCATTTCGGGACTTGGCTATCATGTCGTCCACATATACTTCTATTTCTTTGTGGATCATGTCATGGAATAGTGTGACCATAGCCCTTTGATATGTTGCCCCCGCATTTTTCAGTCCAAATGGCATCACTCGGTAGCAAAAGGTACCCCATGGTGTAATGAAGGAGGTTTTTTCTCTATCGTCAACGGCCAATTTGATCTGGTTGTACCCAGCATACCCGTCCATGAAGGAATACAACGTGTTGGTAGCGGTATGGTCTACCAGTGTATCTATGTGTGGTAGGGGAAAGTCGTCCTTTGGACTTGCTCGATTGAGGTCCCTATAGTCCACACATACTCTGACCTTCCCGGTCTTCTTGATAACGGGTACTATGTTGGCCAACCATTCTGGGTATTTGGAGACCACCAAGAAGTTGGCATCCAATTGCCTTTGCACCTCTTCCTTTATCATTAAGGACCAGTCAGGTTTAATTCTCCTGAGCTTTTGCTTTACCGGTCAGAATCCCTCTTTTAGTGGCAACCTGTGTTCCACTATACTCGTGTCAAGCCCAGGCATGTCATGGTACGACCAAGCGAATACATCTACATATTCTTTTAGAAGCAGTATTAACCCCCTTCTCATGCTGTCTTCTATTTGGGTCTCGATGTTCACCTTTTTCTCCTCATCCTCTTTCCCCAAATTGATAGTTTCTATTTCTTCCTGATGTGGTTGTATGATGCGTGTTTCTTTTTCCAGCATCCTTTGCATGTCCGGAGAAATGGTCTCCTGCTCACTGTTAGACTCAACCCATTCTTCTTCCGTTTCCGGGGTCCACGGAGATTCATCAATCACAGACATGATGTGTTTTAGGTTCTTTTTTAGTCATAGATTTTATTATTCATTTTAGTTTTGAAAGAATAATAAATAGAAAAGGGAAAAGAATGAATATGACGAAATGCCTCGTATATTAATGAAAATGAGAATGTATGTACAAGCCCTTTTAATCAAAATTCCTGTGGCCACGGGCGGGGACCGCAGGAGATATAGAGAAAAGCTTAAAAACGAAAAGATCCTAGGGTTGATCCTCCCATTCCTCCCTCTCTGCTACTCTAGCTTCGACAGAGGTTTGTCGTCCGTGCTGGAAGCAGAGGTGTCAAAGGTAATCCACCCGGCGTCGATTAGTTCTTGAACCCGATACTTCAGGGTCAAGCAATTTTCTGTAGAGTGCCCGGGTGATCCCGAATGGTAAGCGCATTTTTCGTTGGGCTTATACCATTCGGGGTAGGGAGGCTCCAACTGCTTCTTGGGAGGGGCGCAAGCCAGGAGCTTAGCCTCCAATAATTGAGGTAGCAGAAGTCCGTAGGAAGTGGAGATGGGAGTGAACTTCCTTTCTTTCTTGCGGGGCTGCCTGGGCGCTTGCGAAGAAGGAGTGGCAAAATTGATTGCGTGCACAGATTCATCCTTCTTCTTGCCGGCAGGCTTCCTGAAGGAGACACCAGCTTGGGAAGACTGTGTTATCTTCCCGCTCCTTAGCCCCTGCTCTACTCTTTCCCCCACAGTGACTATGTCCGAAAAAAGATTAGAGGTACTAGCTATCGCCTTATCATAGTATGCTCCGGTCAGTGAGTCTATGAACATAGCCACTGTCTCTTTGTCCGTCAAAGGAGGCTCTATCTGGGCTGCCATTTCCCTCCACCTTTGGGTATACGCTTTAAAAGGCTCGTCGTTTCTCTTGCTTAGAGCTCTGAGATCTGACCTGTCAGGTGTCAGATCAATGTTGTATCGGTAACGACGGAGAAAAGCGTCTGCCAGCTGTTTCCAGTTCTGGACCTGCCCTCTCTCTAACTGCATGTACCAGTTAAGAGCCGTATCCGCCAAACTCTCCTGAAAGCAGTGGATCAGGAGTTTCTCGTTGTCAGCATGGGCGGCCATCTTACGGCAATACATCGTAAGGTGGTTCTTTGGGCAGGTTATCCCGGCGTACTTGGGGAAGTCCGGGATTTTAAATTTGGGAGGGAAGCGGATGTCCTTTACGAGGCACATGTCAGCCACCTCCTTGACGTCGAAGTTATGCCCTTCGACCGCCTTCAACTTTAGCTTTTTGCGCACGAGTACGAGTAGGAAGAGGACCAGCCACTTTCTAGAATGTCCAAAAAAGTTTTATTAATGCATGTTGAGTGCTTAAGCTATCATGAGTATGCTTATGCATGAGAGGTTTTATTTAAATGATGCTGAATGTGCTCTCATTTTTATTTTCTCTCTTGGTTTTCCTTTACTCATGGTATGATGTAGTATGAATGAGTTTGACTTTGTCAAAAGTTGTTCATTTACTTTTGGTGTTTTGGTATTTTGATTTTTATTTTATAGCCTTTTATCTCTTCTGTCGGAACTGCGTGGCTACTTAGCTTGCAAAGAACCTGAAACCAGGCTAGCTAAAAGGCAGACTGTCCGAGATAAAATATGGCTTTATGCGAAAGAATATTTATCGTCCCTTATCTCTTCTGTCGGAACTGCGTGGCTACTTAGCTTACAAAGAACCTGAAACCAGGCTAGCTAAAAGGCAGACTGTCCGAGATAAGGGTGTTTATTTGTGAAATATTTTTTTTTTTGTAATTTTTTGTTCTGTTGTTTGTTTATGCCATGCAACATACAAATGCAACAAACATATGCACACACAATTCGATCATCCCCAAACAGGAGAGATTTCATTTTTATCACGAGGTAGGGTTTTCCTGCAGAAAGGTGCATTGGTCAGGGTAGGTTCTAGCTGTTCTCACCAGGCTAAGGCCCCCAAGGTGCCCCCATTATAGGGTCCCCACTCTCCAGCCGTCCAACCATGCTCAGCACTAAGGCCAGAGTCGGTCTTGTTGCCAAAAGAGGAAGGTTATCACCTTGAGTGGTGGTTTCCGATCACACTGGTGGGCACAAGGCCCTAACTGCAACGAACCGTACCTGCCACCCACTCCCTATGGTTATCTCACTTGCCCCCGGGTATAGGGGGAACTGTTGTGTGCAAGGGATTGTGTGCAGTTTATATTTCAAGCAATTTTGCAAGTATAAACAATCAACAATTTATTAAAGCCAAACAATAAAACATGTTATAAATACAAGTTAAGGGCTAAAGTGTCATTTTCTTGGTTTATTTATTGTTTAAGCCGGCCCATCACTAAATGGGATTAACTCTCTAGGCTTCCCCAGTGGAGTCGCCATCTGTTGCCGCCTCCCCGAAAACGGGGGCGCGGTCGGAGCGACGCGATGGTTTTTTTACTCTTCTTTGATTTTCGCATTTTTTATTGGTGGTTATAACGTCTTTAGGCTGTCCGATAACCGGGCTAATCTAGAGACGAGGTTTTCAAAAGGTGTCCTTGAGTTGTCCGATAACCAGGCTAACCCAAGGACTTATTTATTTTGGGTTCTATGGAGTCGCCACCGATGTTTTTACCAGAAACATCGGAAAAGGGGTTTTAAAGGGCGTTGGTTTTCGAAAACCAACTTAGGTCATTAGAACCAGAGTTGGGTAAGGGAGTTGGTTACGTGCAAAGGGAGTATTAGTCCCTTTACGACGCCCCTTTCGGGTTCCCTATGACAGGCCAGCTTATTTTATTGATAAACTAGAAAAATACACTTTCGCCCTTTTTTATTCTGCGGAATTTTAAAAGTATGACTACATGGCCCTAATATCTATTGCATAATTTAAGATAAAAGCGGTAAAGGCGAAGGGAGAGAATTTGAACCTTCGAAGCACGCTTTTTATATTAATTCTCTAAAAAATAGGGTGCTTTATGGCAGCCCTTCACTCTACAAGACGCCGGAAAACCTCTCGAACGCCGAAAATCACTCTTGAAAGCACTCAGAAGCTCCGGAAATGCGTCGGAGGGATTCTAGAGAGAAGTTTTTAGAGAGAACGGAGAGCTATGCAGCTGTGCTGTCTGGAAATGAGGGGGGGAGAGCCCCTATTTATAGGTTTTCGCGCTGTCAGGTGGTGAGACCGCCGGTCTCGTCTGACAGGGTCGAGACCGCCGTCTCGTTCAACGAGACCGCCGTCTCGTCCTGTCAAAATAACGAGACCGCCGTCTGGGTGAATGAGACCGCTGTCTCGTTCTTCGTAGGTGACGAGACCGCCGTCTCGTTAAGCGAAACGGCGGTCTCGTTTCCTACGTGAGACGAGACGGCGGTCTGGGTTGTCCAGACGGCGGTCTCGTTCCTTCGAAGCGAGAGAACTTATTTTTTGGTACAGAAACTCCCTCCTATCCTAGCATGGGGCCTAATAGTCTCTCCTAATGGCTTGTTAGGCTTGTCCATCTTCAAATAGGAGGTCTTCTGGTCTTTATTTGGAAGCCGGGCAAGATTTGGGGTCTACAGTTACCACGATAAGACGAGCATCCAGAGGACAACCGGGCAAGAGGGTTAACTCCTTCACCCGCCAATCGACCTTATGGTACATTAGCCCATAAGTCAATTGGTCGGGTGAAGGGGGGCAGGTGCAGACCCCGAATCTTGCCCGACTTCCCGATAAATCTAGAGATAACCCGTTTTGAAAATGGTCAAGACTTTGTTAAGTCCCTAGTAGCTTTTTCTAGGTTCCATTTAAGATAGGAAGGATTTTCAGAGGCAATAAAAATCGTAAAATCTGTTGGAGACAGCAGATGGCCGTCCATGCCAACTTTAAGGCTATGGACGACCGTCCATGGCAACTTTTGGCCATGGATGGCCATCCACCCTACATGGACGGCCGTCCACTATGTCCAGACGGTCGTCCACTTTTTCCTGGTGCGGTTCCCTATAAATGAGAGCTCCCATTCCTCAAATTTTCACACCTTTTCACTCCTACCACTCTCTAGGAAGCCTTTTGACACTTTTAAGTGACTCTGAGCATTATTCCAGTGTTCGAGTGAGCTTTCCGATTTCTATTTAAAGTAGAAATCGGTTAAGGAAGTCTCCTTTTGACACGTCCGACGCTCGGTAGAGTGAGATTTTATCTTTTGAGGGAGGAGCGTTCCTGTAGAGTACGGGGACTGCCAAAAAGCGTCCTCAAGTTTCGAAAGGGTTAATATAAAGCTTGCTTGGGAGGTTCCTTCCCTATTCTCTTTCTCTTTTACTGCTTTCCTCATCACTTTCTTTGTATGCATTAGATATTAAGACTATGTAGACATTTAAATTCTGCAAGTAGATAGAATGATAGGGTAAACGCATAATTTCTTTTAAGTATTTATTTCCTAAAAGATTCCATCATAGGGAACCCGAAAGGGGCGTTGTGGGATGCTAACACCTTCCCCACACGTAACTAACTCCCTTACCCAACTCTGGTTGTAATGGCCAAAGTTGGTTTTTTCTAAAACGAATGCCTTCTTCTCTTTTTTTCCTTTTTCGATGTTTATGGTAAAAACATCGATGGCGACTCCCTCGAACTTTTTCAAAAACCTCGTCTTTAGGTCCAGCCCGGTTATCGAACAACCTAAAGGCGTTGAACCACTTCTTTAAAAAATGCGAGTCATTCAAAACCATCGCGTCGCTCTGACCGCCTCTTCTGACGGTGGCGACAACTATGACATAGACTTAACGTTGGATTTCTCCATTGTGTTGGGTTGGACTCATTACTTTAGCAAAAAGTCATTGAACAAATTAAATGTTGCCAACATCAACGATGAGTGGCAACATGGAGGGTTAACCAGGAAGATGAAATAATGACGATGAAGACCTTACAATACCTCACAATGATGCAACCAATAATTCCTTCAAATTTGTCCTGGGATATTGCATGCGGGACGAATGATTCATTCAAAACCTTTAACAGTGCGTTTCGATGCGGTTCCGAACTCATTATGAGCGATAACAAGGTTATTTTTGCAGGAGTGCGATTGAGTTGATCGATGATGGAGTACTCGCTTCGCCTGATGTACTGGAGTAACTCATCTGTCTCCTCCTTGGATTCTTTTTCCTCTTCGGCTTTATCTTTTGCCTTATCTTTAGGAATGTTATCTTGTAATTCGTTGGGGGAATATATTCTTCCGCTTCTCATCATGCCCCCAATACCGGCTATGTTAGAGATATCTTGATTAACTGATGATTCTTCTGAATATCTCCAAGGTACAACTTTATTTGATGAATAAGGGAAAGGACGAGGCATGAATAAACGTACAGGAGTTATTGCCTTTTCCCTTTTATCGATTGGAATAACCAACGGTGCTTGTTTATTATCATCTTTGAGTCTATCGACCGTTGTAGAGATTTTGATGACGAAAGGCTTCTTTTCCATTTATTCTGATTTGTGGAAAGCACATCAATTAATCCTTCCTTTTTATTATCTTTGTTATTAAAATGAGGAGGGATGTATGAATGTATGCAACTTATGAA
Source organism: Sphenostylis stenocarpa (assembly GCA_963425845.1). NCBI lineage: Eukaryota > Viridiplantae > Streptophyta > Magnoliopsida > Fabales > Fabaceae > Sphenostylis > Sphenostylis stenocarpa. The sequence continues at coordinate 26,108,936 of OY731403.1, forward strand.
TGCAACAGACAGTTTAAGAAAAAAAACTTTTTATTTCAACTAGAAAGTGTTTATCCTTCTATACAATGCTTTGAAGCAAGTGTTGACAAAAACGGAGAAGCTTGAAGAATCCTATAGGTAAATTAGGCTTTCTTCGTAATTCATCTTCAGTTGTTCTCACATGATTTCTGAGCGTCTTGATTTGCTCATGTACCGCCTGACTCATATCTTCACTATATCGACGAGCCTCTTTTATCTTTTCTTCTTGATGAATGATCAAAGCATGTTATTGGTCAGACCTCTCTATTACTTGGTCTCTTTCACGAAGTAGTTGACCATACTGAGCTAATCCATCTCTTTCTTTGTCATGTAGCTCCTCTAGGTCTTCTCTGTATTTTTCAGCGGTTTCCCACCACTTTTGTGCTTCTGACCGAGTTTCTACTAGGTCATCCTGTATTAACTTGATCGTTTTTGCCTATTCTGCAAGCGCACTCTCAAGATGTGCTATTTCGTCACTCATATCCCGGAATAGACTATCTTGTTCAAGCCTCGGAATTTTCAGTGCTTGTTTAGTCTCTTCTTGATAATCAGCACAATCATTCTTAAGGCGCTCTATTTCATGGTCCTTCTTTTTACATTGCCTTTTTAGACCATCTATTGTAAGGGTTGCTTCTTGCTCTTTTTCCTCGAAGGCCCTCAGCTGAGCTTCCATGATTTCTACCCTTTTATTTAAGGCATTGACCTGCAATTGTAGCTCTTCATTGACTAATGTTGTCGTGAATGTAGCAGATGGTTGGGGTATCCTTCTACTTTTTCTCCATTCTTCATATTCATGGGACGTAGACACCTGAACCTTTCCAAGTTCTTTATCCCCTATATAGACTGGTCTTTCCCATGCTTTCCGGACAACGGATACTTCTTCAAAGCTATGGGAGTAATGGCATAGACTCAGCCTTCTGAGCTCTTCTTGAGTTGGTACAGTCTGGGTTCTCATGAGTTGTCTCATAGCTATCTTAGGAGAGTAAGCTATACAACCCCTGAGGCCTAGTAGTGGTATGCTCAGGTAATCTCCGCATCGTATGAGAATATAACCGGGTCGGAACCAAGGGCAAACCCATGATACATGCTCTATGTTCCAATTTTCTAACTCGATTTTCCATTCTAAAGCTTGACGGTGCTGAAGAGGAATTTTTGCAAAACTTCTTAAAGGATCAGGGAATATGCCCATGTGGCTTGCGGCGTAGAAGTGAGTGACGCCCCATACATATAGCAATGAAGTGCAACATCTAAATGTTTTCCCCTGTTTCTGTCGGCAAAAATCTACTGAAAGTAGGGTATCAACGAGAATTGCAGGTATAGGACTCTTAGAGTATACATCCCAGGCAAAGAATGCATCTATTGCAGCATGATCCACAACGTTCACATGAAATGGGAATAATATGATTCCGAACATTGCCAATGCTAGAGTTTTGTTGAAGGTAGACCAATCTTTGTTTTCAGCCAAAGAGATTAAGTGGTCTTCTATTATGGACATTTTCCAACCTCGGATGTTCCCTTTTCCCTCTAGGATGGATTGATGAGGAGGCAGTCATATGATAGTAGCAACCTTACTCTCGGCCACATATATTCCTGAGCAGACATAGACCCCGACTGATTGAGGCCACCTAACCATGAGTTCATATTCTTCTAAGGTTGGTACTAAGTCAAACTGCGAAAACTCAAAGCAGTGTAGATCGGGATTCCAAAAGTGGACCAATGCTCTTACAAAGATTGGATCGATGCTGATTTTCAGGAGGTCAAGAATTCTTCCATAAGATTTCTCAAAATTGGCACTAACCTCTGGCGGCATATATGTACTCAACTGCCTTAACTTCTCCACACGGCATAGAAGGATTTCCACTTTCTTTAACTGTCTATTACTGGATCCCTCTATTATCTAAAAGAAATGAAAATGCATGATATGAGGATGAGTCCTTGTAAATGCATGCATGTAAGTGTTTGTTTTTCTAAGTATTATCATGTTTTATTCCTAATATGATACATGGTAATACTTGGTTTTTCTTAAAAAAGAAAACTATCTATATGGATGTTTATGGATTTTGATGAAGAGAGTCCTATTTTCTTCTCTTATTTTTATGAAGAAAGGTTGTATGAATTATAAGACCTTTATCAAGAATTTTTATTTTATAAAGGCATTTTTATGGCTTTAATTCGTTTTTATATTTTTTATGACCCTTTATCTCTTCTGTCGGTCAACGTGGCTACTTAGCTTACAAAGAACCTGAAACCAGGCTAGCTTAACTGAAGACTGTCCAAGATAAAGTTGGTTTATCTTATCACTTTTTTTATTTTTAGGGTTTTTCATTATTTTTATTTGTTGTATGATTACCCTATGCTAATGCATCAATACAAATGTAGCAAACGAATGCACACACAATTCATACATCCACGAGCAGAGCCACGCTTATTTAATCACGAGGTAGGGTTTTCCTGCAGAAACGTGCTTGGTTTAGGTGGTTCTAAACTGTTCTCACCAAGGCCAAAGGTCCCCAAGGTGCCCCCATTATAGGGACCTCTCAATCTCTCAGTCCTCGGGTCATGCACGGAACTCCGTGTCGACATTCTTAGACCAAAAGAAGAGATTTATCACCTTGAGTTGGTGGTTTCCGACAACGGTTGTAGCCCGTGTGCCAACAAGCCGGTCGTATCTGCCACCCACTCCCTATAGGTATTCACTCTTGCCCCCGGGTATAGAGGGACTGTTGTGTGCAAGGGTTTTTGTGTACAATTTATATTTCAAACAATTTGCAGAAAATAATCATACAGCAGTTATTAAAGCCATACAATAAAACATACGGAAAAAGGGTAAAGGCGTAATTTCAAATCTTTACTTAGTTTGAATTTATCCGTCACTAAATGGGATCAACTATCTAGCTTCCCCAGTGGAGTCGCCATCTGTCGCCGCCATCCGTTCTGACGTCCAGGGACATCTCGAACGTTTATGCGAGCGGTCGCGAAAAGATGGTTTAGACTCGCGTTTTTATGTTAAAATTATGTTCATTGCTTCCGAGGTGCTCAACAACTGAACTATTCTAATAAAAGCAAGGTTTTCGAAAAAGGGTTCTTTTGGAGTCGCCACCAATGTTTTGACCATAAACATTGGAAAAGGATAAAAAGGCGTTGATTTTATTAAAAACCAAACTTGGCCATTATAACCAGAGTTAGGTAAGGGAGTTAGTTACGTGTGGGGAAGGTGTTAGCACCCCCACAACGCCCCTTTCGGGTTCCCTATGACGGATTAATTCATTTAAGTAAAGATTATGAGAAATTACGCGATTACCCTATTTTATTGCATAATGTTAAAAATGGCTATCTACATGACTTTATTTCATATTGCATACAGAAAGCAATAAATAAAGCAGTAAAAGAGAAGAGAATTGAACAGAACCTCCGTAGCAAGCTTTGTATTACGAATCTTTTGACTATGAGGATGCGTTTTGGCAATCCTTCGCTCTACAAAGACTCTCCTCTCCAAATACAAGATCGACTCGACTCGATTTTACAGAAGAATCGAATGCTGGAATATGATTCCTTAACTTATTGTTACTTTATTAAGGCAATCAGAGAGTTCATTTGAAGAGGGAAGAGAATAGACAAGTACTGGGAGTTGTCTGGTGTGTGAAACATGGCAAATGAGCCTCCAATTTATAGTTTTTCGCTGCCTACACGTTTGGGATGCCCTACTGAGTTGGGACGGCCGTCCAAACTGCCTCTTTTGCAAAGGATGAGACCACCTGAAACCTGGGACTGGCAGTCCCACTTGGGACGGCCGTCCCACTTGGCCAGGGAAGGTTGGGACGGTCGTCTCGACCTGTTTTGGCCAGCCTTTGTGTTCTGGGACCCCTGGGAAGCTTTCCTTTCTTTATTCGGACATCGGTTGATGCCTATAAACGCCCGTTGAAGCTTTATCTTCATATAGGAAGTCTTCTTGACCTTTATTGAGATGACAGACGAGCTTTATCTTGTTGTAGGAAGTCTCCTTTAGCCTTTATTGAGAGACCGGGCAAAATTAGGGGTCTACAATTAGCATAGGGTAATCATACAACAAACAAAAATAGAAAAAACCCTAAAAATCATAAAAGTGATAAGATAAACCACTTTATCTCGGACAGTCTTCAGTTAAGCTAGCCTGGTTTCAGGTTCTTTGTAAGCTAAGTAGCCACGTTGACCGACAGAAGAGATAAAGGGTCATAAAAAAATGTAAAAATGAATGAAAGCCATAAAAATGCCTTTTATAATAAAAAGATTCTTGGCAAAGTTGTATCATTCATACCACATCATCCAATAAGTGGTAAAACTAAGAGAGAAAATAAATGCACTAAGAAAAGTATGCATGCACATCATTTTAATAAACCTCCAAAAAATTGGTCTTAGGAGCGTTTTTTGGGAAAATTACTGGGCCAAATCCCCTTTGGGATTTGCAACTTGGTTCTTCACCCTTTTCTCTTCGTTTTGACATGTTGTGCGTCCAAATCAGACAACCCAGTCAAAAGTTATTCCACTTTCAATATATGCTATCATAAAAAAATATTTTTGTAGTGCATGCATAAACACACTCATTCTAGGATGTATTAGATATCCTTAGACAATAGCAAAAGAGACCCAAGTGCGTTTATCACCTTCCTAGAAGAGATAAGTGCGTTAAGGTATGTTGACAACCTTTAAAAAAAAAAAAGGAAGTTAACACACTAAGGTGGGTATGGTACCCTTAAAACATAGGCTTTTAAGAAGATACCAAAGCTATTGTCTAAGGCATATCTATCTCGCACTAATCATTCATAATAAAAAAAGCACAATAATAAAAATCTTTAAATCATTTAGAAAGTGGCTGGTCTTCTACCTGTTCTCACTCGCGCTAAAAAAGCCAAGAAGATGGAGCAATTAGAGGAGCAGAACCGTATGCTCACCACTGAGCTTAATGTCATAAAGGAACAAATAGCGCAGTTGACAGAGCTAATGTATCAGCAATGCTTCCACAATACGGTTTCTGAGCAACGAATTTTTGCCCTAGAAGAGAAATTAAGGGCATTAGAGGGACACAACTTCAATTTAAAGGAGGTAACCAATGTCAAAAATACTCATATCGAAAATACTCGATTCCCTCCCAAGTCTAAGAAATCTCATGCATCATTCAAGAAGTCCTTTGGCAAGAAGAAAGAGGGGAGCGTAAATGCCATCAACCTCACTACCCCTTCTTCCTCTTCACAACCATCTAGGCAATCACGCAGACAAGAGAAGAAATTCACTCCCATTCCAACCTCCTATGGAAGTCTGCTGCCAGAATTGATAAAGTACCATCTCCTAGCATATGTCCCTCCAAAGAAGATGGATCCACCCTACCCAGAATGGTACAAACCTAATGAGAACTGTGATTACCATTCAGGCGCTCTTGGGCATTCTGTGGAGAATTGCATGGCCTTGAAGTATAAGGTCCAAGATTTGTTGAATGCCGGGTGGATTACTTTCAATACTCCCGACCCTTAAGTAGATGATCAACCTCTATCACAACCAGAATAGTGAGCTTGGGTAGAGAAGGCCATCTAACTAGGGCTCCCCATTTTGTGCATCTTTTGGTTTTGAAAAAATATATATAATAAAAAAAATAATAAAAAGCTTCCGATGCATCTCTCGCGGTCTTTGCCCATGGCCGCGAGATCTTTTGATTAAAGGGGCTCTGTATATATTTCTCCTTTCATCAATACAATGAGGCATTTTTCATAATATTCATATTCTTTTCATTATTTTCTCTCTCACTCCAAAAAATAAAATCTAGACCCAAATAAAGACCATATAAACAGTCATGTCTGTGATTGAAAACTCTCTGCGGGATCTGAAAGCCGAAGGTGAATGGATTGAGTCAAATAGTGAGGAGGGGACCATTTCCCCGGACATGCAAAGATTGTTGGAGAAAAGAAGCTTAATTGATACAACCCTATCAGAAAAAACTGAGGCCATCAATCTGGGACAAGGAGATAATAAGAAAGAAGTAAACATTGACACCCAAATTGATAATGTCAGGGAAGAGGCAATAACACCTTTGCGTTTATTCATGCCTCGTCCTTTCCCTTACACACCGGATAAAGTTGTACTGTGGATATGCACAAAAGAATTGTCCGTCAATGAAGATATCTCCAATATAGACAGCATTGGGGGCAGGGCGATAAAAAAAAAAATTATTCATCCAAGGAGCTACAAGATAATGCTCCTAAAAACAAAGGAACCGAAGAGGAAAAGGAAACAAGAATCCAAGGGGAAGATGAAGTAGACCTTGGATTCACGGTGCTAGGGCAGTTTCTTCAATGCTCCACCGAAAAATCAAATTCGTGGTAGGCGACAAGTTGATCATGGTTCAAGCTAAAGACTATATTCGAATCAGCGAGCCATTCACCCTATCTTAAATGGATGCGGCTGAAGAAGACATTTGAAAATATGGAAAAACTTCCTAGCAATTTAAAAGTGCCCCATATAATGAAGAGATATGGATACAACCCAGACAAGGGCTTGGAAAGGATGCTCAAAGAATAAGAGAGCCACCAGATTTTAAGGATAACCCTTTAAAGAACAACCCTACAAAAGGACAAGTCGTACGATAAAAAGGGAAGTCTCCCTCCCCTCCGTACCTTAAAAAGACGATCTTCCAAAAAGGAGGGATATTAGCATCAAGGGTAGCATTAGTCATTAGATGTCCTTCTTCCAATTTTAAGGGATGTAAACCCAATGACTATTAGAGATCACTCCTCGGGGTGTGCCCGACCCCTGAGCATCTTTAGGGCACGCATTTCCCTTTGAATTACAAAAGAATGTTATTCTTACTATCTGCTTCTTTTCTCACTAATCATGTCTATACCCCATTAAATAACCATGTGTTAGACAAACGTTTTGTTGCAAAATGTAACAAAATAATCAAAGCGTCATAGACAAAATAAAGTCCGCTAGGTATCCCAAAAAATGAAAAAGGGGAACCTAGACAAAAGTTAGGACACATCACAACATCCTAGGCTGAAAACCCAAAAGGGCGGACTAAGAAAGTTAATTAGTCACAAATAGGCGCCATAAAGTAATCAGCTGAAGATGCCACCTCATTAAAACAAAACGTTTGTTTAAACTAGCCTAAACACCGACCAACCTTGGCTAGCTATTCTTACAGAAACTATTATTTCAAAAAAAAAAATCCCACTAAAACACAAGCCTTTGCAATAAATCCCTTTCTTTCTCTTCTCTTGACCCTTCACAATAAAGCATTCAAGTAATTAACTGGGGAATGTGGAAATATGGTGATCAATAGGAGGATTGAAATCCCTAAAAGAAAGGAAGAGGGGCATTGACATGACAATTGCTCTGCATTCAAAATGATTACTCGTCGATTATAGCAAAGATCCGAGACGGCGAATCGGTACAGCTAATCATGTTGACAAAAACACAGGATGATAATAAAAGCCGAACGGGTTCAAAGCCGATATGACCAGCTAAACCTTATTAAAGAAAATGGCTGAATGTTATATGTCGTGAGCAAGCCTATCAAAGGAAAATAAAAAAGGCTTACGAAAAAAGGTCAACCCCCACATTTACCAAAAGAAGGATTTAATGGTAAATAAGTAGCTTCTGACCCAGAAGAATAAAATTGGAAAATGGGCAACAAACTATGAAGGACCCTTTGTGGTCAAATGAGCTTTCTCGGAAGGGGCTCTTATCCTCATCAATATGGATGGAAAAGAACTTCGACACCTAATCAACTCCGGTACGGTGAAGAAGTATTATGCTTGAAGACATTGCTCAAGACCCGTCAGGAATGAAAACCCGCAAAGGGCATCCCTGGGCAAAAGATAGGGTCTATATTCCTCGCTAGGATACGTCCTAGGCAAAAAGTAGAGGTAAAAAAAAAAACTAACTAAGTGCAATGGTTACTTTAGTCGAAAAACTGAAAAGGCGGCTAATGTAACATTCTTCCAGAAGCAAGCAGTCTGCATAGTCTTCACTCTGAGCTCAGGCATCTCAACTGAAGCAATTAGGAGAACCAAGGGGCAGATATCATGGACATGACTGTTTAAGCCTATACAGTATAGCCAACTCCAACCATCCATTCTTCTAAATAACTTTTGAAATCCTTCTATAAAAGAAATAAACTTTTTCTCATTTATCAATAAAATTCCCTTTCATTTCCTTTCTCTTGACAAAATATTATGGAAATGCCTCTTTATTGATAAATCATAAATATGCACAAAGACCTTTAATAAAAGATCAAACATGCATCTAAAAAGAGGAAGCATAAAAAAAAATAATAAATAAAGGAATGAATGCCTGCTAGGATATTCTTAGGTAAAAACTAGGGTAGCCTGCTAGATCGGAAACCCCAAAAGAACGATCTAGGCAAAAGATAGGGCTAAAACCAAAAGATGAATAAAAGAGGAACCCATCATCATGGTCATAAAGGAGGAGCCCATCGACGTATTCATTAGAAGCCAACGGGAGAAGGCCAGTTACTTTCTAAATGCATCAAAAATAAATAAAAAAATAGATTGCATTTAGGACATCCACACACAAAGTAGTTGCATAATACGACTTTGTCAAAATCAAGAAAAAATAATTTTCTTCAAACAAAAATAATAAACATGCATATAAGGAGGATAGTCTCCATACTTGTGATTGAAAACAGGAGGCGCCAGAATCCAGTCTCCATATGAAAATCAAAATCGTGAAAGGCGAAATCAAAATCATTTTAGCAGAATAAAGAGCATCAAGGAAACTAACTCCAACCTTCTACACCAATAAAAGAAGGAAGCCATCAATATTAAAAAGCCAACGGAAAGGCTTGATCATCCCCAAGAAGATCCTTGCCTACTCCATAGGCAAAACAAAAAGACTACCTCACGAATCAACGACACCACCACATGAGTCATCAAGCACACTCATGCAAGAGTCTCCGCTTCATTCCCCAAAGGAGAATAAGGACTACACAAGAGTCCATCAAAGAAAATACGGAGTCAAATCCTCCATATCACCAGAGGGCAACGAAAAAGAAAGAAAAAGAAAAACTTTCATTCCCCAATAGAGGCCACAACAAAAAAAGGCCAAATAAAAATCTCCAAGTAGAGTATATCAAGAAAAGTCTACAAAAAGAGGAAAACAAAAAAATTTCCATCATCCCGCTCAAATAAGAGCTTCACAAAGCCAGGGGCCAAGACTCCATCCCCAGGAAGTTGACAAACTCCTTGGCAAATCCCCAAAAAAGAGAAAAAGAAGAACATCTCTTCATTCCACTCAATAAAGAGCTTCACAAAAGTCATGAGCCAAGACTCCATAACAAATCAAAGATTGGATCCCCAAGAAAAAAATTCCCCAGGGATCACCAAAAAGAAAAGAGAAAAAAGATATCTTTTCATCCAAAGAAAAAGCCAATGTACATAAAAGCACACATATGTAAAATCCAAATCGCGAAAAAGAGATACAAATCGCGAGAAAAAGATAAAAACCCATTCCCCAGCAGGAATAAGAGCATAGCCAAAGCCAGCTCAAACAAACAGCGTCCAATAAGGAGTCAAAAACTCCATTCCTCCCTAGGGGGAAATTCAAAATAGATCTTCGGAAAACAACCAAATCCCTGGTGGATCACCAAAAAGAAAAATCCCCAGCGAGCCTACCAATGAAGGCAAAACTACAAATTCATATCCTCAGGGAGTTAATCACCTATAACGCCCAATATGGATATCCCCAGTGAAATGCAAAGTCTTCACTCCCAAGAAAGCCTCTGCCTAAGAGAAGCAAAAAACCGATATCCCCAAGAAACGGGAAATCAACCTATAAGAGGTAATACAAGTCCAAAGCACAAAGCTTCCAAATAAAGTATCTGTCTACTCAGAGGTATTATCAAGAGTAAATATCCTCAAGCAGAACATCAGCCTATTCAAAGGCGAAAAACAATAAAGTCTTCACCACTGCTGAAGCACATGCCTAAAAAAGAGGCACAATAAAAAAACCTCAAATCCCCAGGAGATTCCTGCCTAAAATAAGAGGCAACCAATAAGAAATCCCCGGCAAAGATCGGACGGCTAAAAGAAAAGCCAAAAACAAAGAATCCACCGGTAAAACCGGATGGCTAAATAAAGAAGCCAAAGAACAAGAATCCCCGGCAAGACCGGACGACTAAAAGAAAAGCCAAAAACAAAGAATCCCCGGCAAAGATTGGACGGCTAGAAGAAAAGCCAAAAACAAAGAATCCACGGCAAAGACCAGATGGCTAAAAGGAAAATCTGAAACCCAAAGAATCCCCGACAAAGATCGGATGGCTAAAAAGAAAAAAGCCAAAAACAAAGAAATCCCCGGTAAAACTAGATGACTACAAAAGAAAAGTCAAAAAGAAAAGATTAATCATTCCCCATGGAATAGGCGCATGATTAGAGACAATAAGCCGCCAACACATCTCCAAAAACCGGATGAGGGTTTGTACTCATCAATCAAAAGACTGAATGTCAAAAAAGAGCATCCCAAGAGCCTTATAGAATAGGGTCCGTACCAGGTGGGGGTAGGTACCCACAAGAGCCTTATAGAATAGGGTTCGTACCAGGTGGGGGTAGGTACCCACAGGAGCCTTATAGAATAGGGTTCGTACCAGGTGGGGGTAGGTACCCACAAGAGACTTACAGAATAAGGTTTGTACCAGGTGGGGGTAGGTACCCACAAGAGCCTTATAGAATAGGGTTCGTACCAGGTGGGGGTAGGTACCCATCAGAGCCTTGCAGAACGGGGTTCGTACCAGGTGGGGGTAGGTACCCATCAGAGCCTTGTAGAACGAGGTTCGTACCGGGTGGGGGTAGGTACCCATCAGAGCCTTGCAGAACGGGGTTCGTACCAGGTGGGGGTAGGTACCCATCAGAGCCTTGCAGAACGGGGTTCGTACCAGGTGGGGGTAGGTACCTATTAGAGCCTTGCATAATGGGGTTCGTACAGGGTGGGGGTAGGTACCCATCAGAGCCTTGCAGAACGGGGTTCATACTGGGTGGGGGTAGGTACCCACCAGAGCTTTATAAAATAAGGTTTATACCGGATGAGGGTAGGTACTCATCAGAATCTAGCAAAAATGCAGATTCATACCAGGTGGGGGTACGTACCCACCAGAGCCTTACAAAATAAGGTTTATACCATATGAGGGTAGGTACTCATCAGAATCTAGCAAAATGCAGATTCGTACCGGGTGGGGGTAGGTACCCACCAGAACCTTATAAAATAAGGTTTATACCGGATGAGGGTAGGTACTCATCAGAATCTAGCAAAATGTAGATTCATACCAGGTGGGGGTAGGTACCCACCAGAGCCTTATAAAATAAGGTTTATACCTGATGAGGGTATGTCGCCGCCGTCCGTTCCGACGTCCAGGGACATCTCTAACGTTTATGCGAGCGGTTGCGAAAAGATGGTTTAGACTCGCGTTTTATGTTTAAAATATGTTCATTGCTTCCGAGGTGCTCAACAACTGAACTATCCTCTAATAGAAGCAAGGTTTTCGAAAAAGGGGTTCTTTTGCTGTCGCCACCAATGTTTTGACCTTAAACATTGGAAAAGGAAAAAAGATGTTGATTTTAATAAAAACCGCACTTGGCCATTATAACCAGAGTTGGGTAAGGGAGTTAGTTACGTGTGGGGAAGGTGTTAGCACCTCACAACGCCCCTTTCGGGTTCCCTATGACGGATTAATTCGTTAAGTGAAGATTATAAGAAATTACGCTATTACCCTATTTTATTCATATAACATTTAAATATGGCTATCTACATGATTTTATTTACATTTCATATATAAAGCAATAAATAAAGCAGTAAAAGAGAAAAGATTTGATAAGAACCTCCATAGCAAGCTTTATATTGCAACTCTTTTACAATAAGGACGCGTTTCGGCAATCCCTCGCTTTACAACGACTCTCCTCTTGAATACAAACTCGACTCGACTAAATTTTTATAGAAGAATCAAATGCCAGAATAGAATTCCTTAACTGATTGTTACCTATTTAAGGCAATCAGAAAGATCATTTGAAGTAGGGAGAGAAGTAGACAAGTGCTCTGAGTTGTCTGGAGTGTGGAAAATGAGCAAATGAGCCTCCTATTTATAGTTTTCGCAGTCTGGCACCTTGGGACGGCCGTCCGGGACTCAGAAAACAGGGATGAGCGTCTCAGGAAGTTGGGACGGCCGTCCCACTTGAATTTTGGCCTTGGGACACGCGTCTCACTTCTCCTAGGTTGTTTGGGACGGCCGTCCCACATTTGGTACGACTGTCTCAACTTGTTCTGGCCTGTTTTTGTGTTCTGGGACCCCCGGGAAGCTTTCCTTGCTATTTTCGGATGTTGTTTGATGTTGATGCATGTCCATTGAAGCTTTATCTTCATATAGGAAGTCTTCTTAGCCCTTGTTGAGATGTCGGACGAACTTTATCTTCGTTGTAGGAGGTCTCCTTGGTTTTTATTAAGAAACCGGGTGAACTTTATCTTCGTGTGAAGTTTCCCTAGCTTTTATTGAGAGGCCGGGCAAAATTAGGGGTCTACAGCTGCCCCCTCTTCACTTGCCTAACTAATTTGTTGGTTTTAATATGCCGACAAAATTAGTTGGTAGGGGAAGTAGTTAACTCTTTTGCCCGATTATCCTTCGGATGTTGCTCCTTTGCTGATCTCCGGATGATAAATATTTTGATAGGTACCAACCCCTATCTGGTTTGAGCCTTCTTTTATAAGGCTCTGGTGAGTACTTACCCTCACCAAGTATGAGTATGCATTTTGCTAAACTCTTATGGGTGCTTACATCCGAGGTGCTCAACGCTTGAACTATCCTCTAATAGAAGCAAGTTTTGTAACTCTTTTTGTAATTCTCTGGTGAGTATTTTACTCTACCTGATGCATTTTGCTGGGTTTTGATGAGTATCCACCCTTATCTGTTATAAACCTTATTTTATAAGGTTTTTGTGAGTACCTACCCCCACCTGGTACGAATCCATATTTTGCTGGATTCTTGTGGGTACCTATCCCCACCTGGTATGAATCTGCATTTTGGCTAGATTCTAGTGGTTTTTATACCCCCACTGGGTGCGAATCTGCATCTTGACTAGGCTCTAATGGATTTTACACCCCCACTGGGTGCGAACCTGCATTTTGACTAGGCTCTAGTGGATTTTATACCCCCACTGGGTGCGAACCTGCATCTTGACAGACTCTAGTGGATTTTACACCCCCACTGGGTGCGAACCTGCATCTTGACTAGGCTCTAGTGGATTTTACACCCCCACTGGGTGCGAACCTGCATCTTGACAGACTCTAGTGGTTTTTACACCCCCACTTGGTGCGAATTTGCATCTTGACAGACTCTAGTGGATTTTACACCCCCACTGGGTGCGAACCTGCATCTTGACTAGGCTCTAGTGGATTTTACACCCCCACTTGGTGCGAATCTGCATCTTGACAGACTCTAGTGGTTTTTACACCCCCACTTGGTGCGAATCTGCATCTTGACAGACTCTTTAGGATGTATTCTTTGGTAGTCCATCCTATGGTCATCTGGTTTTGGAGATGTGTTTGGCGGCTTATTATCTTTGATCATGCGCCTATTCCATGGGGAATGATTTGATTTTTTCTTTTTTGACTTTTCTGTTTTAGTCATCCGGTTTTACCGGGGATTTCATTGTTTTGGCTTTTTCTTTTAGCCATCCGACTTTGCCGGGGATTTCATTGTTTTGGATTTTTCTTTTAGCCATCCGGCTTTGCCGGGGATTCTTTGTTTTTGGCTTTTTAGCCCTCCGGTCTTGGCCGGGGATTCTTTGTTTTTGGCTTTTTAGCCATCCGGTCTTGGCCGGGGATTCTTTGTTTTTGGCTTTTTAGCCATCCGGTCTTGGCCGGGGATTCTTAGTTAATTGCCTCTTTTTTAGGCGGGAATCCACTGGGATTTTGTTGATTTTTTTCGATTGTGTCTATTGATTAGGCGGATGCTTCACTAGTTGTGAAGACCTTATATTTTGTTGTTTTTCTCCTCTGCGTAGGCTGATGTTCCACTTAAGGATATTTGCTCTTGATAATACCTCTGAGTAGGAAGATGCTTTATTGAAAGCTTTGTGCTTTGGACTTGTATTACCTCTTGCATAGGTTGACTTCCCATTTCTTGGGGATGTGACGGAGTCCTGGCTCCTGGCTTTGTGAGGCTCTTCATTGAGTGGGGTGAAGACATTTTCTTCTTTTTTTTCTTTCTTTTTGTAGACTTTTCTTGGGGGTTTTCATGTGGCCTTTCTCTGTAGTGGCCTCCGTTAGGGGATGATAAGTTTTTCTTTCTTTTCTTTTTGTTGCCCCCTGATGATGTGGAGGATTTGACTCCGTATTTTCTTTGATGGACTCTTGTGTAGTCCTTATTCTCCTTTGGGGAATGAAGTGGAGATCCTTGATGAGCTTGCTCGTTGACTCATGTGGCGATAAAGCTGAGTCGTGAGATAATCTTTTTGTTTTACCTCTGGAGTAGACAAGGATCCTATTAGGGATAATTGAGCCTTTCCATTAGCTTTTTCATTTTGATGGTTTCCTTCTTTCTTGGATGGAAGGATGTTGATTAGAGCTATTTTCTTTGAAGCTCTTTATTTTGCTGAAATGGTTTTGATTTCACCTGTTGCGATTTTGATTTTCATATGGAGACTGGATTCTGGCGCCTCCTGTTTTCAATCACAAGTATGGAGACTATCCTCCTTATATGCATGTTTACTATTCTTGTTTGAAGAAAATTATTTTTCTTGATTTTGACAAAGTCGTATTATGCAACTACTTTGTGTGTGAATGTCCTAAATGCAATCTATTGTTTATTTATTTTTGATGCATTTAGAAAGTAACTGGCCTTCTCCGGTTGACTTTTATGAATACGCCGATGGGCTCCTCCTTTATGACCATGAAGATGGGCTCATTTTTTTACTCATCTTTTGGTTTTAGCCTTATCTTTTTCCTAGACTGCCTTTTACGGTTTTTCGATCTAGCGGGCTGCCTTAATTTTTCCTAGAATATCTTAGGGGGCTTTTGCCTTATCTTTTGCCTAGACCGTTCTTTTGGGATTTTCGATCTAGCAGGCTACCCTGATTTTTACCTAAAAATATCCTAGCAGGCATTTGTTATTTTCTTATTATTTTTTATATGCTTCCCTTTTTTAGATGCATGCTTGATCTTTGATAAAGGGTCTTTGCACATATTTATGATATATCAATAAAGAGGCATTTCCATAATATTTGGTCAAGAGAAAGGAAATGAAAGGGAATTTTATTGATAATTGAGCAAAAGTTTGTTTCTTTTACAGAAGGATTTCAAGAGATATTTAGAAGAATGGGTGGTCAGGGTTGGCTATACTGTATAGGCTTAAATAGTCATGTCCATGATATCTGCCCCCTGGTTCTCCTAATTGCTTCAGTTGAGATGCCTGAGCTCAGAGTGAAGACTATGCCGACTGCTTGCTTCTGGAAGAATGTTGCCTTAGCCGCCTTTCGGTTTTCGACTGAGGTAACCATTGCTCTTAAATTTTTTTTTTTTTACCTCTATTTTTTGCCTAGGACGTATCCTATCGAGGAATATGGACCCTATCTTTTGCCCAGGAATGCCCTTTGCGGGTTTTCATCCCTGACGGGTCTTGAGCAATGTCTTCAAGCATAGTACTTCTTCACCGCATCAGAATTGATTGGGTGTCGAAGTTCTTCTCCATCCATATTGGTGAGGATAAGTGCCCCTCCTGAGAAAGCTCTTTTGACCACAAAGGGTCCTTCGTAATTTGCTGCCAATTTTCCCATTTTATCCTTCTGGGCCGGAAGCAGTTTCTTTATTACTAGATCCCCTTCTTGATAAGTATGAGGGAGTACCTTTTTATCATAAGCCTTTTTTATCTTCCTTTGATAGGCTTTTCCATGGCATATAACATTCAACCGTTTTTCATCGATAAGGTTTAATTGATCGTATCGACTTTGAACCCATTCGACTTCTGTTAATTTTGCTTCCATTATGATTCGCAAGGAAGGTATTTCGACCTCTATTGGTAATACGACCTCCATTCCATATACAAGGGAGAACGGAGTAGCTCCTGTTGAGGTTCGTATAGATGTTCGGTAACCATGAAGAGCAAAAGGCAACATTTCATGCCAATCCCTATAAGTCTTGACCATCTTTTGAACAATCCTTTTGATGTTTTTATTAGCCGCTTCGACCGCGCCATTCATTTTGGGCCGGTAGGGAGAGGAATTATGATGTTGAATTTTGAAGTCCTGGCATAGTTCCTCCATCATCTTATTATTCAGGTTGGTTCCATTATCAGTAATAAGACGATGTGGGATGCCATATATACATATGATATTCTTCTTAACAAAGGCGACCACTACCTTTTTAGTCACATGTGCATAAGATGCGGCTTCTACCCACTTAGTGAAGTAGTCAATGGCTACCAAAATGAATCGATGGCCATTGGATGCCTTGGGCTCAATAGGTCTGATAACATCCATGCCCCACATAGCAAATGGCCAAGGGATAGCCATAACATTAAGGGGTACCGGTGGAACATGTACATTGTCTGCATATACTTGACATTTGTGACATTTTCTAGCATATTGATGACAGTCCTTTTCCATTGTGGACCAAAAATATCTTGCTCTGAGGATTTTCCTAACCATGATATGCCCTGGTGCATGAGTCCTGAAAGTTCCTTCATGTATTTCTTTAATTAATGCTTGGGCTTCTTCGAGATTGACACATCTTAGCAAAGTATAATCAAAGTTCTTTTTATAAAGGGTTTCTCCTATCAACATAAACCCTATGGCTCTTTTCTGAATGATCCTTTTATCATTGTCACTAATTCCCTCAGGGTATTCACCCTTTGTCAAGTATCGCCTTATGTCCTGATACCAAGGGTTTTCATCTTCTCCACTGTTTATCATCATACAAAAGGCTTGTTTATCGTGCCTTTTGACTTGGATGATGGGCATCTCATGTTCTTGTCCTAATGCGAACATGGATGATAATGTTGCAAGTGCATCTGCAATCTGGTTATCTTCCCGAGGGATGTACTCAAAACTGACATTTTCCATTTTGGAAGTCATGCTACGGATGTGTTCCAGATAAGGAATTAATTTGGAGTTTCTGGTTTCCTATTCACCCTTGAGTTGGTAAATAACAAGGGATGAGTCATCGAATACTTTGAGTTTAGTCACCCCATGGTCCAAAGCTGCTTGAATACCTAGAGCACAGGCTTCGTATTCCGCCATATTGTTTGTGCAATCAAAGTTTAATCTGGCTGTTACTGGGATATACTTCTTTTCGGGAGATATTAAAATAGCTCCGACCCCATGTCCCATTAAGTTCGAAGCTCCATCGAAAAACATGATCCACTCATCATTTTCAAGCTCTTCGTGTTGGATGTGCATTATATGTTCATCTGGAAAATCATCTTGAAGGGATTGATATTCATCAGTTGGCCCATGTGCCAGGTAGTATGCTAAAGGACTGCCTTTGATAGCTTTCTGAGTGACATGAACAATGTCGAATTCTGAGAGGAGTACTTGCCACCTGAATATCCTTCCGGTCAAGACGGGTTTTTCGAACAGGTATTTGATTGGGTCCATTTTGGAAATCAACCAAGTTGTATGCCTGACCATATATTGTCGAAGGCGTTGAGTTGCCCACACCAATGCACAACATGTTTTTTCAAGTGGTGTATAACGGGTCTCATAGTTTAGAAATTTCTTACTGAGGTAATATATGGCTTGTTCTTTTTTACCCGTATCATCTTGTTGACCGAGCACACATCCCATGGACTCATCGAGTACTGAAAGGTAAAGAATTAGGGGCTTTCCTTCCACAGGTGGTACCAATACTGGGGGATTGGTTAGGCACATTTTGATTTTTTCGAAAGCTTGTTGACATTTGTCGTTCCAAACTTTCGGTTGGTTTTTACGCAATAACTTGAAGATAGGTGTACATTTGTCCGTTAATTGCGCGATGAATCGTGCGATGTAGTTTATTCGGCCTAAGAACCCTCTGACTTCTTTTTCTGTTCTTGGTGGGGGCATTTCTACGATTGCCTTTGTTTTATCAGGGTCTACCTCAATTCCTCTTTTACTGACAATAAACCCAAGGAGTTTTCCTGATCGTACTCGGAATGTGCATTTAGCCGGATTGAGCTTAATCTGGTATTTTCGAAGCCGATTGAATAACTTCTTTAAGTATTGGAGGTGATCTATTTCGTTTTTGGACTTAGCGATCATGTCATCCACATATACTTCGATTTCTTTGTGGATCATATCATGAAATAATGTAACCATAGCCCTTTGATAAGTAGCCCCTGCATTCTTAAGTCCAAAAGGCATTACTCTATAGCAGAATGTACCCCACGGTGTAATGAAGGAAGTTTTTTCTCTATCTTCAACAACCAATTTAATTTGGTTATACCCTGCATATCCATCCATGAAAGAATAGAGTATTCGTAGCGGTATGATCTACCAACATATCAATATGCGGTAAGGGAAAATCGTCTTTTGGACTTGCACGGTTTAAATCCCTGTAATCTACGCATACTCTGATTTTTCCATTTTTCTTTACAACTGGCACAATGTTGGCCAACCATTCAGGGTATTTTGACACAATCAGAAAATTGGCATCCAACTATTTTTCTACTTCTTCCTTAATTTTTAAGGACCATTCTGGTTTTACTCTTCTGAGCTTTTGCTTAACGGGCTGAAATCCCTCTTTTACTGGTAATCGATGCTCCACTATGCTTTTATCAATCCCAGGCATATCGTGGTAGGACCATGCAAACACGTCCACATATTCTTTTAGTAGTTGTATCAGCCTCTCCCTGACACCATCATCAATTTGGGTTCCAATATTTACTTCTTTCTTATCATCTTCTTGTCCCAAATTAATGGCCTCAGTTTTCTCCTGATGGGGCTGTATTGATTGAGATTCTTTTTCCAACAGTCTTTGCATGTCCGAGGAAATGGTCCCCTCCTCACTGTCTGACTCAATCCATTCGCCTTCAGTTTTTGGATCTTCCAGAGAGTTTTCAATCACAGACATGACTGTATGGTTATGCTTTGTTTTAGATTTCTTTATTAAAGGTGTGAGAGAGAAAAGAATGCAAGAGAATATGAATATTATGAAAAATGCCTTATTGTATTGACAAAAGAAATATTTACAAAGCCCACTTTAACCAAAAATCCCGTGATCATGGGCGAGGATCACGAGAGATACATCGGAAGCTTGAATATTTTTTATTTTTATATTTTTTTATATTTATTATATACGTATATGTTTTTTGAGATGACAAAAATGATGAACCCTAAATTGCTGGTCCTCCCTATCCCATCCTTTATTCGGGCTTTGATAAGGGTTGGTCATCCACCTTTGGAGTAGATGCATCAAAGGTAATCCATCCTGCCTCTATTAGATTCTGGACCTTGTGCTTTAAGGCCATACAGTTTTCAATGGAGTGTCCAGGGGAACCTGAATGGTAATCACAGTTTTCTTAGCTTTATACCATTCTGGGTATGATGGCTCCATTTTCTTGGGAGGGACGCGCACGAGGAGTTTGGCATCCAATAATTTTGAAAGCAGACTTCCATAAGAGGTTGGGATTGGAGTGAATTTTCTCTCTTGTCTGCGTGGTTTGGTTTGTTGCGATGAAGAAGAAGGGATGGCAATGTTGATTGCATTCACGGTTCCTTCCTTCTTCTTTCCATGGCTCTTCTTAACATTTGGAGTAGAGAAGTTGGAGGAAGTCTGCTGTGCAATTCTTCCGCTTTTCAGACCTTGCTCTACTCTTTCTCCTATAATGACCACATGCGCGAAAAGTGTTGATGTGTTCCCTATCATTTTGTCATAATAGGGACCAGTCAAAGAATTGATGAACATGGATGTATTTTCCTTATCAGATAGAGGAGGTTCTACTTGAGCTGCTAATTCCCTCCATCTTTGGGCATATGCCTTGAAGGTTTCGTCGTCTTTCTTGCTTAGCAGTTGTAGATCTGCTCTTTCAGGGGTCAGATCAATATTGTACTTATAGCGACGAAGAAAAGCATCTGCCAGATGTCTCCAGGTTTGGATTTGCCCTCCTTCCAGTTGCATATACCAATTTAGGGCTGATTCAGCTAAGCTTTCCTGAAAGCAATGGATCAGGAGCTTTTCATTGTCCGCATATGCAGCCATCTTACGGTAGTACATTGTAAGATGGCTTTTGGGGCAGGTCATTCCCATGTATTTCGGGAAGTCCAGAGTTTTGAACTTGTTAGGGAATTGAATATTTTTGACGAGGCACATATCAGCCGCCTCCTTAACATCAAAATTATGCCCCTCCATGGCTCTCAATCTCTCTTCAAGGGCAGTAAGTTATTGTTTTGATACTTCTGGAGCATGAATATGTACTGCCCTCGTACCAGATTGGTCATGCTCATCATTGGATTCTTCCTCCTCTTCTTGGTGGGAGGCTTGTCCACTTTGAGGACCCTCTTTATGGAGATTTTGTTGGCGCATCATTTCTAACATTTGAGCCATTTGCTCTTTCAGCGTATTGAGCTCAGTGGTGAGCTTTCGGTTTTGTTCCTCTAGATGTTCCATCTTTTTAGCTTTCTGGGCACGCGTGAGGACGGGCGGAAGACCAGCCACTTTCTAAATGATTTTAACAATTTTATTATAGCTTTTTATTTTAAATGATTAGCGTGAAATAGATATGCCTTAGACAATAGCTTTGGTATTTTCTCAAAAGCCTACGTTTTAAGGGTACCATACCCATCTTAATGTGTTAACTTCCCTTTTTTCAAAGGTTGCCAACATACTTTAGCGTACTTATCTCTTTTGCTATTGTCTAAGGATATCTAATATATCCTAGAATGAATGTGTTTATGTATGAGAGATTTTATTATGATGATGTTTATGCATATTTTCCTTAGTGCATTTATTTTCTCTCTTGGTTTTACCACTTATTGGATGATGTGGTATGAATGATACGACTTTGCCAAGAATTTTTTTATTATAAAAAAGTCTTTTTATGGCTTTGAATTGTTTTTATATTTTTTATGACCCTTTATCTCTTCTGTCGGTCAACGTGACTACTTAGCTTACAAAGAACCTGAAACTAGGCTAGCTTAACTGAAGACTGTCCGAGATAAAGTTGGTTTATCTTATCACTTTTTGATTTTTAGGGTTTTTCATTTTTTGTTTGTTATATGATTACCCTATGCTAATGCATCAATACAAATGCAGCAAACAAATGCACACACAATTCATTCCCCCACGAGCAGAGCCACGCTTATTTAATCACGAGGTAGGGTTTTCCTGCAGAAACGTGCTTGGTTTAGGTGGTTCTACACTGTTCTCACCAAGGCCAAAGGTCCCCAAGGTGCCCCCATTATAGGGACCTCTCAATCTCTCGATCCTCGGGTCATGCATGAAACTCCGTGTCGACATCCTTAGACCAAAAGAAGAGAGTTATCACCTTGAGTTGGTGGTTTCCGACAACGGTTGTAGCCCCGTGTGCCAACAAGTCGGTCGTATCTGCCACCCACTCCCTATAGGTATTCACTCTTGCCCCCGGGTATAGAGGGACTGTTGTGTGCAAGGGTTTTTTGTGTGCAATTTATATTTCAAACAATTTGCAAAAAATAATCATACAGCAATTATTAAAGCCATACAATAAAATATACGGAAAAGGGTAAAGGCGTAATTTCAAATCTTTACTTAGTTTGAATTTATCCGTCACTAAATGGGATCAACTCTCTAGCTTCCCCAGTGGAGTCGCCATCTGTCGCCGTTGTCCGTTCCGACGTCCAGGGACATCTCGAACGTTTATGCGAGCGGTTGCGAAAAGATGGTTTAGACTCGCGTTTTATGTGTAAAATATGTTCATTGCTTCCGAGGTGCTCAACAACTGAACTATCCTCTAATAGAAGCAAGGTTTTCGAAAAAGGGGTTCTTTTGGAGTCGCCACCAATGTTTTGACCTTAAACATTGGAAAAGGAAAAAAGATGTTGATTTTAATAAAAACCGCACTTGGCCATTATAACCAGAGTTGGGTAAGGGAGTTAGTTACGTGTGGGGAAGGTGTTAGCACCCCACAACGCCCCTTTCGGGTTCCCTATGACGGATTAATTCGTTAAGTGAAGATTATAAGAAATTACGCTATTACCCTATTTTATTCATACAACATTTAAATATGGCTATCTACATGATTTTATTTACATTTCATATATAAAGCAATAAATAAAGCAGTAAAAGAGAAAAGATTTGAGAAGAACCTCCATAGCAAGCTTTATATTGCAACTCTTTTATAATAAGGACGCGTTTCGGCAATCCCTCGCTCTATAATGACTCTCCTCTCGAATACAAACTCGACTCGACTAAATTTTTATAGAAGAATCAAATGCCGTAATAGAATTCCTTAACTGATTGTTACCTATTTAAGGCAATCAAAAAGATCATTTGAAGTAGGGAGAGAAGTAGACAAGTGCTCTGAGTTGTCTGGAGTGTGGAAAATGAGCAAATGAGCCTTCTATTTATAGTTTTCACAGCCTGGCACCTCGGGACGGCCGTCCGGGACTCAGAAAACAGGGATGAGCGTCTCAGGAAGTTGGGACGGCCGTCTGGAAGTTGGGATGGCCGTCCCACTTGACTTTTGGCCTTGGGACGGCCGTCCAAAGTTTGGGACGCGCGTCTCACTTCTCCTAGGTTGTTTGGGACGGCCGTCCCACATTTGGGACGACTGTCTCAACTTATTCTGGCCTGTTTTTGTGTTCTGGGACCCCCGGGAAGCTTTCCTTGCTATTTTCGGACGTTGTTTGATGCCGATGGATGTCCGTTGAAGCTTTATCTTCATATAGGAAGTCTTCTTAGCCCTTGTTGAGATGCCGGACGAACTTTATCTTCATTGTAGGAGGTCTCCTTGGTTTTTATTAAGAAACCGGGCGAACTTTATCTTCGTGTGAAGTTTCCCTAGCTTTTATTGAGAGGCCGGGCAAAATTAGGGGTCTACAGGGTAGGTACTCATCAGAATCTAGCAAAATGCAGATTTGTACCAGGTGGGGGTAGGTACCCACCAGAGCCTTATAAAATAAGGTTTATACCAGATGATGGTAGGAACTCATCAGAATCTAGCAAAAAATGCAGATTCGTACCAGGTGGGGGTAGGTACCCACCAGAGCCTTATAAAATAAGGTTTGTACCGCATGAGGGTAGGTACTCATCAAAACTTAGCAAAATGCATCAGGTAGAGTAAAATACTCACCAGAGCATTACACAAAAACAGGTGCAAATACCTTGCTTCTGTTAGAGGATAGTTCAAGTGTTGAGCACCTCGGAAGTAAGTACCCACAAGAGTTTAGCAAAATGCGAACTCATACCAGGTGAGGGTAGGTACTCACCAAAGCCTTGCAAAACAAGGTTCATACCTAGTGGGGGTAAGTACCCACAAGAGTCTAGTGAAATGCAGACTCATACCTGGTGAGGGTAAGTACTCACCAGAGCCTTATAAAGTAAGGCTCAAACCAGATAGGGGTTGGTACCTATCAAAAATATTTATCATCCGGAGGATCAACAAAGAAGCATCTGAAGGATAACTGGGCAAAAGGGTTAACTCCTTCCCCTACCAACTAATTTTGTCGGCATATTAAGCCAACAAATTAGCTAGGTAGGTGAAGGGGGGGGGGGGGCAGCTGTAGACCCCTAATTTTGCCCGGCCTCTCAATAAAGGCTAAGGAGACTTCCTATAAAAGATAAAGCTAGCCCGACATCTCAATAAAAGGACAAAGAAGACTTCCTATATGAAGATAAAGCTTCAACGGGTGTCTATCTGCATCAACTAACGTTCGAATAAAGAAAGGAAAGCTTCTCGGGGGTCTCAGAACACAAAAGCTGGCCAAAACAAGTAGAGACAGTCGTCCCAAATGTGAGACAACCGTCCCAAGCTGCCCTGGCCAAGTGGGACGGCCGTCCCAAGTGAGACTGCTCGTCCCACTCTTCAAGGGGTGGACCCAAAGCTAAAAAATTCAAGTGGGACGGTCGTCCCAACCCAGACGGCCATCCCAACCCAGATGGCCGTCCCAAATTGCCAGGCTGCGAAAAACTATAAATAGGAGGCTCATTTGTCACTGTTTCACACACCAGACAACTCCTAGTACTTGTCTTTTCTCTTCCTTCTTCGAATGAACTCTCTGATTGCCTTGATAAGGTAACAATCAGTTAAGGAATTATATTCCAGCATTCGATTCTTCTGTAAAAATTTAGTTGAGTCGATACTGTATTCGGGGAGGAGAGTCTTTGTAGAGCGGGGGATTGCCAAAACACATCCTCACTGTAAAAGATTTGCAATACAAAGCTTGCTACGGAGGTTCTTTTCAATTCTCTTCTCTTTTATTGTTTTATTTATTGCTTTCTGTATGCAATGTAAAATAAAATCATGTAGATAGCCATTCTTAATATTATGCAATAAAATAGGGTAATCGCGTAATTTCTCGTAATCTTCACTTAAATGAATTAATCCGTCATAGGGAACCCGAAAGGGGCGTTGTGGGGTGCTAACACCTTCCCCACACGTAACTAACTCCCTTACCCAACTCTGGTTATAATGGCCAAGTTTGGTTTTTATTAAAATCAACGCCTTTTTATCCTTTTCCAATGTTTACGGTCAAAACATTGGTGGCGACTCCAAAAGAACCCCTTTTCGAAAACCTTGCTTTTATTAGAGGATAGTTCAGTTGTTGAGCACCTCGGAAGCAATGATCATATTTTAACACAAAAACGCGAGTCTAAACCATCTTTTCGCGACCGCTCGCATAAACGTTCGAGATGTCCCTGGACGTCAGAACGGACGGCGGCGACAAAAAGGTTCAATGATAAAAGAACTGATTCTCTTCAAAATACTTATACTTGTTATTCTTGTGGTAAGCAGGGACATATAAGAAGTGAATGTCTAGAAAAATCCAAGAATCAAAACAAGAAAGATATGAAGTACAAAGGGAAAAAAGGCCTACATAGCCTGGCAAGACAATGATTCATCCTCAAGTTCTGAATCTGAAAGTGAAGAAGTGAATCTATGCTTAATGGCTGACTGTGAATCTTCTTCATCTCATGTAAGTTCAACCCCCACAGAGAATGAAATGAATTACAACACATTATTAACTGCTTTCAATGAAATGTATGATGAAGCTAAGAATTTATCCTATACAAATAATCGGTTAAAAGGACTAAATAACTGGTTAGAAAATAGGGTTAAAGTTCTGGAAGAAGAATTATTAGAAAGCAAAATAGATATGGAATATCTTGAAATAATCTACAATAATTCATCTTCTGATAATGCTGTTGTTAACAAAGATTGTGAAAAGTGTATCTCTCTGCAAAAAAAGGTTGAGTATTTGATTAAAACTTTATCTAAGTTTACTCAAGGTAAAGCAAATTTAGATACACTTCTTAGGTCTAAAAACTGTGTTTTTGATCATATTGGCATTAGTTATAAACCTAAGTTTGGGGTTAAAACTAAAAATTATTTGAATTTCTTCTCTTTCAGAAAATCAACAACATCTCCCTTCTCATCTTGTCACTATTGTATGAAAAAAAGGGCATATTGTAAAATTTTGTCATATTAGAAAACATCTTATGCCACAGGGTAAAATGAGATGGGTTCCAAAATATGTTAAACAGAAAACTTGACCACTAAGGACCCAAATTATTTAAGGGTACCAAATACTTGATGCTTGATTTTTCAGGAACAGCAGCAAGAATCACTTTGGTACTTGGACAGCGGATGCTCAAGGCATATGACAGGTGATATTTCCAAATTTTAGAAACTGAGATTGAATAATGCAGGTCACGTAACATATGGAGATAACAACAAGGGAAGAATCTTAGGTTCTGGAGACATAGGAGATGGTGAGACTGCGACCATTCACAATGTTCTTCTAGTTGAAGGTCTTAAGCACAACTTAATCAGTATAAGTCAATTATGTGATCTTGGTCACAAGGTTATCTTCAAACCACAAATTTGTCTAATCTGTGAGCCAAAATCTGACACGGTAATGCTAGTTAGTAAGAGATTAAACAACATTTACATGCTAGATATCAAGCATTCTATCTCATCTCAAAGATGTCTTCTTACTAAAGAAGAAGAATCTTGGTTATGGCATAGAAGGCTTTCCCATATTCATCTTAATCATCTTGACAAACTAATTTCTAAAGATTTAGTTTCTGGACTACCTAAGCCTTAAATCCTGAAAGACAAAATTTGTGAAGCTTGTTTAAAAGGTAAACAAACTAGAAAATCCTTTTCAAATAAAAACATTGTTTCTACGTGTAGACCTTTGGAACTACTCCACTTAGATTTGGTTGGTCCTTCAAGAAACAAAAGCCTAGGTGGTAATCTTTATATCATGGTAATTGTTGATGATTTTCCAGATTTACATGGACTGTTTTTCTAAAAGCCAAATCAGATTCTTTCAAATCTTTTAAAAGGCTTGCCAAGGTTTTACATAATGAGAAAGGTTATTTCATTACTTCTATTCAAAGTGACAATGGTGGAGAATTTGTAAATGAAAAGTTTGAATTATTCTGTGAAAAGTATGGCATAAAACACAACTTTTCTGCTCCAAGAACTCCTCAACAGAATGGTGTTGTGGAAAGGAAGAATAGATCCATTGTGGAACTTGCTAGAACAATGCTTTGTGAAAACCCTTTACCTGAATACTTTTGGACAGATGTTGTAAACACTGCTTGTCATGTTTTGAATAGAGTTTTGATTAGGCCCATTCTTAAGAAAACCCCATATGAACTTTACAAAGGAAGAAAACCCAACATAAACTATTTCAGGGTTTTTGGATGTACATGTTTTGTTTTAAACAATGGGAAAGAAAATATTGGCAAGTTTGATGAAAAATCTAATAAAGGGATCTTTCTTGGCTATTCTTCTAACAGTCATGCATATAGAGTCTATAATTTAAGACTAAAATCTGTTGAAGAATTAGTACATGTTGTTTTTAATGAGTCTCCTCGAGTGTTGCAGAGTAAAACAACAAGTACTGCAGATGATGACGAATTAGCTTATAACTTTTATCAGTTAAAACATCCCAGAAATACAAAACAGTGTACTGTTGAAGAAGGTGATCAATCGATTGACTCTACAAAATCTGATCCACTAGAAAGAACTGTTGAAGAATAGGAAGAAGATTGCTTGGATGAGCTTCCTAAAGAATGGATTGTCCCAAGAGATCTTTCTCTAGACAATATGATTGGGCAAATCAATAAGGGAGTGTCCACTAGAAATTCTCTTAATCAATTATGCAATCATATGGCATTTATTTCACAAATTGAACCTTAATCTGTTAAGGATGCATTAAGTGATGAATATTGGGTTAGTGCCATGCATGATGAACTTAATCAGTTTGAAAGAAATAATGTGTGGGAATTAGTTCCTAAAACCAAAGATATCAATATAATTGGTACTAAGTGGGTATTCAAAAACAAATTAGATGAACACGACATTATTACTAGAAATAAAGCTAGGTTGGTAGGCAAAGGATATAATCAACAGGAAGGAATTGATTTTGATGAAACCTTTGCACCCGTAGCTAGACTTGAAGTTGTTAGATTGTTATTAGTTTATGCGTGTATTAGTGGTTTCAAATTTCTTTAGATGGATGTCAAGAGTGTCTTTCTAAATGGATTCATCAATGAAGAAGTTTATATTTCTCAACCTCCTGGTTTTGAAGACCACAAACATCCTAACCATGTCTACAAGCTGAAAAAGGCGCTTTATGGATTAAAGTAGGCCCCTAGACAATGGTATGAGAGGCTAAGTAATTTCTTAACTGATCAAGGATACAACAAGGTGAAGTTGATAAAACTTTATTCATTAAGAAATCTGGATCTGATATTATTCTGGTGCAGGTTTATGTTGATGATATCATTTTTGGTTCTACTAATAATGTCTTGTGTAATAAATTTGTTAAGGAAATGCAAAGTGAATTTGAGATGTCTATGATGGGAGAACTAAATTTCTTCCTTGTTCTCTAGGTTAAACAATTAAAGAATGGTATTTTCCTAAATGAATCTAAATACTGTAATGAGTTGTTGAAGAAATTTGATATGCATAATTGCAAAGAATCTTCCACTCCCATGTCTACTAACTGTTGTCTAGATTTAGATGAAAAGGGGAAATCTGTTGATCAAACTAAATATAGAGGTTTGATTGGATCTCTTCTATACCTCACTGCTAGTAGGTCGGACAATATGTTCAGTGTTTGCCTGTGTGCTAGATTTCAGGCAAATCCAAAAGAATCTCACCTCACTGTTGCTAAAAGGATTCTCAAGTATCTTAAAGGAACCATTAATGTTGGTCTATGGTATCCTGAAGGTACTTCTCTTAAACTTGTTAGATTTTCTGATTCTGACTTTGCAGGTTGTAGATTGGATAGGAAAAGTACCTCTGATACATGTCACTTACTGTAGAGTGTTAAGTGGTAAAAAGTTGATATAATTATGCCTTGAATTGTTATGAAACCAGTTAACTTATGTTAATTCTAATATATTTTTCTCCCAATATAGGATGAATTCGAGAATACCTTAATACAAGAGTAAGGAGCATAATTGTCAGCATAATTGGAGTAAAATTGAAGGAAAGAAGAACGCTTAAGCGAATGAATGATGCGAGGCCCGACCCAAATTCTCTTATAAAAAGATAAGTTGTGTTTTGAGAAAAGCAAGCAGTCTTGGAGAAGAGGATGTTGAACATACAAGGACTTGATGTTGAACTTACATGGACATGAAGCTTGTTGATTTTGATGATGATTCAAGAACAAAGAACTTAGAGTGTTGAAGACTTGTATTGTTGTGTAATAACTCTGTTTTGATGAGTTTGAGTCTGTAATATTAGAGTCTAATATAGCCAGTACATAATCTACTCTTTAGAAGCTTCAAAAACTCATATTTATCAAAAAGGCTCGGGTTTAATCGATTAAAGCACCAGATAATCGATTATTACAGTGAGAAAAACCATTTTCTGTATCTGTTCACTGTAATAATTGATTAACACACCTGTTAATCGATTAACAGGCCTGTTAATCGATTAACATGACAAATAATCGATTAAACCAGTGCATTTTGGGGTTCTGTTAATTTTGGCTATGTAATAATCGATTAACACTTGATTTAATCGATTATTTCAATCAGATTTGGATTTTGAACTTCAAATTAAACCTATTTTCAAAAACCCTAATCCCAATACTCAAAGTTCCGAAAATCCCCAATTCCCAAACCCTAATTCATCTACTTAAGGTTCTCTAAGGCTCTCAGAAAATAGAACAACCTTTTTCAAACAAAAGTTGAGAGCTGTGATTGCCAGAGAACTGTTTGTTGGAGGAAAAAGGGGCTTTTGGAACCTGGTGTGGGCTAGAAGCGATAAGAATCACTAAGTGGAGTTCTTAGTGGATTGTGTGTTGTGTCGTCTCTAGGGAAAGCTGTTCTTCATCTCTTGTGGGACTCAAGAGAGGTGTTTTCATTACTTTATCTTTTCCATTGTTATCTATTTGTAATAACTTTGATTATAGTGACAACGTTAATCCTCTGTTTGAGTGATTAGCAACTGGACGTAGGGTCTTTTGATCCGAACCAGTATAAATCTTCTGTGCAAGACTCTATCCTTATCCTATTTACGTTTACACAGCATTTTAATCGGTAAAATTTGGGAAAACTTTTTAAAACCTAATTTATATTAAGAAACCAATTCACCCCCCCTCTTGGTTTTTGTACGACCACGCAAACATTCCGCTGCGCGATTCCAACAGAGGAGGCATGACTACTGTTAGGGTTTAGTCTAATCTTCATCAATTCTTCACTTCTTCATCAATTGGAGCATTGTAATAGCCAACATGAGTGGCTAACTTCATTCTCTTGGGATTCGGTGCACTTCCTTTGAACTCTTTTGTATCATGGTGATATTTTGAGATATTAATCTATGCTTTGATGTTGTTATTCTTATCCTTTATGCTTTGGAATGATTTATTCTTGATGTTTGAGGTATGATTGGAAAATATATCTTGAAACCTAGATCACGGTGGGAATATTTGTTACGTTAATTGTCAGGAATGGAATGAATGTATCAAGTGCTTAAACACCCTAACCCTAATGCTGGAAAATCTCTTAATTGTGTGAGGAGTCAACATTTATTAGGTTTTCTTATGAATTTCATGTGTGAGGAATCAACATGGATGATTTGAGTAGGTGGCATCAACATTGTTAGGTTAATTGACGTTCTTAATTGATTTAGCCATTACAAAGAGGGATAAGGAAGGAAGTAAATCCTAAGTACCTTTAATTGATATTTTCTCAACAATTTACAGTTCTTTGTCATTTAATTTCAATTCAACTCTTATTACAAAAACCAATCTGTTTTAATCTACTTAGTAAGCATAATTGGGAATTTCCATTGAAGTTGTTCCTCATGGGATCGACTTTTATTTAATCGAAATACTATACTGCGATTGATAATTTTGGTACGCTTGCCAATAATTCAACAAGTATTTCTGGCGCCATTGCCGGGGAACGGTGTTCTTTGAGAATTCTTTGTTTAGCTTATTGAGTATTTTATTTTTATTTCTGTTTTTGTTTTTATTATTATTATTATTATTATTCTTATTATTATTATTATTATTATTTAGTTTTTAGTTTTTGCTAATATTTGTTTGAGTTACTCTTTTGATTTATGCGTTTAAGAGGACAGGTATCTTCTTTCACACTTGATTTACTAGACCCAATTATAGAAGATATGGCGGAAGAAGGAGCAAATCTGAATTCGAATCCAAATCCAAATATAAATCCAAATCAAAACCCAAATTCAAATCAACCTAGAAGAACTCTTAGAAATTGTGCTATGCAGCAAGGTCCAAGGCATTTTTCCAGCATTGTCATTCCGGATAATCATACATTGCAGATGAATCCATCCTTCTTAAGCTTGATTAGTGCTCATCAATTCACTAGATTGGATCATGAAGACCCTTATATTCATTTGTCTACTTTTTATGAGTTGATTGGTACCATGGGATTTAGAGCAGCAAATCTTGAATTTGCATATTTGATATTATTTCCTTTTTCTTTGGCAGGTAGGGCAAAGGAGTGGCTGAAAGCACATCCTAATCAGAGTTTGACTAATTAGAGTAGTGTAGAAGAGAAGTTTCTGAATAGATTTTTCCCACCATCCGGCTACATCAAAGCAAAATCTGACATCACTTCTTTCAGACAAGGAGCAGATGAACAATTTTGTGAAGCATGGGAGAAATTTAAATCACTGTTGAGAAGTTGCCCAAATCATGGATTTGATGACGTTTCTCAGTTGAATATTTTCTATACTGGCTTGCGACATGATGCAAAGATGTTATTGGAGGCTGTAGCAGGAGGATCCATGTTGGATGTAGAAATTGATCATGCCACCAGAATTATTGATGCACTAGCCTTTACAGACCAACAGGCCCAACATGATAGACATCCAATTCAAAGGAAGGGAGTCCTTGAACTTAACATCACAGATGCTCTCTTAGCCCAGAATAAAATTTTGACCCAACAAATTGAAGCATTGAACCAAAAAATAGAGAAATTATCTCAACAAATGCACACAGTACAATCTATTCCTAATCAACAGATGAGTTGTGATGTGTGTGGAGGTGATCATTCAAATGAACAATGCTCTTATCAAGGCAACATTTAACAAGAAGAAGCTAATTATATGGGGGCCCAAGGTAGTAGTCAAGGCAGACAAGGCAATTTTCCTAATCCCAATAATTATCAGAATAATTTTGCACAAGGATGGAGAGGGAATCAAAATCAGAATCAGAATTTTGGGTGGAACCAAGGTGTTAGCTCATCTACTAGACAACCTACATTTCAACAACAGTCATATCAGCAACCTCTATATCAACAGCAGCAACACCATTATCCTTCAGTGCCTGACATAATAAGTAAATTGGAGGATACTTTAGAAAAATTCATGCAAGGCACTATGGCTAATCAGAAAAATATTGAGGCAACTTTAGAAAAATTCATGCAAGGAACTATGGCTAATCAGAAAAATACTGAGGCCTCATTCAGAAATATAGCGACCCAGATAGGTCAACTGGCTAAGCAATTATCTGAGCAGCAGCAAGGAGGACAATTTTCAGCTAAACACAAACCAACCCCAGGGAGCAATGCAATTCAATAACTACAAGGAGTGGTAAGGTTATAGGTAAGGGGATTGGTGACAATATAGTTGTTGAAGAAGAAGTTTTGGTAAAAGAAGATGAAGAGAAAGAAAAAGATAATAATAAAGAAAGACATATCCCTAATAAGAAGAACGAAAAGGGAGAACAAAAGATAGAAAAAGGAGGGAGTCAAAAACCATTTGTAGAGAAGTTACCATATCCAAAGGTTCCCTCACAGATAGATAAAGAAAGACAGTTAAAAAGATTCATGGATATTTTCAAGCATTTACAGATCAATATTCCATTTATGGAAGCTATGGAGCAGATGCCAACTTATGCTAAATTCATGAAAGAGTTGTTAACTAAGAAAAGGAGATTTACCATAGAAATAGTGGAGCTAGAAGCAAGATGCAGCGCTATAATTCAAAAATTATTACCTCAAAAGTCCAAGGATCCTGGCAGTTTCTCTATACTAGTCACAATTGGGACATTACAAGTAGGTAAGGCATTACTTGATTTGGGTGCTAGTATAAATCTAATGCCTTTGTCTATGCTTAAAAGAATAGGAGACTTGGAAGTAAAGCCTACAAGAATGACACTACAACTAGCTGACATATCTCTAAAGATTCCTTATGGAGAAGCAGAAAATGTTTTAGTTAGAGTGGATAAATTCATATTTCCTGTTGATTTTGTGATTATTGACATGGAGGAAAATGAGGAAGTTCCATTGATCCTGGGAAGGCCATTTATGAAGACTTTCAAAGTAATTATAGATGTTGACATGGGCAAGTTGAAAATTAGAAGTGGAGATGATGAAGTTAATTTTAATCTGTTTGAAGCTGTACAACAACCAGAAGACAAGAAATATTGCCTCAGAATAGATACTTTGGAGGAATTACCCATCTCAACTGAAAAACAAGATTACAAGCCTGTTGCACAACCCCAAAGACATCTTAGTCTGACTATGAAGGAAGTTATTCAAAGAGAGGTACTGAAACCTCCTGAAGCAGGTATGATTTATCCAATCTCTGACAGTTGTAAGGTTATTCGTAATGAAAAGAATAAATTCATTCCCACAAGGACAGTCAAGGGATGGAGAATGCGTATAGATCACTGTAGACCCCTAATTTTTCCCGGCCTCTCAATAAAGACCAGAGGACTTTCTCTCTGAAGGCGGGTAAAGCTTTGGTGAACATCCATCGGCATCAACCAGCTTCCGTCTGAAGAAAGGAAAGCTTCCCTGAAGTCCCAAAACACAAAATTTTGCCAGAACACTCGAGACAGTCGTCCCAGAAAGCAGGACAGTCGTCTACACAGGCCAGACGCGCGTCCCAGATGTGAGACGCGCGTCCCAGATGTGAGACGCGCGTCTCATTCAAAAATGCCACCTGAGACGGCCGTCCCAACCTCTTCAGACCGCGGTCCCTGTTTTCTGCACCCTAGACGGCCGTCCTGAGCTGCCTGGCTGAAAAAACTATAAATAGGGGCCTCATTTGCGATTTTTAGACACACCTCACTCCTCTCTTCTCTCCCTCTTTCGAATGATCTCTCCGATTGCCTATAAGCTAACAATCGATTAAGGAAGTTTCTTCCGGCATTCGATTCTTCATAGAAATTTCATAGTGTCGGTCCTGTATTCGGGGAGGAAAGTCTTTATAGTGCGGGGGATTGTCAAAACGCATCCTCACAGTTGAAGATTTGTAATAAAAAGCTTGCTATGGAGGTTCTTTTCACTTCTCTTCTCTTTTATTGTTTTATTTACTGCTTTATGTATGAAATAGAAAATAGAATCATGTAGATATCCATTTTTTAATATTGTATAATAAAATAGGGTAATAACGTAATTTCTCTTAATCTTTACTTTATGAATTAATCCGTCATAGGGAACCTGGAAGGGGCGTCGTGGGGGTGCTAACACCTTCCCCACGCGTAACTAACTCCCTTACCTAACTCTGCTTATAATGGCCAAGTTTGGTTTTTCTTAAAATCAACGCCTTTTTATCCTTTTCCAATGTTTATGGTCAAAACATTGGTGGCGACTCCATAAGAACCCTTTTACGAAAACCTTGCTTTTATTAGAGGATAGTTCAGTTGTTGAGCACATCGGGAGCAATGAACACATTTTTAAATAAACGCGAGTCTAAACTATCTTTTCGCGACCGCTCGCATAAACGTTTGAGATGTCCCTAGACGGCGGCGACAATCACCTTGATCACTCACCTGCATGAGCCCTAAAGCAAATAGGCGTTGAGCTGAAGACGTTAAACAAGCGCTCCTGGGAAGCAATCCAATGTTTGGAATTTGTTTTTTTTTTTCTTTTTGCAGTTTAAGTTTTTTGTGCATTTTTCTTCCTTAGGTTCTTTCTTTGCAAGATTTCTCTAGGTACACAGTGCACTTCTCCTCAAGACTTTGAAGCCTTACTTCAATGGCCTTGGGACAATCCAACTTTTCTGGAGGGGGTGAGAAAGTCTGCAGCTGAGGCTGAGGCACAAAATAAGGAGTAGATGACAAGTGAAGAAAATGAGGGAGGAAACTTACTTTGTTTTTAATGTTTTTAATTCCTTTATTTTTAATTTAATGTTTTTAATTGCTTTATTTTAAATTTTTAATTCCCTTGTTGTCCCATAATTTGTTTTAGAGCCATATATGAGATTATTGCTTATTGTCTAATTCAAATCTGGAACGTGAAAAATCATTTTGATTGTTTCCAATAACAAGTGATTTTGGGATGATGAGTATGATAGTGAAAAGGAATTGATGAGGAGAATTAGTAATTAACTGAATTGGAGAAGCTAGCCAAAACCCAGGTGAGTAGAGTACCAAAAACAGATAAATTGAGTGTCAACACTTTGTGATTGATAACTGATATTAATTGATTCTTTGATGTGATTACATGTTGACAAGACTTGAAAATGATAAAGGCATTTTTTTCTTTGTAGTAGATATAACCCAACACCAAATAAACAACCCTACATTAATTATATGACATCCATTTAAACCCTTCTGAGCCAAAAATAATATTGTTTCTTAAACAGAACCCTTAAGTCTAAACATTATTTATCTACCTTCCTATATTTGAGAAAGGAAATGAGTATGAATGTCACTATTTTTTCTTATTGTTGGGTATTGCTATTGTTGTCCTACAGGTATTATTGAGGTATTATTGTTAAAAAAAAAGTGTAAAGAAAAAGGAAAAGCAAAGCTTAAAAATTGGCAAAGCCAAAAAGGATACATGCAAAAGCATGAAAAAAAATTATAAAATTAGTTCAAGGGGGGAATAATAACTTGTGAGATTATTAACTCACTGTCTTTGTGTTAGGGACAAAAGCATGAAGTTTGAAACCTGACTTAAGGAATTGTTAATAAAGAATCTTTCACATGAGTTAAATTTCTCAAATATTTTTTTTTATATCCCAGAAAAACCAATAATTCTTTCTTAGCTCAGCCCCATTACAAGCCTTAAAAGACCTTTTGATTTAAGTCTTGTTTAACAATTGTTGATTGCTTGAAGATGATTATCAATATTGGATTGTCTAAATGAAGTGATTGAATGAGATAAACACATACCTGTGAGAATTAGAGATGAGTATATATAACTCTATTTGAGAGATCATGCTTCTCTGAGGATAGTTGAGGACTAATTATTCTTTGTTGGTTTCTATAACTTGAATGCTATATGTTCTATTTTCATTTGGAATTGTGAGCATCACCTTTGAAAATTTTTATGTTATGGTTCTGGAAGAGAAAGTGATAATAGGTGATGGTTTTGTTTTGGAAAAACTACTTTGCTTGGGACAAGCAAGATTCTAGGTTGGGGGGAGTTGTTAAGTGGTAAAAAGTTGATATAATTATGCCTTGAATTGTTATGAAACCAGTTAACTTATGTTAATTCTAATATATTTTTCTCCCAATATAGGATGAATTCGAGAATACCTTAATACAAGAGTAAGGAGCATAATTGTCAGCATAATTGGAGTAAAATTGAAGGAAAGAAGAACGCTTAAGCGAATGAATGATGCGAGGCCCGACCCAAATTCTCTTATAAAAAGATAAGTTGTGTTTTGAGAAAAGCAAGCAGTCTTGGAGAAGAGGAGGCATGACTATTGTTAGGGTTTTGTCTAATCTTCATCAATTCTTCACTTATTCATCAATTGGAGCATTGTAATGGCCAACATGAGTGGCTAACTTCATTCTCTTGGGATTTGGTGCACTTCCTTTGAACTCTTTTGTATCATGGTGATATTTTGAGATATTAATCTATGCTTTGATGTTGTTATTCTTATCCTTTATGCTTTTGAATGATTTATTCTTGATGTTTGAGGTATGATTGGAAAATATATCTTGAAACCTAGATCATGGTAGAAATATTTGTTACGTTAATTGCCAGGAATGGAATGAATGTATCAAGTGCTTAAAAACCTTAACCCTAATGCTAGAAAATCTCTTAATTGTGTGAGGAATCAACATTTATTAGGTTTTCTTATGAATTTCATTTGTGAGGAATCAACATGGATGACTTGAGTAGGTGGCATCAACATTGTTAGGTTAATTGACGTTCTTAATTGATTTACCCATTACAAAAGAGGGATAAGGAAGGAAACCAATCCTAAGTACCTTTAATTGATATTTTCTCAACAATTTATAGTTCTTTGTCATTTAATTTCAATTCAACTCTTATTAAAAAAAACAATCTGTTTTAATCTACTTAGTAAGCATAATTGGGAATTTCCATTGAAGCTGTTCCTCGTGGGATCGACTTTTATTTAATCGAAATACTATACTGCGATTGATAATTTTGATACGCTTTCCAATAATTCAACAGGAAGCAGCCTCATATCTTGGCACAACAAAAAACAAGCGTGTGTGGCTCTCTCAACTATAGAAGCTAAATACATTGCAGCTGGGAGTTGTTGTGCCCAGAGTATCTACCTCAAACAATAATTCAAGGATTATGGGGTGTTTCTCAACACGGTACCTCTAGTTTGTGATAATACTAGTGCAATCAATCTAACTAAAAATCCTATTCAACACTCTAGAACTAAGCATATTGAAATTAGACATCACTTTATTAGAGAACATGTCTCTAGGGGTGATTGTGAAATTTTATACATTGATACTGATAAACAATTAGCTGACCTGTTCACCAAACCACTGCTTAGAGATAGACTTAATATGCTTAGAACTTAATTAGGAATTTTGGATCTATCTAGTATTGTATAATTGATTCTCTATTATGGTTCTGTGCTTTTTAACAGGTTAATAATATGATTAATCGATTAGTTGTCTGAAAATTTTGAAATATTTTTCAAACTATGTGTTTTTAATCGATTAAACTTGCGAAATAATCTATTAATTTCCTAGTTCTCAATATCTGTCCCTGATCCATTGCCAGATTAATCGATTAAATATGTTTCTAATCAGTTTATTTCATTAAATTTTTTAGCTCTGCATGTTAGTCTTTTGAATTAATCGATTAAATATGTTTCTAATCGGTTTATTCATTAACTTTTTTTTGCTCTGCATGTTACTCTTTTGAATTAATTGATTAAATATGTTTCTAATCGATTTATTTCATTAAATTATTTAGCTCTGCATGTTTTCCTTTTGAATTAATCGATTAAACCTTAGGTTTAACCGATTCATTTTGCTTTTGATAATCTGCTTCTATATCATTAAGTGAAAATTAATTGATTATATGGTAAAACATTTGATTAATTTTCTCGGGCTAGTATTGTATGCTTTGCTTCTGATTATTTACTGCATGTTGAATTAAGTGCTTTTTCAACTACAAACCACTTCAGCTATGTTAGAATCGCGCAACGGAATGTTCGCATGGTCGGACAAAAACCAAGAGGGGGGGTGAATTGGTTTCTTAACAAAAATTAGGTTTTCAAAATTTTCCCCAAATTTTACCGATTAAAAAGCTGTGTAAACGTAAATAGAATAGAGATAGAGTCTTACACAGGAGATTTATACTGGTTCGGATCAAAAGACCCTACGTCTAGTTGCTAATCACTCAAACAGAGGATTAATGTTGTCACTATAATCAAAGTTGTTACAAACAAATTACAACGGAAAAGATAAAGTAAAGAAAACACCTCTCTTGAAATCCATAAGAGATGAAGAACAACTTTCCCCAGAGACGGCACAACACACAATCCACTAAGAACTCCACTTAGTGATTCTTATTGCTTCTAGCCCACACCAGGTTCCAAAAGCCCCTTTTTCTTGCAACAAACAGTTCTCTGACACTCATAGCACTTAACTTTTGTATGAAAAAGGTTGTTCTTCATTTCTGAGTGCCATAGAGAAGCTTAAGTAGAGAAATTAGGGTTTGGGAATTGTGAATTTCGAAACTAGGAGTCTTGGGAATAGGGTTTTTGAAAATAGGGTTGATTTGAAGTTGAAAATCAAAATCTGACTGAAATAATCGATTAAATGAAGTGTTAATCGATTATTATAGAGCCAAAATCAACAGAACCCCAAAACTCTCTGTTTTAATCGATTAAAAGACCTGTTAATTGATTAACAGGCCTGTTAATCGATTAACAGGTGTGTTAATCGATTAAACCAGTGAGCAGATACAGAAATTGGTTTTTCTCACTGTTTTAATCGATTATTTCACCATTTAATCGATTAAAGCCGAGGCACTTTGATAAAATTGAGCTTTTTGAAGCTTCTAAGGTGCAGACTATGTACCGGATATCTCAAACTCTAATATTACAGACTCAATCTAATCAAAACAGAGTTATTACATAGTAAAACAAGTCTTCAACTCTCTAAGTCTTGAGTTCTTGAATCATCATCAAAATCAACAAGCTTCATGTCCATGTACGTTCAACATCAAGTCCTTGAATGTTCAACAATATCCCCCTTTTTGATGATAATCAAAATTTTCTTTTAAAGCCTTGTAATAACCTATTTTTCTGTCATACTAACAAACACATTAAACATACCAGATAATATTTAAAATCAATCATAGTAGGCTTGAAATATTTCTCCCCCTATTTTGATTATAATAAAAAAGAAATCTTCAATACATTACAATAACAATCATAAGGGCTCCCCCTCAAAATATGCATAATTTGGAGGTGACTCCCCCTCAATCAAAGCATTTAAAAGAACACCACATTTTATTTCAGAAATGAAAATACATTACAAATAAAAGGCAAATTTAAAATTCTTCACTATCATCATTATGAAAGTGTGCATCAAATCTATTTTCTAAATGGCACACTTTATCATCTACATCAGATATACGATGAATTATTTCCTCATGCCGTACTCCAGAAAGAGTGAAGAATGCCTGCATCCTCTGATTCATATCAGATAACATGTCTTCCATAGATTGTCGGGTTTCATGATGAGCAGAGGAAGTTCCAACACTTTGGAATTGATCAGAGGGAAACTCAGCAGCAGGAGGCATATCTTCCTCAGAATCTTCATTATGTCACCTTCGTTTGGAACGTCATCCTTGTGAACATAAATATCATTGACACGCACCATTTGGAGTTGGATTAATGTGTTGTCCAACATGCGATTTAAGTTATTCGTTCAAACTGTTTGTTCACCTTCGACATTTACTCCTTTGTATTCAAGAATGCGAGAGACAAGGAGGGCATATGGAATTTTGAAGGTGGGATGGCGTTTAGCTTTTAACATAGTCATGGTGACCAGAACGCCCCAATCTAAGGGCTCATTATTCATTATGGCATGAATAATACGAAGATCAATTGAAGAACATTGAGCATGATTTGTAGACCGGGGACATAGGATCCAGACAAGTAGATGTAAAATCATGCGTTCCTCCTTCTTCAAAGGTCCAGCTAGAAGGAGATGCCCTATTTCCATGGAAGGGTTTCGCAGAAAAGAGCGGTAGGCCATGATCCTGTCAAAATCATCTAACTCACCATACACGTTAATAACATCTTCTCTAATAGGAAAGCGGGCAACATTTTCCCAAATATCATCATCAAGAATAATTGTGACCCCCTTTACTCGAGAGGTAGCAATTTGATCTCTAAATTTGAACCTAGAGTAAAATACCCTAACTAAGTCAGGATAATACGTACCTTGCATTTGGATGAAAGGGAGAACTCCTTGAATTTCAAGTAGATTAGGAATGTTGAATCCCCTATTGATGAACTGCTCACCAATAAGGAACTTAGGAGAAATAATAGCACGTTCCTTCCAATAGGACAAAAATTCCTGTTGGCCATCTGCATAAGAGATTCATCCTTCTACAGAATTAGGACGGGGATGAGATGAGGGTGCAGATCTTCTTCTAGTTGGGATTTTTGCACGAGAATATGAGTCCATTGAAGGATTAGAAGAGTAACAAGAAGATTTAAGAGGATAAGTTAAGTGAGAAGAAGGCAAGATTGATAGAATGAGGCAAGAAAGCTTGATTTCAAGAGATAGAAGTGAGTAGAAGTGAAATGGAGGTCTCTATTTATAGCCAAACATCTCCAACGGACATATGATAGAGAATAAGGGGCAAAAGAGCCGTTGGCAACGGCTAGGAATCCAAACTTGCCAGGTTTAATCGATTAAAACTCAAATTAATCGATTAAACCAGTGCCAGACCCATTTAATCGATTAATTTGAGCTGTTAATCGATTAATACTGATTTTAATCGATTAATAGGCGAATTAATCCAGAGAGGAATGTCATGTTTTGGGTGTTTTGGATGCAAATAATCGATTATAACTCCAATTAATCGATTATTCTAGAGATTTCATCAAATATTTGAGGTTTATGCACATGATAATCTATGAATATCCTACACAATGAATTATAACATTATAACCATCCAAAAACAATCTAAATAAGCAGAATTTAAGCTATTTCTAGTATCCCTAAGTCTCTTCTAAGATCATAGAATCTATCCTTGGGTAGAGGCTTAGTAAAAATATCTGCTAATTGATGCTTTGTATCAACGTACTCTATTTTACAGTTTCCTTTGCTGATATGATCTCTCAAAAAAAGATGTCTAATCTCTATATGCTTAGTCCTAGAGTGAATTACTAGATTCTTAGTGAGATTGATTGCACTCGTATTATCACACATCAAAGGTATGTCATTCAAAAATATACTATAATCTTCTAACTGTTGTTTCATCCACAGAATTTGAGCACAACAATTACCAGCTGCAATATATTCAGCTTCAGTGGTAGATAAAGCAACACATGCCTGTTCCTTAGAATGCCAAGATACTAAGGATGAACCTAACAAATGACATGCCCCACTAGTACTCTTTCTATCAATTTTGCATCCACCATAATCAGCATCAGAATATCCTATTAAACTAGTACAAGCATTAGATGGATACCATAAACCAAAACCAGTAGTTCCTTTTAAATATTTTAAAATATGTTTTACTGCAATTATAGCACACACACAGACAGAATGCATAATATCAGGTCTACTTGCAGTTAAGTATAATAGTGAACCTATCATACCTCTATACATAGATTGATTAACTTCCAAACCTGATTCATCCTTGTCTAGATAGCATGAAGTTCCCATGGGTGTGTTAGCTTCCTTTGAGGTGTCCATTCCAAACTTTTTAAGGATCTCTTTGCAGTATTTGGTTTGAGAGATGAAAATTCCATCTTTAAGTTGCTTGATTTGAAGTCCAAGGAAGAATGTCAATTCTCCCATCATAGACATTTCAAACTCTCCCTGCATTATCTTAGCAAATTCTACACATA
This sequence comes from Sphenostylis stenocarpa, assembly GCA_963425845.1. Classification (NCBI taxonomy): domain Eukaryota; kingdom Viridiplantae; phylum Streptophyta; class Magnoliopsida; order Fabales; family Fabaceae; genus Sphenostylis; species Sphenostylis stenocarpa. The sequence goes on from OY731403.1 coordinate 26,150,868, forward strand.
ACGAATTATCAGTTGATCCAAAAATAATATCATCAACATATACCTGGACCAATAAGATATGTTCTTTAACTTTCTTTATAAACAGAGTAGAATCAAGTTTTCCTCTAGAAAAATCATTTGAAGTTAGGAAACTACTTAGCCTTTCATACCAAGATCTAGGAGCTTGTTTCAACCCATATAATGCTTTCTTTAATTTAAAAATATGATTAGGATAACTAAAATCTTCAAATCCAGGGGGTTGCTCCACATAAACTTCTTCTTTAATAAAACCATTCAAAAATGCACTTTTAACATCCATTTGATATAATTTAAAGTTCATCAAGGATGCATAAGTAAGAAGTAGGCGTATAGCCTCTAACGTGGCAACAGGAGCATAAGTTTCATCATAATCTATACCTTCCTCCTGACAATAGCCTTTGGCAACAAGTCTGGCTTTATTCTTTGTTATGTTTCCATCTTCATCAAGTTTATTTCTAAACACCCATTTGGTTCCAATAACTTGATGTGATTCTTCTCTTGGGATTAATTCCCAGACTTGATTCCTTTCAAATTGGTTAAGTTCTTCTTGCATTGCTATGCACCATTGGTCATCTTTAAGCGCTTCCTCAACATTTTTGGGTTCTATCTGTGACACAAAAGCTACAGACATGCAGAAATTAGTCATATTTCTAGTTCTTACCCCTTTTGAGATATCACCAATGATATTGTCCATTGAGAGTCCTCTTGGTGATTGCCATTCTTTTGCTAATTCAGGTGTTTGAGAAGGCTCATTTTCTTCCAAATACAATTCATCAAGAGCCTCTCTTATATATTCATCATCACCTGCAAGTTCTTTATTTGACTCAAGAGGATTTCCGCCAAGGTCTACAATTTCATCAAAAGTAACATGAATAGATTCTTCAATATTTAAGGTTCTTCTATTAAACACCTTGTAAGCCTTGCTAGTTAATGAATAACCTAGGAAAATGCCCTCATCGGCTTTTGAGTCAAATTTTCCTAAGTTGTCATTTCCATTATTTAACACAAAACACTTACATCCAAAAATTTTCAAATGAGTAACATTAGACTTTCTACCATTTAACAATTCATAGGGAGTTGATTTTATAATTGACCTAATGAGCATTCTATTCAAAACATAACAAGCAGTACTAACCGCATCAGCCCAAAAATATTTAGGAACATTAGATTCATTTAACATTGTTCTAGCAAGTTCCTCTAATGACCTATTTTTCCTTTCAACTACACCATTTTGTTGGGGAGTCCTAGGAGCAGAAAAGTTATGTAATATTCCATTTTCTTCAAAATAATTTTCAAACTTTTCATTTTGAAACTCACCACCATGGTCACTTCTTAAAACTTTAATTCTCAAGTCTTTCTCATTTTGAATTTGTTTTGCAAATTTTCTAAGACCTTAAAGGCTTCACTTTTCGTAGTTAGGAAAAATGTCCAAGTATATCTAGAGTAATCATCAACAATCACAACGCCATAATAATTTCCACCAAAGCTTTTTATCCTAGAAGGTCCAAATAAATCTAAATGTAATAATTCTAGGGGTTTTGAAGTGGAAATAACATTCTTTGATTTAAATGATGATTTTATTTGTTTATCTTTTTGACATGCATCACACAATCTATCTTTTTCAAATTTTAACTTAGGCAAACCAACAACTAAGTCTTTTGATATCAATTTATTCAAATGATGCATATTTATATGAGTTGCTCTCTTATGCCATAACCAAGGGTTCTCTTCCTTAGCAACTAAACATGTTATGCTTGAATCATGTAAACAATCCAAATCAATCAAGTATATGTTGTTTGTCTTCATCAAATAGGAGGAGACTAATGAAGAAGCTAATAAGAAGAATCATGAAAGTCTTTACTAGAAGATTTGATGAAGTCAAAAGAAGTTATTAAATAGAAAATGTTGTGTTAGTCTATTAGTGAGTCTGCATCTACTTTGAGTAAGTATAAGCATCTATCCTCTTCTATAGCATGGGTTTCTGTCTTTTACAAAGTATAAAGTACCTCAAGTATTTTTAATCTGTTAAAAATCATTTCAATCGATCAATATGTTCTTCAGTTAAAGTTTTAATCGATATGTTTCAAAATAATCGATTAGAAACATTTAAGAAACATGAAAACACTTTCTGTCGCAATTTTAATTGATACATTTTCGAAATAATCAATTAAAACCACTTACAAAAATTGAAAACACTTTTTGTCACAATTTTAACTGATATGTTTTTGAAATAATCGATTAAAATCACTTATGAAACTGGAAAACACTTTCTGTCACAATTTTAATTGATACATTTTCAAAATAATCAATTAAACTCACTTAAAAAACTTTAGAAAACCTTTTGTCAGAATTTTAACTGATATATCTTCGAAATAAATGGTTAAATTCACTTAAGAAGTTTTAGAAAATCTTCTGTAAAAAATCTAACTAATATATCTTCGAAATAATCAATTAAATTCGCTTAAGAAGTTTTAGAAAATCTTCTGTCAAAATTTAACTGATATATCTTCAAAATAATCGATTAAATTTACTTAAGAAGTTTTAGAAAACTTACTGTCAGAATTTTAATCGATATAACTTTGAAATAATAGATTAAAAACATTTTAAACAAATTATATCACATATTTAATCGATTAAATCTCGTTTTCATCAATTAAAATGCCTCTGAAAAATATCCAAAATGTTTAAATCGATTAAGCCACGTTTTTATCAGCTAAAATGTCTCGGAAAAAATTGAAAAAACCTTTTTAGTCAATTAAAAGACATTGTCATCAATTAAAATCATTTAAGCTAAGTTGTTTTAATCAATTAATCACATCAATTAGTTAGAAAAATCTCTATATGAATAGATTTCGACCAACGTTTCAAAATATATCTTTGAGAAATCATTCAAGCAAACTTTAGAGATCTTTTCCAAGAGAGAAATGTGCCTTTCTCATTAAAATTCTTTTGCAATATTTCTTGAGGCTCTTTGTTCTTGTTTTTTAGGAAACTCATTCTGTGATTGGATCTTTACATCTGTATTTTGATTTGATTGTTGTAGATTCATCAAGCATCTTGTTCTTCATTCGGTTCATTGTATTTTCGGTGTCTGAAATTGTGGGCACTGGTTTTAGTAGCTAGAATTGTGGTTGTTATCATAGGTTCAAGAACTAAGTTAAAGTTCTTGGTGTAGATTAATTTTCTGTAATCTGTTCTTGTAATCAATTGGTATTTGATTAGTGGAACTCAATTGAAATTTGGTTGAGAATTGGATGTAGCCCAGTGGATTGGGTGAACCAACATAAACCTAGTATTCTTGCTTTTCTTTCATCTCTTTCTTTCATTCAAGATTGTTGTTATTTGGTTCAAGAATTGAATGAGTTCTTAAATCTTTGAAATTTATAATATGTACTCAAAAGTTGCGAAAAGTTTTTTATTAGATCCGTTCACCCTCCTTTTCATCTCAGCCTATATTTCTAATAAATTCAACATTCATGTCATCTTTCCAACAATCTAGTGTACATGCTTCTTTGTAGTCATTTGGTTCATGTAAGGAACCTATTAAAGACAACAATTTCGAAAATGTATGAAACAACTATTGTAAGAAAGTACCAAAGAGAGGGAATAAGGAGGAGTACATTGAAAATTCTTACCAAAGAATGTCTTAATTTATTTTTTGGATATTGTTGAGAATTAGTAGCAAGGATAGGTTTTGTTTGGGGAGATTTTGTATGGGAAAGGGTTTTGTATTAGGTGGTTATGTACCAGTGTGTTGTATGTCAAAAAATTTAGTTAGTGGTAATTGTTGTGATGTGTTATCAACTGCAGAATAAATGATATTTAGACTTAGATGTCAATTAGTAGTGACACCTTATCATATTGAATCTATCATAAAATTATTGGAGTCATTGAAAGGAATTTTTGTCTCAAAAAATCACATTCCTATAAGTGAAAACAATTTGGATTGTAAACCATAAATAATATAACCCTTTGTCCCTTCTTTATATCCTATGAATAAACTTGTTATTAAATTAAATTTTGATCTATGTGCTTCCAAGCTAGATGCATACAGAGAAAACCAAAAACTTTAAGATGCATTAAGGAAAGTGGTTTGTGATATAGTAATTATAAGGTGTTGTATTTTCAAGTAAAGGAGACAATAAACCGGTTCATGAAATGAGCAACATGTTTATAGAAAAATTCCAAAAACTTTAAGGTAAGTTAGCCTGGAAATTTAAGGCTCTTGTTGTGTTCAAAATAGTTTGGAGTTTTCCTTCAACCACCCATTTTGTTGGGGTGTCTCAACCTAATTTGTTTGATGTTAAAATGATAAATACATTTTATCAATATTTTTATTAATTTATTATTTATTAATTATTAGTTATTAACGTAATTTTTGTTGAACATTCAAGGACTTGATGTTGAACGTACATGGACATGAAGCTTGTTGATTTTGATGATGATTCAAGAACTCAAGACTTAGAGAGTTGAAGACTTGTTTTACTGTGTAATAACTCTGTTTTGATTAGATTGAGTCTGTAATATTAGAGTTTGAGATAGCCGGTACATAGTCTGCACCTTAGAAGCTTCAAAAAGCTCAATTTTATCAAAGTGCCTTGGCTTTAATTGATTAAATGGTGAAATAATCCATTAAAACAGTGAGAAAAACCATTTTCTGTATCTGCTCACTGGTTTAATCGATTAACACACCTGTTAATCGATTAACAGGCTTGTTAATCGATTAACAGGTCTTTTAATCAATTAAAACAGAGAGTTTTTGGGTTCTGTTGATTTTGGCTCTGTAATAATCGATTAACACTTCATTTAATCGATTATTTCAGTCAGATTTTGATTTTCAACTTCAAATCAACCCTATTTTCGAAAACCCTATTCCCAAGAATCTTAGTTTCGAAAATCCCAATTCCCAAACCCTAATTTCTCTACTTAAGCTTCTCTATGGTCCTCAGAAAAGAAGAACAACCTTTTTCATACAAAAGTTAAGTGTTGTGAGATCCAGAGAACTGTTTGTTGCAAGAAAAAGGGGCTTTTGGAACCTGGTGTGGGCTAGAAGCGATAAGAATCACTAAGTGGAGTTCTTAGTGGATTGTGTGTTGTGCCGTCTATGGGGAAAGTTGTTCTTCATCTCTTGTGGATTTCAAGAGAGGTGTTTTCTTTACTTTATCTTTTCCATTGTAATCTGTTTGTAACAACTTTGATTATAGTGACAGTGTTAATCCTCTATTTGAGTGATTAGCAACTAGACGTAGGGTCTTTTGATCCGAACCAGTATAAATCTCCTGTGTAAGATTCTATCTTTACTCTATTTACGTTTACACAGTATTTTAATCGATAAAATTTGGGGAAAATTTTGAAAACCTAATTTTTTGTTAAGAAACCAATTCACCCCCCCTCTTGGTTTTTGTCCGACCACGCGAACATTCCACTGCGCGATTCTAACAAGTGGTATCAAAGCTTGCTTTGATAGTCATTCAAACTTTTCGAAAATGTCCGGACAAAATCAAACTTTTTCCGAAGGTGCGTCTATCAACAGACCCCCACTTTTTGCAGGTCAAAATTATCCTTTCTGGAAAGTAAGAATGCAAATCTTTTAGAGTCTGTTGATAGAGGCGTTTGGGACGCTATTTTAAACGGTCCATTTGTTCCTAAAGTTACTCAGAACGGTGTTGACGTTCCCAAACCTTTTTCTAGATGGACAACAGAAGAAAACAGAAAAGCTCAATTTGACATTAGGGCTAGAAATATAATTTCATCTGCTTTAACCCTTGACGAGTTTTACAGGATTTCTGTTTGTAAAAGTGCTCAGGAGATGTGGGAAATGCTGAGAGTGACCCACGAAGGTACTGACGATGTTAAGCGAGCATGGAAAAATTCCCTAATCCAAGAATACGAGATGTTCCGGATGCAACAAGGTGAAACGATATTTGACGTACAAAAGCGTTTCACTCATATTGTGAACCATCTCACCGGATTAGGTAAAATCTTTGACGTTGATGAATTAAATGTTAAAATTTTAAACTCTTTGGATAGGAAATGGCAACCTAAGGTGACGGCCATCTCGGAGTCACAAAACCTTGCCACAATGTCTATGGCGGCGCTATTTGGAAAGCTAAGAGAGCATGAGCTTGAGCTTGGAAGGCTAAATGAAGAAGAAGGACAATATCAAAAGAAGAACTTAGCCTTCAAAACCGAAATTTCCAAAGGTAAAAATAAAAAGGAAGAAGAAGACTCGGAGAACAAAGAAGAAGAATTGAGTCTTATGATAAAGAAGTTCACCAAATTCATGAAAGCAAAAGGAAGGCATCCATTCAAAGGTAAGGGAAAGGTAAGAGAAAGTACTTCCGTAAATATAAAATGTTATGGTTGTCGTGAAGCAGGGCATGTAAAGACCGAATGCCCAAACAAGAAAAATGATGAAAACAAAGGCAAAAAGGTCTTCAAGAAGAAAGCCTATATTGCTTGGGACAATAGTGATTCAAGTTCGGAATCAAGTGACTCGGAAGTTGAAGCCAATATTTGCTTAATGGCAAATGACAACATATCTTCCGATTTTGAGGTAAGTGATTCCGACTCATCTTCTAGTGATGATGATAATAACTATGATGAACTGCAAAATGCATATAATGAACTATTTAGTGTCTTTAAGAACTTGAAAGATGAATATAAAGTTGTGAAGAAAAGTTTAAGTAGATCCGAAAAGGAAATTGACTCATTAAAAACGAAAATTGCATGTTTAGAGGAAAAGGAATCCTTAGAAACTAAAATTGTATGTTTAGATGAGAATGATGATAAAAACTTAGCATGTGCAACTTGTAAAGAGCATGAATATGACATAGATATTCTTAATCATCTACTTGATAAAGCCGAAAAGGAGATAAGTGATCTTAAGAAGGATAAAACTGTTTTTGCTCAAAATAGTGTAAATTATCAAGTTCCTTTGAAAAAGCCTAAAAGGAAAAACAAAAGGGTATGGGTAGAAAAAGGAACTAGAGCATGTTTTGTTAGTAATGCATCTTATTTTAAAGATACATCAAAAGCATGTTTTTATTGTATGAAACAAGGTCACACTTCAAATAAATGTAAAATAAAACATTTTGGTGTTCCTAAAGGTAAATACATTTGGGTTCCTATTGTTAAATAATTTGTTTGTCTCTAACCCCAAGGACCCAAAAGTTATGGGGACCTAAGTTTACTATGTTCTTGTTTTGTAGGAAACTTCCAAATCAAAGAAGTCTATGTGGTATCTTGATAGTGGATGCTCAAAGCATATGACCGGTGGTAAAACGAAATTTGTGAGTTTCAAAGCTAAAGAACAAGGATATGTAACTTATGGGGAAAACAACAAAGGGAAAATTCTTGGAATTGGAAATATAGGTGGTGCAAATACCTTGGAGATTAAGGATGTGCTTCTTGTTGATGGACTAAAGCATAATCTCCTTAGCATAAGTCAACTATGTGACAACGGATTTAAGGTAATATTTGAAAATAAATTTTGCACCATACATTTGATAGATTCCGAAAATGTAGAATTAAAAGGCATTAGGCATAACAACATATACTTGATTGATTTGGATTGTTTACATGATTCAAGCATAACATGTTTAGTTGCTAAGGAAGAGAACCCTTGGTTATGGCATAAGAGAGCAACTCATATAAATATGCATCATTTGAATAAATTGATATCAAAAGACTTAGTTGTTGGTTTGCCTAAGTTAAAATTTGAAAAAGATAGATTGTGTGATGCATGTCAAAAAGATAAACAAATAAAATCATCATTTAAATCAAAGAATGTTATTTCCACTTCAAAACCCCTAGAATTATTACATTTAGATTTATTTGGACCTTCTAGGATAAAAAGCTTTGGTGGAAATTATTATGGCGTTGTGATTGTTGATGATTACTCTAGATATACTTGGACATTTTTCCTAACTACGAAAAGTGAAGCCTTTAAGGTCTTAGAAAATTTGCAAAACAAATTCAAAATGAGAAAGACTTGAGAATTAAAGTTTAAGTTTAAGTTTATAGACCAACAAAAAAATAAAATAAGCAAAAAACACAGAAATTAGGTAGAAGCACAACGATTAAGAAAAAAAAACCCTGGTGTGCAGTAGCAGAATCTTAGTCATCCCATGAACTTTGGTTGAACTGTAAATCATCCAATTTGGTATAGATGTCTAATATTTGATTGCTAAGATTTGAAAACTGATAGTTGGTTTTCATGATAGTACTGAAAAATCATCTGCATGTGCTTCCTCTGATTTTCTTATAAGGAAGACATTTGAGATAACATTGGCCATTCAATTTGAGATAGAGGAGTCCCCCAATCTGGTTGTGCATAATAGGGAGTTAAATCCATGTTCTAAAACTTTTCAGCCATGTGCTCAGCTTCAGCTGCCCCTTGTTATGCTTGTTCAACATGAGATGAATTCATACCAACATTCTCTTGTGGCACATCCTCTTCATCATCCTCTTCATCACTCACCCCAGCTTCAAATTTAGAAATCCAATATCCATCAACTTGAATGAAGCCCATTTTGCATAAAGTGGAGTCATCTATCTCATTTGAAAATTTTGGTGCCTCCACGTATTCACCTGTTAGGCCTACTACAAATGCTTAAAAAATTTGTTAATAAGCATGGCATAAGGGAGAAGAAAATCACTCAATCTTTTAGCTTTTATTGTCACCGCCACAAAAAAGCGGTCGGAGCGACGCAATGGTTTTGATGACTCGCATTTGTTTTAAAAATATGGTCATCGCTCTTAGGATGTCCGATAACCGAACTATCCTTGAGAACGAGATTTTCGTAAAATGGGTTCAGGAGTCGCCACCGATATTTTTACCATAAACATCGAAAAAGGAAAAAGAAGGCGTTGGTTTAAGAAAAACCAACTTTAGTCATTATAACCAGAGTTGGGTAAGGGTGTTAGTTACGTGTGGGGAATGTATTAACACCCCCACAATGTCCCTTTCGGGTTCCCTATGATGGAATAATCTTAAAATAAAGATAGTAAATTTATGCTTCAACCCTATTTATTTATTACAGTATTTAAATGACTATCTACATGATCCTAGTATCTAATGCATAAAAGGAAAGCAATAAAAGAAAGCAATAAAATAGAAGAGATATGAAGAAAAACCTCCGAAGCGAGGTTTTATAAATCTTGAACTATAGGACACTTTTTGGTATCCCGCACTCTACAAAGGTGCTCCTTACTCGAACAAAAATTAATAACTAACTCCCCGAGTGTCAAAAGATCACTCGTACTTTGTAAAAATATTCAAAGCTGCTTAGAAATCTCAGAAGTCGGTTCTCAGAGCAAAGGAGAGTGGAAAGGTGTGAGGAAAGTGGAGAATGAGCCCCCTATTTATAGTAAAATGCGCTAGGTAGGCCGGGACGGCTGTCTAGAAAATTGTCAAGTGTGACAGCCATCTTGGAAAGTGGGACGGTCATCCTGAGATCAAGGAAAAGTGGGATGACCATCTGGGAAAGTGGGACGGTCATCCCAAGGTCAAGCAAAAGTGGGATGGCCGTCTGGGAAAGTGGGACGACCATCTGGGAATGTGGGACGACCGTCTGGACATGTGGGATAGTCATCCCAGTTTTCTGATTTTTCTGAAATTTTTATTTTCTCAAAAATCTCTCCTCTTCTTAAATAGAGCCCAGTGGATGTTACTAGGGGCCTAATGGAGTCTTAAACATCTTCAAAATGGAGGATTTCTAAGGTGTACTGATTGGTCGGGTAAGATTTGGGGTCTATAACTGCCCCCCCTTCACCTACTAGACTGGCTACTGGCGAATGCTGTAAGATTGGATGGTGGTGTTGAAACATACAAGGATATGAATGTTGAACATACATGGATATGAAGCCTGTAGATTTTGATGATGATTCAAGAACAAAGGACGTAAAAATTTGAAGACTTGTAATATGATGTAATAACTCTGTTTTGATGATTTTGAGTCTGTAATATTAGAGTCTAAGATAGCCAGCACATAGTCTACTCTTTATAAGCTTTAAAAACTCATTTTTATCAAAAACACATTGGTTTAATCGATTAAAAGACAGGATAATCGATTATTACAGAGAGAAAAATCATTTTCTGTATCAGCTCTCTAGAATAATCGATTAAAGCTCTTGTTAATCGATTAATAGGGCTATTAATCGATTAACAGGTCAAATAATCGATTAAACTGCATGGTTAAGGATTCCTGATGATTTTGGCTCTGTAATAATCGATTAACACTCAAAATAATCGATTATTTCAGTCAGATATGTGTTTTGAATTTCAAAATTGGACCAAGTTTCGAAAACCCTAGTCCCAATTCATCAGGTTTAAAAAATCCCCAATTCACAAACCCTAATTTGTCTACTTAAGGTTCTCTAAGGCTCTCTGCAAATAGAATAACCTTTTTCAAACAAAATTTGAGAGTTGTGACTGCCAGAGAACTGTTTGTTGGAGGAAAAAGGGGCTTTTGAAACCTAGTGTGGGCTAGAAGCGATAAGAATCACTGAGTGGGTTTTCTTAGTGGATTGTGTGTTGTGTCGTCTCTAGGGAAAACTATTCTTCATCCTTTGTGGGATTCAAAGGAGGTCTTCATCTCTTGTGTGACTCAAGAGAGGTGTATTCTTTACCTTATCTTTTCATTTGTAATCTGATTGTATAACTGGGATTATAGTGACAACGTTAATCCTCTGTTTGAGTAATTAGCAACTGGACGTAGGGTCTTTTGATTCAAACCAGTATAAATCGACTGTGTAATACTCTATCCTTACTCTATTTACTTTACACAGCATTTTAATCGGTGAAATTTGGGAAAAATTTTAAAACCCTAATTTTTGTTACCAAACCAATTCAACCCCCTTCTTGGTTTTTGTCCGTAAACACAAACATTCCATTGCGCGATTCTAACAAGTGGTATTAGAGCTTGCTTTGATAGTCATTCAATTTTTCGAAAATGGCCGGACAAAATCAAACGTTTGCCGAGGGTGCTTCTATCAATAGACCCCCACTTTTTGCGGGTCAAAATTATCCTTCCTCGAAAGTTAGAATACAAATCTTTTTAGAGTCTATTGATAGAGGTGTTTGGGACACAATTTTAAACGGTCCCTATATTCCTAAAATTTCTAAAAACGGAGTAGATATTCCAAAACCATTTTCTAGATGGACGGCGGAGGAAAATAGAAAAGCTCAATTTGATGTTAGGGCTAGAAATATAATTTCATCTGCGTTAACCCTTGATGAGTTTTACAGGATCTCCGTTTGTAAAAGTGCTCAAGAGATGTGGGAAATGTTAAGAGTGACCCACGAAGGTACCGACAATGTTAAGAGAGCACGAAAAAATTCTCTAATCCAAGAATATGAGATGTTCCGAATGCAACAAGGGGAAACGATCTTTGACGTTCAAAAGTGTTTCACACACATTGTGAACCATCTCACTGGATTAGGTAAAAATTTTTATGTTGATGAATTAAATGTGAAAATCTTGAAATCTTTGGATAGGAAACGGCAACCTAAGGTGACGGCCATCACGGAGTCACAAAACTTTGCCACAATGTCTATGGCGGCGCTCTTTGGAAAATTGAGAGAACATGAGCTTGAACTAGGAAGGCTAAATGATGAAGAAGGTCAACACCAAAAAAGGAACTTAGCCTTCAAAACTGAAATTTCCAAAGGTAAGAGTAAAAAGGAAGAAGAAGACTCGGAGAATGAAGAAGAAGAATTGAGTCTTATGATAAAGAAATTTACCAAATTCATCAAGGCCAAAGGAAGGCATCCATTCAAAGGTAAGGGAAAGGTAAGAGAAAATACTTCCTTAAATATCAAATGCTATAGTTGTGGTGAAACAAGACATGTGAAGACCGAATGTCCAAACAAGAAGAATGAAGATAACAAAGGCAAGAAATTCTTCAAGAAGAAAGGCTACATCACTTGGGACAATAGTGATTCAAGTTTGGAGTCAAGTGATTCGGAAATAGAAGCTAACATTTGCTTGATGGCAAATGATAATATATCTTCCGATTTTGAGGTTAGTGATTCCGACTCATCTTCAAGTGATGATGAAAATAATTTTGATGAATTACAAAATGCATATGAAGAATTGTTTAATGCTTTTAAGGACTTGAAAAATGAACACAAAGCTATGAAAAAGAGTTTGAATAGATTCGAAAAAGAGGTGAAGTCCTAAAAAACGAAAATTGCATGTTTAGAGGTAAAGGAAACCTTAGAAACGAAAATTGTATGTATAGATGAAAAAGATAATAAGAATATAGCATGTGCATCTTGTAAAGAGTATGAATATGATATTGATATACTTAATCATTTGCTTAATAAAGCCGAGAAGGAAATAAGTAATAATAATAAGGATAAAGTTGTTATTGCTCAAAATAGAGAAAACCATCATGTTCCTTTGAAAAAGCCTAAAATTAAAAATAGAAGAGTATGGGTTGAAAAAGGAACTAAAGCGTCTATAGTTAGAAATGTATCATATTCAAAAACTACATCTAAAGCATGCTTTTATTGTATGAAACATGGTCATACCTCAGATAGATGTAAAATAAAGCATTTTGGTGTTCCTAAAGGAAAATACATTTGGGTTCCTATTGTTAAATGACTTGTTTGTCTCTAACCCCAAGGACCTAAAAGTTATGGGGACCTAAGTTTACTATGTTCTTGTTTTGTAGGAAACTTCCAAATCAAAGAAGTATATGTGGTATCTTGATAGTGGATGCTCAAAGCATATGACCGGTGACAAAACGAAATTTGTAAGTTTCAAAGCTAAAGAACAAGGATATGTAACCTATGGGGACAACAACAAAGGAAAAATACTTGGAATTGGAAATATAGGTGGTGCAAACACTTTGGAGATAAAGGATGTGCTTCTTGTTGATGGGCTAAAGCATAATCTCTTAAGTATAAGTCAACTATGTGACAAAGGATTTAAGGTAATCTTTGAAAGTAAGTTTTGTACCATACATTTGATAGATTCCGAAAAAGTAGCATTGAAAGGCATTAGGCATAATAATATATATTCGGTTGATTTGGATTGTATACACGATACTAGTATAACATGCTTAGTTGGTAAGGAAGAGAACCCATGGTTATGGCATAAGAGAGCGACTCATATAAATATGCATCATTTAAACAAATTAATATCAAAGGACTTAGTTGTTGGTTTACCTAAGTTAAAATTTGAAAAAGATAGATTATGTGATGCATGTGAAAAAGGTAAACAAGTAAAATCATCATTTAAATCAAAGAATGTCATTTTCACATCAAAACCTTTAGAATTGTTACATTTAGATTTATTTGGTCCTTCTAGGATAAAAAGTTTTGGTGGAAATTATTATGCTCTTGTGATTGTTGATGACTTTTCTAGATATACTTGGACATTTTCCTTAACATTGAAAAGTGAAGCTTTTAAGGTCTTTAGGAAGTTTTCAAAGCAAATTCAAAATGAGAAAGACTTAAGAATTAAAGTTTTAAGAAGTGACCATGGTGGTGAGTTTCAAAATGAAAGGTTTGAAAATTATTTTGAGGAAAATGGAATATTGCATAATTTTTCTGCACCTAGGACTCCCCAACAAAATGGTGTAGTTGAAAGGAAAAATAGGTCACTAGAGGAACTTGCTAGAACAATGTTAAATGAATCAAATGTTCCTAAATATTTTTGGGCTGATGCTGTGAGTACTGCATGTTATGTTTTAAATAGGATGCTTATTAGGCCAATTATAAAATCAACTCCTTATGAATTATTAAATGGTAGAAAGCCTAATGTTGCTCATTTGAAAATATTTGGATGTAAATGCTTTGTGTTAAATAATGAAAAGGACAACTTAGGAAAATTTGACTCAAAAGCCGATGAGGGCATTTTCTTAGGCTATTCACTAACTAGCAAAGCATATAGAGTGTTTAATAGAAGAACTTTAAATGTTGAAGAATCTGTACATGTTACTTTTGATGAAATTGTAGACCTTGGGGGAAATCCTCTTGAGTCAAATAAAGAACTTGCAGGTGATGATGAGTACATAAGAGAAGCTCTTGATAAATTGTATTTGAAAGAAAATGAGTCTTCTCAACCAACTGAATTAGCAAAAGAATGGCAATCAACAAGAAGACTTTCAATGGACAATATTATTGGTGATACCTCAAAAGGGGTAAGAACTATAAATATGAATAATTTCTGCATGTCTGTAGCTTTTGTTTCACAGATAGAACCCAAAAATGTTGAGGAAGCGCTTAAAGATGACCAATGGTGCATAGCAATGCAAGAAGAACTTAATCAATTTGAAAGGAATCAAGTCTGGGAATTAATCCCAAGAGAAGAATCACATCAAGTAATTGGAACTAAATGGGTATTTAGAAACAAACTTGATGAAGATGTAAATATAACAAAGAATAAAGCCAGACTTATTGCTAAAGGTTACTGTCAGGAGGAAGGTATTGATTATGATGAAACTTATGCTCCTGTTGCCAGGTTAGAGGCTATACGCCTACTTCTTGCTTATGCATCATTGATGAAATTTACATTATATCAAATGGATGTTAAAAGTGCATTTTTGAATGGGTTTATTAAAGAAGAAGTATATGTGGAGCAACCCCCTGGATATGAAGATTTTAGTTATCCTAATCATATTTTTAAATTGAAGAAAGCATTATATGGTTTGAAACAAGCTCCTAGGTCTTGGTATGAAAGATTAAGTAGTTTTCTAACTTCAAATGATTTTTCTAGAGGAAAAATTGATTCTACTTTGTTTATAAAGAAAGTAAAAGGACATATCTTATTTGTTCAAGTATATGTTGATGATATCATTTTTGGATCAACTGATAATTCTTTGTGTGTAGAATTTGCTAAGATAATGCAGGGAGAATTTGAAATGTCTATGATGGGAGAATTAACATTCTTCCTTGGACTTCAAATCAAACAACTTAAAGATGACATTTTTGTCTCTCAAACCAAATACTGCAAAGATATTCTCAAGAAGTTTGGAATGGACACTTCAAAGGAAGCTAACACCCATGGGAACTTCATGCTATTTAGACAAGGATGAATCAGGTTTGGAAATTAATCAATCTATGTATAGAGGTATGATAGGTTTTCTATTATACTTAACTGCAAGTAGACCTGATATTATGCATTCTGTTTGTGCGTGTGCTAGATTTCAAGCATGTCCAAAAGAATCTCACTTAACTGCAGTAAAAAGAATTTTAAAATATTTAAAAGGAACTACAGGTTTTGGTTTATGGTATCCATCTGAAGCTTCTCCTAGTTTAATAGGTTATTCTGATGCTGATTATGGTGGATGTAAAATAGATAGAAAGAGTACTAGTAGAACATGTCATTTATTAGGATCATCATTAGTGTCTTGGCATTCTAAGAAACAAGCATGTGTTGCTTTATCCACTACTGAAGCTAAATATATTGCTGCGGGTAATTGTTGTGCTCAAATTTTGTGGATGAAACAACAATTAGAAGACTATAGTATTTTTCTAAGAGATATTCCATTGATGTGTGATAATACAAGTGCAATAAATCTTACTAATAATCCAATAATGCACTCTAGAACTAAGCATATAGAGATTAGACATCACTTCTTAAGAGATCATATTAGCAAAGGAAACTGTAAAATTGAATATGTCGATACAAAGCATCAATTAGCGGATATTTTTACTAAACCTCTTCCCAATGATAGATTCTATGATCTTAGAAGAGACTTAGGGATATTAGAAATAGCTTAAAATCTGCTTAATTAATCAGTTTTTGCATGTTTGTAATGTTATAATCGATTATGTAGGGTATTAATAGATTATCATGTGTCTAAACCTAAAAAATTTGACGATCTCTCTGGAATAATCAATTATTTGAAGCAATAATCAATTATTTGCACCTAAATGTCCAAAATATGAAGTTACTCTCTGGAATAATCGATTATTTCACGAAATAATCGATTAACTACTGATTTAATCGATTAACTACTGATTTAATCGATTAACAGGGTAATTTAATCGATTAAATGAGTCTGTTGTTTGTTTAATTGATTATTTCAAGTTTTAATCGATTAAACTGGGCAGTTTTTGTGAACTAACCGTTTTCAACGGCTCTTTTGGCTCCTCTTCTCTCCCAAATGACCGTTTATGACCGTTGGACATGTTGTATATATACAGGAAGCCTTCATTTCACTTCTCCACACCTCAAACTCTTGAATCCAAGCATTCTAGCATCATTCAAGCCTTCTTGCCTTCTCTTAACCTCACGTGTCTTCCAAAACTCTCTTGTTTTTATTCTAATCCTAAAATGGCCTCATGTTCTCATGCTAAAATTCCCACAAGAAGAAGATCTGCTCATGCCTCTCATCCCCGTCCTAATTCTGTCGAAGGATGGATCTCAGATGATGAGGGACGACAGGAATTTCTCACCTTCTGGAAGGAAAGAGGTATCATTACTCCTAAATTCATTATTGGTGATCAATTCATCAATAGAGGATTCAATTTTCCGAACCTTCTTGAAATTCAAGGTGTCCTCCCTTTTATCCAAATGCAAGGTAGATACTACCCTGATTTAGTTAGGGTATTTTATTTTCGATTCAAGTTTAGGGATGAAGTAGCCACTTCTCGTGTCAAGGGTGTAACTATCATCCTTGATGACGATATATGGGAAAACGTTGCACATTTTCCTGTAAGAGATGATGTTATTAACATTTTTGCGGATTTAGATGATTTTGACAGAATTATTGCTTACCAGTCTTTTCTCTGAAACCCCTCCATGGAGATTGGGCGTCTTCTTCTAGCCGGCCCATTAAAGAAGGAGGAACGTCTGCTACTGCATTTACTTGTCTGGATTTTATGTCCCCGGGCAACCAACCATGCCCAATGCTCATCCATAGATCTTCGCATTATTGATGCAATCATGAATAATGAACCAATCGATTGGGGAAGCCTTGTCACAATGACCATGCTGAAGGTGAAGCATCATCCTACTTTTAAAATTCCCTATGCTCTTCTTATCTCTCGCATTTTGGAGTACAAAGGAGTGAATGTTGTAGGGGAACAACAGGTAAGAACCACAAACTTAAACCGAATGCTTGATAATACGCTCACTCAACTTCAAATGGTGCGAGTCAATAACATTTATGTTCACAAAGACGACGTTCCCAACATGGATGACAATGTAGAAGATTCTGACGAAGAGATGCCTCTTGCTGCTGAGTTTCCCTCTAAACATATTCATCATGCTGGAACATCTTCTTCTACCCCTCCTGCATCCCGACAATCTATGGAAGAGATGTTGTTTGATATGAATCAGAAAATGCAGGAATTTTTCACCCTTTCTAAAGTATGGCATGAGGAAATCATTCGCCGTATCTCTGATGTAGATGATAGGGTCTGTAATCTAGAGGATAGGTTTGACGCTCAGTTTAATAGTGATGCCAGTGAAGAGTTTTAATCTCGTCCACATATCTCTTTGTGTTGTAATGATGTTTCTTTATGAAATAAAATTTGTATTTCTTTGCTTTGTTTGAGGGGGAGTTATTTTTTAAATTATGCATCTATTGAGGGGGAGCTTTCAATTTTTTTGATCATAATAAAATAGGGGGAGAAATTTATTTAAAGCCTCTTATTATGTTTATTAAATATTATCTGGTATGTTTAATGTTTTTATTAGCGTGACAAATAAAACAGGTTATTACAGAGCTTTAAAAGAAAATTTTGATCATCATCAAAAGGGGAGAGATTGTTGAAACATACAAGGATATGAATGTTGAACATACATGGATATGAAGCCTGTAGATTTCGATGATGATTCAAGAACAAAGGATGTAAACATTTGAAGACTTGTAATATGATGTAATAACTCTGTTTTGATGATTTTGAGTCTGTAATATTAGAGTCTAAGATAGCCAGCACATAGTCTACTCTTTATAAGTTTTAAAAACTCATTTTTATCAAAAACACATTGGTTTAATCGATTAAAAGACAAGATAATCGATTATTACAGAGAGAAAAATCATTTTCTATATCAGCTCTCTAGAATAATCGATTAAAGCTCTTGTTAATCAATTAACAGGACTGTTAATCGATTAACAGGTCAAATAATCAATTAAACTCCATGGTTAAGGGTTCCTGATGATTTTGGCTCTGTAATAATCGATTAACACTCAAAATAATTGATTATTTCAGTCAGATATGTGTTTTGAATTTCAAAATTGGACCAAGTTTCGAAAACCCTTGTAGACCCCTAATTTTGCCCGGTCTCTCAATAAAGGCTAAAGAGACTTCTTACAACAAGATAAAGCTCGCCTGGCATCTCAATAAAGGCCAAGAAGACTTCCTATATGAAGATAAAGCTTTAACGGGCGTTTATCGGCATCAAACGACGTCCGAATACAGAAAGGAAAGCTTCCCAGGGGTCCCAGAACACAAAGGCTGACCAAAACAGGTCGAGACAGCCGTCCCAAGGTCGAGACGGCCGTCCCAACCTTCCCTGGCCAAGTGGGACGGCCGTCCCAACTGGGACTGCCAGTCCCAGCTTTCTGGTGGTCTCAGCCTTTGTAAAAGAGGCAGTTGGGACGGTCGTCCCAACCCAAACGGCCGTCCCAACCCAGAGGGCGTCCCAAATGTGCAGGCAGCGAAAAAACTATAAATAGGAGGCTCATTTGCCACTATTTCACACACCAGACAACTCCCAGTACTTGTCTATCCTCTTCCCTCTTCGAATGAACTCTCTGATTACCTTATTAAGGTAACAATTAGTTAAGGAATCATATTCCAGCATTCAATTCTTCTGTAAAAGTTTAGTCGAGTCGATCTTGTATTCGGAGAGGAGAGTCTTTGTAGAGCGAAGGATTGCCAAAATGCATCCTCACTATTAAGGATTCGCAATACAAAGCTTGCTACGGAGGTTCTGTTCAATTCTCTTCTCTTTGACTGCTTTATTTATTGCTTTATGTATGCAATGTAAAATAAAGTTATGTAGATAGCCATTTTTAACATTATGCAATAAAATAGGGTAATCGCGTAATTTCTCATAATCTTTACTTAAATGAATTAATCCGTCATAGGGAACCCGAAAGGGGCGTTGTGGGGTGCTAACACCTTCCCCACACGTAACTAACTCCCTTACCTAACTCTGGTTATAATGGCCAAGTTTGGTTTTTAATAAAATCAACGCCTTTTTATTCTTTTCCAATGTTTATGGTCAAAACATTGGTGGCGACTCAAAAAGAACCCCTTTTCGAAAACCTTGCTTTTATTAGAGGATAGTTCAGTTGTTGAGCACCTCGGAAGCAATGAACATAATTTTAACATAAAACGCGAGTCTAAACCATCTTTTCGCGATCGCTCGCATAAACATTCGAGATGTCCCTGAACGTCGGAACGAACGGCGGCGACAGATGGCGACTCAGCTGGGGAAGCTAGAGAGTTGATCCCATTTAGTGACGGATAAATTCAAACTAAGTAAAGATTTGAAATTACGCCTTTACCCTTTTCCGTCTGTTTTATTGTATGGATTTAATAAATTGTTGTATGATTATTTTCTGCAAATTGTTTGAAATATAAATTGCACAAAAAAACCCTTGCACACAACAGTCCCTCTATACCCGGGGGCAAGAGTGAATACCTATAAGGAGTGGGTGGCAGATATGACCGACTTGTTGGCACACGGGGCTACAACCGTTGTCGGAAACCACCAACTCAAGGTGATAACTCTCTTCTTTTGGTCTAAGGATGTCGACACGGAGTTCCGTGCATGACCCGAGGACTGAGAGATTGAGAGGTCCCTATAATGGGGGCACCTTGGGGACCTTTTGCTTTGGTGAGAACAGTTTAGAACCACCTAAACCAAGCATGTTTCTGCAGGAAAACCCTACCTCGTGATTAAATAAGTGTGGCTCTGCTCGTGGATGTATGAATTGTGTGTGCATTCGTTTGCTGCATTTGTATTGATGCATTAGCATAGGGTAATCATACAACAAACAAAATAGTGAAAAACCCTAAAAATCATAAAAGTAATAAGATAAGCCAACTTTATCTCGGACAGTCTTCAGTTAAGCTAGCTTGGTTTCAGGTTCTTTGCAAGCTAAGTAGCCACGTTGACCGACAGAAGAGATAAAGGGTCATAAAAAATATAAAAACAAATTAAAGCCATAAAAATATCTTTTACAATAAAAAGATTTTCGACAAAGTCGTATCATTCATACCACATCATCCAACAAGTGGTAAAACGAGAGAAAATAAATGCATTAAGAAAAGTATGCATAAACATCATCATAATAAAGTCTCTCATGAGCACATTCATTCTAGGATATATTAGATATCCTTAGACAATAGCGAAAGAGACCCAAGTGCGTTTGTCACCTTCCTAGAAGAGATAAGTGCGCTAAGGTATGTTGGCAACCTTTGAAAAAAGGAAGTTAACACACTAAGGTGGGTATGGTACCCTTAAAACATAGGCTTTTGAGAAGATACCAAAGCTATTGTCTAAGGCATATCCATTTCGCACTAATCATTTGAAATAAAAAGCTATAATAAAAAATCGTTAAAATCATTTAGAAAGTGGCTGGTCTTCCGCCCGTCCTCACTCGTGCTCAGAAGGCCAAAAAGATGGAACAGCTAGAGGAGCAAAACCAAAAGCTCACCACTGAGCTCAATACGCTAAAAGAGCAAATGGCTCAAATGTTGGAAATGATGCGTCAACAGAATCTCCATAAAGAGGGTCCTCAGAGTGGAAAAGCCTCTCACCAAGAAGAAGAAGAGGAACCTCAAGATAAGCATGACCAATCTGATACAAGAGCAGTACATATTCATGCTCCAGAAGTATTAAAGCAACAAATTACTGCCCTTGAGGAGAGGTTGAGAGCCATGGAGGGGCATAACTTTGATGTGAAAGAAGCGGCTGATATGTGCCTCGTTAAAAACATCCAATTCCCTAACAAATTCAAAACTCTGGACTTCCCAAAATACATGGGACTAACTTGCCCCAAAAGCCATCTTACAATGTACTGCCGTAAGATGGCTGCATATGCTGACAACGAGAAGCTCCTGATCCATTGCTTTTAGGAGAGCCTTGCTGAGTCAGCCCTAAATTGGTATATGCAACTGGAAGGAGGGCAAGTCCAAACATGGAGACATCTGGCGGATGCTTTTCTTCGTCGCTATAAATACAATATTGATCTGACCCCTGAAAGAGCAGATCTACAATTGCTAAGCAAGAAAGACGACGAATACTTTAAGGCATACGCCCAAAGGTGGAGGGAATTGGCAGCACAAGTAGAACCTCCTCTATCCGATAAAGAAACCATATCCATATTCATCAATTCGTTGACGGACCCCTATTATGATAAGTTGATAGGGAACACATCAACCCTTTTTAATGATGTGGTAACCGTCGGTGAAAGAATAGAGCAAGGACTAAAGAGCGGAAGGATTGCACAACCTTCCTCTTCTAACGCATCATTCAACAATTCCTTTGGCCAAAAGACGGAAGGAAGTGTAAATTCCATCAACCTTGCTACTCCTTCTCCTTCTTCGCCACCAGCTAGGCAGTCACGTAGACAACAGAAGAAATTCACCCCCATTCCAACCTCTTATGGGAGTCTGCTGCCAAAGCTGTTAGAGGCCAACCTCCTAACACGTATCCCTCTGAAGAAGAAAGATCCACCTTACCCCGGTTGGTACAAGCTCAACGAAAAATGTGATTACCACTCAGGCGCTCCTGGGCATTCCGTGGAAGATTGCATCAACTTAAAATATAGGGTTCAAGAATTATTGAATGCCGGGTGGATTACTTTCAATGCTCCCGACCCTTAGGTGGATGACAAGCCTCTATCACAACCAGAACAGTGAGCCTGGGTAGGTAGAGAAGACCAGCTGATTAGGGCTCCTCATTAAAAAGTATAAATAAATAAAAAAATCTTCCGATGCATCTCTCGTGGTCTCTACCCATGGCCGTGATATCTTTTGATTAAAAAGGGACTCTGTATATATTTCTCTTTTCATCAATAAAATGAGGCATTTTTCATAATATTCATATGTTTCTCATTCTTTTCTCACTCCAAAATAATTAAATAAAATCTAGACCCAAATAAAGACCATATAAACAGTCATGTCTGTGATTGAAAACTCTCTGCTGGATCTGAAAGCCAAAGGCGAATGGATTGAGTCAGACAGTGAGGAGGGGACCATTTCCCCGGACATGCAAAGACTGTTGGAAAAAAAGGATGCTCACAGAATAAGAGAGCCACCAGATTTTAAGGATAATCCTTTAAAGTACAACCCTACAAAAGATCAAGTCGTACAAAGAAAAGAGAAGTCTCCCCTCCATACCTTAAAGACGATCTTCTAAAGGGGAGGAATATTAGCGTCAAGGGTAGCATTAGTCATTAGATGTCCTTCTTCCGATTTTAAGGGATGTAAACCCAATGACTATTAGAGATCACTACTCGGGGTGTGCCCGGCCCCCGAGCATCTCTAGGGCACACATTTTCCCTGAAATTACAAAAGAATGCTATTCTTACTATCTGCTTCTTTTCTTGCTAAACATGTCTATACCCCATTAAATAACCATGTTTACGCAAATGTTTTGTTCCAAAATGCGTCAAAACAATTAAAGCGTCATAGACAAAATAAAGTCCGCTAGGTATCCCAAAAAATGAAAAAGGGGAACCTAGACAAAAGTTAGGACATACCACAGCATCCTAGGCCGAAAACCCAAAAGGGCGGACTAGGAAAATTAATCAGTCATAAATAGGCGCCATAAAGTAATCAGTTGAAGACGCCACCTCATGAAAACAAAACGTTTGTTTGAACTAGCCTAAACACTGACCAACCTTGGCTAGCCATTCTTACAGAAACCTTTATTACAAAAATATCCCTCTAAAACACAAGCATTTGTTATAAATCCTTTTCTTTCTCTTCTCTTGACCATTTCACTACAAAGCATTCAAGTAATTGACTGGGAAATGTGGAAACATAGTGATCAATAGAAGGATTGAAATCCCTAAGGAAAGGAAGAGGGGCATTAATATGACAATTGCTCTATATTCAAAATGATTACTCTTCGATTTTAACAAAGATCCGAGATGGCAAATCGGTACAGCTAATCATGTTGACAAAAGCACATGATGAAGGAAGTAAAATTAAAAGAAGCTGAACGGGATCAAAGTCGATAGCTTTCTCGGGAGAGGCTCTTATCCTCGCCAATATGGATGGAAAAGAACTTCGACACCTAATCAACTCCGGTACGGTGAAGAAGTATTATGCTTGAAGACATTGCTCAAGACCCGTCAGGAATGAAAACCCGCAAAGGGCATCCCTGGGCAAAAGATAGGGTCTATATCCTTCGCTAGTATACGTCCTAGGCAAAAAGTAGAGGTAATAAAAAAAAACTAAGAGCAATGGTTACTTTAGTCGAAAACCGAAAAGGCGGCTAAAGTAACATTCTTCCAGAAGCAAGCAGTCTGCATAGTCTTCACTCTGAGCTCAGGCATCTCAACTGAAGCAATTAGGAGAACCAGGGGGCAGATATCATGGACATGACTGTTGAAGCCTATACAGTATAGCCAACCCTGACCACCCATTCTTCTAAATACCTTTTGAAATCCTTCTATAAAAGAAATAAACTTTTGCTCATTTATCAATAAAAATTCCTTTTCATTTCCTTTCTCTTGACCAAATATTATGGAAATGCCTCTTTATTGATAAATCATAAATATGCGCAAAGACTTTTAATCAAAGATCAAGCATGCATCTAAAAAGAGGAAGCATAAAAATAATAAAGGAATAAAAGCCTGCTAGGATATTCTTAGGAAAAAACTAGGGTAGCCTGCTAGATCGGAAACCCCAAAAGAACGGTCTAGGCAAAAGATAAGGCAAAAACCCCCTAAGATATTCTAGGCAAAAATTAAGGCAGCCCACTAGATCGAAAACCCGTAAAGGGCAGTCTAGGCAAAAGATAGGGCTAAAACCAAGAAACGGATAAAAAGAGGAGCCCATCATTATGGTCATAAAAGAAGAGCCCATCGGCGTATTCATAAGAAGTCAACGGGAGAAGGCCAGTTACTTTCTAAATGCATCAAAAATAAATAAACAAATAGATTGCATTTAGGACATTCACACACAAAGTAGTTGCATAATACGACTTTGTCAAAATCAAGAAAAAAATATTTTTCTTCAAACAAGAATAATAAACATGCATATAAGGAGTCTAGTCTCCATACTTGTGATTGAAAACAGGAGGCGCCAGAATCCAGTCTCCATATGAAAATCAAAATCACGAAAGGCGAAAATCAAAACCATTTCAGCAGAATAAAGAGCTTCAAACCTTCTACACCAATAAAAGAAGGTACATCGAAAAAAAAAAGCCAATGGAAAGGCTCGATAATCCCCATGCGGATCCTTGCCTACTCCAGAGGCAAAATAAAAATTACTTCATGACTCAGCACCACCACATAAGCCGTCAAAAAGATTCAGTTGAAGATTCAATCAACATCCTTCCATCTAAGGAAAAGGAAGTCATCAATATGAAAAAGCCAACGGAAAGGCTTGATCATCCCCAAGCGAATCCTTGCCTACTCCAGAGGCAAAACAAAAAAAGATTACCTCACAACTCAGCGGCATCACCATATGAGTCATCAAGCACACTCATCCAGAATCTCCGCCACTTCCCCAAAGGAGAATAAGGAGAATAGGGACTACACAAGAGTCCATCAAAGAAAATACGGAGTCAAGTCCTCCATATAACCAGGGGGCAACAAAAAGAAAGAAAAGAAAAACTTTCATTCCCCAATAGAGGCCACAACGAAAAAGGCCAAATAAAAAATCTCCAAGAAGAGTATATCAAGAAAAGTCTACAAAAAGACAAAAAGAAGAAAAATCTCTTCATCCAGCTCAAATAAGAGCTTCACAAAGCCAGGAGCCAAGACTCCATCATCAAATTTGGATCCCTAGGAAACCGACAGACTCCTCGGTGAATCCCAAAAAAAAGAAAAAGAAGAAAATCTCTTCATCCCGCTCAATAAAAGAGTTTCACAAAAGTCAGGAGCCAAGACTTCATCATAAAAATCAAATCAAGGATTAGATCCCCCAAGAAAAGAAAAATTCCCCAGGGATCGCAAAAAAAAGAAAAGAAAAAAAAGATATCTTTTCGTCCAAAGAAAAAAGCCAATGTGCATAAAAGGCGCACATATAAACCCATTCCCCCAGCAGGAATAAGAGCATAGGCAAAGCCAGCTCAAAACAAAGGAGTCAAAAACTCCATCCCTCCCTAGGGGGCAATCCAAAATAGATCTCCAGAAAAGGATCAAATCCCTGGTGGATCACCAAAAAGAAAAATCCCCAGCAAGCCTACCAGCAAAAGGCAAAATACAAAATTCATATCCTTAGGGAGTTAATCGCCTAAACACCCAATATGAATATCCCCAGTGAAAGGCAAAACCTTCACTCCCAAGAATGCCTATGCCTACTCAGAGGCAAGCAAAGAGCCGATATCCCCAAGAAACGGGAAATCAACCTATGCAAGAGGCAATACAAGCACAAAGCTTTCAAAAAAGCATCCGCCTACTCAGAGGTATTATCAAGAACAAATATCCTTCAGAGGCGAAAAACAACAAGTAAAAAGTCTTCACCACTATCGAAGCATCTGCCTAATCAAGAGGCACAATAAAAAAATCAACAAATCCCCAGGAGATCCCTGCCTAAAATAAGAGGCAACTAACAAGAATCTCCGGCAAAGCCGGATGGCTAAAAGAAAAGCCAAAATCAAAGAATCCCCGGTAAAACCGGATGGCTAAAAGAAAAAGCCAAAAAGCAAGGAATCTCCGGCAAAGCCGGATGGCTAAAAGAAAAGCCAAAAACAAAGAATCCCCGGCAAAGCCGGATGGCTAAACAAGAAAAGCCAAAAAAAAAATCCCGGTAAAACCGGATGACTAAAAAAGAAAAGTCAAGAAAGAAATCACTCCCCATAGAATAGGCGCATGATCAGAGACAATAAGCCGCCAACACATCTCCAAAAATCGGATGAGGGTTTGTACTCATCAAAAGATTGACTGCCAAAAAGAGAATCCTAAGAGCCTTGCAAAACGGGGCTCGTCAGAGAGTTTAGCAAACGCGAACTCAAACATAGTGGGGGAAAGTACTCACAAAAATCTAGCAAATACAGACTCGAATCGGGTGAGGGTTTGTACTCACAAGAGCCTTACAAAAGAAGGTTCGGATCAGATGAGGGTTCATTCTCATCAAACCAGATAGGGGTTGGTACCTATCAAAACTATTCATCATCCAAATGATCGGCTACCTCACCGAAGGTCATCCTACAAACCGAAGGATCGGCTTCCTCACCAAAGGAGCATCCTGCACACCGAAGGATCGGCTACCTCACCAAAGGAGCATCCTGTAGACCGAAGGATCGGCTACCTTACCGAAGGAGCATCCTGCAAATCAAAGGATCGGCTACCTCACCAAAGGAGCATCCTACAAACCGAAGGATCGACTTCCTCACCAAAGGAGCATCCTGCACACCGAAGGATCGGCTACCTCACCGAAGGAGCATCCTGTAGACCGAAGGATCGGCTACCTTACCAAAGGAGCATCCTGCAAATCAAAGGATCGGCTACCTCACCGAAGGAGCATCCTACAAACCGAAGGATCGGCTTCCTCACCAAAGGAGCATCCTGCAAACCGAAGGATCGGCTACCTCACCGAAGGAGCATCCTGTAGACCGAAGGATCGGCTACCTTTCCAAAGGAGCATCCTGCAAACCAAAGGATCGGCTACCTCATCGAAGGAGCATCCTGTAGACCGAAGGATCGGCTACTTCACCGAAGGAGCATCCTGCAGACCGAAGGATCGGCTACCTCTCCAAAGGAGCATCCTGCAGACCGAAGGATCGGCTACCTCTCCAAAGGAGCATCCTGCAAACCGAAGGATCGGCCACCTCATCGAAGGAGCATCCTGTAAATCGAAGGATCGGCTACCTCTCTGAAGGAGCATCCTAAGGCTTCACACTCGTCAGCTACGGGGTCAGCTACCGCATCGAAGGAGCATCCTAAAGCTACGAAATTCATACTCATCAACCACAGGATCAGCTACTGCATCGAAGGAGCATCCTGGAAGTTCACATTTATCATACGGAGGATCAACAAAGAAGCATCCGAAGGATAAACGGGCAAAAGGGTTAACTCCTTCCCCTACCAACTAATTTTGTCAGCATATTAAGCCAACAAATTAGCTAGGCAGGTGAAGGGGGAGCAGCTGTAGACCCCTAATTTTGCTCGGTCTCTCAATAAAGGCTAAAGAGACTTCTTACAACAAGATAAAGCTCGCCTGGCATCTCAATGAAGGCCAAGAAGACTTCCTATATGAAGATAAAGCTTTAACGGGCGTGTATCGGCGTCAAACGACGTCCGAATATAGAAAGGAAAGCTTCCCACGGGTCCCAAAACACAAAGGCTGACCAAAACAGGTCGAGACGGTCGTCCCAAGGTCAAGACGACCGTCCCAACCTTCCCTGGCCAAGTGGGACGACCGTCCCAACTGGGACTGCCAGTCCCAGCTTTCAGGTGGTCTCAGCCTTTGTAAAAGAGGCAGTTGGGATGGCCGTCCCAACCCAGACGGCCGTCCCAACCCAGAGGGCGTCCCAAATGTGCAGGCAGCGAAAAAATTATAAATAGGAGGCTCATTTGCCACTGTTTCACACTCCAGACAACTCCCAGTACTTGTCTATCCTCTTCCCTCTTCGAATGAACTCTCTGATTGCCTTAATAAGGTAACAATCAGTTAAGGAATCATATTCCAGCATTCGATTCTTCTGTAAAAGTTTAGTCGAGTCGATCTTGTATTCGGAGAGGAGAGTCTTTGTAGAGCGAAGGATTGCCAAAACGCATCCTCACTATTAAGGATTCACAATACAAAGCTTGCTACGGGGTTCTGTTCAATTCTCTTCTCTTTTACTGCTTTATTTATTGCTTTATGTATGCAATGTAAAATAAAGTTATGTAGATAGTCATTTTTAACATTATGCAATAAAATAGGGTAATCGTGTAATTTCTCATAATCTTTACTTAAATGAATTAATCCGTCATAGGGAACCCGAAAGGGGCGTTGTGGGGTGCTAACACCTTCCCCACACGTAACTAACTCCCTTACCTAACTCTGGTTATAATGGCCAAGTTTGGTTTTTAATAAAATCAACGCCATTTTATCCTTTTCGAATGTTTATGGTCAAAACATTGGTGGCGACTCCAAAAGAACCCCTTTTCGAAAACCTTGCTTTTATTAGAGGATAGTTCAGTTGTTGAGCACCTCGGAAGCAATGAACATAATTTTAACATAAAACGCGAGTCTAAACCATCTTTTTGCGACCGCTCGCATAAACGTTCGAGATGTCCCTGGACGTCGGAACGGACGGCGGCGACAACCCTAGTCCCAATTCATCAGGTTTAAAAAATCCCCAATTCACAAACCCTAATTTGTCTACTTAAGGTTCTCTAAGGCTCTCTGCAAATAGAACAACCTTTTTCAAACAAAATTTTAGAGTTGTGACTGCCAGAGAACTGTTTGTTGGAGGAAAAAGGGGCTTTTGAAACCTAGTGTGGGCTAGAAGCGATAAGAATCACTTAGTGGGTTTTCTTAGTGGATTGTGTGTTGTGTCGTCTCTAGGGAAAACTGTTCTTCATCCTTTGTGGGATTCAAAGGAGGTCTTCATCTCTTGTGTGACTCAAGAGAGGTGTATTCTTTACCTTATCTTTTCATTTGTAATCTGATTGTATAACTGTGATTATAGTGACAATGTTAATCCTCTGTTTGAGTAATTAGCAACTGGACGTAGGGTCTTTTGATTCGAACCAGTATAAATCGACTGTGTAATACTCTATCCTTGCTCTATTTACTTTACACAACATTTTAATCAGTGAAATTTGGGAAAAATTTTAAAACCCTAATTTTTGTTAAGAAACCAATTCACTCCCCCTCTTGGTTTTTGTCCGTAAACGCAAACATTCTGCTGCGTGATTCTAATAGGTGGGTGAAGGAGTTAACCCTCTTGCCCGGTTGTCCCTTAGATGATCCTCTGATGCGGTAACTGATCCTCTGGATGAAGAATTGTGTCTTCTTGATGGTTGACCACAGGACATTCGCTTCAACCTTGTGGTGATAAGTACGAACCCCCATCTGGTTTGAGTCTTTTTCTGTAAGACTTGTCCTCTAGATACTCCTTTGGTGCGGTAGCTGACCCTTTGGACGATGAATGTGAACCTCCAGGATGCTCCTTTGATGCAGTAATTGACCCCTCGGTTGTAAGATTTGGTTTAAGCCCCCTTTTGTAAGGCTTGATGAGTATGCACCCCCATCTGTTTTGACGAGTATGAACCCCCGTCTGGTTTGGTTTTCAGTCCACTTCATAGGACTGGATGAGTACGCACCCCCATCTAGTTTGGTTTTCAGTCCAGTTCTTAGGACTGGATGAGTACGCACCCCCATCTGATTTGACGAGTACGAACCCCCGTCTGGTTTTGAAGTCCTTTCTTTGGACTAAATTGTGTGGTAACGGCTTACTGATCTCGTTCATGCACTGACTCCATGGGGAGTAGTTCTATGCTTTGAATATTGTCTTTGTCTGGTGAGCCAGGAATATTTTGATTTTGGCTTTTTGTGATAACCATCCAGCTTGTTGTTTGCTGGGGATTCTTTGATTTTGGATTTTTCCAATCATTCAGCTTTTTTATGAGTGCCTCTTAGGTAGGCAGAAATCCACTGGGGATTTATTGATTCTAATGATAATGCCTCTGTGTAGGCGAATGCTTCATTTGAGGGTGAAGATTTTGTATTGTATTTTTTGTGCCTCGGAATAGGGTGATGTTCCCTTCGGAGATGTTGGCTCTTTGCTTGCCAGGTGTCATCGCTGTCTCCCCACGCCGAAAGGCGCAGGTGTTAGAAATGTAGGCTGAGATCAAGAGGGGGGGTGAATTGATCTTTGAAAGATTTTCACAATTTACAGATTATCTATTTCAAAGATTAAGAATCCTGACCAGTTTTTGAATCACACACAGCAAGCAATCAAAATAAATGCAGTCACAGAATTAAAGGAGAGAAAGGTTTAGAAAGATACAACCAAGATTAAACTGGTTCACCCAATCCCAGGGCTACGTCCAGTTTCCAGCCAAATTCCAGCTGGGTTCCACTAGATTGAACGTTTTACAGATTACAACATTATTCTCACACTCAATCTACCACAAGAACCAAAATTCCAGTCCTTGCACCTAAACCTTCACCAAGAACCAAATTCCAGTTCTTGACCAACCCTGCAACCAAATTCCAGCTACAAAAACCAGTGCCCACAATTCCAGGCACCCACAATACATTAAAGAAAGTAAAGAAACAAATAGAAGAAACTAGAACGCTCAAACCAGATTTATGCAGCTCTACAGTATGAGTTTCTTCTCCAAAAGAATGCAAATTTTGCCTCAAGAAAGAACTTCTATGAACTTCACAAAACTAGTGTGATTCTCTCTTGAAAGTAGCACTTATGATTTCTTGATTGATTGCTAAAAGATATCTTTTAAAAAGTTCAAGCAACTCTGTTTATATAGAAGATTTTCAAAATTGCTGGTTTATTTAATTTGTTAAAATAATCTTTTAATCTGTTAAAAGTCTTGTTTTAATCTGTTAAAACTTCTTTTAATCTGTTAAAAAGTTCTTGATTATTTTCCAAATTTGTTTTAACTGATACGACACCGTTTATATCAATTAAAACTCTTTGTAAAAAATCTTCCAAACTGTTTTAATCGATTGTTTCATCTTTCAATCGATTAAAATACTGCAAAATTTTCTTATAAACTTTTCTAAGTGATTTTAACTGATAACAATCTGTTTTAATTGATTAAAACACTTTGAAAAAAAAATTTCTCTTAGTTATTTTAATCGATTGAAACACATTTTAATCGATTATAATTCTGCCTAAAGATTTCATAAAACTTTCTAAGTTATTTTAACTGATAGCAAGCTTGTTTTAATCGATTAAAACATTCTGGAAAAACCTCTTAGTTGTTTTAATCGATTATTTCGCATTTGTATCGATTAAAATACTAACAGAACAACTTTCAAAACACTTCAAGTTATTTCAATCGATTATTTCGAGTTTGTATCGATTAAAATTCCGCAGAACACTTTTCAAAATATTCTAAGTCATTTTAATCGATTATATCAATTTTATATCGGTTAAAATATCGCGTAAGGTTTTCAAAAATCCTTCTAATGAAAACAATCGATTATTTCGAAAACATATCAGTTAAAAACCTGTTACAAAAGTGTTAAGAACATTTTAGTTGATAAAGCTTATATACTATTAGTTAAAATAGTTAATTAAAAACCTTTTAACAAAATACTTTGTTTTTAACCGTTTAAACATTTTTTAGAGGCATTTGCAAAATCTTTTAAATGAAGAAACCTCATGCAGCAAAGAGATAAAAATGATTATACCTAAGCAGAGATGCAGACTCACTAATCCCACTACCCTTTTATCTAAGTGACCTTTGACTGCCACAAAGTAGCCTTTGACTTTATTTTTTACTTCATCAAATCAACAAGATCTTTGCCAAAGTAATTCAATAAGATCTTCATCACTTTCAATCTCCCCCTATTTGATGAAGACAAACACCTCTTTGAATAATAACTCTGCAGAAGAAGTCACTTGAATATATAGATTAGTGAGTATTCAAAAATTAATCATTTTCCCATGTCTCCCCCTATATTGCTACTCCTCCTAAATAAAGAAAATCAATATTATTTCTCCCCCTTTTGACTTCATCAAAAATAGGAAACAGAGGAACAAAAACTAGGCATGATATGTATTAAGATTTTAGTTTTTGAAAAACAGTAAAAGATTTGAACAAGATACCTAACTCATGTAAAGACCAATCAAAGTTGATTAACTTATCTTCATTAACACGTTTGTAATGAATACAATTAACACGTGTAAAGATAAGGGAACCATGCTTTAGTAGCATATTACAAGAACAACCATTAACTAAAGCCTTTAATTTTTCTTTACAGAGTAATAATCGATTAAAAACAGGACGAAATCGATTAAAATGATCTTGTTACTAGTTTTAATCGATTAAAATAATGTTTTAATCGATTAAAACAGTGATGAATTTCGAAAGTTTGAAACATAGGTTGATTTAATCGATTAAATCGATATTTAATCGATTAAAATAGTAAGAAAAATGTTGTATAAGTGCTTTTAATCGATTTAAAGCTTGTTTTTATCGATTAAAACAACCAGTTTTGAAAACTAAGTAATGTTTGATGCATCTAACATGCCTAATTCAGTTCGAATTTTGTAAAAACGATCACGAGCAAGAGGTTTTGTAAAAATATCTGCTAGTTGTTTTTCAGTTTCTATAAAGAAAATTTCACAATCACCTTTCAAAACATGATCTCTAATGAAATGATGTCTAATTTCTATATGTTTTGTCCTAGAATGTTGAATTGGGTTTTTAGTTAACATAATGGCACTAGTATTATCACATAAGAGAGGAATTTTTCTGAGAATTAAACCATAATCCTCAAGCTGTTGTTTGATCCAAAGAGATTGAGCACAACAACTTCCAGTTGCAATGTACTCGGCTTCAGCTGTAGAAAGGGCAACACATGATTGCTTTTTACTATGCCATGAGATTAGACTACTTCCAAGGAGATGACAGGTGTCACTGGTACTTTTCCTATCAAGCTTACAACCTGCAAAATCTGAGTCAGAGTATCCAATTAAATTTAGTTTGGACTCACCAGGATACCATAACCCAACATTTAAAGTTCCTTTGAGATATTTGAGGATTCTTTTTTGCAGCAGTAAGATGGGATTCTTTTGGTGCAGATTGAAACCTGGCACACATACAAACACTAAACATAATGGCAGGTCTACTTGCTGTTAGATATAGTAAAGAACCAATAAGCCCTCTATATTTAGTTTCATCAACAAGTTTTCCTTTTTCATCAGAATCAAGATAGCAATTTGTGGACATTGGTGTTGATGCTTCTTTGCAATGTTCCATCTCAAATTTCTTTAAGAGTTCTGTGCAGTATTTAGATTGATGAAGAAAACTTCCTTCTTGAAGTTGTTTAACTTGTAATCCAAGAAAGTAGTTGAGTTCCCCATCATAGACATCTCAAATTCTCCCTGCATATCTTTGATAAAATCTTTACATAAAGACTCATTAGTGGCTCCAAATATGATGTCATCAACGTATACTTGAACTAGAATTACATCATTATTTAATTTTTTAAGAATAAAGTTTTATCAACCAAACCTCTTTGATAACCCTTTGAAATGAGAAAATTACTTAACCTTTCATACCATTGTCTTGGGGCTTGTTTGAGACCATACAAAGCTTTCTTTAATCTATAAACATATTCTGGATGAATATGATCTTCAAAACTCGGTGGTTGTGTAACAAAAACTTCTTCATTCAAATAACCATTTAAGAAAGCACTTTTGACATCCATTTGAAATAACCTGAAACTTTTCATTGAAGCATAAGCAAGTAAAAGTCTAACAGCCTCTAATCTAGCAACAAGAGCATATGTTTCATCAAAATCAATTCCTTCTTGCTGATTATACCCTTTAGCAACTAATCTGGCCTTGTTTCTAGTAATTATACCATTTTCATCCATTTTATTCCTAAACACCCATTTTGTTCCTACAATATTTGCGTTATCTGGTTTTGGAATTAATTCCCATACTTCATTTCTTGTAAATTGATTTAATTCATCATGCATAACATTAATCCAGTTATTATCCTTTAATGCATCAGATATGGTTTTTGGTTCAATTTGTGATACGAATGCCATGTGATTGCAAAATTTATTTAAAGATTTTCTAGTGGAAACTCCCTGATTTATTTCACCAATGATGTTGTCTATTGAAAGATTTCTTGGAGTCTTCCATTATTTAGGAAACTGCTCTTCAGATTCATTAATATTTTCGGCCTATTTTTGAAAAACTGCTGATTTTGGCAGTTTTAACTGATACATTTTATCAGTTAAAACATCATCTTCTGTACTATACTCATAAATATTCTGCATACTTGGGTTAGTCTCATCAAATACAACATGAACAGATTCTTCTACAGTATTTAGCCTTTTGTTAAAGATTCTATAAGCATGGCTATTCAATGAATATCCTAAGAAGATACCTTCATCTGATTTGGAATAAAACTTTCCAAGATTTTCCTTTCCATTGTTTAAAACAAAAACCTTACTTCCAAATACTCTAAAATAGTTTATGTTAGGCATTTTACCTTTGTATAATTCATAGGGAGTTTTCTTAAGAAAAGGTCTGATTAAAACATGGTTTAATACATGGCAAGCAGTACTAACGGCATCAGCCCAAAAATATTTTGGTAATGCTTTCTCATTAAGCATTGTCCTAGCTAACTCTACAAGAGAACGATTTTTCCTTTCAACAATACCATTCTGTTGAGGAGTTCTAGGAGCAGAAAAATTATGCTTAATACCATGTTTATCACAAAATTTATTGAAATTTTTGTTTGAAAATGCTCCCCCATGATCACTTTGAATACAAGAGATGAAATAGCCTTTTTCATTTTGAATTTGTTTCACAAATTTCTTAAACAAATGGAAAGTATCAGATTTTAATTTTAAAAATAATGTCCAAGTAAATCTTGAGTAATCATCTACTATAACCAGTGCATATAGATTTCCTCCTAAAATCATAGTTCTAGAAGGACCAAAGAGATCCATGTGCAAAAGTTCAAGAGGTCTAGAAGTTAAACAATATTTTTCTGTGAAAAAGAATTCCTTACTTGTTTCCCCTTTTGACATGCATCACATACTTTGTCTTTCACAAACTTAAGTTTAGGTAAGCCAACTACAAGATCTTTAGAAATCAGTTTATTAAGATGATTCATATGAATATGAGCTAACCTTCTATGCCACAACCATGAATCATTCTCTTTAGAGATTAAGCAACAATTTTTGGCAGAATTAGTATCTAACATGTAAATATTGTTGATCCTCTTACCAGTAATCAGTACCTGTTCTAAATCTGATTTGATTATTTGACATTGATCTTGACCAAAGACAACTTTGTGTCCTTTATCACAAAGCTGGCTAATACTAATCAAATTATGTTTTAAACCTTCAACATATAATACATTGTTAATAATACCTGATTCTGTGCATTTGATGTCACCTATTCCAAGGATTCTTCCTTTGTTATTATCCCCATAGACAACAGTCCCACCATTCTTTAGTTTTAAGTTGTGAAATTTTGTAATATCACCTGTCATGTGTTTAGAACACCCGCTGTCAAGGTACCAGAGATCTTCAGTTTTCTTTGCACTGCTAGTTTGATGATTTTGATTTGCCATTAGACACAAGTTAGCTTCTTCATTATCAAAATTTTATGTTGATGAAGTATCATTATCATCCCATGCAACATATGCTCTTCTTTTGACTTTTTCCTCTTTCTTATCATTGTATTTGTACTTTTCTGGGCACTCCATTCTTACATGACCCTGCTTACCACAGCCATAGCATTTATAGTTAAAAGAATCAAATTTCTTTTCATACCTTTTGTGTTTTTCTTTATCTTGAATCTTTTTCTTGAGAAATTTGTTGAACTTTCTGACAAGCAGTCCAAGATTTTCACTTTCCTCCTCTGATTCTTGACTTCTTTCTTCAACCTTGAGTGCTATACTTCTACCTTTTTTCTCAGATACTTCTTGCTCATTGAATCTGTTAATTTCCATTTCATGTTGTAGACCCCTAATTTTGCCCGGTTTCTCAAATAAAGACAAAAAGATCACCCATAACAAGATAAAGTTCGTCCAGCATTACAAATAAGAGCCAAGAAGACTTCCTGTATGAAGATAAAGCTTCAACAGACACCTATCGGCATCAACTGACGTCCAAAACAGGAAAAGAAAGCTTCTCGGGGTCCCGAAACGCGAAAACTGGACAAAACAGGTCGAGACGGCCGTCCCAAAGTTGGGACGGCCGTCCCAACCTGCCAGAATCAAGTGGGACGCGCGTCCCGAAGGTGGGACGGCCGTCCCAAAGCCCAATTTAAGTGGGACGGCCGTCCCGGGTTCCCAGGTGGTCTCGCCCTGTGTAAAATTGCCATTTGGGACGGCCATCCCAGTCCAGACGGCCGTCCCAACCCAGACGGCCGTCCCAAAGCGCGCCAGCTGCGAAAACTATAAATAGGAGGCTCATTTGCCACTTTTTGAACAGAACAGACACTCCAGAGAGCTCTGAAACACTTAGAAAACTCAGAGCACTTGTCTACTTCTCTCCCTCTCTCGAATGATCTTTCCGATTGCCTTAAATAGGTAACAATCGGTTAAGGAATTATATTCCGGCATTTGATTCTTCTTTAAATTTTTAGTGGAGTCGATCTTGTATTGGTGAGGAGAGTCTGTGTAGAAAGAGGGGTTGCCAAAATGCATCCTCATAGTTCGAGATTCTCAATATAAAGCTTGCTACGGAGGTTCTTTTCAATTCCCTTCTCTTATATTGTTTTATTTAGCTTTATTTATTACGTCATGTAGAATAAAATCATGTAGATAGCCATTTTAATATCTCTTTTATTGCTTTATTTAGCTTTATTTATATAAAATTATGTAGATAGCCATTTCAATATTATGCAATAAAATAGGGTAATCGCGTAATTTCTCGAAGTCTTTTCTTTAAACGAATTGATCTGTCATAGGGAACCCGAAAGGGGCGTTGTGGGGTGCTAACACCTTCCCCACACGTAACTAACTCCCTTACCTAACTCTAGTTATAATGGCCAAGTTTGGTTTTCATTAAAATCAATGCCTTTTATCCTTTTCCAATGTTTATGGTCAAAACATTGGTGGCGACTCCATAAGAACCCCTTTTTGAAAACCTTGCTTTTATTAGAGGATAATCCAATTGTCAGGTACCTCGGAAGCAATGAACACATTTTAAAACAAATACGCGAGTCTAAACCATCTTTTCGCGACCGCTCGCATAAACGTTTGAGACGTCCTCAGACGTCGGAAAGGGACGGCGGCGACAGATGGCGACTCCACTGGGGAAGCTAGAGAGTTGATCCCATTTAGTGACAGATAAATTCAAAACTAAGTAAAGATTTGAAATTATGCCTTTACCCTCCGTATGTTTTTACTGTATGGCTTTAATAACTGCTGTATGATTACTTCTGCAAATTGTTTGAAATATAAACTGCACACAAAAAAAAAAAAACCCTTGCACACAACAGTCCCTCTATACCCGGGGGCAAGAGTGAATACCTTTAGGGAGTGGGTGGCAGATACGACCGGCTTGTTGGCACACGGGGCTACATCCGTTGTCGGAAACCACCAACTCAAGGTGATAACTCTCTTCTTTTGGTCTAAGGGTGTCGACACGGAGTTTCGTGCATGACCCGAGGACTGAGAGATTGAGAGGTCCCTATAATGGGGGCACCTTGGGAACCTTTGGCCTGGTGAGAACAGTTAGAACCACCTAAACCAAGCACATCTCTGCAGGAAAATCCCACCTCGTGATTAATTAAGCGTGGCTTTGCTCGTGGATGTATGAATTGTGTGTACATACGTTTGCTGCATTTGTATTGATGCATTAGCATAGGGTAATCATATAACAGACAAAAAATGAAAAAACCCTAAAAATCATAAAAGTGATAAGACAAACCACCTTTATCTTGGACAGTCTTCTGTTAAGCTAGCCTGGTTTCAGGCTCTTTGTAAGCTAAGTAGACACGCTGACTGACAGAAGAGATAAAGGGTCATAAAAAAAGGTAAAACCAGTTAAAACCATAAAAATACCTTTTGTAAAAATTTTTTTTTGACAAAGTCGTATCATTCATACCATATCATTCAATAAGTGTAAAACCAAGAGAGAAAACCAATGCATTAAGAAAAGTATGCATAAACATCATCATAATAAAATCTCTCATACATAAACACATTCATCCTAGGGCATATTTATTCCACGCTAATCATTTAAAATAAAAAGTTATAATAAGAATCATTAAAATCATTTAGAAGGTGGCTGGTCTTCCGCCCGTCCTCACTCGTGCTCAAAAGGCTAAGAAGATGGAACAACTAGAAGAACAAAACCGAAAGCTCACCGCTGAGCTTACTACGCTGAAAGAACAAATGGCTCAAATGTTAGAAATGATGCATCAACAGAATCTTCATCAAGAGGGTCCTCAGAATGGACAAACCTCTCACCAAGAAGAAGAAGAGGAACCTCAAAATGAGCACGATCAATCTGACACAAGAACAGTACATATTCATGCTCCTGAAGTATCAATCACTGCTCTTGAAGAGAGGCTGAGAGCCATGGAAGGTCATAACTTTGATATAAAAGAGGCGGCTGATATGTGCCTCGTCAAAAATATCCAATTCCCTAACAAGTTCAAAACTCCGGATTTCCCAAAATACATGGGAACGACCTGTCCAAGAAGCCATCTTACAATGTACTGCCGTAAGATGGCTGCACATGCTGATAACGAAAAACTCCTGATCCACTGCTTTCAGGAGAGCTTGGCTGAATCAGCTTTAAACTGGTATATGCAACTAGAAGGAGGGCAAGTCCAAACCTGGAGACATCTGGCAGATGCGTTTCTTCGTCGTTATAAATACAATATTGATCTGACCCCTGAAAGAGCAGATCTACAATTATTAAGCAAGAAAAACGACGAATCCTTCAAAGCATATGCCCAAAGATGGAGGGAATTGGCAGCACAAGTGGAACCTCCTCTATCCGACAAGGAAACTACATCCATGTTCATCAATTCTCTGACTGGTCCTTATTACGACAAAATGATAGGGAATACATCAACACTCTTTGCGGATGTAGTCATTATAGGAGAAAGAGTAGAGCAAGGTTTGAAGAGTGGAAGAATTGTACAACAAACTCCCTCCAATTCCTCTACTCAAACTTTTAAAAAGAATTTTGGAAAGAAGAAGGAAGGAGACGTGAATGCAATTAATATTACCACTCCTTCTGCCTCCTCCCAACAAACCAAGCCACGCAGACAAGAGAGGAAATTCACTTCCATACCTACCTTCTACGGAAGTCTGTTTTTGAAATTATTGGACGCCAAGCTCCTCGTACGTATCCCTCCCAAGAAAATGGAGCCACCCTATCCAGAATGGTATAAACCAAATGAAAAATGCAATTATCATTCGGATGCTCCAGGACATTCTGTAGATAATTGCATGGCTTTAAAGCATAAGGTCCAAGATTTAATAGATGCGGGATGGATTACCTTTGACGCATCTACTCCAAAGGTGGACGACCAACCCTTATCAAAGCCCGAGTAAAAGACGGGATAAGGGAGACCAGCAGATTAGGGCTCATCATTTTTACCATTTTTTTTGCAATAAACATAAAGAAATAATAAAAGCTTCCGATGTATTTCTCGTGATCCTTGCCCATGATCACGAGATTTTTGGTTAAATTGGGCTTTGTAAATATTTTCTTCTATCAATACAATGAGGCATTTTTTTTCTCTTTCATTCTTTTCTCTCTCATACATCTAATAAAGGAATCTAAAACAAAACATAACCCATACAGTCATGTCTGTGATTGAAAACTCCTTGGAAGATCTGAAAGCTGAAGACGAATGGATTGAGTCGACAGATGAGGAGGGGACCATTTCCCCGGACATGCAAAGACCGTTAGAAAAAGAAGCTCAATCAATACAAGCTCCATCAGGAGAAAACCGAGTCTATCAATTTGGGATCAGAAGATGATAAGAAAGAAGTAAATATTGGGACCCAAATTGACGATGATGTCGAGAAAAACTAATACAATTACTAAGAGAATATATGGACGTGTTTGCGTGGTCCTACCATGATATGCCTGGAATCGATAAAAGTATAGTGGAGCATCGATTACCATTAAAAGAGGGATTTCGGCCCGTTAAACAGAAACTCAGAAGAGTAAAACCAGAATGGTCCTTAAAAATTAAAGAAGAAGTAGAAAAACAGTTGGATGCCAATTTCCTGATCGTTTCAACATACCCTGAATGGCTGGCAAACATCGTGCCAATTGTAAAGAAAAACGGAAAAATCAGAGTATGCGTAGATTACCGGACTTAAACCGTGCAAGTCCAAAAGATGATTTTCCCTTACCACATATCGATACGTTGGTAGATCACACTCGCTACAAATACTCTCTATTCTTTCATGGACTGGATATGCAGTGGTATAACCAAATTAAATTGGCTGTTCAAGATAGAGAAAAACTTCCTTCATTACGCCATGGGGGACATTTTGTTATAGAGTAATGCCTTTTGGACTTAAGAATGCAGGGGCAACCTATCAAAGGGCTATGGTTACACTATTTCACGATATGATCCACAAAGAAATCGAAGTATACGTGGATGATATGATTGTCAAGTCCAAAAATGAGACAGATCACCTCCTACACTTAAAGAAACTATTCAATCGACTTCGAAAATACCAGATTAAGCTCAACCCGGCTAAATGCACATTCGGAGTACGATCAGGAAAACTCCTTGGGTTTATTGTTAGTAAAAGAGGAATTGAGGTGGACCCCGATAAGACAAAGGCAATCATAGAAATGCCTCCACCAAGAACGAAAAAGAAGTCGAGGGTTCTTAGGCCGAATAAACTACATCGCACCGGTTCATTGCGCAATTAACGTATAAATGTACGCCCATCTTCAAGTTATTGCGTAAAAACCAATCGACAGCTTGGAATGATGAATGCCAACAAGCCTTCGAAAAGATCAAAATATGCCTAACTAATCCTCCAAGATCGATACCACCTGTGGAAGGGAGACCCTTAATTCTTTACCTATCAGCACTCGACGAATCCATGGGATGTGTACTCGGTCAACAAGATGATACTGGTAAGAAAGAACAAGCCATATATTACCTCGCAAAAAATTTCTAAACTATGAGACCCGTTATACACCACTCGAAAAAACATGTTGTGCATTGGTGTGGGCAACTCAACGCCTTCGACAATATATGGTCAGACATACAACTTGGTTAATTTCCAAAATGGACCCCATCAAATACTTATTTGAAAAACCCATCTTGACCAGAAGGATAGCTAGATGGCAAGTACTCCTCTCAGAATTTGATATTATTCATGTCACTCAGAAAGCTATCAAAGGCAGTCCTTTGGCAGACTACCTGGCACATGGGCCAACAGACGAATATCAATCCCTCCAAGATGATTTTCCAGATGAGCACATAATGTACATCCAACATGAAGAACTAGAGAATAATGAGTGGATCATGTTCTTCGATGGAGCTTCAAATTTACTAGGACACGGGATCGGAGCTATTTTAATATCTCCCGAAAAGAAATATATCCCAGTAACAGCCAGATTAAACTTTGATTGCACAAACAATATGGCAGAATATGAAGCCTGTGCTCTAGGTATTCAAGTGGCCTTAGATCACGGGGTAACCAAACTCAACGTATTTGGTGACTCATCCCTTGTTATTTACCAGCTCAAGGGTGAATGGGAAACTAGAAACTCCAAATTAATCCCTTATCTGGAGCATATCCGTAAGATGACTTCACGAATGGAAAAC
Organism: Sphenostylis stenocarpa; assembly: GCA_963425845.1. NCBI lineage: Eukaryota > Viridiplantae > Streptophyta > Magnoliopsida > Fabales > Fabaceae > Sphenostylis > Sphenostylis stenocarpa. The sequence goes on from OY731403.1 coordinate 26,192,465, forward strand.
ATTAGTTTCGAGTATATCCCTCGGGAGGATAACCAGATTGCGGATGCGCTGGCAACATTATCATCCATGTTCGCACTAGGGCAAGAACATGAGATGCCCATCATCCAAGTCAAAAGGTACGACAAACAAGCCTTTTGTATGATGGTGGATAATGAAAAAGATAAAACCCCTTGGTATCAGGACATAAAGCGATACTTGACAAAGGGTGAATACCCAGAGGGAATCAGTGACAATGATAAAAGGACCATTCGGAAAAGGGCTATAGGATTTATGTTGATAGGAGAAACCCTCTATAAAAAGAATTGTGATTCTACTTTGTTAAGATGCGTTAATCCCGAAGAAGCCCAGATATTGATCAAAGAAATACATGAAGGAACCTTTGGGACTCATGCACCAGGGCATATCATGGCTAGGAAAATCCTCAGAGCAGGATACTTTTGGTCCACAATGGAAAAAGATTGTTATTAGTATGCTAGAAAATGTCATAAATGTCAAATACACGCAGATAATGTACATGTTCCACCGATACCTCTCAATGTTATGGCTATCCCTTGGCCGTTCGCTATGTGGGGCATAGATGTCATCGGACCTATTGAGCCTAAGGCGTCTAATGGTCACCGATTCATTTTGGTGGCCATTGATTATTTCACTAAGTGGGTAGAAGCTGCATCTTATGCACATGTGACTAGAAAAGTAGTGGTCACCTTTATTAAGAAAAATATCATATGTCGATACGGCATTCCACATCGTCTCATTACTGATAACGGGACCAATCTAAATAATAAAATGATGGAAGAACTATGTTATGACTTCAAAATTCAACACCATAATTCTTCTCCTTATCGGCCCAAAATGAATGGCGCGGTCGAAGCAGCCAATAAAAACATCAAAAAGATTGTTCAAAAGATGGTTAAAACCTATAGAGATTGGCATGAAATGTTACCTTTTGCTCTTCATGGTTATCGAACATCCGTATGGACTTCAACAGGGGCTACTCCATTTTCCCTGGTATATGGTGTAGAGGTCGTGTTACCAATAGAAGTCGAAATACCTTCCTTGCGAATCATAATGGAAACAAAACTAACAGAAGCCGAATGGGTTCAAAGCCGATATGATCAATTAAACCTTATCAATGAAAAGCGGCTGAATGCTATATGTCATGGACAAGCCTATCAAAAGAAGATTAAAAAGGCCTATGATAAAAAGGTCCACCCTCATACTTATCAAGAAGGGGATCTAGTTATAAAGAAATTGCTTCCAACCCAGAAGGATAAAATTAGAAAATGGGCAGCAAATTACGAAGGACCCTTTATGGTTAAAAGAGCTTTCTCAGGAGGAGCACTTATCCTCACCAATATGGATGGAGAGGAACTTCGACACCCAATCAATTCAGACGCGGTGAAGAAGTATTATGCTTGAAGACATTGCTCATGACCCGTCGAGAATGAAAACCCGCAAAGGGCATCCCCGGGCAAAAGATAGGGTCCATATCCCTCGCTAGGATACGTCCTAGGCAAAAAAAAAAAAAAAAAAAAAAAGAGAGAGCAATGGTTACTTTAGTCGAAAACCGAAAAGGCGGCTAAAGTAACATTCTTCCAGTAAGCAAGCGCTCGCATGGTCTTCACTCTGAGCTCAAGCATCTCAACTGAAGCAATTAGGAAAACCAGGGGCGGATATCATGGACATGACTCGTATAAGCCTAAACAGTACAGCCAACCCTAACCACCCATTCTTCTAAATACCTTTTGTAATCCTTCTGTAAAAGAAATAAACTTTTGCTCATTTATCAATAAAATTCCCTTTCATTTCCTTCCTCTTGACCACATATTATGGAAATGCCTCTTTATTGATAAATCATAAATATGCGCAAAGACCTTTAATCAAAGATCAAACATGCATCTAAAAAAAAAATAAAAAAAAATAAAAAAAAAATAACAGGGAAACACATAAAAAAATAATAATAAGAAAATAACAAATGCCTGCTAGTATATTCTTAGGTAAAAACCAAGGTAGCCTGCTAGATCGGAAATCCCAAAAAGAACGATCTAGGCAAAAGATAAGGCAACAGCCCCCTAAGACATTCTAGGCAAAAATTAAGGCAACCCGCTAGATTGAAAACCCGTAAAGGGCAGTCTAGGCAAAAGATAGGGCTAAAACCAAGAGATGGATAAAAGAAGAGCCCAGCATCACGGTTATAGAAGAGGAGCCCACCGGCATATTCATAAGAAAGCCAACGGGAGAAGGCCAGTCACTTTCTAAATGCATCAAAAATAAACAAACATTAGATTGCATCTAAGACATCCACACACAAAGTAGTCGCATAATACGACTTTGTTAAAATCAATAAAAGAATAAAATAAAATAATTTATCAAATAAATAAAAATGCATATAAGGAATCTAGCCTCCATACTTATAATTGAAAAACAGGAGACGCCAAAATCCAGTCTCCATATGAAAATAAAAGTCGCGAAAATAAAAGGCGAAATCTGAACCACTTTAGCAAAATAAGGAGCTTCGAAGAAACTGACTCCAATCACCAACCTTCTACACCAACAAGAGGAGATACCTCAATAAGAAAAAGCCAATGGAAAAGCTCGATAAATCCTCAAGTGGATCCTTGCCTACTCCAGAGGCAACACAAAAATTATCTCATGACTCAGCATCATCACTTGAGTCATCAAACATAAATCATTTAAAGCCGCAATCAACATCCTTCCATCCAAGAAAAAGGAAGTCATCAATGTAGAAAAGCCAACGGAAAGGCTTAATTATCCCCAAGCGGATCCTTGCCTACTCCAGAGGCAAAACAAAAAGATTACCTCATGACTCGAAGACATCACCGCATGAGTCATCAAGCACACTCATTAGAGAGTTGCCGCCTCGAAGATTTCATCAAAGAAAGATCACGCAAGAGTCCATCAAAGAAAGCACAAAATCAAATCAACCAAATCACTAAGGGGCAACAAAAAGAAAGAAGAGAAAAGCCTTTCATCCTCTAACAAAGGCCACTGCATGAAAAAGCCGAAAGAAAATCCCCAAGAAGAGCACATCAAGAAAAATCTATAAAAGGAGAAAATGAGAAATTTCCATCCCCAGGAAGCCAATAAAATTCCCCAGGGATCACTACGAAGAAAAAAAGAAAAATATATATCTTTCCATCTAACGTGCATAAAAGGCGCACATATAAACCCATTCCCCAGCAGGAATAAGAACATAAACAAAAGCCAGTTCAAGCAATAAGGAGTCAAAAACTCCATTTTTTCCCCTTAGGGGGCAATTCAAAAGAGATTTCAGGTAGAGCAATCAAATTCTCAATGAATCATCCAAAAGAAAAACTATCACCGGTGAGCCTACAACAGAGCCTATGTTTGCGCAAAAAAAATAAGCAAAGAGCTAATGTCCCAGAGAAATGGGAAATCAACCTATGCGAGAGGTAATGCAAGCCCAAAAGCATAAAAGTCTTCACCATTGCTGAAGCAATTGCCTAATCAAAAGGCACAATCAAAGTCCCCAGTAAATTCCTGCCTAAAAGGCAACCAACAAAGAATCCCCGGTAAAACCGGATGAGTAAAATAGAAAAGTCAAAAAGAAAGAAAATCAATCATTCCTCATGGAATAGGCGCATAAGTCGCCAGAAACCGGATGAGGGTTCATACTCATCAATCAAAAAGGATATACCAAAAAGAGCATTCCAAGAATCTGTCAAAATGCAGATTCATACCAGGTGGGGGTAGGTACCCATCAGGGTCGGTCAAAATGCAGACTCATACCAGGTGAGGGTAAGTACTCACCAGAGCATCATACAGTAAAACTCAAAACATGATGGGGGTATGTACTCATCAGGCCTTACAGAAGGGGGTCTACCAGACAGAGGGTTCGTACTCGTCAAACACCAGATGGGGGTGTGTACTCATCAGGCCTTACAGAAGGGGGTCTACCATGACAGGGAGTTCGTACTCGTCAAACACCAGATGGGGGTGTATACTCATCAGACCTTACAGAAGGGGGTCTACCAGACAGAGGGTTCGTACTCGTCAAACACCAGATGGGGGTGTGTACTCATCAGGCCTTACAGAAGGGGGTCTACCATGACAGGGGGTTCGTACTCGTCAAACACCGGATGGGGGTGTGTACTCATCGGGCCTTACAGAAGGGGGTCTACCATGACAGGGGGTTCGTACTCGTCAAACACCGGATGGGGGTGTGTACTCATCGAGCCTTACGAAGAGGGTCTACCAAGGCAGGGGGTTCATACCCGTCAAACACCGAGATGGGGGTGTATACTCATCGGGCCTTACGAAGGGGTCTACCGAGACAGAGGGTTCGTACTCGTCAAACACCGGATGGGGGTGTGTACTCATCGAGCCTTACGGAAGAGGGTCGACCATGACAAGGGGTTCGTACTTGTCAAACACCAGATGGGGGTGTATACTCATCATGCCTTACAGAAGGGGGTCTACCAGACCGAGGGTTCGTACTCGTCAAACACCAGATGGGGGTGTGTACTCATCAGGCCTTACAGAAGGGGGTCTACCATGACAGAGGGTTCGTACTCGGCAAACACCAGATGGGGGTGTGTACTCATCAGGCCTTACAGAAGAGGGTCTACCATGGCAGGGGGTTCATACCCGGCAAACACCGAGATGGGGGTGTATACTCATCAGGCCTTACGGAAGGGGTCTACCGGACGGAGGGTTCGTACTCGTCAAACACCGAGATGGGGGTGTGTACTCATCGGGCCTTACGGAAGGGGTCTACCGGACGGAGGGTTCGTACTCGTCAAACACCGAGATGGGGGTGTGTACTCATCGAGCCTTACGGAAGAGGGTCTACCATGACAGGGGGTTCATACTCGTCAAACACCAGATGGGGGTGTGTACTCATCAGGCCTTACAGAAGAGGGTCTACCATGGCAGGGGGTTCATACCTGTCAAACACCAGATGGGGGTGTGTACTCATCGGGCCTTACGGAAGAGGGTCTACCATGACGGGGGTTCATACTCGTCAAACACCGGATGGGGGTGTATACTCATCGGGCCTTACGAAGGGGGTCTACCATGACAGAGGGTTCGTACTCGTCAAACACCGGATGGGGGTGTATACTCATCAGGCCTTACAGAAGAGGGTCTACCATGACAGGGGGTTCATACTCGTCAAACACCAGATGGGGGTGTGTACTCATCAGGCCTTACAGAAAAGGGTCTACCATGGCAGGGGGTTCATACCTGTCAAACACCAGAGGGTGTATACTCATCAGGCCTTACAGAAGGGGGTCTACCAGACAGAGGGTTCGTACTCGTCAAACACCAGATGGGGGTGTATACTCATCAGGCCTTACAGAAGGGGGTCTACCAGACAGAGGGTTCGTACTCGTCAAACACCAGATGGGGGTGTGTACTCATCAGGCCTTACAGAAGGGGGTCTACCAGGCAGGGGGTTTATACTCGTCAAACACCAGATGGGGGTGTGTACTCATCAGGCCTTATAGAATTACCAGGCGAAGGATTATACTCGTCAAAACACCAGATAGGGGTTGGTACCTATCAAAAATATTTATCATCCGGAAGATCAGCCAAGGAATATCTGAAGGATAACCGGGCAAAAAGGGTTAACTCCTTCCCCTACCAGCTAATCTTATCGGCATATTAGGCCAATAAATTAGCTAGGCAGGTGAAGGGGGGGCAGCTGTAGACCCCTAATTTTGCCCGGTTTCTCAAATAAAGACAAAAAGATCACCCATAACAAGATAAAGCTCGTCCAGCATTACAAATAAGAGCCAAGAAGACTTCCTGTATGAAGATAAAGCTTCAACAGACACCTATCGGCATCAACTGACGTCCGAAACAAGAAAAGAAAGCTTCCCGGGGTCCCGAAACGCGATAACTGGATAAAACAGGTCGAGACGGCCGTCCCAAAGTTGGGACGGCCGTCCCAACCTGCCAGAATCAAGTGGGACGCGCGTCCCGAAGGTGGGACGGCCGTCCCAAAGCCCAATTTAAGTGGGACGGCCGTCCCGGGTTCCCAGGTGGTCTCGCCCTGTGTAAAATTGCCATTTGGGACGGCCATCCCAGTCCAGACGGTCGTCCCAACCCAGACGGCCGTCCCAAAGTGCGCCAGCTGCGAAAACTATAAATAGGAGGCTCATTTGCCACTTTTTGAACAGAACAGACACTCCAGAGAGCTCTGAAACACTTAGAAAACTCAGAGCACTTGTCTACTTCTCTCCCTCTCTCGAATGATCTTTCCGATTGCCTTAAATAGGTAACAATCGGTTAAGGAATTATATTCCGGCATTTGATTCTTCTTTAAATTTTTAGTGGAGTCGATCTTGTATTGGTGAGGAGAGTCTGTGTAGAAAGAGGGGTTGCCAAAACGCATCCTCACAGTTCGAGATTCTCAATATAAAGCTTGCTATGGAGGTTCTTTTCAATTCCCTTCTCTTTTATTGTTTTATTTAGCTTTATTTATTACGTCATGTAGAATAAAATCATGTAGATAGCCATTTTAATATCTCTTTTATTGCTTTATTTAGCTTTATTTATATAAAATTATGTAGATAGCCATTTCAATATTATGCAATAAAATAGGGTAATCGCGTAATTTCTCGAAGTCTTTTCTTTAAACGAATTGATCTGTCATAGGGAACCCGAAAGGGGCGTTGTGGGGTGCTAACACCTTCCCCACACCTAACTAACTCCCTTACCTAACTCTGGTTATAATGGCCAAGTTTGGTTTTCATTAAAATCAATGCCTTTTATCCTTTTCCAATGTTTATGGTCAAAACATTGGTGGCGACTCCATAAGAACCCCTTTTCGAAAACCTTGCTTTTATTAGAGGATAATCCAATTGTCAGGTACCTCGGAAGCAATGAACACATTTTAAAACAAATACGCGAGTCTAAACCATCTTTTCGCGACCGCTCGCATAAACGTTCGAGACGTCCTCAGACGTCGAAAAGGGACGGCGGCGACACATGTTCTCTGAGTTTGCCAAACAAGGAAGCTGTTGTCATGATGGATAACTCTTTTGATTCTGAGATTGTTGTGACCTTAGGCTGCCATGACCTGTCAAGACATTTCAGAACTTTAATATTTAATTCTTCTTTATCAAAAGTTTTACCTAAGCCCATTAGATGATTGATGATATGAGTGAAGCGCTTTTGCACATCTGCAATACTTTCTCCAGTTTGCATTTTAAACAACTCATATTCTCTTATGAGAGTATGTTTTCTGGCTCTCTTTACATCAGCTGTTCCTTCATGAGTAACCTCAAGAACTTCCCACATTTCCTTGGCAGATTTGCATTGGGAGACCCTGAAAAACTCATCCATATTTAGTGCAGAAGTAATTATGTTTTTAGCAGTACAATCACTTTGAACTTTTTTCTTTTCTTCATCATTTAAACTAGACCATTCTTTTTCTGTAATTAATGGACCATTAGCAATTACATCCCAAACATTCCTATCAATAGATACAATAAAGATCTTCATCCTAATCTTCCAAAATGGATAATCTGTTCCACAAAACAGTGGAGGTCTATTAATAGAAGCTCCCTCAGAAAAAGGTAATTTGTTTTCAGCCATTAAAGATTTGGACCGAAAGCCTTAAGTATTTTGCAAGACCCTTGCTCTTGATACCAATTGTTAGAAATGTAGGCTAAGATCAAGAGGGGGGGTGAATTGATCTTTGAAAGATTTTCACAATTTACAGATTATCTATTTCAAAGATTAAGAATCCTGACCAGTTCTTGAATCACACACAGCAAGCAATCAAAATAAATGCAGTCACAGAATTAAAGGAGAGAAAGGTTTAGAAAGATACAACCAAGATTTATACTGGTTCACCCAATCCCAGGGCTATGTCCAGTTTCCAGCCAAATTCCAGTTGGGTTCCACTAGATTGAACATTTTACAGATTACAACTTTAATCTCACACTCAATCTACCACAAAAACCAAAATTCCAGTCCCTGCACCTAAACCTTCACCAAGAACCAAATTCCAGTTCTTGACCAACCCTGTAGCCAAATTCCAGCTACAGAAACCAGTGCCCACAATTCCAGGCACCCACAATACAGTAAAGAAAGTAAAGAAACAAATAGAAGAAACTAGAACGCTCAAACCATATTTATGCAGCTCTGTAGTATGAGTTTCTTCTCCAAAAGAATGCAAATTTTGCCTCAAGAAAGAACTTCTATGAACTTCACAAAACTAGCACGATACTCTCTTGAAAGTAGCACTTATGATTGCTTGATTGATTGCTAAAATATATCTTTTAAAAAGTTCAAGCAACTCTGTTTATATAGAAGATTTTCAAACTGCTGGTTTATTTAATTTGTTAAAATAATGTTTTAATCTGTTAAAAGTCTTGTTTTAATCTGTTAAAACTTCTTTTAATCTGTTAAAAAGTTCTTGATTATTTTCCAGATTTGTTTTTACTGATACGACACCGTTTATATCAATTAAAACTCCTTGTAAAAAATCTTCCAAACTATTTTAATTGATTGTTTCATCTTTCAATCGATTAAAATACTGCAAAACATTCTGATAAACTTTTCTAAGTGATTTTAACTGATAATAATCTGTTTTAATCGATTAAAACACTTTGAAAACAAATTCACTTAGTTATTTTAATCGATTGAAACACATTTTAATCGATTATAATTCTGCCAAAAGATTTCATAAAACTTTCTAAGTTATTTTAACTGATAGCAAGCTTGTTTTAATCGATTAAAACATTCTGGAAAAACCTCTTAGTTGTTTTAATCGATTATTTCGCATTTGTATCGATTAAAATACTGACAGAACAACTTTCAAAACACTTCAAGTTATTTCAATCGATTATTTCGAGTTTGTATCGATTTAAATTCTGCGCGAACACTTTTCAAAATATTCTAAGTCACTTTAATCGATTATATCAATTTTATATCGGTTAAAATATCGCGTGAAGGTTTTCAAAAATCCTTCTAATGAAAACAATCGATTATTTCGAAAACATATCAGTTAAAAACCTGTTACAAAAGTGTTAAGAACATTTTAGTTGATAAAGATTATATACTATTAGTTAAAATAGTTAATTAAAAACCTTTTAACAAAATACTTTGTTTTTAACCGTTTAAACATTTTTTAGAGGCATTTGCAAAATCTTTTAAATGAAGAAACCTCATGCAACAGAGAGATAAAAATGATTATACCTAAGCAGAGATGCAAACTCACTAATCCCGCTACCCTTTTATCTAAGTGACCTTTGACTGCCACAAAGTAGCCTTTGACTTCATTTTTGACTTCATCAAATCAACAAGATCTTTGCCAAAGTAATTCAATAAGATCTTCATCACTTTCAACAGGGATTTCGGTATTTGCGAACGGTTGTGATGGATGACTAAACTCCTGTGTTTTTGTAGAATTATGTAGTCAATGCTTTTAGGTTGTCCGATAACCGGGCTGAACCTAAAAGCGAGGTTTTTGTAAATGGGATCTATAGATTCACTACCAGTGTTTTAACCTTAAACACTAGAAAAGGGTAAAAAGAAGGCGTTGGTTTTTAGAAAAACCAACTTTGGCCATTATAACCAGAGTTGGATAAGGGAGTTAGTTACGTGTGGGGAAGGTGTTAGCACCCCATAACGCCCCTTTCGAGATTCCTATGATGGACTAATTCATAAAATAAATATTAAGAGAAATTATGCTTCTACCATATTTATTTATCTGCTGACAGAATTTAAATGTCTACATGATCCTAATATCTAATGCATACAAGGAAAACGGTAAAAGAAAGCAGTAAAAGAGAAGAGATATGAAGGAGAACCTCCAAAGTGAACTTTTATAAATCTTGAATGTGAGGACGCTTTTTAGCAGTCCCCGCACTCTATAGAAACACTCCTCCCTCCAACAAAAAAAATAAGAATACCACACTACCGAGCGTCAGACATTTCAAATGGAGACTTCCTTAACCAATTTCTACCTTAAACGAAAATTAGAAAGCTCACTCAGATTCTGGAATAATGCCCAGAGTCACTCCCTAGTGTTAAAAGACTTCCTAGAGAGTGTAGGAGTGGAAAAGTGTGTTATGAAGGGGGGGAGGTCCCTATTTATAGGAATTCGTGCCAGGCAAACTGGGACGGCCATCTGGACTTTTGACAAGCAAGACAGTTGTGTGGGATATCAAGACGACCGTCTCAAGCTTAGAGAAAGGCAAGACAACCATCTGGACAAATGAGACGGATGTCTCGACCTTCAGGGAAGGTGAGACGGTTGTCTGGCCAAACGAGACGACCGTCTCGAGCTTCAGGGAAAGTGAGACGGTGGTCTGGGCAAACAGGATGGTCGTCTCGAGCCTCCTGCCAAGATTTTCCTATTTTTTCTTATTTTTCGCATACAGAAAGCCCTCCTATCCTTACATGGAGCCTAATGAACATGACTAGGGACCCTCTTCCATCTTCTAATAGAGGTTTTTTGGCCTTATTGAGAAGTCGGGCAAGATTTGGGGTCTACAGCTGCCCCCCCCCCTTCACCCGACAATTTGACTAAGGGCTAATGTGCCGTGAAATAGATTGGCGGGTGAAGGAGTTAACCCTCTTTCCAGTTGTCCTTCGGATGCTCCTCTTGACCTGGTAGCCAACCCTTGGGACGATGAATGTAATATGGCATTGTCTTCAGGATGCTTCCTGTTTGCAAAGGCTGACCCTTCGGACGATAAGTGTGAAGCTTCAGGATGCTCCTTTGATGCGGTAGCTGACCCTTCGGCTGACGAATGAAGTTTTTCCCTTGGGATGCTCCTTTGATGCGGTAGCTGACCCCTTGGGTGGTGAATGCATAGTAGACTTTTGTCTTCAGGATGCTCCCATGTTACGGAAGCTGACCCTTCGGACGGTAAAGGTGGGTTGTGTCTTCTGGATACCCCTTTTCAATGGGGTTGATCCTTCGGACGATGTATGTAAATCATGCCTTCAAGATACTCCTTTGCAACGGAGCTGATCCTTCGGACGATGACGGTGGATTGTGTCTTCCGGATACTCCTTTGCAACGGACATGATCCTTCCGACGATGTGTGAAACTCTATCTTCTGGATGACCCTTCTACTGTGGTGGCTGATCCTTTTGATAGAGAAAGTGGTGGCGGTTTACTGCTCTAGCTCATGCGCTGGATATGAAGGTATTGTCTTCGGGATACTCCTTTGCAATGGAGCTGATCTTTCGAACGATGTATACGAATCTCTATCTTTTGGATGCCCCTTTTGCCGTGGTGGTTGATCCTTTTGACAGAGAAAGCAGTGGCGGCTTACTGCTCTTGCTCATGCGCCAACTACATGGGGAATGATTGAGTTTGGACTTGGTTGCAGTCATCCGGTGTGTCGGGGATTTTTGCTTTTGGCTTTCTAGCCATCCAACTTTGTTGGTCGCTAGGGATTCTTTGATTGATAGTTGTCCAACTTTGTTGGTCACTGGGGATTCTTGATTTTGGATTCTTCCAATATCATCCAACTTTGTTGGTTGCTGGGGATTCTTGATTTTCTTGGGTTTTCCAATGATCATCCAACTTGTTGATTGCTGGGAATTCTTTGTGTTTTGGTTTTGGATTTTTTCCAATGGTCATCCAACTTGTTGATTGTTGGGGATTCTTTGTTGAATGCCTCTTAGGTAGGCAGGAATCCACTAGGGACTTGTTGATTTTGGTGAGGCCTCTTGAGTAGGTGGATATCCATTGAGGATTTGTTGATTTCGATGGTGCCTTTGAGTAGGCAGATACTTCATCGGTAGTGAAGAATTTTGGCTGCATTATTTTGCCTTTGAAGAGGCTGATGTTCCACTTGGGGATGTTGGCTCTTGATTGCATTTCTTTGCCTCTGAATAGGCTAATGTTCCCTTTTGGGAATGCCTACCTAAGTTCTTGTTATTGGCCATTCACCAAGGAATTGGTTGACTTCTTGGGGATCTAATTTTGGTCGCCCTCTAGGGGGAATGGATTTTTGACTCCTTGTTTGATGTGAGCTGGCTTTTGTGAAGCTCTTATTCTGTTGGGGGGAATGGAATTTCCGATTCCTTCTCTTTCGTTGATTTTCCTTTTTCTGAGGTGACCCACTTTAGGATTTTATTGATTACCTAAAAGTTAGGTGTTTTATTCAATTTCACCTTTTTCTGCGATTTATCTTTTTTTTATTGCGATTTGAAATTTAGCTTTTTCTTTCCTGATAATGCATGCTCCTTTTTACTTTTTAATTTCTTTTATGCACAGAGGCTTTTTTCTTCTTTTTGGACATCCACAAGGGATGAGGTTTTTTTTTGGTGCTCCACCAGGGAATTATTTTACATCCTAGGGATCAGACCTTGGTTTTTCTTTTCTAGGGATGGAGTCTTGACTCTTTGATTGATGTTGATGCGGGTTGTCCTTGTGAAGCTCTTATTCTAATGAGGAATGAGAATTTCTTATTCCTTCTTTTTATATACTTTTCTAGGGAGATCCAATTGGGGATTTTTTATTGGCCTTTTTTTACCGTGACCCTTTCTCTTTTTGGACATCCCTTAGGGATGGAGGGTTTTCTATCTTTTTTTCTTTTTTGTTGGAACATTGAGAATGTGGAGGTTTGAATTCCATGATCGTTGGAGATAGGCTTTTGTGTAGCCTTTATTCTCCGTTAGGGACTGTGGCGGAGACTTGAGTGAGTATTGTCACCACCGTCCATTCCGACGCCTCGAGACATTACAAACGTTTATGCGAGCAATCACGATAAGATGGTTTAGACTCGCGTTTTTTTAAAAAAATGATCATCGCTTTCAAGATGCTTAACAACTGAACTAATCTTTAAGAAAAGCGAGGTTTTCGCAAAAAGGATTCTTTGGAGTCCCCACCAATGTTTTTACCATAAACATTGGAAAAGGATAAAAAGATGTTGATTTTAAGAAAAACCAAACTTGACCATTATAACCAGAGTCAGGTAAGGGAGTTAGTTGTGTGTGGGGAAGGTATTAGCACCCCACAATGCCCCCCCTCTCGAGTTCCCTATGATGGATTAATTCATAAAATAAAGATTGTAAGAGATTACGCTATTACCCTATTACATTATACGATATTAAATGACTAATCTACATGATCCTATTTCTACTACACATAGGAAAGCAATAAATAAAGCAATAAAAGAGAAGAGTAGTGAAAAGAACCTCTGAAGCAAGCTTTTATTGAAAATCTTCAACTCTAAGGATGCTTTTTGGCTATCCTCCCGCACTACAAGGACTCTCCTCTCCCGAATACAAGAAAAAAAATTAGACTATCAAATGCCGGATATCTCAAAAGAGATTTCCTTAACTGATTGTTACCTTATAGGTAATCGGAAAGATCATTCGAGAAGTAGAAGAGTAGAGAGAGGTGAGGTGTGTGTAAAAGCTGGAAATGAGGCCCCTATTTATAGTTTTTGCAGTGTCAGGACATCGGGACGAACATCCCAACTCCTGTCAAGTGGGACGACCATCTGGAAATTTGGGACGAACCCTCATCTGGTTATTGCAAGGTTCGTCCACAGGATGTTCTCTCCGACCCTGCGGTTGGCTTGCCCGTAGAGTGTTCTCTCCGACTTTGTGCCTGATGAGTTGTCTGCAAGATGCTCCCTCCGATCATGCGACTGATGAGTACAAACCCTCATCCGGTTTTGAGTCCTTCATTTTGAACTGCAAATGTGCTGGCGGCTTACTACTTTCTGATCATGCGCCGATGATGAATGTAGATATCCATAGGGTGTTCTCTTTGATCTTGTGGTGATGAGTACAAACCCCCACCTGGTTTTGAGTCCTTTTCTTTGGACTGAAGATGTGATGGCAGCTTACTGCTTTCTGATCATGCGCCAACTCCATAGGGAGTAGTTCTTGTTTGAGATTTTTTTTTTTACTTTTCTGGTTAGTCATCCGATTTTGCCTGAGATTCTTTTGTTTTTGGGCTTTTTCTATAGCCATCCAGCTTGCTAATTTCTAAGGATTTTTTATTTTTGGCTTTTTCTATAGCCATCCGACTCATTGGTTGTCAAGGATTCTTGGTGATTCCCTCTTGATTTAGGTAGGAATCCACTAAGGATTTGTTGATTTCTGTTGATTGTGTCTCTTGATTAGGTAGGTGTTTCAGTAGTGGTGAAGACTTTATGATTGGGCTTGTATTGCCTCTGAATAGGTTGATGTCCCTTTCTGGGGATTTTGGCTTTTTGCTTGCCAGATCTTGCCTATGCATTCCACTGGGGATATCCATATTGGGCGTTGTAGGCAAATATTTCCCTTAGGATATGAATTTGAAGTTTGCCTTTGCAGTAGGCTCACTGGGGATAATTTTTTCTTTTTGATGATCCACTGGGGGATTTATTGTCTTCCCGAGGATCTAATTTTGATTTGCCCCTTAGGGGAATGGAGTTTTTGACTCCTTGTTGAATGTTGTTGGTATGACTTGGCTTTGTCGATGCTCTTATACCGCTGAGGAATGGACTTTTTTATTATTTAATTTTGCCTTTTTCTCGCGTTTTATCTCTTTTTTCGCGATTTTGAATTTTGGCTTCTTTCTTTTGGATAATGTGTGCGTCTTTTTACCTTTTAATTTCTTTTATGCACGCAGGCTTTTTTTTTTTGGTATCTGTTGGGGATGAAATTTTTCTTTTTGGTGATCCAGCAAGGAATTAGTTGGGTTCCTAGGGATCCGACTTTGATTTGATTTTTTAGTGATGGAGTCTTGGCTCCTTGATTGATGTTGATGCGAGTTGGCTTTGTGAAGCTCTTTATTTCACTAGAGGATGGGAATTTTCTTGATTCCTTCCTTTTTTGTAGATTTTTCTAAGATGATCCGCTTGGGGATTCTTATTCAACCTTCTTTGTTGTGGCCTTTTCTTTTTGGTCATCCGTTGGGGATGAAAAGTTTTCTTCTTTTTTATTTTCTGTTGAAATCTTGGGGATATGGAGATTCTAACTTCGTAATTGCTTTAAGGGACTTTTGTGTAGCCCTTATTCTCCTTTGGGAAATGTGTTGGAGATGCTAGATGAGTGTGCTCGATGACTCATGTGATGGCGTTGCTAAGTCGTGAGGTAATATTTTTGTGTTGCCTCCAGAGTAGGCAAAGATCCACCTGGGAATGATCGAACCTTTCCTTTGGTTTTTTCTTTATTGTGCCTTTTTCTTTATCGAGTGGAAGGAGGAAATGTTGGAGCTTTGGTTTTCTTGAAGCTCTTTATTCTACCAGAGTGGTTTTGAAGATAATCGACCTCTCTTTTCTTGAGGGAACTTTTATTTGGAAACTTGGTTGTGACATCTCCTGTTGTCAATCACAAGTATGGAACCTAGTCTCCTTATATGCATGATTATTATTCTTATTTAAAGAAATTTATTTTTCTTGATTTTGACAAAGTCATTTTGTGCAACTACTTTGTGTGTGGATTTCCTAAATGCAATCTATTCATTTATTTATTCTCGATGCACCTAGAAAGTGACCGACATTCTCCTGTTAGATTCTCATAAATATGCCGATGGGCTGCGCTTTTATGACCATGCTGATGGACCCCTTTTTTATTCATTTTTTTTTTAGCTCTATCTTTTGCCTAGACCTCCTTTTTAGGGTTTTTGACCTAGTGGACTGCCTTAATTTTTGCCTAGAATATCTTATGGGGTTTTTGCCTTAACTTTTGCCTAGACTGTTCTTTTGGGACTTTCGATCTAGCAGGCTACCCTGATTTTTTTTACCTAAGAATATCCTAGCAGACATTTATTATTTTTATTTATTTATTTATTTTTATGCTTCCCCTTTTTAGATGCATGTTTGATCTTTGATTAAAGGTCTTTGCGCATATTTATGATTTATCAATAAAGAGGCATTTCCATAATATTTGGTCAAGAGAAAGGAAATGAAAAGGAATTTTATTGATAAATGAGCAAAAGTTTATTTCTTTTATAGAAGGATTTCAAGAGAGTTTAGAAGAATGACTGGTCAGGGTTGGCTATAATGTTTAGGCTTAAACAGTCATGTCTATGATATTTGCCCCCCTGGTTTTCCTAATTGATTTAGTTGAGATGCCCGAGCTCAGAGTGAAAACTATGCAGACTGCTTGGTTCTGGAAGAACGTTACCTTAACCGCCTTTCGGTTTTCGACTAGGGTAACCATTGCTCTTTGTTTTGATTTTCTATTTTTTACCTCTACTTTTTGCCTAGGACGTAGCCTAACAAGGAATATGGACCCTATCTTTTACCTAGGACGCCCTTTGCAGGTTTTCGTTCCTGAAGGGTCCTGAGCAATTTCCTTCAAGCATAATACTTCTTCACCGTATCGGGGTTGACCGGGTGTCGATGGTCTTTTTCATTCATGTCGGCGAGGATGAGAGTTCCTCGTGAGAAAGGTCATTTGACCACGAAGGGTTGTCCATGATTGACCGCCCATTTTCCAATTTTATCCTTTCTGGGTCAGAAGCAATTTCTTTATCACTATATCCCCCTCCTTGTAAATATGGGGGTTGACCTTTTTTATCGTAAGTTTTGTTTCCTTTGATAGGCTTGTTCACGACATATGGCATCCAACCATTTTTTTTTGAAAAAGTTAAACTGATCATATCAGTTTTGGACCCATTCAATTTGTTGTCAGTTTTGCTTCCATTATAATTTGCAAGGGAAAGTATTTCGACCTCTTTTGGAAGTACGACCTCCATGCCATATACAAGGGAGAACAGAGTAGCTCCTGCAGAGGTCTGTACAGAAGTTTGATAACCATGAAGGGCAACGGGCGATATTTCCTGCCAATCTTTGCAGGTTTTGACCATCTTTTGGATGATCTTCTTGATGTTCTAATTGGCTGCCTCTACTGCACCATTCATCTTAGGTTGGTAGGGAAAGAACTTATGATGTTGAATTTCGAAGTCTTGGCATGTCATGGTAACTCCATGCGCATGCGTCCATATACTCCCTTAATAATTGTACCAAATCTTCCTTGACGTTATCGTCAATTTGGATACCAATACTTATTTCTTTTTTTATTATTTCCTTGCCCCCAGATTGACGACCTTGATTTCTTCTTGGTAGGGTTGTATTAGTTGATCTTTTTTTTTTCAACAATCTTAACATGCCCGGGGAAATGGTCCCCTTCTCACTGTCTGACTCGATCCATTCGCCTTCGGCTTTCGGATCCCGCAGAGAGTTCTTAATCACAGACATGACAATTTATATGGTCCTTATTTGGGTTTAGATTTTATTTAATTATTTTGGAATGAGAGAGAAAAAAAATGAAAAGAATACAAAGATTATGTAAAATGCCTCATTGTATTGATGAAAAGAGAAATATGTACATCGAGATCAAAAGATCTCACGGCCACGAATAGGGACCGCAAGAGATACATCAGAAGTTTTTTATTATTATTTTTTTATATATTATATTTTTTTTAATGAGGAGCCCTAATCAGCTAGCGTTCCATGTCATTCTGGTTGAGACAAAGGCGCGATGTCCACCATAGAGTCGGGAGCATCGAAAGTAATCCACCCGACATTCAACAATTCTTGAACCCTATATTTCAAGTTGATGCAATTCTCCACGTAATGCCCAGGAGAACCTAAGTGGTAATCACATTTTTCGTTGAGCTTGTACAAACCGGGGTAAGGTGGATCTTTCTTCTACGGAGGGATACGAGTTAGGAGTTTGGCCTCTAACAGCTTTGGTAGCAGACTCCCATAAGAGGTTGGAATGAGAGTGAATTTCTTCTCTTGTCTGCGTGACTGCCTAGCTGGTGGCGAAGAGGAAGAAGGAGTAGCAAGGTTGATGGCATTTACGCTTTCCTCCTTCTTCTGGCCAAAGGACTTGTTGAATGATGTGATAGAAGAGGAATGTTGCATGTTGCCGCCGTCAAAACGAGGGCGGTCGGAGCGATGCGATGGTTTCTGACTCTCTATATTTTCGCGTTTTTTATTGGTGGTTACAACGCCTTTAGGTTGTCCGATAACCGGGCTGAACCTGAGGGTGAGGTTTTCGAAAAGGTGCTCTTGGATTGTCCGATAACCGGGCTAATCCAAGAGCTAGTTTTTGAGGGTCCCCAGCGGAGTCGCCATCTGTCGCCGCCGTCAAAACGAGGGCGGTCGGAGCGACCCGATGGTTTCCGACTCTCTATATTTTCGCGTTTTTTATTGGTGGTAACAACGCCTTTAGGTTGTCCGATAACCGGGATGAACCTGAGGGCGAGGTTTTCGAAAAGGTGCTCTTGGATTGTCCGATAACCGGGCTAATCCAAGAGCTACTTTTTGAGGGTTCTCTGGAGTCGCCACCGATGTTTTTACCGGAAACATCGGAAAAGGAGTTTAAAAGGCGTTGGTTTTCGAAAAACCAACTTTGGTCGTTAGAACCAGAGTTCGGTGAGGGAGTTAGTTACGCGTAAAGGAAGTCTTAGTTCCTTTACGACGCCCCTTTCAGGTTCCCTATGATAGGCCAGCTATTCTGTTAATAAATAAACCGGAAAAATACGCTTTTGCTCTTTTATTTTGCGGAAGTTAAAAATTATGACTACATGGCCCTAATGTCTATTGCATAATTTAAATAAAGCAGTAAAAGGTAGAGAAAGAGAGTAGAGACCTTCAAAGCAAGCTTTCTATTTAATTCTTTAAAAATAGGGTGCTTTGCGGCAGCCCTTCACTCTACATGGCGTCCGAAACCTCTCGAAACGCTCTAAAAAAACTCTAAAGACACTCAGAAGCTCCAGAAATGCGTCAGAGGGATTCTAGAGAGAGAAACTCTTGATGTGACTAGAGAGAGAGTGAGAAAGTTGTGTGGTGTGTGGAAATGAGGGGAGGGAGCACCCTATTTATAGGGATTTGCGCCTGTCAGGTCGAGACGACCGTCTCGCCTTGCAGGAATGGCGAGACGGCGGTCTCGCCTTTCGCAGGTGGCGAGACGGCGGTCTCGCCAAACGAGACGGCGGTCTCGCCAAACGAGACGGCGGTCTCGCCAAACGAGACGGCAGTCTCGCCTTTTGCGAGTGGCGAGACAGCCGTCTCGGCAAACGAGACGGCGGTCTCGCCAAACGAGACGACAGTCTCACCTTTTGCGAGTGGCGAGACAGCCGTCTCGCCAAACGAGACGGCGGTCTCGCCACTTGTGCAAGGCGAGACGGCGATCTCGACCTCAAAAGGCAAAAATCCTTATTTTTGTGCCAAAAATCCCTCCTATCCTATTATGGGGCCTAATAGTCTCTCCTAGTGGCTTCTTAGGCTTCGTCCATCTTCGAATAGGAAGTCTTTTGCTCTTTATTTGGAGGCCGGGCAAGATTTGGGATTTACAGCTGCCCCCCCTTTACCTGACTAGTCGACTGTTGGCCTTTTGTGCCAAGGAGATCGACTGGAGGGTAAAGGAGTTGACCCTCTTGCCCGGTTGTCCTTCAGATGTTCCGTCTTGCAGCGGTTGATCTTCTGGGGAAAACTTGTGTTCGTGCACTTCCGGGATACTCCTTCTGATGGTAGTCGATCCCTTCGGTGAACATGTGGTAGAACCTCAGGATACTCCTTCTGACGGTAGCCGATCCTTCGGTTGATGGGTATGAACCCCCATCAGGCTGGTAGTTGCAGTCCGCTGTGTGGGACTGGATGGGTATGAACCCCCCATCAGGCTGGTAGTTGTGACTTACTGATCCGGCTCGAGCGCAGATCAGGCGCACCGCGTGCGCAGGTTGATAGGTATGAACTCCCTATCAGGCTAGTACAGTCCACTGCGTAGGACTGGTGGTAGTGGCGGCTTACTGTTCAGGTTGCCCATGCACCGATCGGGCACTCCTTGTGTCTGGTTGATAGGTATGAACCCCCTATCAGGCTGGTATAGTCCACTGCGTAGGACTGGCGACTTACTGCTCGGGTAGGTCATGCACCGGTCGGGCACTCCTTGTGTGCTGGTTGATAGGTATGAACCCCCTATCAGTCTGGTACAGTCCACTACGTAGGACTGGTGGTAGTGGCGGCTTACTGCTCGGGTAGCTCATGAGCCGTGCGTTGAGATGTACTTTTCTTTGTTTGTGTTTGTCTTTTCTGGGAATTGTCATCCGATCTGCGCCGGGGATTTTGTGGGTGCTCATCCAGCTTGCTTGTTTTCTAGGGATTCTCTTGATTTTGATCTTTTGTGGTGATCGTCCGACTCTTGCTGGCTGGTCGGGCGATCTTTGTTTGTTTGTTCGACTCTGCCTTGTTTGTCGAAACTTTGTTGGTTGAGGTGAGGGCCTGTCTTAATCCTGCCTTTTTCTCGTGGTTTTATCTCTTTTTTCTCGCGATGTAGGATTTTGGCTTTTTTTCTTGAGCGTTCGTCTTTTTACTCTTAGTTCTTTTTTGTTACGCTGACTTTTGGAAAGAATGGCAAAGAATGCGTAAAATAAAATTTTATTCATAAGGAAAATTTTATTACAACCACCTATTCTTACAAGTGCTGTCCCTAAGGGCTATCATCTAGAGACGACCCAGGGTGGGGGAATTGCTGGTATACATATTCCCGGAACTCTGCTTGTTCCCAGGCTTCATCATCGTACCTTTGCTGGAATGTTGTCCAGTCTTGCCGCATCCCCTGCTAATACTGGTACATCGTCTCCAGCCGGGTGTCAAAGGCTTCTTGTCTTTGGGAAAAATTGTTCCTGCCTTAGGGACATCTGCTCTTGCCGCATTGACATCTGATCGAAATGCTGGCGGAGATCGTTGATGTTGCGGTTCAGGCCAGCGAAGTCATCAGTGTACTGCGGGGGTTGTTGGTGCTGATGTGGCTGCTGGAAGTCGGGAGGCGTGGGGAGATCATGCATCGCCACGATGTCCTGGAGGTCCAGCGCGAAGTCCAGGGAGGGATGAAGGACCAACTGGGTCCCTCGGCGCATCAGCATCCCCATGCTAACCAGAACCGATCCGTTGATGGACTCGGATCGAAGGCTTGGGGCCAGTTCTTCTCGACCAATGCATCCCCATTTTTCTGCCAGGGGAGTGATGAGAGGAGCCACGAGGACGGCTCCCACTAGTCTGCTCCCGAAGTCCTTAAGGGCCCTCAGGAAAAAGTAGCCAGGGTTGCAACTCCGCCTCTGGCTCATGCAATAAAGAACAAAGAGGTCTGGGAGGGTTACCTTACCCTGACTCTCCTTCCTCCCATGGACAGTTCCAGCCAGCAGCTTGTGGCAGATGCGGAGGGCTGGAGGGAGCGTAGAACCCTTCATCAGCGTGGGTAGTGTAGGCGCCCTGGTGAGCTCCTGCCACATCTCAGCGGCGGTGAGGCTAGCGGGGCGGCTGCAGATGGCCTCCCGGTATTCCTAAGTGAGCACGTCCTCGGGTCGGACGAATCCAATGCTCACATTGAATTCGTCGAGGGTGGTGGTTTGGTATTCCCCACCCATGAAGTAGTTCACCATCTTGGTGGGTGGTAGGCCCGGGACCATGCAAGGAGCCTCGGCGTAGGAGATGGAAGCCAAGAACTCCAGTACCGCTTGAGGGTACACGTGGGTAGGTGGAGGCTGCAACAAGAATCCCCACCCGATGCTGTCTATGTGGGTGCGGACATCATCCTCCCACCCAAACTTGGCGAGGATGCCGAAGTCCAGTCTGAACATGGGGTGCCATGAGTAACCCCACATGTGCTCGAGGCGAGCCTGCTGTTGCGGCGACAGCTGAGTGGGGTCTTGAGGGGCTGGTGCCGAAGAACTGTTGGCACCGGCAGTGCCTCTTCTCTTCCTGGAGGGGTTTCCATAGAACATATTGGCCAGGAGGTGCTTGGAAGTGGTAGATCTGAGAGTTGGAGGGTTCTGGAGTGCAGAGAGTTGTGAGGAAGCCCCTCCTTCACACCTCTATATATAGGGGAAAAATCCGGGTCGAGATCGCCGTCTGGGAAGTCGAGACGACGGTCTTGAATTTGCGCAGGTCGAGACAGCCCTCTGGGTTCTCGAGACGGCGGTATCGACTTTGGGTTCAAACGAGACGGCTGTCTCGCCAAGCGAGACAGCCGTCTTGATTTTGCCTAAGTCGAGATGGCGGTCTCGTCGGTCGAGACGGGGGTCTCAATTTGCTGGGGGACCGAGACGGCGGTCTGGAAATCCCAGATGGCCGTCTCGAATTTTGGGTTATATATATATTTTATTTTTATTTTTTATTTTTTTATTGTATTTTTTTTTTAATAAGAAAATAGGACCTGATTCAAAAACATTTTATGCATGCAATGTTTTTATGTTTGATGTCCTATAATGCCTACTTTAGTTAATTTTTCAGAAGGACTTAACCGACGTGTCTTGTTGCGCCGAATGCCCTCTGATTTGCCGTGTTTACTTTTGGCTACCATGCCAGACTTCTTGTGACCGAAGGATAATTTCTTTCTTTCTTTTCTTCTTTTTTTGTTCTTCTTCTCTTTTTTTTTTGTGTAGAGCACTCTTTGCCATGTAGTGTCTCTTTTTCTCCACTCTAGGGGTTTCAATCCTTTTGTTGACTATACGCCTCCATATTCCCAAATTACTTATTAGAATATTGTTGTGAGGGTCAAGAGAAAAGAAGTAAAGAGGTAAAAATCAATGGCTTGTGTTTTAGAAGGTTGATTTTTATTTAGAAAGTGGTTTTTGTAAGCATGGCTGGCTTAGGGTTGGGCTTAGGTGTTTAGGCTTCGTCTAAGCAAACGTATTTCCCCCTTTTTTGTATTTGCGCCTTTTAGTTTTATTTCCATTGCTTTTAATGGCTAGCTGATTTCCCTAGATCGCCCTTTGGGTTTTCGAACTAGGATACTGTGTTTTGGCCCTAACTTTTGTCTAGGTTCCTTCTTTTGGTCTTTTTAGGGAATCCTAGCGGACCTTATTTTGTAACCCTAATTTTTGCCTAGGCTACCCTTTATTGTTGTTCGGGTATCCTACCGGGTTGACCCTATCTTTTGCGTAGCCCCCTTTGTGGGTTTCCTACCGGGTATTCTGCCCTTTTCCTTTTTGGCCTTTGGCTTCTATGGGCCTTTTTTTTGTATTTATTTTTTGTTCACAATATTGGCGAAGCATGACTTTCTTTTAGGGTGAGGTAAAGTCCTATTTTTTGTGCTTCTAATCAACTAGCTTGATGGTAATGGCAATGGCGAATGTTGATTATTTGGATGTGCTTTTTATTCTTCTTTTTTTTCGTTTACTTAGACATGGTTATTTATGAGGTCTAGTAAAAAATAGAGAGAAGAGAAGCAATTTGTAAGAAGTATTCTTTATTAATTAATAAGGGAATATGTGCCCTAAAATGCCCGGGGGTCGGGCTCGCCCCGAGGGATAATCTCTAACAATCATGGGGTTTACATCCCTTAAATGAAGAAAAAGATCTCCTAATGACTAGGGTAGCTCTTGACGCTTGCACCCCTCCACTTCGGAAAAACTGCTTGAGTGTGCGGAGGGGAGACTTCCCTTTTCTTCTTTTCGCTCGGCCCTTGGTAGGGTCATATCCTAGGCCATGCTTGAAAGGATTGTCTTTGAACTCTGGGGGTTCCCTCATGCCTTGGGAATCTGCCCCCAGTCCTTGGCCAGGATGGTAGCCATGCTTCAACATCATGCGGGCTACCTTTGTGTTTTTGGGAAGTCGCTCTATGTTAGCAATTTCGAGCGCTTGAAAAGATGTTTCAAGGGCCTCTTCAGCCACATCCACATAAGGCTGGGTGGACGGTCCACTGATCAAAATGTCGTCTTCTGCTTGGACCGTGATCAATTTGTCATCCACTATGAACTTGACTTTTTGGTGGAGCGTTGAAGGTACTGCCTTAGCGTCATGAATCCAAGGCCTACCGAGGAGACAACTATATGCTGGAGTAATATCCATTACATGGAAATCGACGTTGAAGATAGTGGGTCCAATTTGGATTGGCAAATTAACTTCTCCCACTACTTCACGTTTTGATCCGTCGAAGGCTCGAACGATGGTGCTGCTTGGGCGCAGATGGGTTCCTTGGATATTCAACTTGTCCAGTGTGCACTTGGGCATCGCGTTCAAGGAGGACCCGTTATCCACAAGAACTTTGGCGATGAGGTATTCCTTGCATTTGACTGAAATATGCAAGGGCTTGTTGTGGTTTGACCCCTCAAGGGGGAGTTCTTCCTCTGTGAAGGTGAGGTGATCGCTTGCCATGATGTGACCGACGATCCTCTCAACCTTTTCTTGGGATATGGTATGAGGTACATGCACCTCGCTCAAGACCTTCAGCAGGGCGTTTCTATGCGGTTCCGAGCTCATTATCAAAGATAGCAACGTGATCTTTGCGGGTGTGCGATTGAGCTGGTCTATAATGGAATACTCACTTTGCCTTATGAACTGGAGTAATTCCTCTGTCTCCTCCTTGGATTCCTTATTTTCTTTTTCTTCTTCGGTCTTTTTATTTTTTCCTTTATTCTTGAGGACCTCTTCTTGTGTGTTCTTGGGGGAGTAGACTCTTCCACTTCTAGTCATGCCCCCAATGCTGGCTATATTTGTTATTTCTTCTTGTATTGGTGAAGATTCTCCATATCTCCACGGTACATCTTTATTTGATTCGTAGGGGAAAGGACGTGGCATAAATAGTCGCACTGGTGTCCTTGCCCCCTCTTCCTTATTCTTGAGGACCAACGGTCGAGGCTTATTATCCTCTTGCGGTGAGTCGACCGTTGGGGTAAGCTTTATTAGGAGTGGCCTTCTCTCCATTCTTCTGATTTGGAAGACGTGTCAGTTAATCCTTCCTTTTTATTATCTTATTTATTAAGCGTGAAGGAGGGGGAATTAAATATGCAAATGAAGGTCATGCATGCAAGTAGACAATTGTAGAATAAAAAAGAATTTCATTTATCCATTTAGAAGGTGTACATTCCCCTACTCCATACTACGAAGCAACTTTTGGCAAAAACGAAAAAGCCTAAAGAAACCCACAGGCGGGTCTTGATCTCTATGTAGCTCTCTTTCGGCTTCCCGGACGTGACGAGCAAGTGCTTCGCTTTGCTTTTGGACCGCCTGGCTCATATCCTCGCTGTACTTTTGAGCCTCTTTGATCTTCGCCTCTTGATAGACGACCAAGGCTTGCAATTCGTCGAGTTTTGCAACGGCTCGGTCTTTCTCTTGTAGTACTTGGCCGTACTGAGCTAGCCCGTCTCTTTCTTTGTAGCGTAGCTCAGCGAGACTTTTGTTCAGTCTCCGGTTGGCCTCTCACTCTTGGCGTATGTCTGACCGAGTCTTGGTGAGTTCTTGCAATAACTCCTTGATCGTCTGAGCCTGTTTTGCTGATTCGGCCTCAAGGTGTGCAGACTTGGCGGTTATTTCTTGAAGTTGGCTATCCGAGCTGGTTCTGGCGGTTTTGGATGCTCGGATAGCTTGCTCGTTAGAGTCAGCACACTGATCCTTGAGGCGCTCTATTTCATGATCCATTTTCTTGCATTGCCTCTGCAGACCATCTATGGTGAGGATAGATTCTTGCTCTCTTTCTTCAAGGGCCCTCATCTGGGCTCCCATGATTTCTATCCTCTGGGTCAAGGCATTGACTTGAGCCTGCAACTCTTCACTATTGGCGCTTGTAGTGAGTGTGGTGGATGGTTGAGACATCCCTCTTCTTTGTCTCCACACCTCATAGTCACTGGAGACAGTCACTCGAGCTTTTCCTAGCTCTCTATCTCCCATATAGACTGGTCTCTCCCATGGTCTTCTCACGGCTAGTGAGTTGGCGATTGTGCATGGGTCTCCGAAGAAACACAGTCCTCCGAGTTCCCCCCGAGAGATGGTAGTTTGAGTCCTCATGAGCTGTCTCATAGCTACTCTAGGTGAGTAGGCTATGCAACCCCTAAGTCCTATCAAGGGTACGTTCGGATAGTCTCCACATTTGATGAGAACTGGGCCAGGTCGAAACCAAGGGCAGACCCAGGATATACTATTGGCTTCCTTTTGTTCCAGCTCGTCCCTCCATTCTGAAGTTAAGCATCGTTGGAGAGGGATTTTGGAGAAGCTTCTCAAAGGATCGGGGAATATCCCCATGTGACTGGAGGCGTATAGGTGCGTAGCGCTCCACACGAATAGCAGTGAAGAGCAGCAGCGAAGTGTTTTTCCTTGCTTCTGGCGGCAAAATTCCACCGAGAGCAAGGTGTCGGCAAGAATTGCAGGCAAGGGACTCTTCGAATTCACGTCCCAGCGAAGAAGGCGTCCATGATGACTTGATCCACTGTGTCGAGGTGGAAGGGAAACAAGATCGTTCCAAAAATGATTAAAGCTAGGGTTTTGTTGAAGGCGACCCACTCTGTCTTTTCTGCCAAGTCGGACAGGTGGTCTTCTAACATCGAGACTTTCCAACCCTGGATGTTCCCTTTTCCTATCAGGGCAGTCTGCCGGAAGGGTAGTTGAATGATGGCAGCGACTTGTGCTGTAGGAGTATATGCCCCGTGGCGGATATGGACCCCAGCTGATTTGGGCCATTTCAACATAATCTCATACTCCTCCAAGGTAGGCACCATATCGAACTGCGGAAATTCAAAGCATCGCAGACTGGAGTTCCAAAAGTGGATTAATACCCTGAGGAACACTTGATCGACACAGATCTTTACCAGGTCGAGAATCCGTCCATAGGATTTTTCAAAGTCGGCGCGGACCTCCGGTGGCATTACCGCGCAAAGCCGTTCCAACTTCTCAGTATGATATCGGGGAATATCCACCTTCTTCAATTGTCTACTAGTCCCCTCCATTTTTCTAAAACCAAAATGCATGTTTTATGAAAAATGATGCTTATTTGAATGAATGTGAGTGTTTATTTTTTGTTTATCATGTTTTTTATGGTATTTCCGTATATTTTTGAAAAAAATAAACTACCTATATGAATGATTTGGGATGTTTATGAATCAGGTCCCATTTATTGTTTTGGAAACGAATTTTATTTAGTATTTTATTTTTATTTATTTGTTTATTTTATAGCCTTTTATCTCTTCTGTCGGAACTGCGTGGCTACTTGAGTGGTGGTTTCTGATCACACCGGTGGGCACAAGGCCATCACTACAGCGAACCGTACCTGCCACCCACTCCCTATGGTTTTCTCACTTGGCCCCGGGTATAGAGGGAACTGTTGTGTGCAAGGGTTTGTGTACAGTTTGTATTTCACACAATTGCGTAAGTATAAACAAGCAACAGTTATTAAAGCCAAACCGTAAAACATGTTATAATACAAGGTAGGACAAAAGCGTTATTTTCTTGGTTTATTTATTTTTAAGCTGGCCCATCACTAAATGGGATCAACTCTCGAGGCTTCCCCAGTGGAGTCGCCATCTGTCGTCGCCGTTAAAACTAGGGCGGTCAGAGCGACGCGATGGTTTCCGACTATCTATATTTTTGCGTTTTTTATTGGTGGTTACAACGCCTTTAGGTTCTCCGATAACGGGGCTGAACCTGAGGGCGAGGTTTTCGAAAAGGTGCTCTTGGATTGTCCGATAACCGGGCTAATCCAAGAGCTAGTTTTTGAGGGTCCCCAGCGGAGTCGCCATCTGTCGCCGCCATCAAAATGAGGGCGGTCGGAGCGATGCGATGGTTTCCGACTCTCTATATTTTCGCGTTTTTTATTGGTCGTTACAACGCCTTTAGGTTGTCTGATAACCGGGCTGAACCTGAGGGCGAGGTTTTCGAAAAGGTGCTCTTGGATTGTCCGATAACTGGGCTAATCCAAGAGCTAGTTTTTGAGGGTTCTCTGGAGTCGCCACCGATGTTTTTACCGGAAACATTGGAAAAGGAGTTTAAAAGGTGTTGGTTTTCGAAAAACCAACTTTGGTCGTTAGAACCAGAGTTGGGTAAGGGAGTTAGTTACGCGTAAAGGAAGTGTTAGTTCCTTTACGACGCCCCTTTCGGGTTCCCTATGATAGGCCAGCTATTCTGTTAATAAATAAACCGGAAAAATACGCTTTTGCCCTTTTATTTTGCGGAATTTAAAAATTATGACTACATGGCCCTAATGTCTATTGCATAATTTAAATAAAGCAGTAAAAGGTAGAGAAAGAGAGAAGAGACCTTCGAAGCAAGCTTTCTATTTAATTCTTTAAAAATAGGGTGCTTTGCGGCAACCCTTCACTCTACACGGCGTCGGAAACCTCTCGAAACGCTCTAAAAACACTCTAAAGACACTCAGAAGCTCCTTAGGCTTTGTCCATCTTCGAATAGGAAGTCTTTTGCTCTTTATTTGGAGGCTGGGCAAGATTTGGGGTCTACATTGCATAATCCTTCCGCTCTTCAGCCCTTGCTCCACTCTTTCACTAATGGTTACCACATCTGCGAAAAGGGTTGACGTGTTCCCTATCATCTTATCATAATAGGGGCCCGTCAACGAATTGATGAATATGGATATGGTTTCCTTATCTGAAAGCGGACGCTTCACTTGGACGGCCAACTCCCTCCAACGTTGAGCATATTCCTTAAAGGGTTCGTTGTTTCTTTTACTCAGAGCTTGTAGATCTGACCTATCCGGAGTCAAATCGATGTTATACTTGTAACGACGAAGGAAGGCATCTACTAGTTGTCTCTAAGCTTGGAATTGTCCCCCTTCCAACTACATATACCAAGGCCAAATCAGCCAAGCTTTCTTGAAAGCAGTGGATTAGGAGTTTCTCATTATTGGCATATGGAGCCATCTTACGACATTATATTGTAAGATGGCTCTTGGGACAAGTCATTCTCATGTACTTTGGGAAATCTGGAACCCTGAACTTGGGGGGAAATCAAATATTCTTAACGAGGCACATGTCGGCCGCCTCTTTAACATCAAAATTATGTCCCTCTATAGCCCTTAACCTCTCTTCAAGGGCAGAAATCTGTTGCTTGGAAACTTTAGGAGGTTGGATGATTACTGCCCTCACTTCGGGTTGTACGTGAGCTCCCTGATCAAGCTCATGGTCTGAGCCCTCCTCCTCATGATGTGAGGCATGGTCACTATGAGGGCTCTCCTTGTGTAAGTTATGCTGACGCATTAACTCCATTAACTGCGCCATTTGTTCTTTCATGGAGTTAAGCTCAGCGGTGAGCTTGCGATTATGCTCTTATAACTATTGCATCCTCTTAGCCTTTTGCGTGCGAGTGAGGACAGGAAGAAGACCATTCACTTTCTAAATGATTTAAAGATTTTTATTATAGTTTTTTATTATGAATGATTAGTGTGGGATAGATATGTCTTAGACAATAGCTTTGGTATCTTCTTAAAAGCTTATGCTTTAAGGAGTACCATACCCACCTTGGTGTGATGGTTCCCTTTTTACGAAGGTTACCAACATACCTTAGCGCAATTGTCCCTTCCAGGAAGGTTATAAACACACTTGGGTCTCTTTTGCTTTTGTCTAAGGATATCTAGTTCCCCCTAGAATGAATATGTTTATGTATGAGAGATTTTATGATGATGCTTATGCATACTTTCCTTAATGCATTTATTTTCTCTTATAGTTTTACCACTTATTGAATGATGTGGTATGAATGACACGACCTTGTCAAAATCCCTTTTTGATAAAAATTATTTTTGTTGTTTTTTCTTATTTCTTATTTTAAGATTATTTTTGATAGCCCTTTATCTCTTCTGTTAGTCAACGTGACTACTTAGCTTACAAAGAACCTGAAATCAGGCTAACTTAAATGAAGACTGTCCGAGATAGAG
The DNA here is from genome assembly GCA_963425845.1 of Sphenostylis stenocarpa. Classification (NCBI taxonomy): domain Eukaryota; kingdom Viridiplantae; phylum Streptophyta; class Magnoliopsida; order Fabales; family Fabaceae; genus Sphenostylis; species Sphenostylis stenocarpa. The sequence goes on from OY731403.1 coordinate 26,222,030, forward strand.
TTGGTTTATCTTATTTTCTTTTTATTGTTTTAAGAATTTTTATTAGTTTTAATTGTTGTATGATCATCTATGCAAATGCATCAAACAAATGCAACAAACGAATGGACACACAATTCACTCATCTGCGAACAGAGCGACGACGTTTAATCACGAGGTAAGGTTTTCCTGTAGAAAAGTGCATGGTTAAGGTGGTTCTAAACTGTTCTCACCGAGGTCAAAAGTCCCCAAGGTGCCCCCATTATAGGGACCTCTCAATCTCTCATCTTCGGACCATGCACGAAGCTCCATGTCGACGTCCTTGGACCAAAAGAAGAGAGTTATCACCTTGAGTTGGTGGTTTTCTGACAATAGATGTAGCCCCGTGTGCCAACATAATCGGTCGTATCTGCCACCCACTCCCTATGGTTAATCACTCTTGCCCCCGAGTATAGAGCCGCTATTGTGTGCAAGGGTTTTTATGTACAGTTTGTATTTTAAACAATTGCATAAAAATAATCATACAACAGTTATCAAAGCCATACAATAAAGCATGTTATAAATACAATGAAGGGTAAAGATGTAATTTCAAATCTTTAATTTGTTTGAATTTATCCGTCACTAAATGAGATCAAATCTCTAGTTTCCCCAATGGAGTCGCCATCTGTCGCTGCCATCCGTTCCGACGCCTCAGGACGTTACGAACCTTTATGCGAGCGGTCGCGATAAGATGGTTTAGACTCGCGTTTTGTTAAAAAAATGATCATCGCTTTCAAGATGCTCAACAACTGAACTAATCTTTAAGAAAAGCGAGGTTTTTGCAAAAAGGGTTCTTTGTGTAAGAATTAATGGTTGAGTTCAAGAGGGGGGGTGAATTGAACTTTTGAAATCTTTTTCGAAAAACACTTTCTTTTGGAAGAATGGTTAATCTTTATCCAATCTTTTATTAGGCAGATTTGGTTTTAAACAAAGCAAGAATTGTAAAGAGATGAAAGCAGAAATTCAACACAAGAGTTTATACTGGTTCACTCTTTCCCAGAGCTACATCCAGTTCTTGACAAATCTGCCAAGTTCCACTAATTCCAAGTGAAAAATACAAACCAGTAGATATACACCAATCTACCCCAAGAACTATCTTACAACACCACAAGATAGACTCTTGAATTAACCACGCAGTAACCAAACCCAGTTACTGTAACCAGTGCAAATTCAAACCCAATCTACACAATTAACCTTTGTACAAGTGTATGAAAAGAATAAACCTGGACTGCAGCTTTAACAATATAGAAGTCCAGAAGCAATTTCCCTTACTCAGAACTTTCTCTCTTGATGAACTTTCAACAATCTTGATCTAAACGCCTTATGATATGAAAAGTTTATGAATGCACAAAGAAAAGCACAAATATGAGAGCTCTAAGATTGCTTTCAAATGTTTTCCAAATTCTGTATTCTCAAAAGAGAAATCAAAACTGTATTTATAGAGTAAAAGAGAGAAACTGATAGATTCAATCGATTGAAATGACTTGGAGTAGTAGATGACCGATCAGAATGGCTTTATGACCGATCAGAACCTGATATGATCGATCATAATTGAGTTGTGATCGATCAGAATATTTTCAATCGATTAAAATGACGTTTCAATCGATTGATTTTATTTAAAACTCATTCAATCGGTTGTTTCGAGTTTTCAATGGATTGAAATAGTTTAGAAAAAAAATGGTAGCTCTCTGTTTCAACAGATTAAAATATATTTCAACAGATTGAAATCCTGTGATACCAAAGAATGAAAAAAAATGATCTCTCTGTTTCAACAGATTAAAACTCATTTCAACAGATTGAAATTCTGAGATACTTCAAAGTGAAAAATAACATCTCTCTGTTTCAACACATTGAACTTGATTTCAACAGATTAAAATTGCGAAACCTTTAATATGGAAAAATCATTAAGAACATTTTAACCTGTTGATTCTGCGATTCAATCAATTAAAATTTTGACAACATATGAACATTTCCTTTTTAACAGATTGAAAAACTCAGTTTGTTCTTTTAATTCTTAAAGGTTGGTTTTTCATGTAGTAAAATAAGTTCAATGAGATGCATCATTTAAAGGCTCTTATCACAAGATCTATTGAACTATCAAGAGATTAAATTCTAAACCTATAACCTATTCACCTATACACCCACAAACTAAACTCTATAAATCTATATGTCTTCATCAAATCCAATAAGTGCTTCAATCTCCCCCTATTTGATGGAGACAAATAACCACTGCACCTGCATGAACAATAACAGAACAGAGACATATATGATTTTGTGATGTGTGTGTAGTGTCAGTTATAAGCAAATACTTCTCCCCCTATTTGACTTCATCAAAAAGTGTTTAATTACAGTCCATAAGTACCACGTAGGTACCAAAAAAAAAGAAACAAGTGAACTTAAAGAACTAAACTTCATTCATCACCATCCCAGGGACCCTGATTAAATTGGAGGTCACCAATTTTGTTGAAGATATCCTCCAGTTGATTATCAATGTGCTGAAATCTGGCAATAGAGTCTTCATACAGTCGATGCTGGCGAGCTTGTAGAGCAAATGTCATCTCCATGTGCCTCCTTTGATTTGTTTGTATTTCATTCATCTGACGCAGCATAGTCCGTTCGAACTGTCAAAGAGGTGTGCCACAGTCAGGTTGTGCAATATAAGGAATCACTTCCAATGGAGACTGCTCTTCCATGACATCTTCCATAGGGTCTGTTTGTCTTGCTTCAGCAGTACTCGGGGCACCAATATTCTCATCTTCTTCTTCTTCTTCTTCTTCTTCTTCTTCATCTTCGACTACTTCTTCTCTCCCAACTTCTTCTTTTGAAATCCACTCACCATCAATCTTGATGAATCCCATTTTATGAAGGATGGAGTTGTTAACCTCATTTGTGGGGCGAATGATTTTAGCCAATTCTCCTTCCAAGTCAATACCAAAATGAGTTAGAAATTTAGAAATTAGGATTGCATAAGGATACCTAAAATCACTTAGCCTTTTTGCTTTGATCATATGATCCTTGATGACAAATACCCAGTTTACTCTGATTCTGTGATGGATACAGTACATCAGTACCAAATCCCCTTCATTTAGTACTGCATGATTGCTCCTCCTGGGAGTAAGCTGCCAGGCCACTATGAATGCAAGAATTCTTTCTTCAAGGTTAAGCTTTCCAGTGTTGAAGGAACTCATAGAGTCACGCTTATTTCTCAAACACGAGCGAAAGTATTGGATTTTGTTGAATTCTTCTACATCAGAGGTATAACCTTTAGTGACTTTTACTCCTTCATCCTTGAGTCCAGCAACATTTTTCCAGACAGTGGGAGTAATCTCTATTTCCACTCATTTAACTTGAGTTTTGAGTGTAGAACCTTCAAATGATAGATTAGTGAAGAAAACTTTAATAAGATCAATCAGTGTCACCGTCGTCCGTTCCGACGTCCAGGGACATCTCGAACGTTTATGCGAGCAATCACGAAAAGATGGTTTAGACTCACGTTTTTATGTTAAAATATGTTCATTGCTTCTGAGGTGCTCAACAACTGAACTATCCTCTAATAAAAGCAAGGTTTTTGAAAAGGGGTTCTTTTGGAGTCGCCATCAATGTTTTGACCGTAAACATTGGAAAAAGATAAAAAGGCGTTGATTTTAATAAAAACCAAACTTGGCCATTATAACCAGAGTTAGGTAAGGGAGTTAGTTACGTGTGGGGAAGGTGTTAGCACCCCACAACGCCCTTTTAGGTTCCCTATGACGGATTAATTCATTTAAGTAAAGATTACGAGAAATTACACGATTACCCTATTTTATTGCATAATGTTAAAAATGGTTATCTACATGACTTTATTTACTATTGCATACAGAAAGTAATAAATAAAAGCAGTAAAAGAGAAGAGAATTGAACAGAACCTCCGTAGCAAGCTTTGTATTGCGAATCTTTAATCGTAAGGATGCGTTTTGGCAATCCTTCGCTCTACAAAGACCCTCCTCTCCGAATACAACACTGACTCTACTAAATTTTACAGAAGAATCGAATGCTGGAATATGATTCCTTAACTGATTGTTACCTTATTAAGGCAATCAGAGAGTTCATTCGAAGAGGGAAGAGAATAGACAAGTACTGGGAGTTGTCTGGTGTGTGTAACAGTGGCAAATGAGCCTCCTATTTATAGTTTTTCGCTGCCTGACCATTTGAGATGCACCTCTGGGTTGGGACAGTCGTCTGGGTTGGGACGGCCGTCCCAACTGCATCTTTTACACATGCTGGGACCCCCTGAAAGCTGGGACTGGCAGTCTCACTTGGGACGGCCGTCCCACTTGGCCAGGGAAGGTTGGGACGGCCGTCTCGACTTTGGGACGGTGGTCTCGACCTGTTTTGGCCAGTTTTTGTGTTCTGGGACCCCTGGGAAGCTTTCCTTTCTTTATTCGGACGTCGGTTGGTGCCGATGAACGCCCGTTAAAGCTTTATCTTCATATAGGAAGTCTTCTTGGGCTTTATTGAGATGCCAGGCGAGCTTTATCTTTTTGTAGGAAGTCTCTTTAGCCTTTATTGAGAGACCGGGCAAAATTAGGGGTCTACAGCTGCCCCCCCTTCACCTGCCCAGCTAATTTGTTGGCTTAATATGCCGACAAAATTAGTTTGGTAGGGGAAGGAGTTAACCCTTTTGCCCGGTTATCCTTCAGATGCTTCTTTGCTGATCCTCCGGATGATAAATATTTTTGATAGGTACCAACCCCTATCTGGTTTGAGCCTTACTTTATAAGGCTCTGGTGAGTACTTACCCTTACCCGGTACGAGTCTGTATTTCACTAGACTCTTGTGGGTACCTACCCCCACTAGGTATGAACCTTGTTTTTTGCAAGGCTTTGGTGAGTACCTACCCTCACCCAGTATGAGTTCGTATTTTGCTAAACTCTTGTGGGTACTTACTTCCGAGGTGTTCAACACTTGAACTATCCTCTAATAGAAGCAAGGTATTTGCAACCCATTTTTGTAATGCTCAGGCAAGTATTTTACTCTACCTGATGCATTCTGTTAAGTTTTGATGAGTACTTACCCTCATCCGGTACAAACCTTATTTTATAAGGCTCTGGTGGGTACCTATCCCCACCTGGTATGAATATGCTTTTTGCTAGATTCTGATGAGTACCTACCCTCATCCGGTATAAACCTTATTTTATAAGGCTTTGGTGGGTACCTACCCCCTACCTGGTACGAATCTGCATTTTTGCTAGATTCTGATGAGTATCTACCCTCATCCGGTATAAACCTTATTTTATAAGGCTTTGGTGGGTACCTACCCCCACCCGGTACGAATCTGCATTTTTGCTAGATTCTGATGAGTACCTACCCTCATCCAGTATAAACCTTATTTTATAAGGCTTTGGTGGGTACCTACCCCCACCCGGTACGAACCCCGTTCTCAAGGCTCTGATGGGTACCTACCCCCACCTGGTCCGAACCCCGTTCTGCAAGGCTCTGATGGGTACCTACCCCCACCTGGTCCGAACCCCGTTCTGCAAGGCTCTGATGGGTACCTACCCCCACCTAGTCCGAACCCCGTTCTGCAAGGCTCTGATGGGTACCTACCCCCACCTGGTCTGAACCCCGTTCTGCAAGGCTCTAATGGGTACCTACCCCCACCTGGTCCGAACCCCGTTCTGCAAGGCTCTTAGGATGACTTTTTTGATAGTCAATCCTGTGGTCATCTGATTTTGGAGATGTGTTGGCGAATTATTGTTTCTGTTCATGCACCCATTCCGTGGGGAATATTTGTTTTGACTTTTCTGTTTTAGTCATCCGGTTTTACCGGGGATTATTTTTTGGCTTTTCTTGTTTAGCCATCCGGCTTTGCCAGGGATTCTTTGTTTTTGGCTTTTCTTTTTAGTCGTCCGGTCCTGCCGGGGATGATTTGTTTTTGGCTTTTCTATTTAGCCATCCAGTCTTTGCTGGGGATTCTTTGTTGGTTTCCTCTTATTTAGGCGGGAATCCACTGGGGATTTGTTGATTTTTGTTGGTTGTGCCTCTTGATTAGGCAGATGCTTCAATAGTGGTGAAGGCTTTTTATTTGTTGTTTTTCGCCTCTGAATAGGCTGATGTTCTACTTGAGGATATTTGTTTTTTATAATACCTCTGAGTAGGCGGATGCTTTTTTGAAAGCTTTGTGCTTTTATTGCCTCTTGCATAGGTTGATTTCCCGTTTCTTGGGGATATCGGCTCTTTGCTTGCCTTTGAGTAGGCATAGGCATTCTTGGGAGTGAAGGTTTTGCCTTTCACTGGAGATATTCATATTGGGTGTTATGGGCGATTAACTCCCTGAGGATATGAATTTGTATTTTGCCTTTTGCTGGTAGGCCCGCTTGGGATTTTTCTTTTTGATGATCCACCAGAGATTTGGTTGTTTCCTGGGGATCTATTTTGAATTGCCCCCTAGGGAGTAATGGAGTTTTTGACTCCTTATTGGACATTGTTGTTTGAGCTGGCTTTGCCTATGCTCTTATTCCTACTGGGGAATAGGTTTTTATCTTTTCCTCGCGATTTGAATTTCTTTTTTGCGAGTTGGTTTTTACATATGTGCGCCTTTTTATGCACATTGGCTTTTTTCTTTGGATGAAAAGATATCTTTTTCTCTTTTCTTTTTGGTGATCCCTGGGGAATTTTTTTTTTCTTGGGGGATCTAATCCTTGATTTTTTTTTTTTATGATGGAGTCTTGGCTCCTGACTTTTGTGAAGCTCTTTATTGAGCGTAATGAAGAAATTTTCTTCTTTTCTCTTTTTTTTGGGATTCACCGAGGAGTCTGTCGGTTTCCTGGGGATCCGAATTTGATGATGGAGTCCTGGCTCCTGGCTTTGTGAAGCTCTTATTTGAGCTGGAAGATGGAAATTTTTGTTTTCCTCTTTTTGTAGATTTTCTGGATATACTCTACTTGGAGATTTTTTATTTGGCCTTTTTCGTTGTGGCCTCTATTGGGGAATGAAAGTTTTTCTTTTCTTTTTTTTTTTGTTGCCCCCTGGTGATATGGAGGATTTGTCTCCGTATTTTCTTTGATGGATTCTTGTGTAGTCCTTATTCTCCTTTGGGGAATGAGTTTGCTTGGTGACTCATGTGGCGATGAAGCTGAGTCGTGAGGTAATTTTTTTTTTGTCTTGCCTCTGGATTAGGTAAGGATCCTCTTGGGGATGATCAAGCCTTTCCGTTGGCTTTTTTTCTGGTTTACCTTCGTTTATTGGGGATAGAAGGGTTAGAGCTATTTTCCTTGAAGCTCTTCATTCTGCTGGAATAGTTTTGATTTTGCCTTTCGCAATTTTGATTTTCATTTAGAGGCTGGATTTTGGCGCCTTCTATTTTCAATCACAAGTATGGAGACTATCCTCCTTATGTGCATGTTTATTATTCTTGTTTGAAGAATTTTTTTTTTTTATTTTGACAAAGTCGTATTATGCAACTTTGTGTGTGGATGTCCTAAATGCAATATATTTGTTTATTCATTTTTGATGCATTTAGAAAGTAACTGGCCTTCTCCCATTGGCTTCTTATGAATATGCCGATGGGCTCTTCTTTTAAGATCATGATGATGGGCTCCTCTTTTATTCATCTCTTGGTTTTAGCCCTATCTTTTTCCTAGACCGCCCTTTACGGGTTTTCGATCTAGCGGGCTGCCTTAATTTTTGCCTAGAATATCTTAGGGGGCTTTTGCCTTATCTTTTGCCTAGATCGTTCTTTTGGGGTTTCCGATCTAGCAGGCTACCCTAATTTTTACCTAAGAATATCCTAGCAGGCACTTATTCTTTTATTATTTTTATGCTTCCTCTTTTTAGATGCATGCTTGATCTTTGATTAAAAGTCTTTGCGCATATTTATGATTTATCAATAAAGAGGCATTTCCATAATATTTGGTCAAGAGAAAGGAAATGAAAAGGAATTTTTATTGATAAATGAGCAAAAGTTTATTTCTTTTATAGAAGGATTTCAAAAGGTATTTAGAAGAATGGGTGGTCAGGGTTGGCTATACTGTATAGGCTTAAACAGTCATGTCCATGATATCTGCCCCCTGGTTCTCCTAATTGCTTCAGTTGATATGCCTGAACTCAGAGTGAAGACTATGCAGACTGCTTGCTTCTGGAAGAATGTTACTTTAGCCGCCTTTTCGATTTTCGACTAAAGTAACCATTGCTCTTAGTTTCTTTTTTTTCTTTTTTTTTTACCTCTACTTTTTGCCTAGGACGTATCCTAGCGAGGGATATAGACCCTATCTTTTGCCCAGGGATGCCCTTTGCGGGTTTTCATTCCTGACGGGTCATGAGCAATGTCTTCAAGCATAATACTTCTTCACCGCATCAAAATTGATCGGGTGTCGAAGTTCATCTCCATCCATATTAGTGAGGATAAGTGCCCCTCCTGAGAAAGCTCGTTTGACCACAAAGGGTCCTTTGTAATTTGCTGCCCACTTTCCAATTTTATCCTTCTGGGATGGAAGTAATTTCTTTATCACTAGATCCCCTTCTTGATAAGTATGAGGGTGGACCTTTTTATCATAAGCCTTTTTTATCTTCTTTTGATAGGCTTGTCCATGACATATAGCGTTCAGCCGCTTTTCATCGATAAGGTTTAATTGATCATATCGACTTTGAACCCATTTAGCTTCTGTTAATTTTGCTTCCATTATAATTCACAGGGAAGGTATTTCGACCTCTATTGGCAAAACGGCCTCCATTCCATATACAAGGGAGAATGGAGTGGCTCCTGTTGAGGTTCGTACTGACGTTCGATAACCGTGAAGAGCAAAGGCCAACATTTCATGCCAATCCCTATAGGTTTTAACCATCTTTTGAAGAATCTTCTTGATGTTTTTATTGGCTGCTTCCACTGCGCCATTCATTTTGGGCCGGTAGGGAGAGGAATTATGGTGTTGAATTTTGAAATCTTGACATAATTCCTTCATCATCTTGTTATTCAAGTTGGTTCCATTATCAGTAATAAGACGATGTGGGATGCCATATCGACATATGATATTTTTCTTAACAAAGGTGACCATTACTTTTTTAGTCACATGTGCATAAGATGCAGCTTCTACCCACTTAGTGAAGTAGTCGATAGCCACCAGAATGAATCGATGGCCATTGGATGCCTTAGGCTCAATAGGTCTGATAACATCCATGCCCCACATAGCAAATGGCCAAGGGATAGCCATAACATTAAGTGGTACCGGTGGAACATGTACATTGTCCGCATGTACCTGACATTTGTGACATTTTCTAGCATACTGATGACAGTCCTTTTCCATTGTGGACCAAAAGTATCCTGCTCTGAGGATTTTCCTAGCCATGATATGCCCTGGTGCATGAGTCTCGAAGGTTCCTTCATGTATTTCTTTAATCAATTTCTGCGCTTCTTCAAGATTTACGAATCTTAACAAAGTGGAATCAAAATTCTTTTTATAAAGGGTTTCTCCTATCAACATAAACCCTATGGCCCTTTTCCGAATGATCCTTTTGTCATTGTCACTGATTCCCTCGGGGTATTCACCCTTTATCAAGTATCTCCTTATGTCATGATACCAAGGGGTTTTATCTTTTTCATTGTCCGTCATCATACAAAAGGCTTGTTTATTGTGCCTTTTGATTTGGATGATGGGCATCTCATGTTCTTGTGCTAATGCGAACATGGATGATAATGTTGCCAGTGCATCTGCAATCCGGTTGTCTTCCCGAGGGATGTACTCGAAACTGATGTTTTCCATTTCTGTAGTCATATTACGGATGTGCTCCAGATAAGGGATTAATTTGGAATTTCTAGTTTCCCATTCACCCTTGAGTTGGTAAATAACAAGGGATGAGACACCGAATACTTTGAGTCTAGTCACCCCATGATCCAGAGCTGCTTGAATACCTAGAGCATAGGCTTCGTATTCCGCCATATTGTTTGTGCAATCAAAGTTTAATCTGGCTGTTACTGGGATATACTTCTTTTCGGGAGATATTAAAATAGCTCCAACCCCATGTCCCAATAAGTTTGAAGCTCCATCGAAAAACATGATCCACTTATTATTTTCAAGCTCTTCATGTTGGATGTGCATTATGTGCTCATCTGGAAAATCATCTTGGAGGGATTGATATTCGTCAGTTGGCCCATGTGCTAGGTAGTCTGCTAAAGGACTGCCTGATTGATATCCTTTTGAGTGACATGAACAATGTCGAATTCTGAGAGGAGTACTTGCCACCTGGCTATCCTTCCGGTCAAGACGGGTTTTTCAAACAGGTATTTGATTGGGTCCATTTTAGAAATCAACCAGGTTGTGTGTCTAACCATATATTGTCGAAGGCGCTGAGTTGCCCACACCAATGCACAACATGTTTTTTCGAGTGGTGTATAACGGGTCTCATAGTTTAGAAATTTCTTACTGAGGTAATATATGGCTTGTTCTTTCTTACCCGTATCATCTTGTTGACCGAGCACACATCTGATGGACTCGTCGAGTACTGAAAGGTAAAGAATCAAGGGCTTTCCTTCCACAGGTGGTACCAATACTGGTGGATTGGTTAGGCACGTTTTGATTTTTTCGAAAGCTTGTTGACATTCATCATTCCAAACTTTCGGTTGGCTTTTACGCAATAACTTGAATATGGGCGTGCACTTGTCTGTCAATTGCGCGATGAACCGTGCAATGTAGTTTATTCGGCCCAAGAACCCTCTGACTTCTTTTTCTGTTCTTGGTGAGGGCATTTCTACGATTGCCTTTATTTTATCAGGGTCTACTTCAATTCCTTTTTTACTGACAATAAACCCAAGGAGTTTTCCTGATCGTACTCCGAATGTGCATTTAGCCGGATTGAGATTGATCTGGTATTTCCGAAGCCGATTGAATAACTTCTTTAAGTATTGGAGGTGATCTATCTCGTTTTTGGACTTGGCGATCATATCATCCACATATACTTCGATTTCTTTGTGGATCATATCATGAAATAATGTCACCATGACCCTTTGATAAGTAGCCCCTGCATTCTTAAGTCCAAAAGGCATTACTCTATAACAGAATGTACCCCATGGCATAATGAAAGAAGTTTTTTCTCTATCTTCAACAACCAATTTAATTTGGTTATACCCTGCATATCCATCCATGAAAGAATAGAGAGTATTTGTAGCGGTATGATCTACCAGCATATCAATATGTGGTAAGAGAAAATCATCTTTTGGACTTGCACGATTTAAGTCCCTGTAATCTACGCATACTCTGATTTTTCCATTTTTGTTTATAACTGGCACGATGTTTGCCAACCATTCAGGGTATTTTGACACGATTAGAAAATTGGCATCCAACTGTTTTTCTACTTCTTCCTTAATTTTTAAGGACCATTCTGGCTTTACTCTTCTGAGCTTCTGCTTAACAGGCCGAAATCCCTCTTTTAGTGGTAATCTATGCTCCACTATACTTTCATCAATTCCAGGCATATCATGGTAGGACCAAGCGAATACATCCACATATTCTCTTAGTAACTGTATCAGCCTTTCCCTGATATCATCATCAATTTGGGTACCAATATTTACTTCTTTCTTATTATCTTCTTGTCCCAAGTTGATGGCCTCATTTTTCTCCTGATGGGGCTGTATTGATTGAGCTTCTTTTTCTAACAGTCTTTGCATGTCCGGGGAAATGGTCCCCTCCTCACTGTCTGACTCAATCCATTCGCCTTCGGCTTTCGGATCTTCCAGAGAGTTTTCAATCACAGACATGACTTTATGGTTATGCTTTGTTTTAGATTTCTTTATTAAATGTGTGAGAGGGAAAAGAATGACAAAGAATATGAATATTATGAATAATGCTTCGTTGTATTGATAGAAAGAAATATTTACAAAGCCCATATTAATCAAAAATCTCGTGATCATGAGCGAGGATCACGAGAGATACATCAGAAGCTTTTTGATATATTTTTTATTATATATTTTTTTTGTATTTATTTTTTATTAGATGAAAAAAATGATGAGCCCTAAATTGCTGATCTTCCTTAGCCCAACCTTCATTCGGGTTTGGAAAGAGGCTGATCATCTACTTTTGGAGTAGAGGCGTCAAAGGTGATCCATCCTGCATCTATTAAATCTTGGACCTTATGTTTTAAGGCCATGCAGTTATCCACGGAGTGTGCCGGAGCATCCGAATGATAGTTGCATTTTTCGCTCGGCTTATACCATTCTGGATATGGTGGCTCCATTTTCTTGGGAGGGATGCGCACAAGGAGTTTAGCATCCAACAATTTTAATAGCAGACTTCCATAGGAGGTAGGTATTGGAGTGAATTTCCTTTCCGGTTTGCGTGACTTGGTCTGCTGTGAGGAAGAAGAAGGAGTGACAATGTTGATTGCATTCACAGTTCCTTCCTTCTTCTTTCCGAAGTTCTTCTTAATGTTTGGAGTAGAGGAATTGGAGGAAGTGTGGTGTGTAATTCTTCCGCTTTTCAGACCTTGCTCTACTCTTTCTCCTATAATTACCACATCCGCAAAGAGTGTTGATGTGTTCCCTATCATTTTGTCATAATGGGGACCAGTTAGAGAATTGATGAACATGGATGTGGTTTCTTTGTCGAACAGAGGAGGTTCCACTTGTGCTGCCAATTCCCTCCATCTTTGGGCATATGCCTTAAAAGATTCGTCGTCTTTCTTTCTAAGTAACTGTAGATCTGTTCTTTCAGGGGTCAGATCAATATTGTATTTATAATGACGAAGGAAAGCATCTGCTAAATGTCTCCATGTTTGGACTTGCCCTCCTTGCAGTTGCATATACCAGTTTAGGGCTGATTCAGCTAAGCTCTCCTGAAAGCAATGGATCAGGAGCTTTTCGTTGTCAGCATACGCAGCCATCTTACGGCAGTACATTGTAAGATGGCTTTTGGGGCAAGTTAATCCCATGTATTTTGGGAAGTCCGGAGTTTTGAATTTGTTAGGGAATTGGATGTTTTTAACGAGACACATATCAGCCGCCTCTTTTACATCAAAGTTATGCCCCTCCATGGCTCTCAGCCTCTCTTCAAGAGCAGTAATTTGTTGCTTTGATACTTCCGGAGCATGAATATGTACTGCTCTTGTATCAGATTGGTCATGCTCATCCTGAGGTTCCTCTTCTTCTTCTTGGTGAGAGGCTTGTCCACTTTGAGGACCCTCTTTGTGGAGATTCTGTTGGTGCATCATTTCCAACATTTGAGCCATTTGCTCTTTCAGCGTATTAAGCTCAGTGGTGAGCTTTCGGTTTTGTTCTTCTAGTTGCTCCATCTTCTTAGCTTTTTGAGCACGAGTGAGGACGGGCGGAAGACCAGCCACTTTCTAAATGATTTTAACGATTTTTATTATAGCTTTTTATTTCAAATGATTAGTGTGAAATAGATATGCCCTAGACAATAGCTTTGGTACCTTCTCAAAAGCCTATGTTTTAAGGATACCATACCCACCTTAATGTGTTAACTTCCTTTTTTCAAAGGTTGCCAACATACCTTAGCGCACTTATCTCTTCTAGGAAGGTGATAAACGCACTTGGGTCTCTTTCGCTATTGTCTAAGGATATCTAATAAATCCTAGAATGAATGTGTTTATGTATGATAGATTTATTATTATGATGTTTATGCATACTTTTCTTAGTGCATTTATTTTCTCTCTTAGTTTTACCACTTATTGGATGATGTGGTATGAATGATACGACTTTGTCGAAAATCTTTTTATTGTAAAAGATATTTTTATGGCTTTAATTTGTTTTTATATTTTTTATGACCCTTTATCTCTTCTTTCAGGGGTCAGATCAATATTGTATTTATAATGACGAAGGAAAGCATCTGCTAAATGTCTCCATGTTTGGACTTGCCCTCCTTGCAGTTGTATATACCAGTTTAGGGCTGATTCAGCTAAGCTCTCCTGAAAGCAATGGATCAGGAGCTTTTCGTTGTCAGCATACGCAGCAATCTTACGGCAGTACATTGTAAGATGGCTTTTGGGGCAAGTTAATCCCATGTATTTTGGGAAGTCCGGAGTTTTGAATTTGTTAGGGAATTGGATGTTTTTAACGAGACACATATCAGCCGCCTCTTTTACATCAAAGTTATGCCCCTCCATGGCTCTCTGCCTCTCTTCAAGAGCAGTAATTTGTTGCTTTGATACTTCCGGAGCATGAATATGTACTGCTCTTGTATCAGATTGGTCATGCTCATCCTGAGGTTCCTCTTCTTCTTCTTGGTGAGAGGCTTGTCCACTTTGAGGACCCTCTTTGTGGAGATTCTGTTGGCGCATCATTTCCAACATTTGAGCCATTTGCTCTTTCAGCGTATTAAGCTCAGTGGTGAGCTTTCGGTTTTGTTCTTCTAGTTGATCCATCTTCTTAGCTTTTTGAGCACGAGTGAGGACGGGCGGAAGACCAGCCACTTTCTAAATGATTTTAACGATTTTTATTATAGCTTTTTATTTCAAATGATTAGTGTGAAATAGATATGCCCTAGACAATAGCTTTGGTACCTTCTCAAAAGCCTATGTTTTAAGGATACCATCACTACTACAAATAAGGCCTTCAACGTCGGTTCTGGAAGGCCTTCAACGTCGGTTCCAGAACCGACGTTGTATCAGGCGACGTTGAAAGTTAAGACTTTCAACGTCGGTTCTATTTAACCGATGTTGAAAGTTATCAGACTTTCAACGTCGGTTAAATAGAACCGATGTTGAAAGTCTGATTTTTCAAATTAAATTTTTTTATTTATTTCCAACCTTTCCAACCCCTCTATTTATCTAGAAATCCCCCCTCTCTTTTATATTATATTTTTATTAGGTCCCTCTCTCTTTTATATTATATTTTTATTATTTATCATATTTTTTTTAAGTTTAAAGCATTACCAAATTATTTTTTTGTCAACGACAGGATTCGAACCCAGTACCTTAGTGTTGGAGGTCGATACTCCAACCACTAAACTACTCGAATTTTTTGATAGTAAGTTACAAATAAATTATATTTATATACAAATAAATATATATCCGTGTAAATATATAAATACAAATATATTTATATATTTTGATATATTTATATAATTATATATTTATATATTGGATGTGAGGGCACGCTCGAAGGTGAAAGTGTGTGTCGAGTGGGTTTTCAAAATTTAATGCCAAATTTGTGAGCGAGTCTCTATATATGGGTTTGTAATTTAATGACAGAATATAATATTTATAATTTATTTATATAATGATATAAAATAAATTTGAAAAACGCATCATTCGCTCAAGTGACACATTCGCTCAAGCGAAAAATACCAATTTTCGCTCAAGCTAGGCTTGAACGAGTGAATTTCGTGAGCTTTAACGTATTTTCACTCAAACGAGAGTCAATCTCACTTTCACCCTCGATCGCACCCTCACATCCAACATAAAAATATATAAATATATTTGTATTTATATATTTACACGGATATATATTTATTTGTATATAAATATAATTTATTTGTAAATTATTATCAAAATATTATAGTAGTTTAGTGGTTGGAGTATTAATTTTCAACTCTAAAATGCTATATTCGAATCCTATTAGTGACAATTCACTAACTTAAGTGAATTTTTTACTGAAAAAAATAAAAACACTTTCCAGAAAATATATATAAATAAAAATATATTTACACGAGATATATATTTATTTGTATATAAATATAATTTATCTGTAAGTTATTATCGAGAAAATTACAGTAGTTTAGTGGTTGGAGTATTAGCTTTCAATTCTAAAATACTAGGTTCGAATCCTGTCAGTGACAATTCTCTAACTTAAGTGAATTTTTGGCTGAAAAAAAATAAAAACACTTTCCAGAAAATATAAATAAATATATATTTATACGGAATATATATTTATTTGTATATAAATATAATTAATTTGTAAGTTATTATCAGAAAATTACAGTAGTTTAGTGGTTGGAGTATCAACTTTCAACTTTAAAGTACTGGGTTCGAACCCTGCCAGTGACAATTCTCTAACTTAAAAGAATTTTTGGTGAAAACACATTCAACATCGGTTCAGATGAACCGACGTTGAAAGTTGACATTCAACATCGGTTCCAGATGAACCGACGTTGAAAGTTGACATTCAACATTCAACGTCATTTTTTAATCAACCGACGTTGAAAGTGCATTTAACGTCGGCTCAGCTTTAACCGACGTTAAATGGCGACGTTGAAAGCATATTTTGTAGTAGTGCATACCCACCTGAATGTGTTAACTTCCTTTTTTCAAAGGTTGCCAACATACCTTAGCGCACTTATCTCTTCTAGGAAGGTGATAAACGCACTTGGGTCTCTTTCGCTATTGTCTAAGGATATCTAATAAATCCTAGAATGAATGTGTTTATGTATGATAGATTTATTATTATGATGTTTATGCATACTTTTCTTAGTGCATTTATTTTCTCTCTTATTTTTACCACTTATTGGATGATGTGGTATGAATGATACGACTTTGTCGAAAATCTTTTTATTGTAAAAGATATTTTTATGGCTTTAATTTGTTTTTATATTTTTTATGACCCTTTATCTCTTCTGTCGGTCAACGTGGCTACTTAGCTTACAAAGAACCTGAAACCAGGCTAGCTTAACTGAAGACTGTCCGAGATAAAGTGGTTTATCTTATCACTTTTATGATTTTTAGGGTTTTTCACTATTTTGTTTGTTGTATGATTACCCTATGCTAATGCATCAATACAAATGCAGCAAACGAATGCACACACAATTCATACATCCACAAGCAGAGCCACGCTTATTTAATCACGAGGTAGGGTTTTCCTGCAGAAACGTGCTTGGTTTAGGTGGTTCTAAACTGTTCTCACCAAGGCCAAAGGTCCCCAAGGTGCCCCCATTATAGGGACCTCTCAATCTCTCAGTCTTCGGGTCATGCACAGAACTCCGTGTCGACATCCTTAGACCAAAAGAAGAGAGTTATCACCTTGAGTTTGTGGTTTCCGACAACGGTTGTAGCCCCGTGTGCCAACAAGCTGGTCGTATCTGCCACCCACTCCCTATAGGTATTCACTCTTGCCCCCGGGTATAGAGGGACTGTTGTGTGCAAGGGTTTTTGTGTGCAATTTATATTTCAGACAATTTGCAGAAAATAATCATACAATAATTATTAAAGCCATACAATAAAACATACGGAAGCGGGTAAAGGCGTAATTTCAAATCTTTACTTAGTTTGAATTTATCCGTCACTAAATGGGATCAACTCTCTAGCTTCCCCAGTGGAGTCGCCATCTGTCGCCGCCGTCCGTTCCGACGTTCAGGGACATCTCGAACGTTTATGCGAGCGGTCGCGAAAAGATGGTTTAGACTCGCGTTTTTATGTTAAAATATGTTCATTGCTTCCGAGGTGCTCAACAACTGAACTATCCTCTAATAAAAGCAAGGTTTTTGAAAAGGGGTTCTTTTGGAGTCGCCACCAATGTTTTGACCGTAAACATTGGAAAAGGATAAAAAGGTGTTGATTTTAATAAAAACCAAACTTGGTCATTATAACCAGAGTTAGGTAAGGGAGTTAGTTACGTGTGGGGAAGGTGTTAGCACCCCACAACGCCCCTTTCAGGTTCCCTATGACGGATTAATTCATTTAAGTAAAGATTACGAGAAATTGCACGATTACCCTATTTTATTGCATAATGTTAAAAATGGTTATCTACATGACTTTATTTACTATTGCATACAGAAAGCAATAAATAAAAGCAGTAAAAGAGAAGAGAATTGAACAGAACCTCCGTAGCAAGCTTTGTATTGCGAATCTTTAATCGTAAGGATGCATTTTGGCAATCCTTCGCTCTACAAAGACCCTCCTCTCCGAATACAACACTGACTCTACTAAATTTTACAGAAGAATCGAATGCTGGAATATGATTCCTTAACTGATTGTTACCTTATTAAGGCAATCAGAGAGTTCATTCGAAGAGGGAAGAGAATAGACAAGTACTGGGAGTTGTCTGGTGTGTGTAACAGTGGCAAATGAGCCTCCTATTTATAGTTTTTCGCTGCCTGACCATTTGAGACGCCCCTCTGGGTTGGGACGGCGGTCTGGGTTGGGACGGCCGTCCCAACTGCATCTTTTACACATGCTGGGACCCCCTGAAAGCTGGGACTGGCAGTCTCACTTGGGACGGTCGTCCCACTTGGCCAGGGAAGGTTGGGACGGCCGTCTCGACTTTGGGACGGTGGTCTCGACCTGTTTTGGCCAGTTTTTGTGTTCTCGGACCCCTGGGAAGCTTTCCTTTCTTTATTCGGACGTCGGTTGGTGCTGATGAACGCCCGTTAAAGCTTTATCTTCATATAGGAAGTCTTCTTGGGCTTTATTGAGATGTCAGGCGAGCTTTATCTTGTTTTAGGAAGTCTCTTTAGCCTTTATTGAGAGATCGGGCAAAATTAGGGGTGTACAATCAGGATAGATTCTACCATTGAGCTCAAGGAACTTCTGAAGTTTCTGGTGTTGCAGCAGCTTCCGAACACCTCTGAACCCTTCAGCATCCAACCACGAGAATTTCAGAACCTTGGGAATATTAATTTGTTTCCTGCTCATTTCGTGAATGAATAAGTCCATCTTTTCTTGGTTCCCATTGAACCAGGATTCAATGCGCCCTCCTACTGATGTTTCTTGCACAGCAGCTAAGGATTCTCCTTTGCTGAACTTCTTCCTCCCGGATTTGGTGCGCTTGAGCATGTTGTTTTGAGAGATGAACCAAAAAAACAGAGAAGAGAGAATATTTTCAAGGATAGAGTACAAGATTTTCGAATCACTATTGCATGCTTAAAAAGAAATGAGACCCTTCATCTACTTTGAATAGTCAATTTTGTCTTTTTGTGAATTACTGCTGTTCTGCTCCATGTGTCAGAGATGGTAAAGGCAGAGAGAGAGAGAAAGAGAGTTGTTACTGTGATATTCAAATCTGATTTCCAATCACAGTCATTCAACTTTTATTGGATAACTATTACATTAAAGAGAGTAGCTGAAGTTGGATCCAGTTGCACAGGCACTCAACTCAATCTGCAGTAAGTGATTAGAGGCAACACATACACTACTAACCCAAAAAAAATTAACCAATTGATTTTCCATAAAATCAATTGATTTTCATTTACTAATATAGATGCAGATCACCACAAGTAAAATAAATCGATTGAATCGAAGATTTAATCGATTGATTTGTAAAAGAAAAAAAACCTGCAGAGCTACAGAGTTATTGAAATAAATCGATTAAAAGCTTATTTAATCGATTAAACTGGTAATACATCATGAACAGAGATTGAGAATTAGGAAATCAACAGATTATTTCGTAATTTCAATCGATTAAAACACATAATTTCAAAACTTTTAGTCAATTTAATCGATTGAACATGTTATCAACCTGTTAAAAAGCACAGAATCATAATAAAGAATCAATTATTCAATACTAGACATATCCAGAATTCCCAATTCAGTTCTAAGCATATTAAGTCTATCTCTAGGGAGTGGTTTGGTGAACAAGTCAGCTAATTGTTTCTCAGTTTCAATGAATAAAATTTCACAATCACCCCTAGATACATGTTCTCTAATAAAGTTGTAGACCCCTAATTTTGCCCGGTCTCTCAATAAAGGCTGAGGAGACTTCCTACAACAAGATAAAGCTCGCTTGACATCTCAATAAAGGCCAAGACTTGCTATATGAAGATAAAGCTTTAACGGGCGTTTATCGACAAAAGATAGGGCTAAAACCAAGAGATGGATAAAAAGAGGAGCCCATCATCATGGTCATAAAGGAGGAGCCCATCGGCGTATTCATGAGAAGCCAACGGGAGAAGGCCAGTTACTTTCTAAATGCATCAAAAATAAATAAATAATAGATTGCATTTAGGACATCCACACACAAAGTAGTTGCATAATACGACTTTGTCAAAATCAAGAAAAAATAATTTTCTTCAAACAAGAATAATAACACATGCATATAAGGAGGATAGTCTCCATACTTGTGATTAAAAACAGGAGGCGCCAGAATCCAATCTCCATATGAAGATCAAAATCGCGAAAGGCGAAAATCAAAACCATTTCAGCAAAATAAAGAGCTTCAAGGAAACTAGCTCTAACCTTCTATCCCAATAAACAAAGGTAAACCAGAAAAAGGCTAACAGAAAGGCTCGATCATCCCCAAGCGGATCCTTGCCTACTCCAAAGGCAAAACAAAAAATTTCTTCATGACTCAGCATCACCACATGAGTCATCAAACATAATCATTTGAAGCCTCAATCAACATCCTTCCATCTAAAAGGAAGGAAGCCATCAACATGAAAAAGCCAATGGAAAGGTTTTATCATCCCCAAGAGGATCCTTGCCTACTCCATAGGCAAAAACAAAAAGATTACCTCACGACTCAGCTT
Organism: Sphenostylis stenocarpa; assembly: GCA_963425845.1. Classification (NCBI taxonomy): domain Eukaryota; kingdom Viridiplantae; phylum Streptophyta; class Magnoliopsida; order Fabales; family Fabaceae; genus Sphenostylis; species Sphenostylis stenocarpa. The sequence goes on from OY731403.1 coordinate 26,242,423, forward strand.
CATCGTCACATGAGCCATCAAGCACACTTATCCAAAATCTCCGCTTCATTCCCCAAAGGAGCATAAGGACTACACAAGAGTCCATCAAAGAAAATACGGAGTCCAATCCTCCATATCACCAGGGGGCAATAAAAAGAAAGAAAAGAAAAACTTTCATTCCCCAATAGAGGCACAAAAAAGGCCGAATAAAAATCTCCAAGTAGAGTATATCAAGAAAATCTACAAAAAGAGGAAAACAAAAATTTTTCCATCTTCTAGCTCAAATAAGAAGCTTCACAAAGCCAGGACCCAAGACTCCATCATCAAATTTGGATCCCCAGGAAATCGACAGACTCCTCGATGAATCTCCAAAAAAGAAAAGAAGAAAATTTCTTCATTCTGCTCAATAAAGATCCTCACAAAAGTCAGGAGCCAAGACTCCATCATAAAAAATCAAATCGAGGATTGAATCCCCAAGAAGTAAAATTCCCCAGGGATCACCAAAAAAGAAAAGAGAAAAAAGGATATCTTTTCATCCAAAGAAAAAGCCAATATGCATAAAAAGGCACATATGTAAAAAACAAATCGCGAAAAAGAAATTCAAATCGTGAGAAAAAGATAAAAACTCATTCCTCAGCAGGAATAAGAGCATAGGCAAAGCCAGCTCAAACAACAAAACAAAGGAGTCAAAAACTTCATCCCTCCCTAGGGGGCAATTCAAAATAGATCCCCAAAAACACAACCAAATCCCTGGTGGATCACCAAAAAGAAACAATCCCCAACAAGCCTACTAGCAAAAGGCAAAATACAAATTCATATCCTCAGGGAGTTAATCACCTATAACACCCAATATGAATATCCCCAGTGAAAGGCAAAACCTTCACTCCCAAGAATGCCTATGCCTACTCAGAGGCAAGCAAAGAGACGATATCCCCAAGAAACGGGAAATCAACCTATGCAAGAGGCAATACAAGCACAAAGCTTTCAAAAAAAGCATCCGCCTACTCAGAGGTATTATCAAGAACAAATATCCTCAAGTACAACATCAGCCTATTCAGAGGCGAAAAACAACAAGTATAAAGACTTCAACACTATTGAAGCATCTGCCTAATCAAGAGGCACAACCAATAAAAATCAACAAATCCCCAGTGGATTCCTGCCTGAAATAAGAGGCAACCAACAAGAATCCCCGGCAAAGTCGGATGGCTAAACAAGAAAAGCCAATAACAAAAAAAATCTCCGGTAAAACCGGATGACTAAAAAAGAAAAAAGAAAATCAATCATTCCCCATGGAATAGGCGCATGATCAAAGACAATAAGCCGCCAACACATCTCCAAAAACCAGATGAGGGTTTGTGCTCATCAATCAAAAGACTGAATACCGAAAAAGTGCATCCTAAGAGCCTTGCAGAACGGGGCTCGTTCAAAACCTTGCAGAACGGGGTTCATACCGGGTGGGGGTAGGTACCCATCAGAGCCTTATAGAATAGGGTTCGTACCAGGTGGGGGTAGGTACCCATCAGAGCCTTATAGAATAGGGTTCGTGCCGGGTGGGGGTAGGTACCCACAAGAGCCTTATAGAATAGGGTTCGTACCAGGTGGGGGTAGCTACCCATCAGAGCCTTATAGAATAGGGTTCGTACCAGGTGGGGGTAGGTACCCATCAGAGCCTTATAGAATAGGGTTCGTACCAGGTGGGGGTAGGTACCCACAAGAGCCTTATAGAATAGGGTTCGTACCAGGTGGGGGTAGGTACCCATCAGAGCCTTATAGAATAGGGTTCGTACCGGGTGGGGGTAGGTACCCACAAGAGCCTTATAGAATAGGGTTCGTACCAGGTGGGGGTAGGTACCCACAAGAGCCTTATAGAATAGGGTTCGTACCGGGTGAGGGTAGGTACTCATCAGAGCCTTATAGAATAGGGTTCGTACCAGGTGGGGGTAGGTACCCACAAGAGCCTTATAGAATAGGGTTCGTACCGGGTGGGGGTAGGTACCCACAAGAGCCTTATAGAATAGGATTCGTACCAGGTGGGGGTAGGTACCCACAAGAGCCTTATAGAATAGGGTTCGTACCGGGTGAGGGTAGGTACTCATCAGAGCCTTATAGAATAGGGTTCGTACCAGGTGGGCGTAGGTATCCACAAGAGCCTTATAGAATAGGGTTCGTACCGGGTGAGGGTAGGTACTCATCAGAGCCTTATAGAATAGGGTTCGTACCAGGTGGGGGTAGGTACCCACAAGAGCCTTATAGAATAGGGTTCGTACCAGGTGGGGGTAGGTACCCACAAGAGCCTTATAGAATAGGGTTCGTACCGGGTGAGGACAGGTACTCATCAGAGCCTTATAGAATAGGGTTCGTACCAGGTGGGGGTAGGTACCCACAAGAGCCTTGTAGAATAGGGTTCATACCAGGTGGGGGTAGGTACCCACAAGAGCCTTGTAGAATAGGGTTCGTACCGGGTGGGGGTAGGTACCCACAAGAGCCTTATAGAATAGGGTTCGTACCATGTGGGGGTAGGTACCCACAAGAGCCTTATAGAATAGGGTTCGTACCAAGTGAGGGTAGGTACTCACCAAAGCCTTATAAAATAAGGTTTATACCGGATGAGGGTAGGTACTCATCAGAATCTAGCCAAAATGCATATTCATACCAGGTGAGGGTAGGTACTCACCAGAGCCTTATAAAATAAGGTTTATACCAGATGAGGGTAGGTACTCATCAGAATCTAGCAAAATGCAGATTCGTACCAGGTGGGGGTAGGTACCCACCAGAGCCTTATAAAATAAGGTTTATACTGGATGAGGGTAGGTACTCATCAGAATCTAGCAAAACGCAGATTCGTACCAGGTGGGGGTAGGTACCCACCAGAGCCTTATAAAATAAGGTTTGTACCGGATGAGGGTAGGTACTCATCAAAACATAGCAGAATGCATCAGGTGGAGTAAAATACTCGCCTGAGCATTACAAAAATGGGTTGCAAATACCTTGCTTCTATTAGAGGATAGTTCAAGTGTTAAGCACCTCGGAAGTTAGTACCCACAAGAGTTTAGCAAAATGCGAACTCGTACCAGGTGAGGGTAGGTACTCACCAAAGCCTTGCAAAACAAGGTTCATACCTAGTGGGGGTAGGTACCCACAAGAGTCTAGTGATATACAGACTCGTACCGGGTGAGGGTAAGTACTCACCAGAGCCTTATAAAGTAAGGCTCAAACCAGATAGGGGTTGGTACCTATCAAAAATATTTATCATCCGGAGGATCAGCAAAGAAGCATCTGAAGGATAACCGGGCAAAAGGGTTAACTCCTTCCCCTACCATCTAATTTTGTCGGCATATTAAGCCAACAAATTAGGCAGCCAGGTGAAGGGGGGGCAGCTGTAGACCCCTAATTTTGCCCAGTCTCTCAATAAAGGCTGAGGAGACTTCCTACAACAAGATAAAGCTCGCCTGACATCTCAATAAAGGCCAAGAAGACTTCCTATATGAAGATAAAGCTTTAACGGGCGTTTATCGGCATCAACCGACGTCCGAATAAAGAAAGGAAAGCTTCCCAGGGGTCCTAGAACACAAAAACTGGCCAAAACAGGTTGAGACCACCGTCCCAAAGTCGAGACGGCCGTCCCAAGCTACCCTGGCCAAGTGGGACGGCCGTCCCAAGTGAGACTGCCAGTCCCACTCTTCAGGGGGTCCCAACATGTGTAAAAAATTCAGTTGGGACGGCCGTCCCAACCCAGACGGCCGTCCCAACCCAGAGGGGCGTCTCAAATGGTCAGGCTGCAAAAAACTATAAATAGGAGGCTCATTTGCCACTGTTTCACACACCAGACAACTCCCAGTACTTGTCTTCTCTCCCTACTTCGAATGAACTCTCTGATTGCCTTAATAAGGTAACAATTAGTTAAGGAATTACATTCCAGCATTCGATTCTTCTGTAAAATTTAGTAGAGTCAGTGTTGTATTCGAAGAGGAGAGTCTTTGTAGAGCGAAGTATTGCCAAAACGCATCCTCACAATTAGATTCGCAATACAAAGCTTGCTACGGAGGTTCTGTTCAATTCTCTTCTCTTTTACTGCTTTTATTTATTGCTTTCTGTATGCAATAGTAAATAAAGTCATGTAGATAACCATTTTTAACATTATGCAATAAAATAGGGTAATCGTGTAATTTCTCGTAATCTTTACTTAAATGAATTAATCCGTCATAGGGAACCCGAAAGGGGCATTGTGGGGTGCTAACACCTTCCCCACACGTAACTAACTCCCTTACCTAACTCTGGTTATAATGGCCAAGTTTGGTTTTTATTAAAATCAACGCCTTTTTATCCTTTTCCAATGTTTATGGTCAAAACATTGGTGGCGACTCCAAAAGAACCCCTTTTCGAAAACCTTACTTTTATTAGAGGATAGTTCAATTGTTGAGCACCTCGGAAGCAATGAACATAATTTTAACATAAAACGCGAGTCTAAACCATCTTTTTGTGACCGCTCGCATAAACGTTCGAGATGTCCCTGGACGTCGGAACGGACAGCGGCGACAAAAGTGATGTCTAATTTCAATATGCTTAGTTCTAGAGTGTTGAATAGGATTCTTAGTTAGATTAATTGCACTAGTATTATCACAAACCAGAGGTACCGTGTTGAGAAATACTCCATAATCTTTCAATTGTTGTTTAAGGTAGATACTTTGAGCACAACAGCTCCCGGCTGCTATGTATTCAGCCTCAGCAGTTGAAAGAGCTACACATGCTTGTCTTTTGTTGTGCCATGATATGAGACTGCTTCCCAGTAAATGACATGTACCAGAGGTACTTTTCCTATCCAATCTACATCCTGCAAAGTCAGAATCAGAAAATCCAACAAGTTTTAGAGAGGCACCTTCAGGATACCATAGTCCAACATTAATGGTTCCTTTAAGGTACTTGAGAATCCTTTTAGCAGCGGTGAGATGAGATTCCTTTGGATTTGCCTGAAATCTAGCACAAAGACAAACACTGAACATAATGTCAGGCCTTCTAGCAGTTAGATATAGAAGAGATCCAATCAAACCTCTATATTTAGTTTGATCAACTGATTTCCCTTTTTCATCTAAATCTAGACAGTAGTTAGTAGACATGGGTGTGGAGGATTCTTTGCAATTATGCATATCAAATTTCTTCAACAACTCATTACAGTATTTAGATTGATTTCGGAAAATACCATTCCTTAATTGTTTAACCTGGAGACCAAGGAAGAAATTCAACTCTCCCATCATAGACATTTCAAATTCACTTTGCATTTCCTTAACAAACTTATTACACAGAGCTTTATTAGTAGAACCAAAGATGATATCATCAACATAAACCTGCACCAGAATAATGTCAGATCCAGATTTCTTAATGAATAAGGTTTTGTCAACTTCACCTCGTTTGTAGCCTTGATCAATTAAGAAATTACTTAGCCTCTCATACCATTGTCTAGGAGCTTGTTTTAATCCATAAAGAGCCTTTTTCAACTTGTAGACATGGTCAGGATGCTTGTGATTTTCAAAACCAGGAGGCTGAGCAACATAGACTTCTTCATTAATGAGTCCATTTAGAAAGGCACTCTTGACATCCATCTGAAGTAATCTGAAACCACTAATACAAGCATAAGCTAATAACAGTCTAACAGCTTCAAGTCTAGCTACTGGTGCAAAGGTTTCATCAAAATAAATTCCTTCCTATTTATTATATCCTTTGGCTACCAACCTAGCTTTATTTCTAGTAATAATGTCGTGTTCATCTAATTTGTTTTTGAATACCCACTTAGTACCAATTACATTGATATCTTTGGATTTAGGAACTAATTCCCACACATTATTTCTTTCAAAATGATTAAGCTCATCATGCATGGCACTAACCCAATATTCATCATTTAATGCATCCTTAACAGTTTTAGGTTCAATTTGTGAAATGAATGCCATATGATTGCAGAATTGATTAAGAGAATGCCTAGTGGATACTCCCTTATTGATTTGTCCAATGACATTGTCTAGAGAAAGATCTCTTGGGACAATCCATTCTTTAGCAAGCTCATCCAAGATATCTTCTTCTTGTTCTTCAGCAATTCTTTCTGGTGGATCAGCTTTTGTAGGATCAATTGACTGATCACCTTCTTCGACAATATGCTGATCTAAATCACTGGGATGTTTTAACTGATAAGAATTATCAGTTAAATCATCATCATCTGCAGTACCTGTTGTTTTATTCTGCAACACTCGAGGAGACTCATTAAAAACAACATGTACTGATTCTTCAACAGATTTTAGTCTTAAATTATAGACTCTATATGCATGACTGTTAGAAGAATAGCCAAGAAAGATCCCTTTATCAGATTTTTCATCAAACTTGCCAATATTTTCTTTCCCATTGTTTAAAACGAAACATGTACATCCAAAAACCCTGAAATAGTTTATGTTGGGTTTTCTTCCTTTGTAAAGTTCATATGGGGTTTTCTTAAGAATGGGTCTAATCAAAACTCTATTCAAAACATGACAAGCAGTGTTTACAACATCTGCCCAAAAGTATTTAGGTAAGGCATTTTCATAAAGCATTGTTCTAGCCAGTTCCACAATGGATCTGTTCTTTCTTTCCACAACACCATTCTGTTGAGGAGTTCTTGGAGCAGAAAAGTTGTGCTTTATGCCATACTTTTCACAGAATAATTCAAACTTTTCATTTACAAATTCTCCACCATTGTCACTTTGAATAGAAGTAATGACATAACCCTTCTCATTATGTAAAACCTTGGCAAGCTTTTTAAAAGATTTGAAAGAATCAGATTTGGCTTTTAGAAATATAGTCCAAGTAAATCTGGAAAAATCATCAATAATTACCATGATATAGAGATTACCACCTAGGCTTTTATTTCTTGAAGGAGCAACCAAATCCATGTGAAGCAGTTCCAAAGGTCTAGAAGTAGAAATAATGTTTTTGTTTGAAAAGGATTTTCTAGTTTGTTTACCTTTTAAACAAGCTTCACAGATTTTGTCTTTCAGAATTTGAAGCTTAGGTAGCCCAGAGACTAAATCTTTAGAAATCAGTTTGTCAAGATGGTTAAGATGAATTTGTGCAAGCCTTCTATGCCATAACCAAGATTCTTCTTCTTTAGTAAGAAGACAACTTTAAGATGAGATAGAATGCTTGATATCTAGCATGTAAATGTTTGTAGACCCCAAATCTTGCCTGGCCTCAAAATAAAGACTAGAAGACCTCCTTTTCGAAGATGGATGAAGCCTAAGAAGCCACTAGGAGAGACTATTAGGCCCCATACTAGGATAGGAGGGATTTTAGGCACAAAAATAAGGATTTTCGCCTTTTAAGGTCGAGACCGTCGTCCCAGATTCGGGACCGCCATCTCGCCTTGCGCAAATGGCGAGACCTCTGTCTCGCCATTCCTGCAAGGCGAGACCGTCGTCTCGACTGGCGAGATGGCCATCTCGACCTTGTCAGATGAGACCGCCGTCTCGACCTGACAGGCGCGAATCCCTATAAATAGGGCCCCCATTCCCCTCATTTCACACAGTTCTTCCTCCTTCTCTCTAGTCTTTTCTTCAAATTCTCTCTCTAGAACCCCTCCGAAGCATTTCCGGAGTTTTTGAGCGTTTCTAAGAGTGTTTTTGAGCGTTTCGAGAGCTTTCCGATGTTGTGTAGAGTGAAGGGCTGCCACAAAGCACCCTATTTTCAGAAAGAATTAATAGAAAGCGTGCCTCGAAGGTTTCTACACACTCTCTCTCTCTCTTTTACCACTTTATTTTAATTATGCAATAGATATAGGGCCATGTAGTCATAATCTTTAAATTCCGCAAATAAAAGGGTAAAAGCGTATTTTTCACCGGTTTAATTATTTTTAAATAGTTGGCCTATCATAGGGAACCCGAAAGGGGCGTCGTATGTAAGAATTAATGGTTGAGTTCAAGAGAGGGGATGAATTGAACTTTAGAAAACTTTTTCTAAAAACACACTTTCTCTTGGAAGAATGAATTATCTTTATTCAATTCTTCTATTAGGTAGATTTAGTTTTAATCAAAGCAAGAATATAGACAAGAAATAAAAGAGATGAAAGCAGAAATTCAACACAAAAGTTTATACTGGTTCACTCTTTCCCAAAGCTACATCCAGTTCTTGACAAATCTGCCAAGTTCCACTAATTCCAAGTGAAAATTACAACCAGTAGATATACACCAATCTACCCCAAGAACTATCTCACAAACCCACAAGATAGACTCTTGAATAACCACCCAGTAACCAAATCCAGTTACTGTAACCAGTGCAGATTCAAACCCAATCTACACAATCACACTTTATACAAGTAAATGAAAAGAATAAACATGGACTGCAGCTTTAACACTATAGAAGTCCAGAAGAAATTCTAACTCAGAACTTTCTCTCTTTGATGATCTTTCAACAATCTTGATCTAAACGCCTTATGATATGAAAAGTGTATGAATGCACAAAGAAAGACACGTATATGAGAACTCTAAGATTGCTTTCAATTGTTTTCCAAATTGTATATCTCGAAAGAGAAATCAAAACTGTATTTATAGAATGAAAGAGAGAAACTGATTGATTAATTTGATTAAAACTGATTTAGAGTAGCAGATGATCGATCAGAATATCTATATGACAGATCAGAATCAGTTATGATCGATCAAAATTGAATTGTGATCGATCAGAATGTTTTTCAATCGATTAAAATGTCGTTTTAATCGATTGATTTTATTTAAAACTTCATTCAATCGATTAATTCGAGTTTTCAATGGATTGAAACAGTTTAGAAAAAATGATAGCTCTCTGTTTCAATCGATTAAAAGATATTTCAACAGATTGAAATCCTGTAATACCTTAGAATGAAAAAAAAATGATCTCTCTGTTTCAACAGATTAAAACTAATTTCAACAGATTGAAATTCTGAGATACTCTAAAGTGAAAAATAGCATCTTTCTGTTTCAACAGATTGAACTTGATTCTAACAGATTAAATTTGCGAAGCCATTAATATGGAAAAATCATTAAGAACATTTTAACCTGTTGATTCTGCGATTCAATCAATTAAAATTTTGACAGCATATGAACATTCCTATTTTAAGTGATTTTAACAGATTGAAATTTCTTTTTAACAGATTGAAAAACTCAGTTTGTTCTTTTAATGCTAAAAGGTTGGTTTTTCATGCAGTAAAATAAGTTCAATGAGATGCATCATTTAAAGGCGCTTATCACAAGATCTATTGAACTATCAAGAGATTAAATTCTAAACCTATAACCTATCTATCTACACACCCACAAAATAAACTCTCTAAACTCTATATGTCTTCATCAAATCCAACAAGTGCTTCATCGTAAAGGAACTAACACTTCCTTTACACGTAACTAACTCCCTTACCCAACTCTGGTTCTAACGACCAAAGTTGGTTTTTAAAAAAACCAACGCCTTTTAACCCCTTTTCCGATGTTTCTAGTAAAAACGTCGGTGGCGACTCCAGAGAACCCTTCAAAACTAGCTCTTGGATTAGCCCGGTTATCGGACAACCCAAGAGCGCCCTTTCAAAAACATCGCCTCTAGGTTTAGCCCGATTATCGGACAACCTAAAGGCGTTGTAACCACACCAATAAAAACGCGAAAATTGGAAAGTCGAAACCATCGCGTCGCTCCGATCGCCTCGTTTTGACGGCGACGACAGATGGCGACTCCACTGGGGAAGCCTAGAAAGTTGATCCCATTTAGTGATGGGCCAGCTTAAAATAAATAAACCTATAAAATTACGCTTTTACCCTACCTTGTATTATAACATGTTTTAATGCTTGGCTTTAATAACTGTTGCTTGTTTATACTTACGCAATTGTTTGAAATACAAACTGTACACAAACCCTTGCACACTACAGTTCCCTCTATACCCAGGGGCAAGTGAGAAATCCATAGCGAGTGGGTGGAAGGTACGGTTCGCTGTAGTGATGGCCTTGTGCCCACCAGTGTGATCGAAAACCACCACTCAAGGTGATAACCTTCCTCTTTTGGCACAAAGACTGACTATGGCCTTAGTGCTAAGCATGGTCGGAAGGTTGGAGAGTGGGGACCCTATAATGGGGGCACCTTGGGGGCCTTAGCCTTGGTGAGAACAGTTAGAAGCTACCCTTGCTAGTGCACTTTTCTACAGGAAAACCCTACCTCGTGATTAAAACGACTTCTCGCCTGTTCGTGGATGAGTGAATTGTATGTGCATTTGTTTGTTGCATTTGATTGCATAGTATAACCAAACAACAGATAAAAACAAAATTTTACAATAAACACCCTTATCTCGGACAATCTGCCTTTTAGCTAGCCTGGTTTCAGGTTCTTTGTAAGCTAAGTAGCCACACAGTCCGACAGAAGAGATAAGGGACGCTAATATTATTCTTTCGCCAATAAAACCATTTTATCTCGGACAGTCTGCCTTTTAGCTAGCCTGGTTTCAAGTTCTTTGTAAGCTAAGTAGCCACGCAGTCCGACAAAAGAGATAAAAGGCTAAAAAAATAAATCCAAAATAAATAAAATAATAATAACAAAATAAAAACATTTATAAAAATAATTTTGACAAAGTCGTGTCATTCATATTGCATCATGTCATAAGTGAAAAAACCAAGAGAGAAAATAAATGCATAAGAAAAGTATGCATATGCATCATTTTAATAAACCCCTAAAAAATGGGTCTTAGAAGCGTTTTTTGAGAAAATTACTGGGGCAAATCCCCTTTGGGGATTTGTAATCTGATTCTTCACCTTTTTCTCTTTGTTTTGATATGCTATGCGTCCAAATCCGACATCCCAGTCAAAAGTTATCGCACTTTGAACATCTACTGCCCTTTTGTACTGGTGCATGCATAAATACATTCATTCTAGGGAGCACTAGATATCCCTAAGACAATGGTGAAAGAGGCCCCGAGCACATTTGTGACCTTCGCGACAAGGAAGGGACAAGTGTACTAAGGTGTGATGGTGATTGCCATTATACTTGTCAAATCTGTGATGGGGAAGAAACCATTACACCGAGGTGGGTAGGATACCCCACAAAGCATAAGCTTTAAGGAGGATACCTAAGTCATTGTCTTAAGGAATATCCATCTCATAAATCATTCCTTTTAAACAATAAAAATATTTTTACATTCTAGAAAGCGGCTGGCAATCTTCATACCCTCATCCACATACAAAAAAAAACACAAAATCCCAAACACTATCATACATCATGTTAGAAAATAAAACATGATAATGTTTAGGAAAAAACAAACACCTACATACATGCATCCACCAAACTTCATCCTCATAACATAATAGACAGTCAAAGAAGTGGACATTCCTTAATACCATGAAAAGAGGATTAGGGCATTCGCATGCCATGCACGGGAAGTCAAAAAGAAAATAAATAGAAATATTTACCCGCCTATGGGTTCATTTAGGCTTCTCCGCTTTTAAAAAAAATGTACTTTGAAACATTGCATTGAGGAATGTACACTGTCTGGATGAAATAAATAAAATTGTTTGTTTTCATCATCTCTTCAAACGTCTATCGCATTCATAAATTGCATGCATTCATTCTCACTTTAATAATAATAAGATAATAAAAAGAAAGGATTAGTCCATGTGCTTTCCACGTCAAGTTATCTCCAATGGTTGATCCGCCTGAGAAGGATAATAAACCTCAACTGTTGGTCATCTGAGTAAATAAGGAAAAGGGGGCAAGGATGTCGTTACATTTTGTTCACGCAAAAACATCTCCCATTAATGAGGATATCTGCAGCATAGCTGGTGTGAATTACTCCTTCTGGAAGGTTAGAATGAAAATCTTTATTGAATCTCTTGATAGGGGTATTTGGGATACAATTGTTAATGGTCCTTTTAAACCAACTCATACAGTGGATGGTAAAATTGTTGAAAAAGACTGGGCTGACTTAACTAATGCAGAAAATAGGAAAGTTCAATATGATTATACTGCTAAGAACATTATTACCTCTGCCTTAAATCTTGATGAGTTTTTCAAGGTTTCTCAATGTGCCTCTGCCAAAGAAATGTGGGAGATTCTAGAGGTCACTCATGAGGGTACCTCTGATGTGAAAAGGGCAAGGAAGCATGAATTAATTAGAGATTATGAATTGTTCAAAATGCAGCAAGGTGAAACCATTGCAGATGTGCAGAAAAGATTCACGCATATATAGTCAACCATCTAATTGGATTAGGCAAGACGTTTGATAAGGAAGAGCTAAACATCAAAATCCTAAAATGTTTGGACAGAACTTGGCAACCAAACACTACTAGAAAAATGGTTAATAGTGACCGAAATTAGTAACCGAAAAATTCAGTCACTGATAGTAACTGAATCAGTGACTGATTTCCGTTTTATATTTAGTGACTGATTTAGTGACTAAAATTTCAGTCACGGAAATCAGTCACTGATTCGGTCACCAAATCAGTCACTCATTCGGTCACTACTAGAAAAATAGTTAATAGTGATCGAAATTAGTGACCGAAAAATTCAGTTACTAATAGTAACTGAATCAGTGACTGATTTCTCTTTTTATATATAGTGACTGCTTTAGTGACTAAAATTTCAGTCACTAAACAAATAATATATAAATTAGTGACCATTTTTTATTTATATAAATATTTTTTTAAAATATTTTAATAATATATTAAATATAAATCTACTTAATAATTTAAAATAATTGATAAAATTTTAAATAACATTATAAAATTTTTAAAAAATAGTTTATTAACTTATTAAATAATTTAATAATATAATTATTTGATTTTATTTTTTAATTTAGTCTCTTTTTTATATAAAAAATTATTAATTTAGTCTCTTTTTTATATATAATCAATGATTAAATTAATTATTAATTTAGTCTCTTTTTGTATATATATATATATATATATATATATATATATATATTACTTTTATGTTAATAAAAATGTATTTCAATGTATTTATAAAAAAATTAAAATTATTTTAATTATTGAATTGATATTTCAAATTTATATTAATATTTTAAATAATTTAATAATTGGATAAATATTTTAAGTTTATATTAGTATTTTTATAAAAGTGTAAAGATTAAGTGAACTTATTTTAAAATTTAATTAAACATAATAATATAATATACTATTAACCATAAATCTATGAAGATTTAGTTAGATATTAATTTTAAGTTTTATCGTTTTTATTTTAAAAAAATTGTTAAAAAAATCAAAATAATTAATTAAAATAAAGAATTTTAATTTAATAAATGTGTTAATATTATTAGTTATTGGAGAATTAAATTTATAATAATAATTATATAAAATTTAAATTATTGATATTTTTTTAATCATGAAGCTAAAATTTGATAATATTAATAAATTAAAATAAAAAAAATAAAAAAATTTATATATATATATATATATATATATATATATCACTTTAATTATTTTAATTAAAAATAATTTCATAAAAAAACTAATATTTGGAAATAAAAATGCAAAAGTATATATTTTTTCTTTTATTTAATTATATTTTTTATTTTTTACTTTTTGGGTTTTAGTCCATAACAACAATTTAGTTGCCCTAATTTTACTTTAACCTAAAAATCTCATCATCTTACTACAAAAATATATAGTTTCTCTTATTAACAAAATTTTTTTATCAGATTAAGAAAATTATTACTAATAAGATTCAAAACCAATACCTTAGAGTTAGATATTAATACTCCAACCACTAAACTGTTAGAATTTTTTAATAAAAATTTACAAATAAATTATATTTATATACAAATAAATTTATATCCATGTAAATATATAAATATATAAATACAAATATATTTATATATTTTGATATATTTATATATTTATATGTTCGATGTGAGGGTCACGCTAGAGGGTGAAAGTGTGTGTCGAGTGAGTTTTCAAAATTTGATGTCAAATTTGTGAGTGATTCTCTTTATATGGATTTGTAATTTAATAATAGAATATAATCTTTATAATTTATTTATATAATGATATAAAATAATTGTTTTCTTTATTTATTTTTATTTTTATTTTATTTTAATTTATTCTTTTTATCTTTTTTTCTTCTATTATTTAATTAAAATTATTATATTAAAATAATTTTTTCATTATTAAAAATAATTAAATATTTATTTTCAAAATTATTTTTTAAAATTATTTAATTTAAAAAATTATTATGAATTAATATATGTCTGGAAAAAATAATTATTAAAAGATGATTTTGATTAATTTATAATAATATATGTTAAGAAAAAATTGTTCTATTAATATTCATAATTAGATTAATTTATAATAATTTGTTAAATTAAATAATTTTAAAAATAAATATTTAATTATTTTTAATATTGAAAATATTATTTTAGTATAAGAATTTTAATTAAATAATAGAAGAAAAAATATAAGAAGAATAAATTAAAATAAAATAAAAATAAATAAAGAAAAAAATTATTTTATATCATTATATAAATAAATTATAAAGATGATATTGTGTCATTAAATTATAAACTCATATAAAGAGACCCGCTCACAAATTTGACATCAAATTTTAAAAATCCACTCGACACACACTTTCACCCTCGAGTGCGCCCTCACATCCAACATATATATGTATATAGATATTTGTATTTGTATTTATATATTTTATATTTATATATTGACACGGATATATATTTTTATTTGTATATAAATATAATTTATTTATAAACTATTCTAAAAAAATCCTAGTAGCTTAGTGGTTGACGTATCAGTCTCTAATTCTAAGGTACTGGGTTCGAATCCTACCAGTGACAATTATTTCAATCTAATAATAATTCAAATTTCTAGAAATTATAAAAAATATATTATAAAAGAATATAAAAGGGAGGTTAGAGACTATTATAATTAGATAAAATAGAAAGGGGTTATAAAAAAATATTTTTAATTTTTTAATGTTTTTGTTAGTGACCGATATAGTGATTGACTCAATCGGTGATTAAATCGGTCACTGAAATCAGCGACCAAGGAAATAGTGACTGATTTGGGTTGGTTACTATTTCGGTCACTATTTTAGTTAGTGACCGATTTTGGTCATTTAGTGACCGAAAATTCGGTCACTATTTGATGTTTTTGTTGTAGTGAAAGGTGATAGCTATATCAGAATCAAGAGACTTAACTGAGATGACTACTGCATCATTGTTTGGTAAGCTAAGGGAACATGAGTTGGAGATCAATCGGTTTAAAGAACAGGAAAATGCAAGAAAATGCACGAGTTGGGAAATTTCTTAAGAAGAAGAACAGAATTGGCCAGGTTAAAAAGTACACTGATAAAATAACTGATTCTATTCAAAATAAGAAGTGAATGTCCAGAAAAATCCAAGAATCAAAACAAGAAAGATATGAAGTACAAAGGGAAAAAGGCCTACATAGCTTGGCAAGACAATGATTCATCCTCGAGTTCTGTATCTGAAGGTGAAGAAGTGAATCTATGCTTAATGGCTGGCTGTGAATCCTCTTCATCCCATGTAAGTTCAACCCCCATAGAAAATGAAATGAATTACAGCACATTACTAACTGCTTTCAATGAAATGCATGATGAAGCTAGGAATTTATCCTATACAAATAATCGGTTAAAAGGACTAAAATAACTGGTTAGAGAATAGGGTTAAAGTTCTGGAAGAAGAATTATTAGAAAGCATAACAGATATGGAACATCTTGAAATAATCTACAATAATTCATCTTCTGATAATGCTGCTGCTAACAAAAATTGTGAAAAGTGTATCTCTCTGCAGAATAAGGTTGAGTATTTGATTAAAACCTTATCTAAGTTTACTCAAGGTAAAGAAAATTTAGATACACTTCTTGGGTCTCAAAACCGTGTTTTTGATCATACTGGAATTGATTACAAACCTAAGTTTGGGGTTAAAACTAAAAGGTATTTGAACTTCTTTTCTTTCAGAAAATCAACAGCATCTCCTTTCTCATCTTGTCATTATTGTATGAAAAAAGGGCATACTGTAAAATTCTGTCATATTAGAAAACACCTTGTGCCACAGGGTAAAATGAGATGGGTTCCAAAATATGTTAAACAGAAAATTTGACCACTAAGGACCCAAAGTATTTAAGGGTACCAAATACTTGATGCTTGATTTTTCAGGAACAACAGAAAGAATCACTTTGGTACTTGGACAGCGGATGCTCAAGGCATATGACAGGAGATATTTCCAAATTCCAGAAACTGAGATTGAAGACTGGAGGTCACGTGACTGTAGACCCCTAATTTTGTCTGACCTCTCAATAAAGGCCAAGAAGACTTCCTATCTGAAGATAAAGCTTCGATGGACGTCTATCGACATCAATCGACGTCCGAATAAAGAAAGGAAAGCTTCCCGACAGTCCCTGAACACAAAATCTGGCCAAAACAGTTGAGATGGCCGTCCCAGAAGTCGGTATGGTCGTCCCAGTCAGCCTAGACGGCCGTCCCACATGCCAAACGGCCGTCTCGGCCATTTTTGTCACTTGGGACGGCCGTCCCAAATCCCAGACGGCCGTCCCGAGCTGCCAGGCTGCGAAAACTATAAATAGGAAGCTCATTTGAGCATTTTTCACACTCCAGACACTTGTCTTCCCTCCCTCTTTCGAATGAACTCTCCGATTGCCTAAAAAAGGTAACAATCGGTTAAGGAATATTATTCCAGCATTCGATTCTTCTTAAAATTTTAGTAGAGTCGATCTTGTATTCAGGGAGGAGAGTCTTTGTAGAGCGGGGGATTGCCAAAACGCATCCTCACAGTTAAAGATTTGCAATACAAAGCTTGCTACGGAGGTTCTTTTCACTTCTCTTCTCTTTTATTGCTTTATTTATTGGTTTATGTATGCAATAGAAAATAAAATCATGTAGATAACCATTTTCAAAATATTGTATAAATAAAATAGGGTAATAGCGTAATTTCTCGTAATCTTTGCTTAATGAATTAATCCGTCATAGGGAATCTGAAAGGGGCGTTGTGGGGTGCTAACACCTTCCCCACACGTAACTAACTCCCTTACCCAACTCTGGTTATAATGGCCAAGTTTGGTTTTTCTTAAAATCAACGCCTTTTTATCCTTTTCCAATGTTTATGGTCAAAACATTGGTGGTGACTCCATAAGAACCCTTTTGCGAAAACCTTGCTTTTATTAGAGGATAGTTCAGTTGTTGAGCACCTCGAAAGCAATGAACACATTTTAAAATAAAATGCGAGTCTAAACCATCTTTTTGCGACCGCTCGCATAAACGTTCGAGATGTCCCTAGACGTCGGAACGGACGATGGCAACAGATGGCGACTCCATTGGGGAAGCTAGAGAGTTGATCCCATTTAGTGACGGATAAATTTAAACTAAGTAAAGATTTGAAATTACGCCTTTACCCTCTTCCGTATGTTTTATTGTATGGCTTTAATAACTGTTGTATGATCATTTTTTGCAAATTGTCAGAAATATAAACTGTACACAAAAACCCTTGCACACTACAGTCCCTCTATACCCGGGGGCAAGAGTGAATACCTATAGGGAGTGGGTGGCAGATACGACCGACTTGTTGGCACACGGGGCTACAACCGTTGTCGGAAAACCACCAACTCAAGGTGATAACTCTCTTCTTTTGGTCCAAGGATGTCGACACGGAATTTCGTGCATGACCCGAGGATTGAGAGATTGAGAGGTCCCTATAATGGGGGCACCTTGAGGACCTTTGGCCTTGGTGAGAACAGTTTAGAACCATCTAAACCAAGCACGTTTCTGCAGGAAAACCCCACCTCGAAAATTGCATGGCTCTGCTCGTGGATAAATGAATTGTGTGTGCATTCGTTTGCTGCATTTGTATTGATGCATTAGCATAGGGTAATCATACAACAGACAAAAATAGTAAAAATCTAAAAAACCATAAAAGTGATAAGAATAAACCAACTTTATCTCGGACAGTCTTCATTTAAGCTAGCTTGGTTTCAGGTTCTTTGTAAGCTAAGTAGCCACGTTGACCGATAGAAGAGATAAAGGGTCATAAAAAATATTAAAAACAATTTAAAGCCATAAAAATACCTTTTACAAAAAAAAGATTTTTGACAAAGTCGTATAATAAGTTGTAAAACTAAAAGAGAAAATAAATGCACTAAGAAAAGTATGCATAAACATCATCATAATAAAATTTCTCATACATAAACACATTCATTCTAGGATATATTATGTATCCTTAGATAATAGTGAAAGAGACCCAAGTGTGTTTATAATCTTCCTATAAGAGATAAGTGCGCTAAGGTATGATGGCAACCTTTGAAAAAAGGGAACTATCACACTGAGGTGGGTATGGTACCCCTTAAGCATAGGCTTTTAAGAGGATACTAAAGCTATTGTCTAAGACATATCTATCCCACACTAATAATTTGAAATAAAGAGCTATAATAAAAATCTTTAAAATCATTTAGAAAGTGGCTGGTCTTCCTCCTGTCCTCACTCGTGCTCAGAAAGCTAAAAAGATGGAGCAACTAGAAGAACAAAACCGAAAGCTCACCACTGAGCTTAATACGCTGAAATAGAAAATGGCTCAAATGTTGGAAATGATGCGTCAACAAAATCTCCACAAGGAGGGTCCCCAGAGTGGACAAGCCTCTCACCAAGAAGAGGAAGAGGAACCTAATGATGAACATGCCCAATCTGATACAAGGGCAGTACATATTCATGTTCCGAAAATATCAAAACAACAAATTACTGCCCTTGAGGAGAGGTTAAGAGCCATGGAAGGGCATAACTTTGATGTTAAAGAGACGGTTGATATATGCCTCGTTAAAAACATCCAATTCCCTAACAAATTCAAAACTTCGGATTTCCCAAAGTACATGGGAATAACTTGCCCCAAAAGCCATCTTACAATGTAATGCCGTAAGATGGCTGCATATGCTGACAATGAGAAACTCCTGATCCATTGCTTTCAGGAGAGCCTGGCTGAGTCAGCCCTAAATTGGCATATGCAACTGGAAGGAGGGCAAGTCCAAACCTGGAGACATCTGGCGGATGCTTTTCTTCATTGTTATAATTGATTTGACCACTAAAAGAGCAGATCTACAATTACTAAGCAAAAAAGACGACAAATCCTTTAAGGCATATGCCCAACGATGGAGGGAATTCGCAGCACAAGTGGAACCTCCTCTATCCGACAAAGAAGCCACATCCATGTTCATCAATTCCCTGACTGGTCCCTATTATGACAAAATGATAGGGAACACATCAACACTTTTTGTGGATGTAGTAATTATAGGGGATAGAGTGAAGCAAGGTTTGAAAAGCGGAAGAATTACACAACATACTTCCTCCAATTCCTCCACTCCAAACGTTAAAAAGAGCTTTGGAAAGAAGAATGAAGGAACCGCGAATGCAATCAACATTACCACTCCTTCTTCCTCCTCGCAACAGACCAAGTCACGCAGATCGGAAAGGAAATTCACTCCCATTCCAACCTCATATGGAAGTTTGCTTTTAAAATTGTTGGATGCCAAAATCCTCGTGCGCATCCCTCCCAAGAAAATAGAGCCATCATACCCAGAATGGTATAAGCCTAATGAAAACTGTGATTACCATTCAGGCGCTCCGGGACACTCCGTTGAAAATTGTGTGGCCTTAAAGCATAAGGTCCAGAATCTAATAGATGCAGGGTGGATTACCTTTGATGCATCTACTCCAAAAGTAGATGATCAGCCTCTATCTAAGCTCGAATAAGAGGTGGGATAAGGAAGATCAGCAAATTAGGGCTCGCCATCTTTGTCATTTCTAAAAAATATAATAAATAAAAAAATATTAAAAAGCTTACGATGTATCTCTCGTGATCCTCGCCCATGATCACAAGATTTTTTATTAAAGTGGGCTTTGTAAATATTTTCCTTTTATGAATACAATAAGGCATTTTCCATAATATTCGTATTCTCTTTCATTCTTTTTTCTCTCACACACTTAATAAAGAAATCTAAAACAAAGCATAACCATACAGTCATGTCTGCAATTGAAAACTCCCTAGAAGATCCGAAAGCCGAAGGCGAATGGATTGAGTCAGACAGTGAGGAGGGGACTATTTCCCCGGACATGCAAAGACTGTTGGAAAAAGAAGCTCAATCAATACAGCCCCATTAGGAAAAAACTGAGGCCATCAATTTGGGATAAGAAGACAATAAGAAGGAAGTAAATATTGGTACCCAAATTGACGATGATGTCAGGGAAAGGTTGATACAATTACTAAGAGAGTATGTGGACGTGTTCGCATGGTCCTACCATGATATGCCTGGAATTGATAAAAGCATAGTGGAGCATAGATTACCACTAAAAGAGGGATTTCGGCCCGTTAAGCAGAAGCTCAGAAGAGTAAAGCCAGAATGGTCCTTGAAAATTAAGGAAGAAGTAGAAAAACAGTTGGATGCTAATTTTCTGATTGTGTCAAAATACCCTGAATGGTTGGCACACATTGTGCCAATTATAAAAAAGAATGGAAAAATCAGAGTATGCGTAGATTACAGGGATTTAAATCGTGCAAGTCTGAAAGATGATTTTCCCTTACCACATATTGATATGTTGGTAGATCACACCACTACGAATACTCTCTATTCTTTCATGGATGGATATGCAGGGTATAACCAAATTAAATTGGCTGTTGAAGATAGAGAAAAAAATTCCTTCATTACGCCGTGGGGTACATTTTGTTATAGAGTAATGCCTTTTGGACTCAAGAATGCAGGGGCTACTTATCAAAGGGCTATGGTAACATTATTTCACGATATGATCCACAAAGAAATCGAAGTATATGTGGATGATATGATCGCCAAGTCCAAAAATGAGATGGATCACCTCCAATACTTAAAGAAATTATTCAATCGGCTTCAGAAATACCAGATCAAGCTTAATCCGGCTAAATGTACGTTCAGAGTAAGATCAGGAAAACTCCTTGGGTTTATTGTCAGTAAAAAAGGAATTGAGGTAGATCCTGATAAAACAAAGGCAATTGTAGAAATGCCCCCACCAAGAACAGAAAAAGAAGTTAGAGGGTTTTTGGGCCGAATAAACTATATTGCACGATTCATTGCGCAATTAACAGACAAGTGCACGCCCATCTTCAAATTATTGAGTAAAAACCAACTGAAAGTTTGGAATGATGAATGTCAACAAGCTTTTGAAAAGATCAAAATGTGTTTAACCAATCCTCCAGTGTTGGTACCACCTGTGGAAGGAAAGCCCCTGATTCTTTACCTTTCAGTACTCGACGAGTCCATGGGATGTGTCCTCGGTCAATAAGATGATATGGGTAAGAAAGAACAAGTCATATATTACCTCAGTAAGAAATTTCTAAACTATGAGACCCGTTATACACCACTCGAAAAAACATGTTGTGCATTGGTGTGGGCAACTCAGCGCCTTCGACAATATATGGCTAGACATACGACTTGGTTAATTTCTAAAATGGACCCAATCAAATATCTATTTGAAAAACCCGTCTTGACCGGAAGAATAGCTAGGTGGCAGGTACTCCTTTCAGAATTCGACATTGTTCATGTCACTCAGAAAGCTATCAAAGGTAGTCCTTTAGCAGACTACCTGACACATGGACCAAGTGAAGAATATCAATCCCTCTAAGATGATTTTCCATATGAGCACATAATGCACATCCAACATGAAGAACTTGAAAATAATAAGTGGATCATGTTTTTCGATAGAGCTTCAAACTTACTGGGACATGGGATCAGAGCTATTTTAATATCTCCCGAAAAGAAGTATAACCCAGTAACAGCCAAACTAAACTTTGATTGCACGAACAATATGGCGGAATACGAAGCCTGTGCTCTAGGTATTCAAGTAGCTCTGGATCATGGGGTGACTAGACTCAAAGTATTCGGAGAGTCATCCCTTGTTATTTACCAACTCAAGGGTGAATGGGAAACTAGAAATTCCAAATTAATCTCTTATCTGGAGCACATCCGTAATATGACTTCAAAAATGGAAAACATCAGTTTCGAGTACATTCCTCGGGAAGATAACCAGATTGCAGATGCACTTGCAACATTGTCATCCATGTTCGCATTAGGACAAGAACATGAGATGCCCATCATCCAAGTCAAAAGGCACGACAAACAAGCCTTTTGTATGATGGTGGACAGTGAAAAAGATAAAACCCCTTGGTATCATGACATAAGGCGATACTTGACAAAGGGTGAATACCCCGAGGGAATCAGTGACAATGATAAAAGGATCATCCGAAAAAGGGCCATAGGGTTTATGTTGATAGGAGAAACCCTTTTTAAAAAGAACTTTGATTCTACTTTGCTAAGATGCATCAATCTCGAAGAAGCCCAGACATTGATTAAAGAAATACATGAAGGAACCTTTGGGACTCATGCACCAGGGCATATCATGGCTAGGAAAATCCTCAGGGCAGGATACTTTTGGTCCACAATGGAAAAGGACTGTCATCAATATGCCAGAAAATGTGACAAGTGTCAGGTACATGCGAACAATGTACATGTTCCACTAGTACCTCTCAATGTTATGACTATCCCTTGGCCATTCGCTATGTGGGGCATGGATGTTATCGGACCTATTGAGCCTAGAGCATCCAATGGCCATCGATTCATTTTAGTGGCTATCGATTACTTCACTAAGTGGGTAGAAGCTGCATCTTATGCACATGTGACTAAAAAGGTAGTAGTCACCTTTGTTAAGAAAAATATCATATGTCGATATGGCATCCCACATCGTCTTATTACTGATAATGGAACCAACCTGAATAATAAGATGATGGAAGAACTATGTCAGGACTTCAAAATTCAACACTATAATTCTTCTCCTTATTGGCCCAAAATGAATGGCGCAGTGGAAGCGGCCAATAAAAACATCAAAAGAATTGTTCAAAAGATGGTTAAGACCTATAAGGATTGGCATGAAATGTTGCATTTTGCTCTTCATGGTTATCGAACGTCTGTACGGACCTTAACAGGAGGTACTCCATTCTCCCTTGTATATGGTATGGAGGTCGTATTGCCAATAGAGGTCAAAATACCTTCCTTGCAAATTATAATGGAAGCAAAATTAACAGAAGCCGAATGGGTTCAAAGTCGATACGATCAATTAAACCTTATCGATTGTCGCCGCCGTCAAAACGAGGCGGTCGGAGCGACGCGATGGTTTCGACCCTCTTGATTTTCGCGTTTTTTGTTGGTGGTTACTGTCGCCGCCGTCCCTTTCGACGTCCGGGGGACGTCTTGAAACGTTTATGCGAGCGGTCGCGAAAAGATGGTTTAGACTCGCGTATTTGTTTTAAAAGGTTTTCGAAAAAGGGTTCTTATGGAGTCGCCACCAATGTTTTGACCATAAACATTGGAAAAGGATAAAAAGGCATTGATTTTAATAAAAAACCAAACTTGGCCATTATAACCAGAGTTGGGTAAGGGAGTTAGTTACGTGTGGGGAAGGTGTTAGCACCCCACAACGCCCCTTTCGGGTTCCCTATGACAGATTAATTCATTTAAGTAAAGACTACGAGAAATTACGCTATTACCCTATTTTATTACATAATATTACATGGCTATCTACATGATTTTATTCTATGTTGCATGCATAAAATGATGAATAAAGCTAAATAAAGCAATAAAAGAGATATTAAAATAGTTATCTACATGATTTTATTCTACATGGCATAAACAGTAAATAAAGCTAAATAAAACAATAAATAAAGCAATAAAAGAGAAGAGAATTGAAAAGAACCTCCGTAGCAAGCTTTGTATTGAGAATCTCCAACTGTGAGGATGCGTTTTGGCAACCCCTCTCTCTACACAGACTCTCCTCACCAATACAAGATCGACTCCACTAAAAATTTAAAGAAGAATCAAATGCCGGAATATAATTCCTTAACCGATTGTTACCTATTTGAGGCAATCGGAAAGATCATTCGAGAAAGGGAGAGAAATAGACAAGTGCTCTGAGTTTTAGAAAGTGTTTCAGAGCTCTCTGGGATGTCTGGGGTGTGAAAAAGTGGCAAATGAGCCTCCTATTTATAGTTTTTCGCAGCTGGCGCACTTTGGGACGACCGTCTGGGTTGGGACGGCCGTCTGGACTGGGATGGCCGTCCCAAATGGCAAATTTACACAGAGCGGGACCCCCAGGAAGGTCGGGACGACCGTCCCACTTAAAATGGGTTTGGGACGGCCGTCCCAACTTTGGGACGCGCGTCCCAACTGGTTTTAAGAGGTTGGGACGGCCGTCCCAACTGGGACGGCCGTCTCAACCTGTTCTGGCCAGTTTCGCGCGTTTCAGGACTCCGGGAAGCTTTCCTTGCCTGTTTTGGACGTCAGTTGATGCCGATATGTGTCTATTGGAGCTTTATCTTCATATGGGAAGTCTCCTTGGCTCTTATTTGTAATGCTAGACGAGCTTTATCTTGTTACGGGTGATCTCCTTTATCTTTATTTGAGAGGCCGGGCAAAATTAGGGGTCTACAGCTGCCCCCCTTCACCTGCCCAACTAATTCGTTGGTTTTAATATACCGACAAAATTAGTTGGTAGGGGAAGGAGTTAACCCTTTTGCCCGGTTATCCTTCGGATGCTGCTCTTTGCTGATCCTTCGGATGATAAATATTTTGTGTTGTTGTCTTCAGGATGCTTCCTTGCTAGGGAGGCTGATCCTTCAGTCGATATGTGTGAAGCTTCAGGATGGTAGCTGACCCTTTGGCTAGTGAATGAAGATTTTTCCCTTAGGGTGCTCCTTTGATGCGGTAGCCGACCCCTG
The DNA here is from genome assembly GCA_963425845.1 of Sphenostylis stenocarpa. Lineage (NCBI taxonomy): Eukaryota > Viridiplantae > Streptophyta > Magnoliopsida > Fabales > Fabaceae > Sphenostylis > Sphenostylis stenocarpa. The sequence goes on from OY731403.1 coordinate 26,267,199, forward strand.
GATAATGAATGTGAACCTCGGGATGCTCCTTCGATGCAGTAGCCGATCCCGTGGTTGATGAGTATGAATTTTGTAGTTTTGGGATGCTCCTTCGATGTGGTGGCCGATCCTTCGTGTACGGGATGCTCCTTCGGTGAGGTAACCGATCCTTCGGTGTGCAGGATGCTCCTTTGGTGAGGTAGCCGATCCTTCGGTGTGCAGGATGCTCCTTTGGTGAGGTAGCCGATCCTTCGGTGTGTAGGATGCTCCTTTGGAGAGGTAGCCGATCCTTCGGTGTGCAGGATGCTCCTTTGGTGAGGTAGCCGATCCTTCGGTGTGCAGGACGCTCCTTTGGAGAGGTAACCGATCCTTCGGTGTGCAGGACGCTCCTTTGGAGAGCTAGCCGATCCTTCGGTGTGCAGGATGCTCCTTTGGTGAGGGTAGCCGATCCTTCGGTGTGCAGGATGCTCCTTTGGAGAGGTAGCCGATCCTTCGGTGTGCAGGATGCTCCTTTGGTGAGGTAGCCGATCCTTCGGTGCGCAGGATGCTCCTTTTGTGAGGTAGCCGATCCTTTGGTGTGCAGGATGCTCCTTTGGAGAAGTAGCCGATCCTTCGTTTTGCAGGATGCTCCTTTGGAGAGGTAGCCGATCCTTCGGATGATGAATAGTTTTGATAGGTACCAACCCCTATCTGGTTTGATGAGATTGAACCCTCATCTGATTCAAACCTTCTTTTGTAAGGCTCTTGTGAGTACAAACCCCCACCCGGTTTGAGTCTGTATTTGCTAGATTTTTGTGGGTACTTTCCCCCACTATGTTTGAGTTCGCGTTTGCTAAACTCTCTGACGAGCCTCGTTTTGCAAGGCTCTTAGGATTCTCTTTTTGGCGGTCAATCTTTTGATGAGTACAAACCCTCACCCGGTTTTTGGATATGTGTTGGCGACTTATTGTCTCTGATCATGCGCCTCTGGGGAGTAATTGATTTTTCTTTTTGACTTTTCTGTTTTAGTCATCTGGTTTTACCAGGGATTGCTGTATTTTTTCTTGTTTTAGCCATCCGGCTTTGCCGAGGATTATTTGTTGGTTGCCTCTTGTTTAGGCAGGAATCCTTTGGGGATTTTTTATTTCTATTAGTTGCGCCTCTTGATTAGGCGGAAATCCACTTGGTGATTTGTTGATTTTCGATTGTGCCTCTTGATTAGGCGAGTGCTTCAATAGTGGTGAAGGCTTTTTACTTGTTGTTCGCCTCTGAATAGGCTGATGTTCTATTTGAGGATATTTGTTCTTGATAATACCTCTGAGTAGGTAGATGTTTCTTGAAAGCTTTGCTTGTATTACCTCTTATAGGTTGATTTCCCGTTTCTTGGGGATATCGGCTCTTTGCTTGTTTCTGAGTAAGCATAGGCATTCTTGGGAGTGAAGGTTTTGTACTTCGCTGGGGATATTCATATTGGGTGTTCCGGATGATTAACTCTTTGAGGATATGAATTTTGTATTTTGCCTTTTGCTGGTAGGCTTGCTGGGGGTGAAAAATTTTCTTTCTTTTCTTTTTGTTGCCCCCCGGTGATGTAAAGGACTTGACTTCGTATGATGGGCTCTTGTGTAACCCTTATTCTCCGTTGGGGAATGAAGTGGAGATCCTTATATGAGTGTGCTTGATGACTCATGTGGTGACGAAGATGAGTCGCGAGGTATTCTTTTTGTTTTGCCTCTGGAGTAGGCAAGGATCCTCTTGGGGATTATCAAGCCTTTCCGTTGGCTTTTCTTGATGAATTTTCTGGATGGAAAGATGCTGATTACAGCTCCAAGTGATTTATGCTTGATGACTCATGTGGTGGTGCTGAGTCATGAAATAATTTTTGTGTTGCCTTCGGAGTAGGCAAGGATCCGCTTGGGGATTATCAAGCCTTTCTGTTGGCTTTTCTGTTTTGACGTATCTTCTTTTGTTGATATAGAAGGTTGATGGTTGGAGCTATTTTCCTTGAAGCTCCTTATTCTGCTGAAATGGTTTTTTGTTTCGTCTTTTGCGATTTTAATTTTCATATGGAGACTAGATTCTGGCGCCTCCTGTTTTCAATCACAAGTATGGAGACTAGCCTCCTTATATGCATGTTTAATATTCTTGTTTGAAGAAAATTATTTTTTCTTTGATTTTGACAAAGTCGTATTATGCAACTACTTTGTGTGTGGATGTCCTAAATGTAATCTAATGTTTATTTATTTTTGATGCATTTAGAAAGTAACTGGCCTTCTCCTGTTGGCTTCTCATGAATATGCCGATGGGCTCCTTTCTTATGACCTTAATGATGGGCTCATCTTTTACTCATCTTTTGGTTTTAGCCCTATCTTTTGCCTAGACCGCCCTTTACGGGTTTTCGATCTAGCGGGCTGCCTTAATTTTTGCCTAGAATATCTTAGGGGGCTTTTGCCTTATCTTTTGCCTAGATCGTTCTTTTTGGGGTTTGCGATCTAGCAGGCTACCCTGGTTTTTACCTAAGAATATCCTAGCAGGCGTTTATTCTCTTATTATTTTTATATGCTTCCCTTTTTTAGATGCATGTTTGATCTTTGATTAAAAGTCTTTGCGCATATTTATGATTTATCAATAAAGAGGCATTTCCATAATATTTGGTCAAGAGAAAGGAAATGAAAGGGAATTTTATTGATAAATGAGCAAAAGTTTATTTCTTTTACGTAAGGATTTCAAAAGGTATTTAGAAGAATGGGTGGTCGTGGTTGGTTGTACTCGTTTAGGCTTATACAAGTCATGTCTATGATATCTCGCCCTGGTTCTCCTAATTGCTTCAGTTGAGATGCCTCGAGCTCGGAGTGAAGACCATGCAGATCGCTTGCTTCGGAAGAATGTTACTTTAGCCGCCTTTTCGGTTTTCGACTAAAGTAACCATTGCTCTTACTTAGTTTTTTTTTATTTACTTTTTTTTATTTACTTTTTTTTTTTTTTTTTAAACCTCTTCTTTTTGCCTAGGACGTATCCTAGCGAGGAATATGGACCCTATCTTTTGCCCAGGAATGTCCTTTGCGGATTTTCATTCCTGACGGGTCTTGAGCAATGTCTTCAAGCATAATACTTCTTCACCGTACCAGAGTTGATTAGGTGTCGAAGTTCTTCTCCATCCATATTGACGAGGATAAGAGCCCTTTCCCGAGAAAGCTCATTTGACCACAAGGGGTCCTTCGTAGTTCACTGCCCATTTTCCAATTTTATTGTTTTGGGCTGGAAGCAACCTATTTACCATTAAATCCTTCTTTTGGTAAATATGAGGGTTGACCTTTTAAGCCTTTTTTATTTTCCTTTGATAGGCTTATCCGTGACATATAATATTCAGCCGTTTTTCTTCAATAAGGTTTAGCTGATCATATCGGCTTCGAACCCGGTCAGCCTCTGTTAATTTTGCTTCCATCATCATGTGCTTTTGTCAACACGATTAGCTGTACCGATTTGCCGTCTCGGGTTTTTGCTATAACCGAAGAGTAATCATTTTGAATGTAGAGCAATTGTCATGTCAATGCCCCTCTTCCTTTCCTTAGGGATTTCAATCCTCCTATTGATCACTATATTTCCACATTTCTCGACCAATTACTTGAATGCTTTGTAATGAAATGGTCAAGAGAAGAGAAAGAAAAGGATTTATAACAAAGGCTTGTGTTTTAGAGGGATATTTTTGTAATAAAGGTTTTTGTAAGAATGGCTAGCCAAGGTTGGTCGGTGTTTAAGCTAGTTCAAACAAACGTTTTGTTTTAATGAGGTAGCGTCTTTAGCTGATTACTTTATGACTGATTAACATTCCTAGTCTGCTTAGGATTTTGCCCTTTTATCTTTTTGTCTTGGCCTTTGACCTTGACGGGCTTTTAATAATAATTTCTTTTCTCAAACATTGTCAAAACACGATTTTCTTATTCGTGTCTCTAGCTAATCAATCGTGTTAACTTTGGTTTCATTTTGTCTATGGCGTTTTGATTTTTTTGACGCATTTTGGAACAAAACGTTTGTCTAAACAGGGTTATTTAATGGGGTATAGACATGTTTAGCAGGAAAAGAAGCAAATAGTAAGAATAGCATTCTTTTATAATTTCAGGGAAATGCGTGCCCTAACGATGGTCGGGGGTCGGGCAAACCCGAGGAGTGATCTCTAATAGTCATTGGGTTTACATCCCTTAGAATCAGAAGAAGGACATCTAATGACTAATGCTACCCTTGATGCTAATATCCCTCTTTTTTTGGAAGATCATCTTTTTTAAGGTACGGAGGGGAGACTTCCCTTTTCATCGTACAACTTGTCCTTTTGTAGGGTTGTTCTTTAAAGGATTATCCTTAAGATCTGGTGGCTCTCTTATTCCTTGAACATCCTTTCCAAGCCCTCGTCCTGGGCTATATCCATTGAGCTTATTTTTTCAACAGTCTTTGCATGTCCGGGGAAATGGTCCCCTCCTCACTGTCTGACTTAATCCATTCGCCTTCGGCTTTTAGATCCCGCAGAGAGTTTTCAATCACAGACATGACTGTTTATATGGTATATATTTGGGTGTAGATGTTATTCAATTATTTTGGAATGAGAGAGAAAAGAATGAGAAGCATATGAATATTATGAAAATGCCTCATTGTATTGATGAAAAGAGAAATATATATAAAGCCCACTTTAATCAGAAATCTCGTGATCAAGGGCGAGGATCACGAGAGATACATCGGAAGCTTGAATTATTTCTTTATGTTTATTGCAAAAAATGGTAAAAATGATGAGCCCTAATCTGCTGGTCTCCCTTATCCCGTCTTTTACTCGGGCTTCGATAAGGGTTGGTCGTCAAAGGTAATCCATCCCGCATTCAACAATTCTTGAACCCTATATTTTAAGTTGATGCAATCTTCCACAGAATGCCCAGGAGCGCCTGAGTGGTAATCACATTTTTCGTTGAGCTTGTACCAACCGGGGTAAGGTGGATCTTTCTTCTTTGGAGGGATACGTGTTAGGAGCTTGGCCTCTAACAGTTTTGGCAACAGACTCCCATAAGAGGTTGGAATGGGGGTAAATTTCTTCTCTTGTCTGCGTGATTGCCCAGCTGGTGGCGAAGAGGGAGAAGGAGTAGCAAGGTTGATGGCATTTACGCTTCCTTCCTTCTTCTGGCCAAAACCTTTTTTAACGTCAGGAGTAGAGGAATTAGAGGAAGTATGTTGTGCAATTCTTCCGCTTTTTAGACCTTGCTCTACTCTTTCTCCTATAGTGACCACATCCGCAAAGAGTGTTGATGTGTTCCCTATCATTTTGTCATAATAGGGACCAGTCAGAGAATTGATGAACATGGACGTAGTTTCCTTGTCGGACAGAGGAGGTTCCACTTGTGCTGCCAGTTCCCTCCATCTTTGAGCATATGCTTTAAAAGATTCGTCGTTTTTCTTGCTTAGTAGTTGTAGATCTGCTCTTTCAGGGGTTAGATCGATATTGTATTTATAACGACGAAGAAACGCATCTGCCATATGTCTCCAGGTTTGGATTTGCCCTCCTTCCAGTTGCATATACCAGTTTAAAGCTGATTCAGCCAGGCTCTCCTGAAAGCAGTGGATCAGGAGTTTTTCATTATCAGCATGTGCAGCCATCTTACGACAGTACATTGTAAGATGGCTTCTTGGGCAGGTCGTTCCCATGTATTTTGGGAAGTCCGGAGTTTTGAACTTGTTAGGGAATTGGATATCTTTGACGAGACACATGTCAGCTGCTTCTTTTATATCGAAGTTATGACCTTCCATGGCTCTCAGCCTCTCTTCAAGAGCAGTGATTTGTTGTTTTGATATTTCAGGAGCATGAATATGTACTGTTCTTGTGTCAGATTGATCGTGCTCATTTTGAGGTTCCTCTTCTTCTTCCTGGTGAGAGGCTTGTCCATTCTGAGGACCCTCTCGATGAAGATTCTGTTGATGCATCATTTCTAACATTTGAGCCATTTGTTCTTTCAGTGTAGTAATCTCAGCGGTGAGCTTTCGGTTTTGCTCTTCTAGTTGTTCCATCTTCTTAGCTTTTTGAGCACAAGTGAGGACGGGCGGAAGACCAGCCAGCTTCTAAATGATTTTAATGATTCTTATTATGACTTTTTATTTTAAATGATTAGCGTGGAATAAATATGCCCTAGGATGAATGTGTTTATGTATGAGAGGTTTTATTATGATGATGTTTATGCATACTTTTCTTAATGCATTGGTTTTCTCTCTTGGTTTTACCACTTATTGAATGATATGGTATGAATGATACGACTTTGCCAAAAATCTTTTGTAAAAAGGTATTTTTATGACCTTAATGTTTTTATATTTTTAGGGTTTTTCATTTTTTGTTTGTTGTATGATTACCCTATGCTAATGCATCAATACAAATGTAGCAAACGTATGCACACACAATTCATACATCCACGAGCAGAGCCACGCTTATTTAATCACGAGGTAGGATTTTCCTGCAGAAACGTGCTTGGTTTAGGTGGTTCTAACTGTTCTCACCAGGCCAAAGGTCCCCAAGGTGCCCCCATTATAGGGACCTCTCAATCTCTCAATCCTCGGGTCATGCACGGAACTCCGTGGCGACACCCTTAGACCAAAAGAAGAGAGTTATCACCTTGAGTTGGTGGTTTTCCGACAACGGCAGTAGCCCCGTGTGCCAACTAACCGATCGTATCTGCCACCCACTCCCTATAGATATTCACTCTTGCCCCCGGGTATAGAGGGACTGTTGTGTGCAAGGGTTTTTTGTGTGCAATTTATATTTCAAACAATTGCAGAAATAATCATACAGCAGTTATTAAAGCCATACAATAAAAACATACGAAGGGTAAAGGCGTAATTTCAAATCTTTACTTAGTTTGAATTTATCTGTCACTAAATGGGATCAACTCTCTAGCTTCCCCAGCGGAGTCGCCATCTGTCGCCGCCGTCCCTTTCGACGTCCGGGGGACGTCTTGAAACGTTTATGCGAGCGGTCGCGAAAAGATGGTTTAGACTCGCGTATTTGTTTTAAAAGGTTTTCGAAAAAGGGTTCTTATGGAGTCGCCACCAATGTTTTGACCATAAACATTGGAAAAGGATAAAAAGGCATTGATTTTAATAAAAAACCAAACTTGGCCATTATAACCAGAGTTGGGTAAGGGAGTTAGTTACGTGTGGGGAAGGTGTTAGCACCCCACAACGCCCCTTTCGGGTTCCCTATGACAGATTAATTCATTTAAGTAAAGACTACGAGAAATTACGCTATTACCCTATTTTATTACATAATATTACATGGCTATCTACATGATTTTATTCTATGTTGCATGCATAAAATGATGAATAAAGCTAAATAAAGCAATAAAAGAGATATTAAAATAGTTATCTACATGATTTTATTCTACATGGCATAAACAGTAAATAAAGCTAAATAAAACAATAAATAAAGCAATAAAAGAGAAGAGAATTGAAAAGAACCTCCGTAGCAAGCTTTGTATTGAGAATCTCCAACTGTGAGGATGCGTTTTGGCAACCCCTCTCTCTACACAGACTCTCCTCACCAATACAAGATCGACTCCACTAAAAATTTAAAGAAGAATCAAATGCCGGAATATAATTCCTTAACCGATTGTTACCTATTTGAGGCAATCGGAAAGATCATTCGAGAAAGGGAGAGAAATAGACAAGTGCTCTGAGTTTTAGAAAGTGTTTCAGAGCTCTCTGGGATGTCTGGGGTGTGAAAAAGTGGCAAATGAGCCTCCTATTTATAGTTTTTCGCAGCTGGCGCACTTTGGGACGACCGTCTGGGTTGGGACGGCCATCTGGACTGGGATGGCCGTCCCAAATGGCAAATTTACACAGAGCGGGACCCCCAGGAAGGTCGGGACGACCGTCCCACTTAAAATGGGTTTGGGACGGCCGTCCCAACTTTGGGACGCGCGTCCCAACTGGTTTTAAGAGGTTGGGACGGCCGTCTCAACCTGTTCTGGCCAGTTTCACGCGTTTCGGGACTCCGGGAAGCTTTCCTTGCCTGTTTTGGACGTCAGTTGATGCCGATATGTGTCTATTGGAGCTTTATCTTCATATGGGAAGTCTCCTTGGCTCTTATTTGTAATGCTAGACGAGCTTTATCTTGTTACGGGTGATCTCCTTTATCTTTATTTGAGAGGCCGGGCAAAATTAGGGGTCTACAGTTACAACGCCTTTAGGTTGTCCGATAACCGGGATGAACCTAGGGGCGAGGTTTTCGAAAAGGCGCACTTGGATTGTCCGATAACCGGGCTAATCCAAAATCTAGTTTTGAAAGGGTTCTGTGGAGTCGCCACCGATGTTTTTACCGAAAACATCGGAAAAGGGATTAAAAGGCGTTGGTTTTCGAAAAACCAACTTTGGTCATTAGAACCAGAGTTGGGTAAGGGAGTTAGTTACGTGTAAAGGAAGTATTAGTTCCTTTACGACGCCCCTTTCGGGTTCCCTATGATAGGCCAGCTTTATGTAAATGATTGAACCGGAAAAATACGCTTTTACCCTTTTATTTGCGGAATTAAAATTATGACTACATGGCCCTAGCTTCTATTGCATAATGAAGATTAAAGCAGTAAAGTAGAGATAGAGAGAGTATAGAAACCTCCGAGGAAAGCTTTTCTATTTAATTATTTAATAACTTGGGTGCTTTTTGGCAGCCCTTCACTCTACACAGCTTCGTAAACCTCTCGAAACGCTCAAAAATACTCTTAGAGACGCTCAGAAACTCCGGAAATGCTTTGGAGGGGTTCTAGAGAGAGAAATTCTAGAGAGAAGGAGGAGAAACTGTGTGTGGTGTGTGGAAATGAGGGAATGACACCCCCTATTTATAGTTTTTCGCGCCTGACAGGTCGAGACCGCCGTCTCGTCTGACAGGGTCGAGACCGCCATCTCGTCAAACGAGACCGCCGTCTCACCATGCTAAAGTGGCGAGACCACCGTCTCGCCCTTCGCAGGTGGCGAGACCGCCATCTCTCCAAACGAGACGGCGGTCTCGCCACTTGCATGAGGCGAGACGGCGGTCTCGTCCCCAAAAAAGGCGAGAAACCTTATTTTTGTGCAGAAAATCCCTCCTATCCTAGTATGGGGCCTAATAGTCTCTCCTAGTGGCTTGTTAGGCTTCATCCATCTTTGAATAAGAGGTTTTCTACTCTTTATTTGGAGGTCGGGCAAGATTTGGGGTCTACAGCTGCCCCCCCTTTACCTGACTAGTCGGCTATTGGCCTGTTTGTGCCAGAAAGATTGACAGGAAGGTAAAGGAGTTGACCCACTTGCCCGGTCACCCTTCAGATGCTCCGTCTTTGTGGCGGATGGTCCTCTGGGGAAATGTTGTGCGCTTCCGGGATGCTCCTTCTGACGGTAGCTGACCCCTTCGACTGATGAGTACGAACCCCCATCTGGTTTGACGAGTGTGAACCCCCGTCCGGTAAGCCCCCTTTTGTAAGGGCCGATGAGTATACACCCCCATCTGGTGTTTGACGAGTATGAACCCCTGTCTGGTAAGCCCCCTTTTGTAAGGCCTGATGAGTACACACCCTCATCTGGTGAAGTGCCTCCGGATGCTCCTTCTTGCGGTAGCTGACCCTTTGGCTGTGGTGGCGGCTTACTGCTCTAGCTCATGCGCCGGTGTGAAACCTCGGGATGCTCCTTTGACGCAGTAGTTGACCCCTTGGTTGACGAGTACGAACCCTCGTCTAGGTTGGTGCCTCTGGATGCCCCTTCTTGCGGTAGCTGATCCTTTGGCTATGGTGGCGGCTTACTGCTCTAGCTCATGCGCCGACTCCCTGGGGAGTGATTTATGTGTTGGTAGATGTATTTGGACCTCTTTGAATGGTCATCCGGGTTGTGCCGAGGATTTTGCGGGTGCTCATCCAGCTTGCTTGTTTGCTGGGGGTTCTTGGCTTTTGACTTTTTGTGGTGATCATCCGGCTCTTGCTGATTGGTCGGGTTATCTTGTTTGTTTGTTCGACTCTGCTTGGTAGTCGAAGTTTTGTTGATCAAGGTGAGTGGCTTGTCTTCAATCCAACCTTTTTCTCGCGGTTTTATCTCTTTTCTCGCGATTTCGGATTTTGGCTTTTCTTATTGAGCGTATGCCTTTTTTCCTTTTTAAGCTTTTTGTTACGCTGGCTTTTGCAAAAGGTGGCAAAGAGATGCATGAAATAAAATTTTATTTATAAGGAGATTTTATTACAACCACGTTTTATTTTGGCAAGTACAATCCCTAAGGGCTATCATCTAGAGACGATCCAAAGGGGAATTGCTGGTAGAGGTGATACCGGAAGTCCGCTTGCTCTCGGACTTCGTCGCGGTATTCTTGTTGGAATGTTGTCCATTCCTGCCGCATCACCTGCTGGTGTTAATACATCTCCTCCTGCCGAGTGTTGTAGGCTTCTTGCCTTTGGGCCTGTTGCTCCTGCCGCACCGTCATCTGGTCGAACTACCGGCGCAGATCATTCATGTTGCGGTTTAGGCCGGCGAAATCGTCCGTGTACGGTGGTGGTTGTTGTTGTTGCTATTGCTGCTGCTGCTGGAACTCGGGAGGTGTGGGGATATCTTGCATCGCCACGAGCCCCTGGAGGTCTAGTGCGAAATCCAGCGAGGGATGAAGGACCAACTCGGTCCCACGGCGTATCAGCATCCCCATGCTGACCAGGACTGACCCGTTGATGGATTCGGGTCGCAAGTTGGAGGCCAACTCTTCCCGGCCAGGGCACCCCCATCTTTCTGCCAGGGGAGTGATAAGAGAAGCCATGAGGACGACCCCCGTTGATCTGTTCCCGAAGTCCTTAAGGGCCCTCAGGAAGAAGTAGTCAGGGTTGCAGCGCCGCCTCTGGCTCATGTAGTAAAGTATAAAGAGGTCAGGGAGGGTTATCTTACCCTGACTCTCCTTCCTTCTGTGGATGGTCCCCGCCAGCAGCTTGTGGCAGATGCGGAGTGCTGGGGGAAGTGCGGAGCCCCTCATTAGTGTAGGCAGCGTGGTTGCCCCTGTGAGCTCGTGCCACATTTCAGAGGCGGTGAGGTTGGCGGGCCGAGAGCAGATGGCCTCGCGGTATCCCCGAGTTAGTACGTGCTCAGGCCGGACGAATCCAATGCCCACATTGAATTCGTCGAGGGTGGTAGTCCGGTATTCCCCACCCATAAAATAGTTTACCATCTTGGTGGGCTGCAGGCCCGAGACCATGGAGGGGACCTCAGCGTAGGAAATGGAGGCCAGGAACTCGAGTACCGCCTGTGGGTACACATGTGTGGGTGGAGGTTGCAGCAAAAAGCCCCACCCGATGCTGTCTATGTGGGTTTGGACATCGTCCTCCCACCCAAACTCAGCCAGGATGCTGAAGTCGAGCCTGAGCATCGGGTGCCACGGATAAGTCCGGATGTTCTCGAGGCAGGCCTGATGCTGTGGTGACAGCTGGGAGGGGTCCTGGGGTGGCGGTGCCGCAGAACTGCTCGCACCAGTAGTGCTCCTTCTCTTTCTTGAGGCGCTTCTACCGAACATGTTGACCACGAAGTGTTTGGGGAGTGTAAGATCTGAGAATTGGAGGTTCTGGAGGCAAGGAGAGTTGTGAGAAACCCCCAAGCGCGCCTCCTATTTATAGGAAAATTTTCAAATTCGAGACCGCCGTCTGGGAAGGCGAGACGGCGGTCTCGAGTCTCCTACAAGTCGAGACGGCGGTCTGGATCATCAAGACGGCGGTCTCGTTTTTGCCTAAGTTGAGACGGCGGTCTCGTTGGTCGAGATGGCGTTCTCGTCTTGCCGGGGGACCGAGATGGCGGTCTGGAAGATCCAGACGGCGGTCTCGAATTTCAGGGTTTTTTTTTTTTTTTAGAAAGGAAATAGGACCTGGTTCAAAAACATTTTATGCATGCAATGTTTTCATGTTTGATGTCCTATAATGCCTACTTTGATTAAATTTTCAGAAGGATTTAACTGACGTGTCTTGTAGCGCCGAGTGCCCTCTAATCTGTGCTTTCGTACGTGCTGTATCATGCCGAACTTCTTATGACCAAAGAGTCATTTTGTTTTTCCTCTTTTCTTTCTTTTTTTCCCTTTTTTTTCTTTTTCTTTTGTAGAGCGCTCTTTGTCATGTAGTGCCCCTTTTTCCTCACTTTAGGGATTTCAATCCTCTTGTTAACTATACACCTCCATATTCCCAAATTAATTATTAGAATATTGTTGTGAGGGTCAAGAGAAAAGAAGCAAAGAGGTAAATTCAATGGTTTGTGTTTTAGAGGGTTAATTTTATTGATAAAGGGTTTTGTAAGAATGGTTGGCTAAGGTTAGGCCTAGGTGTTTAAGCTTTTGTCTAAGCAAATAGTTTCCTTTCTTTTTTGTACTTGCGTCTTTTGGTTTTATTCCCATTGCTTTTTAATGGCTAGCTGATTTCCCTAGATCGCCCTTTGGGTTTTCGAACTAGGATACTGTGTTTTGGCCCTATCTTTTGTCTAGGTTCCTTCTTTCTGTAATTTTTGGAGAATCCTAGCGGACCTTATTTTGTAACCCTAACTTTTGCCTAGGCTACCCTTTATTGTTGTTCGGGTATCCTACCGGGTCGACCCTATCTTTTGCGTAGCCCCCTTTGTGGGTTTCCTACCGGGTAGTTTGCCCTTTTCTTTGGCCTTTTGGCTTCTCTGGGCTTTTCTTTCTCTTTTTTTTGTGTATTTATTTTTGTTCACAATATTGGCGAAGCATGACTTTCTTTTATGGTGAGGTAAAGTCTTATTTTTATGTGCTTCTACTCAACTAGCTTGACGATAATAGCAATGGTAAATGTTGATTATTTGGATGCGCTTTTTATTTTTCTTCTTTTTTGTTTACTTAGACAGGGTCACTTATGTGGTCTAGTCAGAAATAGAAAGAAGAGAAGCACATTGTAAGAATCATTCTTTATTAATTAATAAGGGAATATGTGCCCTAAAATGCCCGGGGGTCGGGCTAGCCCCGGGGGATAATCTCTAACAATCATGGGGTTTACATCCCTTAAACGCAGAAAAAGATTTCCTAATGACTAAGGTGGCTCTTGACGCTTGCACCCCTCCACTTCGGAAAATTTGCTTGAGTGTGCGGAGGGGAGACTTCCCTTTTCTTCTTTCCGCCCGACCCTTAGTAGGGTCATATCCTAGGCCATGCTTGCAAGGATTATCTTTGAATTCTGGGGGTTCCCTCATGCCTTGGGGATCTGCCCCTAGTCCTTGGCCAGGATGGTAACCATGCTTCAACATCATGCGGGCTACCTTTGTGTTTCTGGGAAGTCGCTCTACGCTGGCAATTTCGAGCGCTTGAAAAGATGTTTCAAGGACCTCTTCAACCGCATCCACATAAGGCTGGGTGGACGGTCCACTGATCAGGATATCGTCTTCTGCTTGGACCGTGACCAATTTGTCATCCACTATGAACTTGACTTTCTGGTGGAGCGTTGAAGGTACTGCCTTTGCGTCATGAATCCAAGGCCTGCCGAGGAGACAGCTATACGCTGGAGTAATATCCATTACATGGAAATCAACGTTGAAGATAGTGGGTCCAACTTGGATTGGCAAATTAACTTCTCCCATTACTTCTCGTTTAGATCCGTCGAAGGCTCGAACGATGGTGCAGACGGGTTCCTTGTATAGTCAACTTGTCCAGTGTGCACTTTGGCATCACATTCAAGGCAGACGGGTTCCTTGTATAGTCAACTTGTCCTTGCATTTAACCAAGATATGCAAGGGCTTGTTATGTTTTGACCCCTCGAGAGGGAGTTCTTCCTCTGTGAAGGTGAGGTGATCGCTTGCCGTGATGTGACTAACGATCCTCTCAACCTTTTCTTGGGATATAGTATGAGGTACGTGCGCTTCGCACAAGACCTTCAGCAGGGCATTTCTGTGCGGTTCCGAGCTCATTATCAAAGATAACAATGTTATCTTTGCAGGTGTGCGATTGAGCTGGTCTATAATGGAATACTCGCTTTGCCTTATAAACTGGAGTAATTCCTCTATCTCCTCCTTGGATTCTTTATTTTCTTTTTCTTCTTCGGTGTTTTTATTTTTGAGGACCTCTTCCTGTGAGTCCTTGGGGGAGTAGACTCTTCCACTTCTAGTCATGCCCCCAATGCCGGCTATATTTGTTATTTCTTCCTTTATTGGTGAAGATTCCCCGTATCTCCACGGTACAACTTTATTTGTTTCGTAGGGGAAAGGACGTGGCATAAATAGTCGCACTGGTGTCCTTGCACCCTCTTCTTTATTCTTGAGGACCAACGGTCGAGGTTGTTTTTCCTCTTGCGGCGAGTCGACCATTGGGGCAAGCTTTATTAGGAATGACTTTCTCCCCATTCTTCTAATTTGGAAGACGTGTTATTTAATCCTTCCTTTTTATTATCTTTATTTATTAAGCGTGAAGGAGGGGAAATTAAATATGCAAATGAATGTTTATGCATGCAAGTAGACAGTCGTTGAATAAAGAAGAAGATTTCATTTATTCAATAGAAGGTGTACATTCCCCTATTCCACACTACGAAGCAACTTTTGGCAAAAATGGAAAACCTTAAAGAAACCCACAGGCGGGTCTTGATCTCTCTGTAGTTCTCTTTCGGCTTCCCGGATGTGACGAGCAAGTGCTTCGCTTTGTTTTCGGACTGCCTGGCTCATATCTTCACTATACTTCTGAGCCTCTTTGATCTTCGCCTCTTGATGAACGACCAAGGCTTGTAGTTCATCGAGCTTCGCAACGGCTCGATCTTTCTCTTGTAGTACCTGGCCGTACTGAGCTAGCCCGTCTTTTTCTTTGCAGCGTAACTCAGCGAGACTTCTGTTGAGTCTCCGGTTGGCCTCTCGCTCTTGGCATATGTCTAACCGAGTCTTGGTGAGCTCTTGCGACAACTCCTTGATCGTTTGGGCCTGTTTTGCTTATTCAGCCTCAACGCGTGCTGACTTGGCGGTTATTTCTTGGAGTTGGCTATCCGAACTGGTTCTGGTAGTTTTGGATGCTCGGATAGCTTGTTCATTAGAGTCAGCACACTGATCCTTGAGGCGCTCTATTTCATGATCCTTTTTCTTGCCTTGCCTTTGCAGACCGTCAATTGTGAGGATAGATTCTTGCTCTCTTTCTTCAAGGGCCCTCATCTAGGCTCCCATGATTTCTATCTTCTGGGTCAAGGCATCAATTTGAGCCTGCAGCTCTTCATTATTGCCGCTCGTAATGGGTGTGGTGGATGGTCGAGACATCCCTCTTCTTTGTCTCCACACCTCGTAGTCACTAGTGACCGTCACCCAAGCTTTTCCTAGCTTTCTATCTCCCATGTAGACTTGTTTCTCCCATGCTTTTCTCACAGCTAGTGAGTTACCGATTGTGCATGGGTCTCCGAAGAAACATAATCCTCCGAGTTCCCCCCGAGAAATGTTAGTTTGAGTCCTCATGAGCTGTCTCATAGCTACTCTAGGTGAATAGGCTATGCAACCCCTGAGTCCTATCAAGGGTACGTTCAGGTAGTCTCCACATCTGATGAGAACTGGGCCAGGTCAGAACCAGGGGCAGACCCAGGACAAAATGTTGGCGTCCTTTCGTTCCAACTCGTCCCTCCATTCTGAAGTTAAGCGTCGTTGGAGAGGGATTTTGTAGAAGCTCCTTAAAGGATCGGGGAATATCCCCATGTGACTGGAGGCGTACAGGTGCGTGACGCTCCACACAAACAGTAATGAAGAGCAGCAACGAAGTGTTTTTCCCTGCTTTTGCTGGTAGAATTCCACCGAGAGTAAGGTGTCGGCAAGGATTGCATGCAGGGGACTCTTTGAGTTTACGTCCCAGGCGAAGAAGGCGTCCATGACGGCTTGATCTACTGTGTCGAGGTGAAAGGGGAACAATATCGTTCCAAAAATGATTAGTGCCAGGGTTTTGTTGAAGGCGACCCACTCTGCCCTTCCAGCCAAGTAGACAGGTGGTCTTTCAACATTGATACTTTCCAACCCCAGGTGTTCCCTTTTCCTATCAGGGTACTCTGGCAGAAAGGTAGTTGAATGAGGGCAGCGACCGGTGCTGCAGGAGTGTATGCCTCGTGGCGGATATGGACCCCGGCTGATTTGGGCCATCTCAACATAGTCTCATACTCCTCTAAGGTAGGCACCATGTCGAACTGCGGAAATTCGAAACATCACAGATTGGAGTTCTAGAAATGGATTAATACCCTGAGGAACACCTGATCGACACAGATCTTAGTAGGTCTAAAATCCATCCATAGGATTTTTCAAAATCGGCGCGGACCTCTGGTGGCATTGCCGCACTAAGCCGTTCTAACTTCTCAGTATGGTAACGGGGAATATCCACCTTCTTTAGCTGTCTACTAGTCCCCTCCATTTTCTAAAACCAAAATGCATGTTTTTATGAAAATGATGCTTATTTGAATGAATGTGAGTGTTTATTTTCCTATTTATCATGTTTTTCTACATGATGTATGGTAATTGCGTATTTTTTGAAGAATAAACTATCTATATGAATGCTCTATGGGCGTAACATTTTTAGACCAGGTCCCATTTATGGTTTTGGAAACGGATTTTATTTAGTATTTTTATTGCCTTTTATTTTATAGCCTTTTATCTCTTCTGTCGGAACTGCGTGGCTACTTAGCTTGCAAAGAACCTGAAACCAGGCTAGCTAAAAGGCAGACTGTCCGAGATAAAATGTGGCTTTATGCAAAAGAATATTTAGCGTCCGTTATCTCTTCTGTCGGAATTGCGTGGCTACTTAGCTTACAAAGAACCTGAAACCAGGCTAGCTAAAAGGCAGACTGTCCGAGATAAGGGCGTTTATTAAAGAAAAATATTTTTGTAATTTTTGTTCTGTTGTTTGTTTATTCTATGCAACAAACAAATGCAACAATCATATGCGCACACAATTCGATCATCCATGAACAGGCGAGAATTCGTTTTTATCACGAGGTAGGGTTTTACTGCAGAAAAGTGTATTGGCGAGGGTAGGTTCTAACTGTTCTCACCAGGCTAAGGCCCCTAAGGTGCCCCCATTATAGGGTCCCCACTCTCCAGCCTTCCGACCATGCTTAGCACTAAGGCCATAGTCAGTCTTGTTGCCAAAAGAGGAAGGTTATCACCTTGAGTGGTGGTTTCCGATCACACCGGTGGGCACAAGGCCATCACTACAGCGAACCGTACCTGCTGTTGGAAAAGTAGTTTTAGATCAAGAGGGGGGGTAAATTGATCTTTGAAAGTTTTTTGCAAATAACAGATTATCTATTTGTAAAAATAAGATTTCAGATTTGTTCTTGAATCACAAAGCAATCAATCAAATATAAACGCAGCGACAAAATTAAAGGAGAGAAAGGTTAAGAAAGATATCACCGGTGTTTTATACTGGTTCACCCAATACCAGGGCTACGTCCAGTCTCCAACCAAATTCCAGCTAGGTTCCACTAGATCAAATGTTTTACAAACTTACAATCTTACACTTAATCTACCACAAGAACCAAATTCCAGTTCCTGCACTCAACCTCTCACCAAGAACCAAATTCCAGTTCTTGATAACCTCTACAACCAAATTCCAGCTGCAGAGAAACCAGTGCCCAAATTCCAGGCACCAACACCTAACCTTTTACCAAGAACCAAATTCCAGTTCTTGACAACCTCTACAATCAAATTCCAGCTGCAGAGAAACCAGTGCCCAAATTCCAGGCACCAAACAATACAAAAAGAATGTAAAGAAATGAAAAAGAAGAAACTAGAATGCTCAAACCAGTTTATGCAATTCTGCTGTAAGTGTTTCTTCTTCAAAAGAAATCAAGTTGCCTCAAGAAAGATTTTCAAAGAACTTCTCAAAAATTGACGCGAATCTTTCTTGAAAAGAGTGCTAAAGTTTGCTTGATTGATTGCTCAAGGATGTATAAAAACTGATGTTCAATGTATATTTAAAAAGTTCAAGCAAGTCTGTTTTTATAGAAGACTTTCAAAACAACTGTATTAATTAATCTGTTAAAAGATTCTTTTAATCTGTTAAAAGTGCAGTTTTAATCTGTTAAAACTTCTTTTAATCCATTAATACGTTCTTGATTTTTTAATAGATTTGTTTTAACTGATACGACAATGTTTATATCAATTAAAACACTTTACAAAAAATGTTCTAAGGTGATTTAATCGATTGTTCCGCAATTCAATCGATTGAAATACTGCAAAACTTTCTTGTAAAACCTTCCAAGTTATTTTAATTGATAAAAATAAGTTTTAATCGATTAAAACGCTGTGTAGATATTTTCTAAGTTGTTTTAATCGATTGAAACGAGATTTAATCGATTAAAAGAGTTCTGATCGGTCATAACTAAATTCTGATCGATCATAACTGATTCTGATCGGTCATAATTGCATTATGATCGATCATCCTGAACCCTTAAGTGGTTTTAATCGATTAAAATCAAGTTGTATCGATTAAAATACTGTAAAAACATTTCACTTGACATTTTAAGTAATTTTAATCGGTTATATCAAAGTTGTATCAGTTAAAAACTTGTTTAAGAAAGCTTTTGTCAAAATACTTTGTTTTTAATTGTTAAAAACATTTTTAGAGGCATTTTGCAAAATCTTTTAAGTGAAGAAACCTCATGAGCAGAAAAGATAAAATGATTATACCTAAGCATAGTTGCAGACACACTAACTTTTCTACTCTTCTATCTTAGTGACTTTTGTCCACTGCAAAGTTGCTTTTGACTTCATCTTTGACTTCATCAAATCAATGAGATCTTTGCCAAAGTATTTCAATGAGATCTTCATCACTTTCAGTCTCCCCCTATTTGATGAAGACAAACACCACTTTTGAAAACAAAACTCTGCAAAAGAAGTCACTTGATAATACAGATTAGTGAGTAATCAAAAATGAATTATCTTCCTATTTCTCCCCCTAAATTGTTGATCCCCCTAAATTAAGAGTTATTTCTCCCTTTAAATTGATCAAAAGTAAAAGCAACTATTTCTCCCCCTTTTGACTTCATCAAAAAATAGGGAACAGAAGAGAAACAATGCATAGGTATGTATTGAAAAGATTTTGAAAATAGAAAAAAATGAAAAATATGATACTTTACTCATGTAAAGATCAATCAAAGTTGATTCAAACTTATCTTCATTAACACATTTGTGAAAGTGATACTAGCAAAGATCTCAGTGATTTGATGAAGTCAAAGATAAAGTCAAAGGTCAACTCTGCAACAGTCAAACAAGTCACTCAGAAGAATGGAGCTGAAGACTTAGTGTGTCTTAACAGAAAGCTTAGGTAAAACCACTTTACCTTTTCCACTGCATAAAGCTTCTTCATTCATTTTGCAAAATGCCTCAAAAATAGTTTTAAACAAATCAAAAACAAAAGCATTTTGTCAAAGAACTTTCCTAACAAATTTATTAACTGATATAGCTTTGAAAGAAACAATTAAAAACACTTAGAATGTTTTAAGAAGTGTTTTTACAGTATTTTAATCGATACAAACTTCTTTTAATCGATTAAAACCCTTTATGACCGATTGGAATTCGAATATAACAGGTCAGAATGAAATATAATCGATCAGATTTTAAATATGAGCGATCAGATTGCTTTTAATCGATTAAAACACGTTTTAATCGATTAAAACCACTTTGGAAGTCAGGATGATCGATCAGAATGAAATTATGACCGATCAGAGTTGGTTATGATCGATCAGAATTGAATTATGACCGATCAGACTTATTTCAATCGATTAAAACGTATTTCAATCGATTAAAATAACTTAGAAAATCTTTTTACAGAATTTCAATCGATTAAAACGAACTTTCAATCGATTAAAATGACTTGAAAATATATGTGCAGATTTTCAATCGATTAAAACGACTTTATATCAGCTAAAATAACTTGGAAAGTTTTATAAGAAGGTTTTTAAGCAAATCAATCGATTAATACGCGAATCAATCGATTGAATTACTCTTTGAAAATGTTTGTAAAATGTTTTAACTGATATAAACATGGTTGTATCAACTAAAACCATTCTGTTAAAGAAACAAGAACGCATTAATGGGTTGAAAGGACTTTTAACAGATTATAACGGCTATTTCAACAGATTAAAACAAACTTTCAACAGATTAATTAATGCAGCAGATTTGAAAATTCTCTTTAAAAACAGTTTTGCTTGAAACTTTGAGACAACAGATTGAATATCAGTTTTTACAGAAACAAAGCAATCAATTCAAGCAACTGTTAAGCATCTTTTTCCAAGAAAGAATTACAACTGTTTTGTGAAGTTCTTTTTGAAATCTTTCTTGAGGCATATTGCATTCTGTGAAGAAGAAACTTACTGTGGATTAGAGTAATCCGGTTTGAGCTTTCTAAGTCTCTTCTTTGTAAATTCTTTTTCATTACTTTGTATTGTGTTGTACCTGGAATTTGGGTACAAGTTTTTCTGCAGCTGGTAGGTGGTTGTAGAAGTTTCCAAGAACTGGAATTTGGTTCTTGGTGGAGAGGTTAAGTGCAGGAACTGGAATTTGGTTCTTGTACTGTTTGGTGCCTGGAATTTGGGCACTGGTTTCTCTGCAACTGGAATTTGGTTGTAGAGGTTTTCAAGAACTGGAATTTGGTTCTTGGTGAAAGGTTTGGTACCTGGAATTTGGGTACTGGGTTCTCTGCGGCTGGAATTTGGTTGCAGAGGTTTCCAAGAACTGGAATTTGGTTCTTGGTGGAAAGGTTAAGGTCAGGAACTGGAAATTGGTTACTGGTGTTAGAGTAGGTGTAAGATTGTTGAGTCTGTAAAACATCTATTCTAGTGGAACCCAGCTGGAATTTGGTCGGAGACTGGACGTAGCCCTGGTATTGGGTGAACCAAGTATAAAATTACCGGTGAAATCTTTCCTAACCTTTCTCTCTTTAAATTCAGTTGCTGCGCTTGTATTGTTTAATTGCTTTGTGATTCGTGAATTGATTAGTAAACTTAATTTTCGAATTAGATAATCTGTTTATTGCGAAAAACTTTCAAAAATCAATTCACCCCCCCTCTAGATTTAAAACTACTTTTCTAACAATTGGCATCAGAGCGAGGTGCTTGAAAGTTAATCAAGTTACTTCGATCCATGGCATTTTCTGAGGGAGCGTGCATTGATAGACCTCCACTGTTGAGTGGAACAGATTACCTATATTGGAAAATAAGGATGAAAATCTTCATTGAATCTGTTAGTATAAATGCTTGGAATGTTATTGAACAGGAAATTGATATTGCTAACAGAATCCAAGATGATTGTATTGCCAAGAATATCATCTTATCCGCCCTTAACAGAGATGATCTTTTCAGGATTGCACACTGCCAAACTGCTGCACAAATGTGGAAGATCCTTGAAAAGACCTATGAAGAAGCACCAGAAATATGCTTGATGGTCAACTCGGAATCACCAAATACCAGTGTAAGTTCTGAATCTATAAACTATAGCTCATTACAAGATGCTTTCTTTGAAATACATGAAGTAGCAAAGAAATTAGAAACTGAAAACAGAAAATTGAAAAGCATGAATAGGTTACTAGAAAACAAGATCATTATTCTTGAAAAGAAAATAATTGATGAAGAAAAGTTAGAATTAGAAAATAATATTGATTGCATGTGTAATGTTGAAGATTGCAAAAACTGTCCTAAGTTACAGAAACAAGTATCATACCTAGTAAAAACTTCATCTAAATTAGCACAAGGAAAGAATAATCTTGATAGGATACTTAATTCACAAAAATTAGTTATTGAACGTGGTGGCATAGGTTATACACCATCTATTGGAAAGAAAACAAGAGCATTCAAAAATTACTTTGCATATAGTAAAATACTTTCATCTCCATTTATTAAATGTTTTTACTGTATGAAAAAGGGTCACTCTGTTAAATACTGCAGAATTAAGAAATATGCAGTACCCAAAGGTAGAATGAAATGGGTTCCAAAGATTAATTCCTTTCAAATAACCTGATCAGGACCCAGTAATTATAAAGGGTACCAGAACAATTCTTAATTTGTTTTGCAGGAACAAGTCTGGGAATCCCTTGAAGATCAGAGCTGCAAAATCAGGTTCTGAGTATTTAAATTGAATGTTTTAATTGATATAAACCAATATTAATCGATTGAAATAACTTACCATACCATTTTAATCGATTGAAATGTCGAAATAATCGATTAAATTGTTCTCAGAATGTTGGTTTAGTCGTTTTAATCGATTAGAATAAATTTATATCAACTAAAAACACTTAGGATCAAAATTAATCGATTCATTTACGTTTTAATCGATTTAAATACTGGTGATATTTTTTTTATTACATTCTGTACCATACAAATCGATTCTTTCATAAACACAATCGATTAATTCACTGTAGATGTTTTCAACCCTAATGTCAAGAATCAAATTAATAGATAATGAGTTGATTAATCAATTAATTAGGTTCTGAAAACATGATTTACAGCATCTAATTAAAGTTTGATAGGCCAATTCGATTAAAAAACCCAGGTCTTTATGATAATCCAGAATCTGCATAATGTGTTTAAATGTCTCTTTGAATTTCAAAAACTTGAAATCCGTTTCTTCATCAAACCAGGTTCTGAACTTATCATTTCTCAACTTATCATCTTTCTTCTGTTTTCATATTTTCAAAATCTCCTCTCAATTCTCTGCTGTAAACATGATCAAAATCATGACTGGTTCGAGCAGATCTGTTTCAAAACGTATCCATATTCAATTTTCTTTCAATGGCACAAATTTTTAAATTAGAAAGCGAAGGCTGAACAAATCTTTGAATTGGGAACTCGACCGGTGACATAATGTGGGAAAACTATTACTCGTTATTCATGAATGAAAGAGTCTTTTATTTTGACAACAACATAAACATGATTCAAGTCTGTAGATGTTTACATTTCTCTTAATACTTTACATGGAATGCTGCATGGTAATACACCGAAAATCAAAGAAATTATCAAAGAATGGACTATAACTTTTCTTATAGACACTAGTTACAAACAGGTCAAACTGTTAGGACTGAAAACATAGTTTATCAAAAAAATTTTAGTGATAATTGTTTCTGGTAATAAGTTATTCATTACTAGGAAATCCAATAAACACATGTTTTCATTAAATTTCTTGATATTACATTGCAATATATTTGAAATAATTTTGAGCATGCATTGGTTCAAAACTCTTGGTGAAATTCATTGGAACTGTGCAACTTTGAATATTTGCTTTAATCATCAATGTCACGAGGTGACACTATAAGGGAACCAATCTGGAACAGCAATTCAAAAATTGAATAACGTGGTACAGGGAATGTATGTTTTATGGTCAGTACAGGGATAAATTTTATATTGTTTTAGAATTCTGGATTGATTGTCATCACCTGTCCTCATTACTAATCATTGCCGACTCTACCAGAATAAGTTTTTTTGTTAATCACTTGTGCATATGATACCACTGGAAACAACAAAGTTAAAAATGATTCATTCCTCATAGATAATGATGACTGGTTCACTGAAAGTGAGAATATCACCCATCATACTACATTAATAAGAATGCAGTCATTCGCTTGGATGATGATGACTGCAAAGTTTGAAATAGGTTAGCTATTATGGAAGGAAATTCCGATCTCGGTACATCATTAACCCGTGATTCATGCAATTTATGGTATCGTGCATTACGTGTGGGATCCGATAGTGAATGTACGTCCGTCGATACATGGTTCCGCCTCGATGTGTAGTAGAAATTCCATTGTGGTGTCAACCATGGACTGTGATGCAGTCAATAGTAACGATGAACTGCTAAAAGATTTCTTTTCGGGAAAAGTTTACGTGTGCCGTTGTCGATACAGGAGTGACAAGCAGTTGTTGACTCAAATAGTTGATAGAGCAAAATTGGTTTCAGCAAAAAAAGGAAAGCCTATTATCTTTTGATATTGGTGGGGATCAAATGAATGATCACCAAGCTGGTGAATAAGCAGTTCAATCGGGGAAATTGGGATGACTAGTTCCCCTCATCATCTTTATCTTCTCGCTTATTTCTATCTTTATATTGTTTGCATGGATCGTGATATTAACTGGTGTTATACCAGGAACATTTGCCTTAACCTTTGGTTAAATATGGTTTAGGATCTAATCTAGATCAGACTGGCATAAATAGAATTTAAATAGATCCCTGAGAGCTTTAGCTAAATAAGATTTTATTCTGATGGATCTATTAGCTAAGATTTAATCAATATAGCTGTTAGTATTGTTAAAACATCCTTCTAAATGATCAGTTTTACAAAATATGCATTAAACATTACTTCATTTTCAAAACTGATTGTTTTAATCAATACAACATCTTGTTAATCGATTAAATGAACTTATACAACATGTTTTAATCGATTCAAAATCGAAATAATCAATTATTTTTACTAAAGTTTCATGTTTTCAAAATCTTAAATGTTTTAATCGATTAAACTTTTCTTTCAATCGATTAAAATCATTTACCAAGAACATTTTAACCGATTATGCTCTGTTTTTAATCGATTTTTATTCTGAAAAGAGGAGTAAAGGCTTTAGTTAATGGCTGTTTCTGTAAACATGCTACTAAAGCGTGATTCCCTTATCTTTACACGTGTTAATTGTATTCATTACAAACGTGTTAATGGGGATAAGTTTGAATCAACTTTAATTGATTATTTTCATGAGTGAAATATTGATTCACTTTGTTTTTTCAAAAACTTGAGCATATTTTTCGAAACCTTACATTTTATTCTTTTCTCTTCTGTTTCCCTATTTTTGATGAAGTCAAAAGGGGGAGAAATAGTTGCATCACTTTAAGATAAATTTACGTGCAACAGTTTAGGGGGAGAAATAAGTTTTAGGGGGAGAAATAAAACATTATTACATTTTTATATTTCTCACCTAACCTCATTATCAAGTGACTTATTTTGCAGAGATTGTTTTTTCAAAATAGTGTTTGTCTTCATCAAATAGGGAGAGACTGAAAGTGATACTAGCAAAGATCTCAGTGATTTGATGAAGTCAAAGATAAAGTCAAAGGTCAACTCTGCAACAGTCAAACAAGTCACTCAGAAGAATGGAGCTGAAGACTTAGTGTGTCTTAATAGAAAGCTTAGGTAAAACCACTTTACCTTTTCCACTGCATAAAGCTTCTTCATTCATTTTGCAAAATGCCTCAAAAATAGTTTTAAACAAATCAAAAACAAAAGCATTTTGTCAAAGAACTTTCCTAACAAATTTATTAACTGATATAGCTTTGAAAGAAACAATTAAAAACACTTAGAATGTTTTAAGAAGTGTTTTTACAGTATTTTAATCGATACAAACTTCTTTTAATCGATTAAAACCCTTTATGACCGATTGGAATTCAAATATAACGAGTCAGAATGAAATATAATCGATCAGATTTTAAATATGAGCGATCAGATTGCTTTAATCGATTAAAACACGTTTTAATCGATTAAAACCACTTTGAAGTCAGGATGATCAATCAGAATGAAATTATGACCGATCAGAGTTGGTTATGATCGATCGAATTGAATTATGACCGATCAGACTTATTTCAATCGATTAAAACGTATTTCAATCGATTAAAATAACTTAGAAAATCTTTTTACGAATTTCAATCGATTAAAACGAACTTTCAATCGATTAAAATGACTTGAAAATATATGTGCAGATTTTCAATCGATTAAAACGACTTTATATCAGCTAAAATAACTTGGAAAGTTTTATAAGAAGGTTTTTAAGCAAATCAATCGATTAATACGCGAATCAATCGATTGAATTACTCTTTGAAAATGTTTGTAAAATGTTTTAACTGATATAAACATGGTTGTATCAACTAAAACCATTCTGTTAAAGAAACAAGAACGCATTAATGGGTTGAAAGGACTTTTAACAGATTATAACGGCTATTTCAACAGATTAAAACAAACTTTCAACAGATTAATTAATGCAGCAGATTTGAAAATTCTCTTTAAAAACAGCTTTGCTTGAAACTTTGAGACAACAGATTGAATATCGGTTTTACGAAACAAAGCAATCAATTCAAGCAACTGTTAAGCATCTTTTTCCAAGAAAGAATTACAACTGTTTTGTGAAGTTCTTTTTGAAATCTTTCTTGAGGCATATTGCATTCCGTGAAGAAGAAACTTACCGTGGATTAGAGTAATCCGGTTTGAGCTTTCTAAGTCTCTTCTTTGTAAATTCTTTTTCATTACTTTGTATTGTGTTGTACCTGGAATTTGGGTACAAGTTTTTCTGCAGTTGGTAGGTGGTTGTAGAAGTTTCAAGAACTGGAATTTGGTTCTTGGTGGAGAGGTTAAGTGTAGGAACTGGAATTTGGTTCTTGTACTCGTTTGGTGCCTGGAATTTGGGCACTCGGTTTCTCTCGCAACCGGAATTTGGTTGTAGAGGTTTTCAAGAACTGGAATTTGGTTCTTGGTGAAAGGTTTGGTACCTAGAATTTGGGTACTCGGGTTCTCTGCGACTGGAATTTGGTTGCAGAGGTTTCCAAGAACTGGAATTTGGTTCTTGGTGGAAAGGTTAAAGTCGGAACTGGAAATTGGTTCCGGTGTTAGAGTAGGTGTAAGATTGTTGAGTCTCGTAAAACATCTATTCTAGTGGAACCCAGCTGGAATTTGGCTGGAGACTGGACGTAGCCCTGGTATTGGGTGAACCAGTATAAAATTACCGGTGAAATCTTTCCTAACCTTTCTCTCTTTAAATTCAGTTGCTGCGCTTGTATTGTTTAATTGCTTTGTGATTCGTGAATTGATTAGTAAACTTAATTTTCGAATTAGATAATCTGTTTATTGCGAAAAACTTTCAAAAATCAATTCACCCCCCCTCTTGATTTAAAACTACTTTTCTAACAGTTTGTAATGAATACAATTAACACGTGTAAAGATAAGGGAATCACGCTTTAGTAGCATGTTACAAGAACAACCATTAACTAAAGCTTTTAATTTTTCTTTCCAGAATAAAAATCGATTAAAAACAGGATAAAATCGATTAAAAAGTTCATGTTTAATGATTTTAATCGATTGAAATAAATGTTTAATTGATTAAAACAGTGAAGGACTTTGAAATATAAGACATAAGTGCATTTAATCTATTATTTTGTTATGAAAAGTGTTTCCTTTAATCAATTTAATCGATTAATTTCATTTTGTATCAGCTAAAACTCTCAGGGATCTATGTTGAAATCTATCTATGCTAGTTTGATTCGAATTAAACCTACATTATATTGTGCCTGGTATATAACCAGCAATATTACAGATCCAGAAATTTAAAATAAGCATCAAAAGAAATAAGCAATAATAGATAAGATAAGAATGGACCCTTTTAATCCATAAATTCAATCATCCCAGTTGCCATGGTTCCATAATAACATCTGAAACTCCTGTAGAATCATTGAAAGATCCTCTTGTTGGTTTGTTGCTAAGGATGCTAGATCATCAGTATAAAATTGATCCATGTACTGCCAAACATACCCTGTGCCAATTTTAGCTTTCCATTCAATTCTTGGATTTCTGTCTCAGGTTTGTCTCCTTACAGTATCACCTTGTGATCTTTGATGATTAAAACGAATTATCAAAGTTGCACAATTCCAATGAATTTCACCAAGAGTCTTGAACCAATGCATGCCCAAAATTATTCCAAATGTATTGCTAGGTAATACCAAGAAATTTAATGTAAACGTGTGTTCATTGAATCTCCAAGTTATCTGTTCACACTTCCTAGTAATCAACAACTTATTATCAGAAGCAACCATCACTGAAAAATTCATGATAAGCTATGTTTTCAGTACCAATAACTTGACCCATTTGTCACTAATGAAATTATGTGTACTCCTAGTGTCCATAAGAAAAAGGATCAGTCTACTTCTTGATAATTCCTTTGATTTGTAATGTATTACCACCCAGCATTCCATGTAAAGTATGTAGACATCTGTAGCTAGAATTATGTCTATGTTGATCTAATTTGTCACCACATAACCTACACAATCCCTTTGCAATTATGTTAGTAACTTCCTTTCTAAATATGGAAGTTGAGGTGCTACCTTTCGAATCGGTAGTTGCTGAAACAAACACCTAAAGCTTCAAACTGGTTGTAGAATGACCGGAGTTGACCATGTTCTTGTATATCTTGTTTGTGTTTCTGAATTGGACTCTTGTTTGCCGCGAAGTCTTGCAAGATGCATACCTTCTTGCAGAGATGTGGTTTATGAATTCTCACAGATTTTTTTTTCAGTTTAGTTTTCATACCAAATATTCTCCCAAATCTTCCTCTTGTTACAATCTTACTAATTCAACAATATCCTTAAAAGCACGATCATCAAATTGATATGACATAACTTGTGAAATTTGTTCCCAAGATTTATTCTTGAAACTGGGTTGATGTATGCAATGTCACTGTCATGAAAGAGCCTTTCCATCCATGAATAACAGAAATAACTTCCCACATTATGCCACTAGTCTAGTCTCCAATTCAAAGATTTTTTTTTTTTAGCCTTCGCTTTCCAATCATGAGAATTTGTGCTATTGAAAGGAAATTGGATATGGGCACGTTCCATAACAGACTATGTCCGAAACTCATTCAGCATTTTTCATGATTGTCTTGCCGCTATTCATGACTGAAAGAAACTAAATTCTCTAATGTATACTATAGTGAAACCAAGGATTTCTTTGTTGCTTCTAATCATGTTTGCAGCAGAGATTTGAGAGGAGATTTTGAAAATATGAAAACAGAAGAAAGATGATAAGTTGAGAAATGATAAGTTCAGAACCTGGTTTGATGAAGAAACGAATTTCAAGTTTTTGAAATTCAAAGAGACAAAACTGCAATGCTTCAGCTTTAACTGCAATTGTCCCCTTTACCAAAGACAGAGGCACAAATTTCTGGACGTTGGGCACATCAGCTATTTTGTTCTTGGAAAGATGTTTGACTTGGTCAAAGAATATTTAAAAGAATTATGCAAATTTTGATTACCATAAAAACTTGGGATTTTGAATTTGGTTTGCTTACCAATCTTTAATTGGATGTTATAAAACTACTTTTCAGAAACAAATCAATCGATTAACCAACTGATTAACCTATTAATTTGATCTTTTAATATTAGGTTTGAAACTGTTACAGTGAAATAATCGATTATTTCATAAAGGAATCGATTGTTTCTTGTACAGGATGAAATTAATAAAATGATAACAGAATTTAAATCGATTAAAATGAAAAGGAATCAATTAAATTTTACATCTTAGTATTTTTAGTTGATATAAATTCTTTTTAATCGATTAAAACAGCTAAACTTAAATCCTAAGAACATTTCAATCGATTAATTCGACATTTCAATCGATTAAAATGGTACGAACAGATTTTCTGATATCCTCTATAAGTTATTTTAATCGATTAATATTGTTTTATATCAATTAAAACAATCAGTTTATGAAAACAGAACCTGATTCGCTGCTTTGAACTCCAAGGGATTCCCAGATTTTGTTCCTGCAAAACAAATTTAATATGTTTCTGGTACCCTTTATAGTTACTGGGTCCAATTAGGTTATTTGAAATGACTTTAACTTTGGAATCCATTTCATTCTTCCTTTAGGAATAACATACTTTTTAATTCTACAGTATTTTACTGAATGACCTCTTTTCATGCAGTAAAAACATTTAATCACAGAGTATGATTTCCTATTTACATTTGTTTTTCTGAATTTCATCCTAGATTTAAATCCTATTCCAGATTTGTCAAAAATTAGTTTTTGTGACCCAAGTAAAACGTCAAGATTAGCTTGACCTTGTGTAAATCTTGAAACGGTTTGTGATAAAAAATCAATTTTCTTTTGTAATTCTGAACAATTATTACAGGGTTTATTACATGCACAATCAGAATTATCATGAATTAATTTTAAGAAATCACAATCAGTTTCATCTTCAAGAATTCTCTTTTCAAGAGAGTCTACTTTATTTACTAGCCAATTATTCAATCCTTTTAGCCTATTATTTTCTTTTTGTAGTTTCTTAGCCTCTTCATGCATTTCATTAAATGCTTCTTGTAATGAATTATAATCCACTAAGTTTGAAGAAGAATTAGAACTTACACTGCTGGATTGAAGATTTTGATTTGCCATTAGACACAGGTTGGCTTCTTCATTATCAGAATTGTCTGTTGATGAAGTGTCATTGTCATCCCATGCTACATAGGCTCTTTTTACATCTGCTGTCCCTTCATGAGTAACCTCAAGAACATCCCACATCTCCTTGGCAGATTTGCATTGGGAGACCCTGAAAAACTCATCCATGTTAAGTGCAGAAGTAATTATATTTTTAGTAGTGCAATCATTTTGAACTTTTTTCTTTTCCTCATCATTTAGACTGGACCATTCTTTTTCTGTAATTAAAGAGCCATTAGAAATTACATCCCAAACATTTCTATCAATGGATTCAATAAAGATCTTCATCCTAATTTTCCAAAAAGGATAATCTGTTCCACAAAACAGTGGAGGTATGTTAATAGAAGCTCCCTCAGAAAACGGTAATCTGTTTTCAGCCATGGATCGAAGAACTTGAATAACTTTCAAGCACCTCGCTCTGATGCCAATTGTTGGAAAAGTAGTTTTAGATCAAGAGGGGGGGTGAGTTGATCTTTGAAAGTTTTTCGCAAATAACAGATTATCTATTTGTAAAAATAAGATTTCAGATTTGTTCTTGAATCACAAAGCAATCAATCAAATATAAACGCAGCGAAAGAATTAAAGGAGAGAAAGGTTAAGAAAGATATCACCGGTGTTTTATACTGGTTCACCCAATACCAGGGCTACGTCCAGTCTCCAGCCAAATTCCAGCTGGGTTCCACTAGATCAAATGTTTTACAGACTTACAATCTTACACTTAATCTACCACAAGAACCAAATTCCAGTTCCTGCACTCAACTTCTCACCAAGAACCAAATTCCAGTTCTTGATAACCTCTACAACCAAATTCCAGCTGTAGAGAAACCAGTGCCCAAATTCCAGGCACCAACACCTAACCTTTTACCAAGAACCAAATTCCAGTTCTTGACAACCTCTAAAACAAAATTCCAGCTGCAGAGAAACCAGTGCCCAACTTCCAGGCACCAAACAATACAAAAAGAATGTAAAGAAATGAAAAAGAAGAAACTAGAATGCTCAAACCAGTTTATGCAATTCTGCTGTAAGTGTTTCTTCTTCAAAAGAAATCAAGTTGCCTCAAGAAAGATTTTCAAAGAACTTCTCAAAAATTGACGCGAATCTTTCTTGAAAAGAGTGCTAAAGTTTGCTTGATTGATTGCTCAAGGATGTATAAAAACTGATGTTCAATGTATATTTAAAAAGTTCAAGCAAGTCTGTTTTTATAGAAGATTTTCAAAACAGCTGTATTAATTAATCTGTTAAAAGATTCTTTTAATCTGTTAAAAGTGCAGTTTTAATCTGTTAAAACTTCTTTTAATCCATTAAGACGTTCTTGATTTTTTAACAGATTTGTTTTAACTGATACGACAACGTTTATATCAATTAAAACACTTTACAAAAAATCTTCTAAGTTGATTTAATCGATTGTTCCGCAATTCAATCGATTGAAATACTGCAAAACTTTCTTGTAAAACCTTCAAAGTTATTTTAATTGATAAAAATAAGTTTTAATCGATTAAAACGCTGTGTAGAAATTTTCTAAGTTGTTTTAATCGATTCAAACGAGATTTAATCAATTAAAAGAGTTCTGATCGGTCATAACTAAATTCTGATCGGTCATAATTGCATTTTGATCGATCATCCTGAACCCTTAAGTGGTTTTAATCGATTAAAATCAAGTTGTATCGATTAAAATACTGTAAAAACATTTCACTTGACATTTTAAGTAATTTTAATCGGTTATATCAAAGTTGTATCAGTTAAAAACTTGTTTAAGAAAGCTTTTGTCAAAATACTTTGTTTTTAATTGTTAAAAACATTTTTAGAGGCATTTTGCAAAATCTTTTAAGTGAAGAAACCTCATGCAGCAGAAAAGATAAAATGATTATACCTAAGCATAGCTGCAGACACACTAACTTTTCTACTCTTCTATCTTAGTGACTTTTGTCCACTGCAAAGTTACTTTTGACTTCATCTTTGACCTCATCAAATCAATGAGATCTTTGCCAAAGTATTTCAATGAGATCTTCATCACTTTCACCTGCCACCCACTCCCTATGGATTTCTCACTTGCCCCCGGGTATAGAGGGAACTGTTGTGTGCAAGGGTTTGTGTACAATTTGTATTTCAAACAATTGCGTAAGTATAAACAAACAATAGTTATTTAAAGCCAAACCGTAAAACATGTTATAATACAAGGTAAGGGCAAAAGCATTATTTTCTTGGTTTATTTATTTTTTAAGCTGGCCCATCACTAAATGGGATCAACTCTCGAGGCTTCCCCAGTGGAGTCGCCATCTGTTGCCGCCGTCAAAACGAGGTGGTCGGAGCGACGCGATGGTTTCGACCCTCTTGATTTTCGCGTTTTTTGTTGGTGGTTACAACGCCTTTAGGTTGTCTGATAACCGGGCTGAACCTAGGGGCGAGGTTTTCGAAAAGGCGCTCTTGGATTGTCCGATAACCGGGCTAATCCAAAAGCTAGTTTTGAAAGGGTTCTGTGGAGTCGCCACCAATGTTTTTACCGGAAACATCGGAAAAGGGATTAAAAGGCGTTGGTTTTCGAAAAACCAACTTTGGTCATTAGAACCAGAGTTGGGTAAGGGAGTTAGTTACGTATAAAGGAAGTATTAGTTCCTTTACGACGCCCCTTTTGGGTTCCCTATGATAGGCCAGCTTTATGTAAATGATTAAACCGGAAAAATACGCTTTTACCCTTTTATTCGCGGAATTAAAATTGTGACTACATGGCCCTAGCTTCTATTGCATAATGAAGATTAAAGTAGTAAAGTAGAGAGAGAGAGTATAGAAACCTCCGAGGCAAACTTTTCTATTTAATTCTTTAATAACTTGGGTGCTTTTTGGCAGCCCTTCACTCTACACAGCTTCGTAAACCTCTCGAAACGCTCAAAAATACTCTTAGAGATGCTCAGAAACTCCGGAAATGCTTCGGAGGGGTTCTAGAGAGAGAAATTCTAGAGAGAAGGAGGAGAAACTGTGTGTGGTGTGTGGAAATGAGGGAATGACGCCCCCTATTTATAGTTTTTCGCGCCTGACAGGTCGAGACCGCCGTCTCGCCATGCCAAAGTGGCGAGACGGTAATCTCGATTTCGAGACGGCGGTCTCGTCCCCAAAAAAGGCGAGAAACCTTATTTTTGTGCAGAAAATCCCTCCTATCCTAGTATGGGGCCTAATAGTCTCTCCTAGTGGCTTGTTAGGCTTCATCCATCTTTCAATAGGAGGTCTTCTACTCTTTATTTGGAGGTCGGGCAAGATTTGTGGTCTACATCGATGAAAAGCAGCTGAATGCTATATGTCATGGACAAGCCTATCAAAAGAAGATAAAAAAGGCTTATGATAAAAAGGTTCACCCTCATACTTATCAAGAAGGGGATCTAGTGATAAAGAAACTGCTTCCAGCCCAGAAGGATAAAATTGGAAAATGGGCAGCAAACTACGAAGGACCCTTTGTGGTCAAACGAGCTTTCTCAGGAGGGGCACTTATCCTCACCAAATGGATGGAGAGGAGCTTCGACACCCAATCAATTCTGATGCAGTGAAGAAGTATTATGCTTGAAGACATTGCTCAAGACTCGTCAGGAATGGAAACCCGCAAAGGGCATCCCTGGGCAAAAAATAGGGTGTATATCCCTCGCTAGGATACGTCCTAGGCAAAAACTAGAGGTAAAAAAAAAAAAGAAGAGCAATGGTTACTTTAGTCGAAAACTGAAAAGGCGGCTAAAGAAACATTCTTTCTGAAGCAAGCAGTCTGCATAGTCTTCGCTCTGAGCTCAGGCATCTCAACTGAAGGAATTAGGAGAACCAGGGGGCAAATATCATAGACATGACTGTATAAGCCTAAACACTACAGCCAACCTTGACCACCCATGCTTCTAAATATCCTTGAAATCCTTCTATAAAAGAAATAAACTTTTGCTCATTTATCAATAAAATTCCCTTTCATTTCTTTTCTCTTGACCAAATATTATGGAAATGCTTCTTTATTGATAAATCATAAATATGCACAAAGACCTTTAATCAAAGATCAAGCATGCATCTAAAAATGGGAAGCATAAAAAATTAATAAAGGAATAAATGCCTGCTAGGGTATTCTTAGGTAAAAATCAAGGTAGCCTGCTAGATCGGAAACCCTAAAAGAACGGTCTAGGCAAAAGATAAGGCAAAAACCCCCTAAGATATTCTAGGCAAAAATTAAGGCAGCCCGCTAGATCGAAAACCCGTAAAGGGCGGTCTAGGCAAAAGATAGGGTTAAAACCAAAAGATGAATAAAAGAGGTGCCCATCATCATGGTCCTAAAGGAAGAGCCCATCGGCATATTCATAAGAAGCCAACGGGAGAAGGCCAGTCACTTTCTAAATGCATAAAAAAAAATAGATTGCATCTAGAACATCCACACACAAAGTAGTTGCACAAAACAACTTTATCAAAATCAAGAAAAAATAATTTTATTTAAGTAAGAATAATAAACATGCATATAAGGAGGCTAGTCTCCATACTTGTGATTGAAAACAGGAGGCGTCAGAACCCAGTCTCCAAATAAAAATTAAAATAGCGAATGAAAAGGCGAAATCAAAACCATTCTAGCAAAATAAAGAGCTTCAACGAAACTAGCTCTAACCTTCTACCCCAATAAACGAAGGTACACCGGAAAAAGGCCAACGGAAAGGCTCGATGATTCCCAAATGGATCCTTGCCTACTCCAAAGGCAAAACAAAAAATTACTTCATGACTCAGCACCACCACATGAGTCATCGAAAAGAGTCATTTGAAGCTTCAATCAACATCTTTCCATCCAAGAAAAAGGAAGTCATCAACATGAAAAAGCCAACGGAAAGGCTTGATCATCCCCAAGCGGATCCTTGCCTACTCCAGAGGCAAAACAAAAAGATTACCTCACAACTCAACATCACCACATGAGTCATCAAGCATACTCATCCAAAATATCCGCCACATTCCCCAAAGGAGAATAAGGACTACACAAAGATCAACCAAAAAAGATATGAAGTCAAAAATTTCCATATCCCCAGGGGTTCAACAAAAAGAAAGAAAAGAAAAACCTTTCATTCCCCAATAGAGGCCACAAAAAATGCCAAATAAATATCTCCAAGTAGAGCATTTCAGAAAAATCTACAAAATGGGGAAAATGAGAAAATTCTCATCCTTCAGTTCAATAAGGAGCTTCACAAAGCCAGGAGCCAAGATTCCGTCATAAAAACCAAATCAAAGTTGGATCCCTAGGAAGCCATTGAGCTCCTTGGGGGATCGCCAAAAAGAAAAGAGAAAAAGAAGAAAATCTTTTCATCCTCAGCAGATAATAAAAAGCCTGCGTGCATAAAAGAAATTAAAAAGGCACACACATTTAAGAAAGCCAAATTTTCAAAATCGCAAAAAAAGAGATAAAATCGCAAGAAAAAGATAAAAACCCATTCCCCAGCAGAATAAGTGCATAGGCAAAGCCAGCTCAAAATAGCAGCATCCAACAAGGAGTCAAAAACTCCATGCCTCCCTAGGGGAAAAGTTAAAATAGATCTCCGGGAAAGCAATCAAATCCCCGATGGATCATCAAAAAGAAAAAACTATCCCCAGCGATCCTATCAGCAAAGGCAAAACTACAAATCTATATCATCAAGGAGTTAATTGCCTATAACACCCAATATGGATATCCCCAGTGGAATGCAAAGCCTTCACTTCCAATGAAACCTCTGCCTACTCAGAGGCAAGCAAAGAGCCAATATCCCCAAGAAACGGGAAATCAACCTATGCAAGAGGCAATGCAAGCCCAAAGCATAAAGCCTTCACCACTATTGAAGCATCCGCCTAATCAAGAGGCACAATCAACAGAAATCAACAAATCCTCAATGGATTCCTGCCTAAATTAAGAGGCAATCATCAATAAACCCCAGTATAGACTGGATGGCACAATCAATAGAAAAGCCCGAAACCACAAATCCCCAAGGGATTCCTGCCTAAAATAAAAGGCAACCAACAAGAAATCACCAGTAAAACTGGATGGCTAGACAAAAAAGCCAAAAACAAGAAATAACTGGTAAAACCGGATGGCTAAACAAAAAGCCAAAAACAAGAAATCCCCAGCAAGACCGGATGGCTAAAAAGAAAAGCCAAAAACAAAGAATCCCCGGCAACACCGGATGGCTAAAAAGAAAAGTCAAAAACAAAGAATCCCCAGCAAGACCGGATGGCTAAAAAGAAAAGCCAAAAACAAAGAATCCCCGGCAAAGCCGGATGACTAAAATAGAAAAGTCAAAAAGGAAAAATCAAATCACTCCCCATGGAATGGGCGCATGATCAAAGACAGTAAGCCGCCAACACATCTCCAAAAACCGGATGAGGGTTTGTACTCATCAACCATAAGATTGAATGCCAAAAAGAGAGCATCCCAAGAGCCTTATAGAATAGGGTTCGTACCAGATGAGGGTAGGTACTCATCAGAATCTAGCAAAATGCAGATTCATACCAGGTGGGGGTAGGTACCCAGAAGAGCCTTATAGAATAGGGTTCGTACCAGGTGCGGGTAGGTACCCAGAAGAGCCTTATAGAATAGGGTTCGTACCGAGTGGGGGTAGGTACCCACAAGAGCCTTATAGAATAGGGTTCGTACCAAGTGGGGGTAGGTTCCCACAAGAGCCTTATAGAATAGGGTTTGTACCAGGTGGGGGTAGGTACCCACAAGAGCCTTATAGAATAGGGTTTGTACTGGATGAGGGTAGGTACTCATCAGAATCTAGCAAAATGCAGATTCATACCAGGTGGGGGTAGGTACCCACCAGAGCCTTATAAAATAAGGATTGTACCGGATGAGGGTAGGTACTCATCAGAATCTAGCAAAATGCAGATTCATACCAAGTGGGGGTAGGCACCCACCAGAGCCTTATAAAATAAGGTTTGTACCGGATGAGGGTAGGTACTCATCAGAATCTAGCAAAAGGAAGATTCATACCAGGTGGGGGTAGGTTCCCATCAGAGCCTTATAGAATAAGGTTCGTACCAGATGAGGGTAGGTACTCATCATAATCTAGTAAAATGCATATTCATACCAGGTGGGGGTAGGTACCCACCAGAGCCTTATAGAATAGGGTTCGTACCCGATGAGGGTAGGTACTAATCAGAATCTAGCAAAATGCAGATTCATACCAGGTGGGGGTAGGTACCCACAAGAGCCTTATAGAATAGGGTTCGTACCGGATGAGGGTACGTACTCATCAGAATCTAGCAAAATGCAAATTCATACTAGGTGGGGGGTAGGTACTCACCAGAGCATT
This sequence comes from Sphenostylis stenocarpa, assembly GCA_963425845.1. Classification (NCBI taxonomy): domain Eukaryota; kingdom Viridiplantae; phylum Streptophyta; class Magnoliopsida; order Fabales; family Fabaceae; genus Sphenostylis; species Sphenostylis stenocarpa. Next base: position 26,304,600 of record OY731403.1, read on the forward strand.
GCAGAACGGGTTGCGAAAAAACTTGCTTTTATTAGAGGATAATTCAGTTGTTAAGCACCTCGGAAGTAAGTACCCAAAAAGAACCTTGTAGAATGGGGTTCATACCAAGTGGGGGTAGGTACCCACAAGAGTTTAGCGAAATGCGGACTCGTACTAGGTGAGGGTAGGTACTCACCAGAGCCTTGCAGAACAAGCTTTTATTAGAGGATAACACTTCCTTTACACGTAACTAACTCCCTTACCCAACTCTGGTTCTAATGACCAAAGTTGGTTTGCGAAAACCAACGCCTTTTTTAAACCCCTTTTCCGATTTTTTCGGTAAAAACATCGGTGGCGACTCCACGAACCCTTCAAAACCCGTTCTTGGGTTAGCCCGGTTATCGGACAACCCAAGAACACTTTTCGAAAACCTCGTCTCTAGGTTAGCCCGGTTATCGGACAACCTAAGGATGTTGTACCCACCTATAAAAAATGCGAAAATCAAAGAGGGTTGAAAAAACCATCGCGTCGCTCCGACCGCCTCGTTTTGACGGCGGCGACAGATGGCGACTCCACTAGGGAACCCTAGAGGGTTGATCCCATTTAGTGATGGGCTGGCTCAAAAATAATTAAACCAAGAAAATAGCGCTTTTACCCTGCCTTGTATTATAACATGCTTTATTGTTTGGCTTTCAAATAACTGTTGCTTGTTTATATTTACGCAATTGATTGAAATATAAATTGCACACAAACCCTCGCACACTACAGTTCCCTCTATACCCGGGGGCAAGTGAGATAACCATAGGGAGTGGGTGGCAGGTACGGTTCGCTGTAGTCAGGGCCTTGTGCCCACCAGTGTGATCGGAAACCACCACTCAAGGTGATAACCTTCCTCTTTTGGCAACAAGATCGACTCTGGCCTTAGTGTTGAGCATGGTCAGACGACTGGAGAGTGGGGACCCTATAATGGGGGCACCTTTGGGGGCCTTAGCCTGGTGAGAACAGTTAGAACCTACCCTGACCAATGCACTTTTCTGCAGGAAAACCCTACCTCGTGATAAAAACGAAATCTCGCCTGTTCGAGGATGATCGAATTGTGTGTGCATATGATTGTTGCATTTGTATGTTGCATAGCATAAACAAACAACAGAACAAAAAACCAAAATATTTTTACAAATAAACACCCTTATCTCGGACAGTCTGCCTTTTAGCTAGCCTGGTTTCAGGTTCTTTGTAAGCTAAGTAGTCACGCAGTTCCGATAGAAGAGATAAGGGACGCTAAATATTCTTTCGCATAAAGCCATATTTTATCTCGGACAGTCTGCCTTTTAGCTAGCCTGGTTTCAGGTTCTTTGTAAGCTAAGTAGCCACGCAGTTCCGACAGAAGAGATAAAAGGCTATAAAATAAGCAAATAAACAGCAAATAAAAATAAAAATAAAAATCCATTTTTCCAACATAAGACCTGGTTCAAAAATTACACTCATAAAGCATTCATATAGATAGTTTATTCTTACCAAAAAAAAAGGGTATATATACCATACATCATGTAGAAAAACATGATAAATAGAAGAATAAACACTCACATTCATACAATAAACATCATCTTCATCAAATCATACATTCTAATTTTAGAAAATGGAGGGGACAAGTAGACAAGTGGGGAAGGTGGACATTCTCCGAAACCATACTGAGAAGTTGGAACGGCTCAGTGCAACAATGCCACCAGAGGTCCGCGCTGATTTTGAAAAGTCCTATGGACGAATTTTGGACCTCCTAAAAATCAGTGTCGCTCAGGTCTTCCTCAGGGTACTAATTCACTTTTGGAACTCCAGTCTGCGGTGCTTTGAATTTTCGCAGTTCGACATGGTGCCCACCTTAGAGGAGTATGAAGTTATGTTGAAGTGGCCTAAATCAGCCGGGGTCCATATTCGCCACGAGGCGTATACTCCTGTAGCATCAGTCGCTGCCCTAATCCATCTACCGTTCCGACAGAGTACCCTGATAGGAAGAGGGAACACCCAGGGTTGGAAAGTATCGATGTTAGAAGACCACCTGTCCTACCTGGCTAAAAGGACAGAGTGGGTTGCCTTCAACAAAACCCTGGCACTCATAATTTTTGGAACAATCATGTTCCCCTTCCACCTCGACACCATAGATCAAGCCGTCATGGACGCCTTCTTCGCTTGGGACGTATACTCGAAGAGTCCCTTGCCTGCTATTCTTGCCGACACCTTGCTCTCGGTGGATTTTTTCCATCAGAAGCAAGGAAGAACACTCCGCTGCTGCTCTTCATTACTATACGTGTGGAGCATCACGCATCTTTACGCCTCCAGTCACATGGGGATATTCCCCGACCCTTTGAGAAGCTTCTCCAAAATCCCCCTCCAACGACGTCTGACTATAGAATGGAGGGATGAGTTAGAACGAAAGGACGCCAATAGTATATCTTGGGTCTGCCCTTGGTTCCGACCTGGCCCCGTTCTCATCAGATGTGGGGACTATCCGAACATACCCTTGATAGGACTCAGGGGTTGCATAGCCTACTCACCTAGAGTAGCTATGAGGCAACTCATGAGGACCCAAACTACTATTTCCCGAAGGGAGCTCGGAGGACTGTGCTTCTTTGGAGACCCGTGCACAATCACCAACTCATCAACCATGAGAAAAGCATGGGAGAGGCCAGTCTACATGGGAGACAGAGAGCTAGGAAAAGCTCGGGTAACTGTCACCAGTGACTACGAGGCATGGAGAAGAAGAAGAGGGATGGCTCAACCATCCACCACACCCGTGCCAATCGCCAACAACGAAGAGCTGCAGGCACAAGTCAATGCCTTGACCCAGAGGGTAGAAATCATGGGATCCCAGATACGGGCCCTTGAGGAAAAAGAGAAAGCATCTATCCTCACGATTGACGGTCTACAAAGGCAAGGCAAGAAAAAGGATCATGAAATAGAGCGCCTCAAGGACCAATGTGCTGACGCTAACGAAAAAGCTATCCGAGCATCCAAAATTGCTAAAACCAGTTCAGATAGCCAGCTGCAAGAAATAAACGCCAAAACAGCACGCCTTGAGGCCGAATCAGCTATGCAGGCCCGAACGATCAAGGAGTTGTCGGAAGGGCTCCTTAAGGCTCGGTTAGACATCCGCCAAGAGCGAGAGGCCAACAGGAGACTCACCAAAAGTCTCTCTGAGCTACGCCTTAAGGAAAAAGACGGGCTAGCTCAGTACAACCAAGTACTGCAAGAGAAGGACCGAGCCGTTGCAAAGCTCGATGAACTACAAGCCTTGGTCGTTCATCAAGAAGCGAAGATCAAAGAGGCTCAAAAGTACAGTGAAGATATGAGCCAGGCAGTCCGCAAGCAAGGCGAAGAGCTCGCTCACCATGTCCGGGAAGCCGAGAGGGAACTGCATAAGAATCAAGACCCGCCTGTGGGTTTCTTTAGGCTTTTTCGTTTCTGCCAAAAGACACTTCGTAGTATGGAATAGGAGAATGTAAACCTTCCAATGAATTAATGAAATCTTTTTCCTTATTCAACAGTTGTCTACTTGCATACATGAGCATACATTAGCATATTTAATTTCCCCTCCTTCACGCTTAATAAATAAGATAATAAAAAGGAAGGATTAACTAACACGTCTTCCAACTTAGAAGAATGGAGAGAAAGCCACTCCTAATAAAGCGCACCCCAACGGTCGAGTCATCACAAGAGGGAAATAAACCTCGGCCGTTGGTCCTCAAGAGTAAAGAAGAGGGGGCAAGGACGCCAGTGCGACTATTTATGCCACGTCCTTTCCCCTACGAGTCAAATAAAGTTGTACCGTGGAGATATGGGGAATCTTCACCGATAAAAGAAGAAATAACAAACATAGCCGGCATTGGGGGTACAACTAGAAGTGGAAGAATTTACTCCCCCAAGGACACACAGGAAAATGTCCTCCAAAATAAAGGAAAAAATAAAAAGACCGAAGAAGAAAAAGAAAATAAAGAATCCAAGGAGGAGACAGAGGAATTACTCCAGTTTATAAGGCAGAGTGAGTATTCCATTATTGACCAGCTCAACCGTACACTTGCAAAGATCACGTTGCTATCTTTAATAATGAGCTCGGAACCACACAGAAATGCCCTGCTGAAGGTCTTGAGCGAGGTGCATGTACCTCACACAATATCCCAAGAAAAGGTTGAAAGGATCGTCGGTCACATCACGACAAACGATCACCTCACCTTCACAGAGGAAGAACTCCCCCTCGAGGGGCCAAAACATAACAAGCCCTTGCATATCTCGGTTAAATGCAAGGAATACCTCATCGCCAAAGTTCTTGTGGATAACGGGTCATCCTTGAACATGATGCCCAAGTGCACACTAGATAAGTTGACTATCCAAGGAACCCGTCTGCGCTCAAGCAGCACCATCGTTGGAGCCTTCGACGGATCAAAACGAGAAGTAGTGGGAGAAATCAATTTGCAAATCCAAGTTGGACCCACTACCTTCAACGTCGAGTTCCATGTAATGGACATTACTCCAGCATATAGCTGTCTCTTCGGTAGGCCTTGGATTCACGACGCTAAGGCAGTACCTTCGACGCTCCACCAGAAAGTCAAGTTCATAGTGGACGATAAACTGGTCACAGTCCAAGCAGAAGACAATATCCTGATCAGTGGACCGTCCACTGAACCTTACGTGGATGCGGCTGAAGAGGCCCTTGAAACATCTTTTCAAGCGCTCGAGATTGCCAGTATAGAGCAACTTCCTAGAAACACAAAGGTAGCCCGCATGATGTTGAAGCATGGTTACCATCCTGGCCAAGGACTGGGGGCAGATTCCCAAGGCATGAGGGAACCCCCAGAATTCAAAGACAATCCTTGCAAGTATGGCCTAGGATATGACCCTACTAAGGGCCGCACAGAAAGGAGAAAAGGGAAGTCTCCCCTTCGCACACTCAAGCAAATTTTCTGAAGTGGAGGGGTGCAAGCGTCAAGAGCCACCCTAGTCATTAGGAAAACTTTTTCTTTGTTTAAGGGGTGTAAACCCCATGACTGTTAGAGATTATCCCCTGGGGCGAGCCTGACCCCCGGGCATTTTAGGGCACATATTCCCTTATTAATTAATAAAGAATGATTCTTTCTTTCTGCTTCTCTTCTTTCTACTTTTGACTGGACCACATAAACAACCCTGTCTAAGTAAACATAAAAAGAAGAGAAAAAGAATAAAAAGCGCTCCCAAATAATCAACATTGCTATTGCCATCAAGTTAGCTGATTAAAAGCACATAAAAATAAAGACTTCACCTAAGCCATGAAGGAAGTCACGCTTCGCCAATACTGTGAACAAAAAAATGAATCCACAAAAAAGCAAAAAGCCCAGAGAAGCCAAAGGCCAAAAGAAAAGGGCAAATTACCCGGTAGGAAACCCACTAAGGGGGCTACGCAAAAGATAGGGTCGACCCGGTAGGATACCCGAACAACAATAAAGGGTAGCCTAGGCAAAAGTTAGGGTTACAAATAAGGTCCGCTAAGATTTCTCCAAAAATTTTACAAAGGAAGGAACCTAGACAAAAGTTAGGGCCAAAAACACAGTATCCTAGTTCGAAAACCCAAAGGGCGATCTAGGGAAATCAACTAGCCATTTAAAAGCAATGGAGATGAAACCAAAGAGCGCAAATACAAAAAAAAAGGGGAAAAATGTTTGCTTAGACAAAGCTTAAACACCCAGGCTTAACCTTAGCCAGCCATTCTTACAGATCCTTTTATCAATAAAAATCAACCCTCTAAAACACAAACCATTGATTTTTACCCCTTTACTTCTTTTCTCTTGACCCTCACGACAATATTCTAATAATTAATTTGGGAATATGGAGGCGTATAGTCAACAAGAGGATTGAAATCCCTAAAGCAAGGAAAAAGGGACACTACATGACAAAAGTGCTCTACAAAAAAAAAGAGAAAGAGAAAGGAAAAAGAGAAAAATAGAGAAAGAAAGAAATTACTCTTCGGTCACAAAAGGTCCGGCATGGTACAGCCAAAAGTAAACGCGGCGAATCAGAAGGCTTTCAGCATAACAAGACACGTTGGTTAAATCCTTCTGAAAAACTAATTAAAATAGGCATTATAGGGCATCGAACATGAAAACATTTGCATGCATAAAGTGTTTTTGAACCAGGTCCTATTTCTTATTCAAAAAAAAAAAAAAAAAACCAGAAATTCGAGACCGCTGTCTGGACATTCCAGACCGCCGTCTCGATTCCCCTGCAAATCGAGACCGCCGTCTCGGGAAACCAGACCGCCGTCTCATTTTATGCAAAGTCGAGACCGCCGTCTGGAAACTCCAGACCGCCGTCTCGACTCAGGCAAAATTGAGACCGCCGTCTGGAATCTCCAGACCGCCGTCTCGACCAGCAACCCAAACGAGACCGCCGTCTCGACTTCCCGGACGACGGTCTCGATCTGAAAATTCTCCTATATAAGGAGGCGCGCCTGGATGGGTTTCCTCACAACTCTCCTTGCCTCCTAAGCCTCCAGAGCCTCCAGAACTCATATTTCTACTCCTCCAAGCCTTCCTTGCTCAAGATGTTCAGCAGAAGTGCCTCTAGGAAGAGAAGGAGCACCGCTGGTGCTAGCAGCTCAGCGCCACCGCCTCCCCCAGACCCTTCTCAGCTGTCACCACAGCACCAGGCCCGCCTGGACAACATTAGGAATTACCAGTGGCACTCCATGCTGACACTGGACTTCGGCGTCCTATCCGAGTTTGGATGGGAGGAGGACGTCAGGGCCCACATCGACAGCATTGGGTGGGGCTTTCTGCTGCGAACACCACCCACACATGTGTACCCCCAAGCGGTACAAGAATTCTTGGCCTCCGTCTCTCTCATCGAGATCCCCTCCATGGCCTCGGGCATGCAGCCCACTAAAATGGTCAATTATTTCATGGGTGGGCAATACCACACCACCACCCTGGAAGAATTCAATGTCTCCATTGGATTTATCCGGCCCGAGGAAGCGCTGACCCGGGAAAATCGAGAGGCCATCTGTTCTCGGCCTTCCCACCTCACCTCCGCAGATATGTGGCATGATCTCACAGGAGCAACCACACTGCCCACTTTAATGAGAGGCTCCGCACTGCAACCGGCGCTCCGCATTTGCCACAAGCTGCTGGCAGGCACCATCCATGGGAGGAAGGAAAGCCAGGGTAAGATATCCCTCCTTGATCTCTTTGCCCTCTATTGCATGCACCAGAGACGGCGCTGCAACCCCGGGTACTTCCTCCTGAGGGCCCTTAAAGACTTCGGGAGTACATCCACGGGGGCCATCCTCGTAGCTCCCCTCATCACCCCTCTGGCAGAGAGAATGGGGTGCCCTAGCCGGGAAGAGCTGGCCCGCAACCTCCGACCCGAGCCCATCAATGGGCCAATGCTGGTCAGCATGGGGATGCTGATACGTCGGGGAAGCCAGTTCGCCCTGCACCCCTCCCTGGACTTCGAGCTGGATCTCCAGGGGCTAGTGGCGATGCAGGATATGCCCACGTCTCCCGGCTCCCAGCAGCAACAGCAGCAGCAGCAACAACCACCGCCATACACAGAGGACTTTGCTGGCATGCACCAACACATGAATGATCTGAGCCAGCAGTTCAGCCAAATAGTAGTGTGGCGAGAGCAGCAGACCCAGTGGCAACAGGACCACGACGCTCGTCAGCAGGCCTATCAAGCCCGCTAGGACGAGATCTACCAGGAGCAGCAGAGGTTGCGGCAGGAATGGACAACATTCCAGGAGGACTACCGTGACGAAGTCCAAGAGCAAGTGGACTTCCGATATCACGTGTACAAACAGTACCCTTACCCCGATTCCCCTGATGATAGCCCTTAGGGACTGCATTTACCTAAATAAAAGCTGTTATAATAAAATTTTCCATGAATAAAATTTTATTCCATGCATTCTTTGCCTTCTTTTACAAAAGTCAGCGTAACAAAAATAACTTAAAAGAGAAAAGGCATACGCTAAAAAAAAAAAGCCAAAATCCAAAATCGCGAGAAAAAAGAGATAAAACAGTGAGAAAAAAGGCAGGATTAAGCCATCATCTCAACCAATAAAAATCGACTACCAAGAGTCGAACACAAAGGGAGATAACCCAACCAACCAGCAAGAGTCGGATAACTACCACCAAAAAAAAAGAATCCCCAGCAACCAACAGAGCTGGATGGACAACCAACAAAATCCCCGGCGCAGTCCGGACGACCATCTAAGAAGTCCAAGAATATCTACCAACACAAAAATCACTCCCCAGTGAAACAGGCGCATGAGCTACCCGAGCAGTAAGCCGCCACCACCACCAGTCCTACACAACGGACTGTACCAGCCTGATAGGGGGTTTATACCTATCAACCAACACACAAGGAGTGCCTAAACGGCGCATGGGCCACCTGAACAGTAAGCCACCATTACCACCCTGATGGGGGGTTCATACCCATCCAGTCCCACACAACAGACCGTACCAGCCTGATGGGGGGGTTCATACCCATCCAGTCCCACACAACGGACTGTAACTACCAGCCTGATGGGGGGTTTATACCCATCAACCGAAGGATCGGCTACGTCAGGAGTAGTATCCGGAGGTTCTACCACGTGTCAACCAAAGGGATCGGCTACGTCAGGAGTAGTATCCCGGAGGTGCATAAATACAACATCTCCCCAGAGGATCATCCGCCACAAGACGGGACGTCCGAAGGGTAGCCGGGCGAGAGGGTCAACTCCTTTACCTTCCTGTCTACCTGTCCGGCACAACAAAGCCAACACCCGACTAGTCAGGTAAAGGGGGGGCAGCTGTAGACCCCAAATCTCGCCCGACCTCCAAATAAAGTCAGAAGACCCCCTATTTGAAGACGGCCGAAGCCTAACAAGCCACTAGGAGAGACTATTAGGCCCCCGTACTAAGATAGGAGGGTTTTTTGGCCCAAAAAATAAAGTTCTCGCGCCTGAAGGGACGAGACCGCCGTCTGGGAAGACCAGACCGCCGTCTCGCCTCACGCTAGGGACGAGACCACCGTCTCGCTTGTCCAGACGGCGGTCTCGCCACTGCAAAGATCGAGACGGCGGTTTGGGTTTTCCAGACGGCAGTCTCGACCCCCTGCATGGTCGAGACGGCGGTCTGGATTGTCCAGACGGCGGTCTCGACCTTGTCAGACGAGACCGGCGGTCTCGCCACTGTCAGGCGCGAAAACCTATAAATAGGGGCTCCCTCCCCTCATTTCCACACACCAAGCACAGTAGCTCTCCCTTCTCTCTAGATTTTCTCTCTCTAGAACCCCTCCGAAGCATTTCCGGAGTTTCTGAGTGTCTCTAGGCATAAATTGAGCGTTCTAAATCTTCTTTAGAATCCCTCCGAGGCATTTCCGGAGTTTCTGAGAGTTGTAGAGTGAAGGGTTGCCAAAAAACACCCACTCTTTGAAGAGAAATATAAAAAGCTTGCTTTGGAGGTGCACCCTCTCTCTTTCTAATTTTACCGCTTTCATTTAAAATTATGCAATAGACGCTAGGGCAATGTAGTCATAATCTTTAAATACCGCATAATAAAAGGGTAAAAGCGCAATTTTCCAGTTTAATTATTTATCCGAAGTAGCCGGCCCATCATAGGGAACCCGAAAGGGGCGTCGTAAAGGAACTAACACTTCCTTTACACGTAACTAACTCCCTTACCCAACTCTGGTTCTAATGACCAAAGTTGGTTTGCGAAAACCAACGCTTTTTTAAACCCCTTTTCCAATTTTTTCGGTAAAAACATCGGTGGCGACTCCACGAACCCTTCAAAACCCGTTCTTGGGTTAGCCCGGTTATCGGACAACCCAAGAACACTTTTCGAAAACCTCGTCTCTAGGTTAGCCCGGTTATCGGACAACCTAAGGACGTTGTACCCACCTATAAAAAATGCGAAAATCAAAGAGGGTCGAAAAAACCATCGCGTCGCTCCGACCGCCTCGTTTTGACGGCGGCGACAACGTAATTTCTCGTAATCTTTGCTTAATGAATTAATCCGTCATAGGGAATCCGAAAGGGGCGTTGTGGGGTGCTAACACCTTCCCCACACGTAACTAACTCCCTTACCCGACTCTGGTTATAATGGCCAAGTTTGGTTTTTCTTAAAATCAACGCCTTTTTATCCTTTTCCAATGTTTATGGTCAAAACATTGGTGGCGACTCCATAAGAACCCTTTTGCAAAAACCTTGCTTTTATTAGAGGATAGTTCAGTTGTTGAGCACCTCGGAAGCAATGAACACATTTTAAAATAAAACGCGAGTCTAAACCATCTTTTCGCGACCGCTCGCATAAACGTTCGAGATGTCCCTAGACGTCAGAACGGACGATGGCGATAGTGACATATGGAGATAACAACAAGGGAAGAATCTTAGGTTCTGGAGATATAGGAGATGGTGAAACCGTGACCATTCACTATGTTCTTCTTGTTGAAGGTCTTAAGCACAACTTAATCAGTATAAGCCAATTATGTGATCTAGGTCACAAGGTTATCTTCAAACCAGAAATCTGCCTAATCTGTGAGCCAAAATCTGACACGGTAATGTTGGTTGGTAAGAGATTAAACAACATTTACATGCTAGATATCAAGCATTCTATCTCATCTCAAAGTTGTCTTCTTACTAAAGAAGAAGAATCTTGGTTATGGCATAGAAGGCTTGCACATATTCATCTTAATCATCTTGACAAAATGATTACTAAAGATTTAGTTTCTGGACTACCTAAGCTTCAAATTCTGAAAGACAAAATCTATGAAGCTTGTTTAAAAGGTAAACAAACTAGAAAATCCTTTCCAAACAAAAACATTGTCTCTACTTGTAGACCTTTGGAACTGCTTCACATGGATTTGGTTGGTCCTTCAAGAAATAAAAGCCTAGGTGGTAATCTTTATATTATGGTAATTGTTGATGATTTTTCCAGATTTATTTGGACTATTTTTCTAAAAGCCAAATAAGATTTTTTTCAAATCTTTTAAAAAGCTTGCCAAGGTTTTACAATGAGAAAGGTTATTTCATTACTTCTATTCAAAGTGACAATGGTGGAGAATTTGTAGATGAAAAGTTTGAATTATTCTGTGAAAAGTATGGCATAAAACACAACTTTTCTGCTCCAAGAACTCCTCAACAGAATGGTGTTGTGGAAAGAAAGAACAGATCCATTGTGGAACTTGCTAGAACAATGCTTTGTGAATATGCTTTACCTAAATACTTTTGGGCAGATGCTATAAACACTGCTTGTCATGTTTTGAATAGAGTTTTGATTAGACCCATTCTTAGGAAAACCCCATATGAACTTTACAAAGGAAGAAAACCCAACATAAACTATTTCAGGGTTTTTGGATGTACATGTTTTGTTTTAAACAATGGGTAAGAAAATATTGGCATGTTTGATGAAAAATCTGATAAAGGGATCTTTCTTGGCTATTCTTCTAACAGTCATGCATATAGAGTCTATAATTTAAGACTAAAATATGTTGAAGAATCAGTACATGTTGTTTTTAATGAGTCTCCTCGAGTGTTGCAGAGTAAAACAACAGGTACTGCAGATGATGACGAATTAGCTGATAATTCTTATCAGTTAAAACATCCCAGAGGTACAGATCAGTATACTATCGAAGAAGGTGATCAATCAATGGATCCTACAAAAGCTGATCCACCAGAAAGAATTGTTGAAGAACAGGAAGAAGATACCTTGGATGAGCTTCCTAAAGAATGGAATGTCCAAAGAGATCTTTCTCTAGACAATGTTATTGGGCAAATCAATAAGGGAGTATCCACTAGAAATTCTCTTAATCAATTCTACAATCATATGACATTCATTTCACAAATTGAACCTAAAACTGTTAAGGATGCATTAAATGATGAATATTGGGTTAGTGCCATGCATGATGAACTTAATCAGTTTGAAAGAAATAATGTGTGGGAATTAGTTCCTAAAACCAAAGATATCAATATAATTGGTACTAAGTGGGTATTCAAAATCAAATTAGATGAACACGACATTATTACTAGAAATAAAGCTAGGTTGGTAGCCAAAGGATATAATCAACAGGAAGGAATTGATTTTGATGAAACCTTTGCACCCGTAGCTAGACTTGAAGTTGTTAGACTGTTATTAGCTTATGCTTGTATTAGTGGTTTCAGATTACTTCAGATGGATGTCAAGAGTGCATTTCTAAATGGACTCATCAATGAAGAAGTCTATGTTTCTCAGCCTCTTGGTTTTGAAAACCATAAACATCCTGACCATGTCTACAAGATGAAAAAGGCTCTTTATGGATTAAAGCAGGCTCCTAGACAATGGTATGAGAGGCTAAGTAATTTCTTAATTGATCAAGGATACAAACAAGGTGAAGTTGACAAAACCTTATTCATTAAGAAATCTGGATCTGACATTATTCTGGTGCAGGTTTATGTTGATGATATCATTTTTGGTTCTACTAATAATGCCTTGTGTAATAAATTTGTTAAGGAAATGCAAAGTGAATTTGAGATGTCTATGACGGGAGAACTGAATTTCTTCCTTGGTCTCCAGGTTAAGCAATTAAGGAATGGTATTTTCCTAAATCAATCTAAATACTATAATGAGTTGTTGAAGAAATTTGATATGCATAATTGCAAAGAATACTCCACACCCATGTCTACTAACTGTTGTCTAGATTTAGATGAAACAGGGAAATCTGTTGATCAAACTAAATATAGAGGTTTGATTGGATCTCTTATATATCTAACTGCTAGTAGGCCTGACATTATGTTCAGTGTTTGCCTTTGTGCTAGATTTCACGCAAATCCAAAGGAATCTCACCTCACTGCTGCTAAAAGGATTGTCGCCGCCGTCAAAACGAGGCGGTCAGAGCGACGCGATGGTTCTGACTGTTTGATTTTCGCGTTTTTATTGGTGTGGTTACAACATCTTTAGGTTGTCCGATAACCGGGCTGAACCTAGAGGCGAGGTTTTCGAAAGGGCGCTCTTGGATTGTCCGATAACCGGGCTAATCCAAGAGCTAGTTTTGAAGGGTTCTCTGGAGTCGCCACCGATGTTTTTACTGGAAACATCGGAAAAGGGGTTAAAAGGCGTTGGTTTTCGAAAAACCAACTTTGGTCGTTAGAACCAGAGTCGGGTAAGGGAGTTAGTTACGTGTAAAGGAAGTGTTAGTTCCCTTTACGACGCCCCTTTCGGGTTCCCTATGATAGGCCAGCTTTTTTTTTTATAAATGAACTTGAAAAGATGCTTTTACCCTTTTATTTGCAGAATTAAAATAATTACTACATGACCCTAATATTTATTATGCAATTTATTCATAAAAATAAAGACCGTAAAAGAGAGGGAGAGAATGAAGAAACCTCTGAGGCAAGCTTTTGATTAATTTTCTTGAAAGTAGGGTGCTTTTTGGCAGCCCCTCGCTCTTACAACGCCGAAAACTCTCTCGAAACGCTATAAAAAAGCTCTCTAAGACTCTCAGAAACTCTGGAAATGCTTCAGAGGGACTCTAGGAAGAGAATTTGAAGAAAGTGTAGAAGGGAAAGTGGAAGAACTGTGTGAAATGAGGGGGGGGGGCGCTCACTATTTATAGGGATTCGCGCCTGTCAGGTCGGGACGGCGGTCTCGCCTTGTAAAAGTGGTGAGACCGCCGTCTCGTTTGGAGAAACGGTGGTATTGACTTTTCCAGAGACGAGAAGGCCTTCTCGCCAAACGGGAGGGGGGTCTCGCCATTGGAAAGTGGCGAGACGGCCGTCTCGCCAAACGAGATGGCGGTCTCGACTTGCAGCAATGGCGAGACGACGGTCCCAAAAAGTGAGACGGCAGTCTCGACTCCTGAAGGCAAAAATCCTTATTTTTATACAGAAAATCTTTCCTATCCCAATATGGGGCCTAATAGTCTCTCCTAGTGGCTTCTTAGGCTTCATCCATCTTCGAATAGGAGGTCTTCTGTTCTTATTTTTGTCGCCGGGCAAGATTTGGAGTCTACAGCTGCCCCCCTTTTCCTGACTAGTCGACCGTTGGCCTGTTGTGCCAAGAAGATCGACTGGAGGGTAAAGGAGTTGACCCTCTTGCCCGGTTACCCTTCAGATGTTGCGTCTTGCGGCGGTTGATCTCCTGGGGAAAAGTGTGTTGTGCACCTGCAGGATACTCCTTCTGAGGGTAGCCAATCCTTTCGGTTGACACATGGTAGAACCTCAGGATACTCCTTCTGACGGTAGTCGATCCTTCGGTTGATGGGTATAAACCCCCTATTAGGCTGGTAGTTGCAGTCCGCTGTACGTCAGACTGGATGAGTATAAACCCCCCATCAGGCTGGTAGTTGCAGTCTATTGTGCGTAGGACTGGATGAGTATAAACCCCCCATCAGGCTGGTAGTTGCGACTTACTGATCTGGCTTGCGTGCAGATCAGGCGCAACGCGTGCGCAGGTTGATAGGTATGAAGCCCCTATCAGGCTGGTACAGTCCACTGCGTAGGACTGGTGGTGGTGGCGGCTTACTGCTCAGGTGGCTTATGCGTCGAGTGAGAGACCTTAGGATGCTCCTTTGATGCAGTAGTTGACCCCTTGGTTGACGAGTACGAACCTCATCTGGTTAGTTGCCTCAGGATGCTCCTTCTTGCGGTAGCTGACCCTTTGGCTGTGGTGGCGGCTTACTACTCTAGCTTGTAGACCCCTAATTTTGCTCGGCCTCTCAATAAAGGCTAAGGAGACTTCCCATAAACAAGATAAAGTTCGCCCGGCCTCTCAATAAAGGCAAATGAGACTTCCTATAACAAGATAAAGCTTGCCCGGCATCTCAATATAGGCCAAAAAGACTCCCTATATGAAGATAAAGCTTCAATAGACGATCATCGGCATCAATCGACGTCCGAATCAAGAAAGGAAAGCTTCCCGGGGGTCCCAGAACACAAAAGCTGGCCAAAACAAGTTGAGACGGTCGTCCCAAATGTGAGACGACCATCCCAAACTGCCCCTGCCAAGTGGAAAGCTTGTCCCAATGTTGAGACGCACGTCTCAGGCCCCAAATTTGAATGGGACGACCGTCCCAAATCCCTGACGGCCGTCCCAACTTCTCCAAACGCTCATCCTTGATTTCCAAGCCCCGGCCGTCCCAAGCTGCCAGGCCGCGAAAACTATAAATAGGAGGCTCATTTGCCACTTTTTCACACCCCAGACAACTCCAAGTACTTGTCTTCTCTTCCTACTTCGAATGAACTCTCTGATTGCCTTAATAAGGTAACAATCAGTTAAGGAATTGTATTCCAGCATTCGATTCTTCTGTAAAAATTTAGTCGAGTCGATCTTGTATTCGGGGAGGAGAGTCGTTGTAGAGCGGGGGATTGCCAAAACGAATCCTCAAAGTTAAAGATTCGTAATACAAAGCTTGCTACGGAGGTTCTTTTCATTTCTCTTCTCCTTTACTGCTTTATTTATTGCTTTATGTATGCAATATGAAATAAAGTCATGTAGATAGTCATTTTTAATATGATATGAATAAAATAGGGTAATCGCGTAATTTCTCTTAATCTTCACTTAAATGAATTAATCCGTCATAAGGAACCCGAAAGGGGCGTTGTGGGGTCCTAAC
This sequence comes from Sphenostylis stenocarpa, assembly GCA_963425845.1. Taxonomy (NCBI): domain Eukaryota; kingdom Viridiplantae; phylum Streptophyta; class Magnoliopsida; order Fabales; family Fabaceae; genus Sphenostylis; species Sphenostylis stenocarpa. Next base: position 26,320,170 of record OY731403.1, read on the forward strand.
ACCTTCCCCACACGTAACTAACTCCCTTACCCAACTCTGGTTATAATGGCCAAGTTTGGTTTTTATTAAAATCAACGCCTTTTTATCCTTTTCCAATGTTTACGGTCAAAACATTGGTGGCGACTCCATAAGAACCCCTTTTCGAAAACCTTGCTTTTATTAGAGGATAGTTCAGTTGTCGAGCACCTCGGAAGCAATGATCATATTTTAACATAAAACGTGAGTCTAAACCATCTTTTCGCTACCGCTCGCATAAACGTTCGAGATGTCCCTAGACGTCGGAACAGACGGCGGCGACAAATGGCGACTCCACTAGGGAAGCTAGAGAGTTGATCCCATTTAGTGACTTATAAATTCAAACTAAGTAAAGATTTGAAATTACGCATTTACCCTCTTCTGTATGTTTTATTGTCTGGCTTTAATAATTGTTGTATGATTATTTTCTGCAAATTGTCTGAAATATAAACTGCACACAAAAACCCTTGCACACAACAGTCCCTCTATACCCGGGGGCAAGATATGACCGGCTTGTTGGCACACGGGGCTACAACCATTGTCGGAAACCACCAACTCAAGGTGATAACTCTCTTCTTTTGATCTAAGGATGTCGACACGGAGTTCCGTGCATGACCCGAGGATTGAGAGATTGAGAGGTCCCTATAATGGGGGCACCTTGGGGACCTTTGGCCTTGGTGAGAACAGTTTAGAACCACCTAAACCAAGCACGTTTCTGCAGGAAAACCCCACCTCGTGATTAAATAAGCGTGGCTCTGCTCGTGGATGTATGAATTGTGTGTGCATTTGTTTGCTGCATTTGTATTGATGCATTAGCATAGGGTAATCATACAACAAAAATAGTGAAAAACCCTAAAAATCATAAAAGTGATAAGATAAACCAACTTTATCTCGGACAGTCTTCAGTTAAGCTAGCCTAATTTCAGGTTCTTTGTAAGCTAAGTAGCCACGTTGACCGACAGAAGAGATAAAGGGTCATAAAAAATATAAAAATGATTAAAACCCATAAAAATGCCTTTTATAATAAAAAGATTCTTGGCAAAGTCGTATCATTCATACTACATCATCCCATAAGTTGTAAAACTAAGAGAGAAAATAAATGCACTAAGAAAATTATGCATAAACATCATCATAATAAAATCTCTCATACATAAACACATTCATTCTAGGATGTATTAGATATCCTTAGACAATAGCGAAAGAGACCCAAGTGCGTTTATCACCTTCCTAGAAGAAATAAGTGCGTTTAAGGTGTGTTAGCAACCTTTGAAAAAGGAAGTTATCACACTAAGGTGGGTATGGTACCCTTAAAACATAAGCTTTTGAGAAGATACCAAAGCTATTGTCTAAGGCATATCTATTTCACACTAATCATTTGAGATAAAAAGCTATAATAAAAATCGTTAAAATCATTTAGAAAGTGGCTGGTCTTCCGCCCGTCCTCACTCGTGCTCAGAAAGCTAAAAAGATGGAACAACTAGAGGAGCAAAACTGAAAGCTCACCACTGAGCTTAATACGCTGAAAAAGCAAATGGCTCAGATGTTAGAAATGATGCGCCAGCAAAATCTCCATAAGGAGGGTCCCCAAAGTGGACAAGCCTCTCATCAAGAAAAAGAAGAGGAACCTCACGATGAACATGACCAATCTGATACAAGAGCAGTACATATTCATGTTCCGGAAATATCAAAGCAACAAATTACGAGGAGAGGTTGAGAGCCATGGAAGGGCATAACTTTGGTGTTAAAGAGGCAGCTGATATGTGCCTTGTTAAAAACATCCAATTCCCTAACAAATTCAAAACTCCGGACTTCCCAAAGTACATGGGAATAACTTGCCCCAAAAGCCATCTTACGATGTACTGCCATAAGATGGCTGCATATGCTGACAATGAAAACTCCTGATCCATTGCTTTTAGGAGAGCTTAGCTGAATCAACCCTAAATTGGTATATGCAACTGGAAGGAGGGCAAGTCCAAACCTGGAGACATCTGGCGGATGCTTGTCGCCGCCGTCCGTTCCAACGTCCAGGGACATCTCGAACGTTTGATGCGAGCGGTCGCGAAAAGATGGTTTAGACTCGCGTTTTGTATTTTAAAATATGTTCATTGCTTCCGAGGTGCTCAACAACTGAACTATCCTCTAATAGAAGCAAGGTTTTCGAAAAAGGGGTTCTTTTGGAGTCGCCACCAATGTTTTGACCTTAAACATTGGAAAAGGAAAAAATGTTGATTTTAAGAAAAACCGCACTTGGCCATTATAACCAGAGTTGGGTAAGGGAGTTAATTACGTGTGGGAAAGGTATTAGCACCCCACAACGCCCCTTTCGGGTTCCCTATGACGGATTAATTCATTTAAGTAGAGATTACAAGAAATTACGCTATTACCCTATTTTATTCGTACAATAAATATGGCTATCTACATGATTTTATTTACATTTCATAAAGCAATAAATAAAGCAGTAAAAGAGAAGAGATTTGAGAAGAACCTCCGTAGCAAGCTTTATATAGCAACTCTCTTACAATAAGGACGCGTTTCGGCAGTCCCTCGCTCTACAACGACTCTCCTCACAACAAAACTCGACTCAACTAAAATTTTCTAGAAGAATCGAATGCCGGAATATAATTCATTAACTGCTTGTTACCTATATAAGGCAATCAGAAAGATCATTCGAAAGAGAGAGAGAAGTAGACAAGTGCTCTGAGTTGTTTGGGGTGTGGAAAATGAGCAAATGAGCCTCCTATTTATAGTTTTTGCTGCCTGGCTCATTTGGGACAGGCGTCTGGGCTGGGACGGCCGTCTGGGGTGGGACGGCCGTCCCACTTGCATTTTTAACACAGAGCCAGCCCCCCTGGAACTTGGGACGGCCGTCCCACATGTGGGATGCGCGTCTCACTTGTCCTAGGTTAGTTGGGATGGCCGTCCCAACTCTGGGACGGGGGTCTCGACCTGTTTTGTCCAGTTTTTGCGTTCTGGGACCCCGGGAAGCTTTCCTTGCTTTTTTCGGACGTTGGTTGATGCCGATAGGTGTCCGTTGAAGCTTGATCTTCTTATAGGAAATCTTCTTGACCCTTATTGAGATGCCGGACGAACTTTTATCTTTGTTATAGGAGGTCTCTTTGGCCTTTGTCGAGAAATTGGATGAACTCCCTGTGGTTGTGGGAGGTCTTCTTAGTGTTTATTGATTAGCTGGGCGATCTTTATCTTCGTGTGAAGTTTCCCTAGCTTTTATTGAGAGGCCGGGCAAAATTAGGGGTCTACAATGCTTTTCTTCGTCGCTATAAATACAATATTGATCTGACCCCCGAAAGAGCAGATCTACAATTGCTAAGCAAGAAGAACGATGAATCCTTTAAGGCATACACCCAAAGATGGAGGGAATTGGCAGCACAAGTAGAACCTCCTCTATCCGACAAGGAAACCACATCCATGTTCATCAATTCTCTAACTTGTCCCTATTATGACAAAATGATAGGGAACACATCAACACTCTTTGCGGATGTGGTAATTATAGGAGAAAGAGTAGAGCAAGATCTGAAAAGCGGAAGAATTGCATAGCATACTTCCTCCAATTCCTCTACTCCAAATGTTAAAAAGAGCTTTGGAAAGAAGAAGGAAGGAATCGTAAATGCAATCAACATTGCCACTCCTTCTTCCTCCTCGCAGCAGACCAAGTCACGCAGATCGGAGAGGAAATTCACTTCCATTCCAACCTCCTATGGAAGTCTGCTTTTAAAATTGTTGGACGCTAAGCTCCTCGTGCGTGTCCCTCCCAAGAAAATAGAGCCACCATATCCAGAATGGTACAAGTCTAATGAAAACTGTGATTACCATTCAGGCGCTCCGGGACATTCCATTGAAAATTGTGTGGCCTTAAAGCACAAGGTCCAGAATCTGATAGATGTAGGGTGGATTACCTTTGATGCATCTACTCCAAAAGTAGATGATCAGCCTCTTTCCAAGCCTGAATGAAAGATGGGTAAGGAAGATCAGCAAATTAGGGCTCATCGTTTTGCCATCTATAAAATAAATAAAATAAATAAATACAAAAATATAATAAAAAAATATATCGAAAAGCTTCTGATGTATTTTTCGTGATCCCCGCCCATGATCACGATATTTTTGGTTAAAGTGGACTTTGTAAATATTTTCTTTTGTCAATACAATAAGGCATTTTCCATAATATTCATATTCTCTTTCATTCTTTTCTCTCTCATACACTTAATAAAGAAATCTAAAACAAAGCATAACCATACAGTCATGTCTGTGATTGAAAATTCCCTGGAAGATCCGAAAGCCGAAGGCGAATGGATTGAGTCAGACAGTGAGGAGGGGACCATTTCCCCGGACATGCAAAGACTGTTGGAAAAAGAATCTCAATCAATACAGCCCCATCAGGAGAAAACTGAGGCCATCAATTTGGGACAAGAAGATAATAAGAAAGAAGTATCGGTACCCAAATTGACAATGATGTCAGGGAAAGGCTGATACAATTACTAAGAGAGTATGTGGACGTGTTTGCATGGTCCTACCATGATATGCCTGGAATTGATAAAAGCATAGTGGAGCATAGATTACCACTAAAAGAGGGATTTCGGCCCGTTAAGCAGAAACTCAGAAGAGTAAAACCAGAATGGTCCTTGAAAATTAAGGAAGAAGTAGAAAAACAGTTGGATGCCAATTTTCTGATTGTGTCAAAATACCCTGAATGGTTGGCAAACATCGTGCCAGTTATAAAGAAAAATGGAAAAATCAGAGTATGCGTAGATTACAGGGACTTAAACCGTGCAAGTCCAAAAGATGATTTTCCCTTACCACATATTGATATGCTGGTAGACCATACCGCAACAAATACTCTCTATTCTTTCATGGATGGATATGCAGGGTATAACCAAATTAAATTGGCTGTTGAAGATAGAGAAAAAACTTCCTTCATTACGCCGTGGGGTACATTCTGTTATAGAGTAATGCCTTTTGGACTTAAGAATGCAGGGGCTACTTATCAAAGGGCTATGGTAACATTATTTCATGATATGATCCACAAAGAAATCGAAGTATATGTAGATGACATGATTGCCAAGTCCAAAAACGAAATAGATCACCTCTAATACTTAAAGAAGTTATTCAATCGACTTCGGAAATACCAGATCAAGCTCCATCCAGCTAAATGCACATTTGGAGTACGATCAGGAAAACTCCTTGGGTTTATTGTCAGTAGAAATGGAATTGAGGTAGACCCTGATAAAACAAAGGCAATCGCAGAAATGCCCCCACCAAGAACAGAAAAATATGTCAGAGGGTTCTTGGGCCGAATAAACTACATCGCACGGTTCATCGCGCAATTAACGGATAAATGTACGCCCATCTTCAAGTTATTGCGTAAAAACCAACCGAAAGTTTGGAACGATGAATGTCAACAAGCTTTTGAAAAGATCAAATGTGCCTAACCAATCCCCCAGTATTGGTACCACCTGTGGAAGTAAAGCCCCTGATTCTTTACCTTTCAGTACTCGTCGAGTCTATGGGATGTGTGCTCGGTCAACAAAACGATATGGGTGTCGCCGCCTCCCCCAAAAGAGAGGGGGGTGCTGTCCGAGCGACGCGATGGTTTTTTGACTCTTTTCTTTGATTTTCGCGTTTTTTATTGGTGGTTACAACGCCTTTAGGTTGTCCGATAACTGGGCTAACCTAGGGGCGAGGTTTTCAAAAGTATCCCTGAGTTGTCCGATAACCGGGCTAACCCAGGGATTTAGTTGGGTTCTATGGAGTCGCCACCGATATTTTTACCATAAACATCGGAAAAGGGGTTTAAAAAGGCGTTGGTTTTCGAAAACCAACTTTGGTCATTAGAACCAGAGTTGGGTAAGGTAGTTAGTTACGTGTAAAGGAAGTGTTAGTTCCTTTACGACGCCCTTTTCGAGTTCCCTATGATAGGCTGGCTAATTTGAATAAATAATTAAACTGGAAAATAGCGCTTTTACCCTTTTATTATGCGGTATTTAAATTTATGACTACATGGCCCTAGCTTCTATTGCGTAATTTAAATGGCGGTAAAATAAATAGAGAGGGAGAATATGCACCTCCAAAGCAAGCTTTTATATTTCTTTAAAGAGAGGGTGCGTTTTGGCAACCCTTCACTCTACAAACTCTCAGAAAACTCCGGAAATGCCTCGGAGGGATCCTAAAGAAGATTTAGAACGCTCAAAAATGCTCCTAAAGACACTGAGAAACTCCGGAAATGCTTCGGAGGGATTCTTAGAGAGAGAAAGTCTAGAGAGAAGGGAGAGCTCTGTGAATTCTGTGTGGAAATGAGGGGGAGAGAGCCCCTATTTATAGTTTTTCGCGCCTGACAGGTCGAGACCGCCGTCTCCTCTGACAAGGGTTGAGACCGCCGTCTGGAAAGTCGAGACCGCCGTCTCGTCCATGGCAGAAATCGAGACCGCCATCTGGAAAATCCAGACTGCCGTCTCGACTTTGCAGGAGACGAGACCGCCGTCTGGAAAACCGAGACGGCAGTCTCGTCCTGGCGCTGAGACGAGACGGCGGTCTAGTCCTTCCAGACGACGGTCTCGTCCCTTCAGGGCGAGAAACTTTATTTTCGGGCCAAAAAACCTTCCTATCTTGGTAGGGGAGCCTAATAGCCTCTCCTAATGACTTGTTAAGCTTCAGCCGTCTTCAAAATAGGATGCTTTCTGACTTTATTCTGAGGCCGGGCAAGATTTGGGGTCTACAGCTGCCCCCCCTTTACCCGACCAGTCGACTGCTTGGCCTTTTGTGCCGAGGTGATCGACTGGAGAATAAAGGAGTTGACCCTCTTGCCCAGTTACCCTTCGGATGTACTGTCTTGTTGCAGATGATCCTCTGGGGAGATGTTGTGTTGTGCGCTTCTGGGATGCTCCTTCGACGCGGTAGCTGACCCCTTCGGATGATGAGTACGAACCCCCATCTGGTTTGACGAGTATGAACCCTCGCCCGGTAAGCCCCCTTTTGTAAGGCCTGATGAGTACACACCCCCATCTGGTGTTTTGACTAGTATGAACCCCCGCCTGGTAGGCCCTCTTCTGTAAGGCCTGATGAGTACACACCCTCATCTGGTGTTTATCCTTCGGATGCTCCATCTTGCGGTAGCTGATCCTTCGGTTGACGAGTACGAACCCTCGTCTGGTTTGGTGCCTCTGGATGCCCCTTCTTGCGGTAGCTGATCCTTTCGGCGATGGTGGCGGCTTACTGATTCTGATCATGCGCCGTTGTTGAGATGTGTTCTGTCTTTGTTTTTTGTCTTTTCTGGGAATTGTCGTCCGATCTGTGCCGGGGATTCTGTTGGTGTTCGTCCAGCTTGTTGATTGCTGGGGATTCTTTGTTTTTGATCTTTTGTGGTGGTCTTCCGACTTTGCTGGTTGTCAGAAATTTTTTGATAAGTGCCTCTTAGGTAGGCAGGAATCCTCTGGGGATTTGTTGATCTTGGTGACGCCTTTTGAGTAGGCGGATATCCATTGAGTTTTTGGTAATGCCTCTGAGTAGGCAGATGTTTCGTTTGGAGGTGAAGACTTTTGGTTTTGCTTTTTTCTTTGCCTCTGAATAGGCTAATGTTGCTTTTTTTGCTTGCAAGGTTTTGCCTATGCGTTCCACTAGGGATATCCATGTTAGGCAAGTAGCTTTCTGAGGATATGCGTTTGAAGTTTTGCCTTTGCAGTAGGCTCTCTGGGTAAGTTTTTTTGCGATCTACTAGGGAGTTGGTTGACTCCTTGGGGATCTAATTTTGGTCGTCTTTTGGGGAATGGAGTTGTGACTCCTTGTTTGGTGTTGATGAGAGCTGGTTTCTTCAAGCTCTTATTCCTCTGGGGAAATGGAGTTTTTTTGTTTTTTTGTTTACTGTGCCTCTGAGTAGGCGGATGCTTCATTAGTGGTGAAGACTTTATACTTGCTTGCCTCCGAATAGGTGGATGTCCCTTTCTGGGGAAATTGGCTCTTGCTCGCCAGATCTTGCCTACGCCTAGGCAAATGATTCTTCTAAGGATGTGAGTTTGGAATTTGCCTTTGTCGTAGGCTCACTGGAGATGATTTTTCTCTTTTTGGTGATCTACCGGGGAATTGATTGCCTTCCCGGGGATCTGATTTTGATTTTCCCCCTGAGGGAATGGAGTTTTGACTCCTTAATTGATGTGGGTGCGAGCTGGCTTTTGTAATGCTCTTATTCTGTTGGGGGGAATGGAATTTTTTATTCCTCTTTTTTTGTTGATTTTCACTTTTTCTGCGGTGACCCACTTTAGGGATTTGATTTCCTGGAAGTTAGGATTTTATTTGATTTTGCCTTTTTCCACGATTTATCTCTTTTTTATCGCGATTTTGAAATCTGGCTTTTTTATTTGGATAATGCATGCGCCTTGTTACTTTTTAGTTTCTTTTTATGCACGCAGGCTTTTTCTTCTCTTTGGGGATCCGTAGGGGATAAAATTTTCTTAGGTGATCCATCAAGGGATTATTAACATCTATGGGGATCCGATTTTTCTGGGATGGAGTCTTGGCTCCTTGATTAATGTTGATGCGAGCTGACCTTATGAAGCTCTTATTCTACTAAGGATGGAGATTTCCTTATTTCTTTTTGTAGACTTTTTAGGAGATCCACTTGAGGATTTTTATTCGACCTTCCCTGTTGCGACCCTTTCTTTTGGATATCCGCTGGGGATGCAAGGGTTTTCTTCTTCTTCTTTTTTTCTCTTTATGTTGAGCCCTTGATGGTTTGGACTCTTTTAGCTGTTGATGATGATGGGCTCTTGAAGCCTTTATTCTCCATTGAGGAGTGTGGAGGAGACTTTGGGTGAGTGTGCTCAATGACTCATGTGGTGGTAATGCTGAGCCGTGGGGTAATTTTTTTTGTATTGCCTTCAGAGTGGGCAGGGATCCTCTTGGGGATGACTAAGCCTTTCCGTCGGCTTTTCTTTTATGATGTCTGATGATTGTGCCCTCTTTTATTGGGTGTTGATTGGAGCTTTGACTTCTGGAGGCTTCTCATGACAACTCGCTCTTCTTTCGTGAGGGAGAGCGATGTTTGGAGACTTATTACTTTTTGTGCCTTCCTTTCTGGGTAGAAGGATGGTAGCTGGAGCTCTTGATTTTTGGAAGCTCTTATTTTGATGAGTCGCTTGATTGACAACTGGCTCCATTTTCTTGAAGGCTTTATTTGGAGACTCAGTCTAGTGATCCTGTTTTCAATCACAAACATGGAGCTAGTCTCCTTATATGCATGAATGTTTTTCGTTTTTTTTTTTTTATTTGAAGTGATTTTTTTTTATTTCTTTCATTTTTGACATTGACAAAGTCGTTTTGTGCGACTACTTGTGTGTGGATGCCCTAAATGCAATCTATTGATTGATGCATCTGGAAAAGTGACTGGCAGTCTCCTGCTGGACTTTTTTATGATTATGATGAAGGGCCCTTCTCTTTTATTCATTTTTTGGTTTAGCCCTATCTTTTGCCTAGACCGCCCTTTTGGGGTTTTCGATCTAGTGGGCTGCCTTAATTTTTTCCTAGGATATCTTAGCAGGCTTTTTCCTTTTTTATGGATGCCCTAACTTTTGCCTAGACCGCCCTTTGCGGGTTTTCGATCTAGCGGGCTACCCTAACTTTTGCCTAAGAATCTCCTAGCAGGCATTATTCTTTTTATTGTCATTTTTTGTTTCTCTTCTTTTTTGAGAGATAGGAGCCTATCATATGCATGCAATGTCTGTGATATGCATCCTATAATACTATCAATTAATTTTTCAAAAGGATTAACCAATGTGCTTTAGCTTCTGATGAGCTTCCGACGCTATGTGCTTTCGTCGATAGGGATAGGCTGTACCCATTTTGCCGTCTTGATTTTTTTTCATGACCGAAGAGTGATTGTGTTAATTGTAGAGCGACTTGCCATGTTAGTGCGCCCCTCCCTTTCCTTGGGGATGTCGATCCTCCTATTGATTACTATCTCCACATTTCCCTACTAATTACTAGAATGTCGTAGTAGTAAGGGTCAAGAGAAGAGAAAGAAGAGGATATTTAATTCAAAGGCTTGTGTTTTAGAATTGTTTTATTTTGACAAAAAATGGTTTTTGTAAGCACGACTAGCCAAGGTTGGTTAGAGTGTTTAGGCTAGTTTAGACAAACGTTTTGTTTATGGAGTGGCGTCTTTTTCTATGGCGCTTGCTATGACTGATTGACTTCCCTAGTCTACCCTTTGGGTTTTCAGTCTAGGATGTTGTGTTTTGTTTTGTCCTAACTTTTGTCTAGGTTTCTTTTTTCTTGCTTTGGGAAACCTAGCGGACTTTATTTTGTAACCCTAACTTTTGCCTAGGCTACCCTTTATGGTTGTTCGGGTTTCCTAGCGGGTTTACCCTAACTTTTGCGTAGCCCCCTTTGGTGGGTTTCCTACCGGGTATCTTGCCCTCACTTTTTTGGCTTTTAGCTTTTATGGGCTTCTTTTGATTTTTTTTCTTTTTGCACAACATTGGCGAAACATGGCTTTATTTATGACGAGGTAAAACCTTATTTTGTGTTTCTAGTCAATCAGTAGTGATGGATTTGACTTTTATTTTGGTTAATGGCGCATTTTGATTACTTTGATGCATTTTGAAAATGTTTGCTTAAACATGGTTATTAATGAGGTTCAGACATTAATAGCAAGAAGAGAAGCAGATAGTAAGAATGACATTCTTTGTAATTAATAGGGAAATATGTGTCCTAAAATGCTCGGGGGTCGGGCTAGCCCCGAGGAGTAATCTCTAATAGTCATTGGATTTACAAATCCTAAGAATCAGAAGGAGAACACCTAATGACTAAAGTCGTTTTTGACGCTTGAACCCTTCTGTTTGGGAAAATCTGATTCGAGCTGCAGAGGGGAGACTTCCCTTTTCCCCATGTAGCTTGATCCTTTGTAGGGTCATGCACTAGGCCATGCTTTAAAGGATTGTCTTTAAAATCTGGTGGCTCCCTTATTCCTTGAGAGTTTCTAATGAGCCCTTGGTTTGGGCGATATCCATATTTTCTCATCATGTGGGTCACCTTCATATTGTTGGGGAAGTCTTTTCGTATTGGAAAAAGATATTTCAAATGTCCTTTTCAGTCGCATCCATTCAAGGTAGGGCAAACGACTTGCTGATCTGAATGTCGTCTCTAGCTCAGACTATGACTAGTTTGTCGCCTACCCTGAGCTTGTCTCTTTGGCAGAGCGTCGTGAATTTCCTCAGCGTCGTGAATCCAAAGTCTCTTCAATTTCCTTTTTGGATTATGTTTTTCTTCGGTCTTATTTTTCCATTATTGGTAGGAGCGTCATCTTACAGCTCCTTGGGGGAATAAATTCTTTCGTTTTTAATTTTGCCCCCAATGCTAGCTATGTTGGAGATATCCTTATTGATGGACGATGTTTATGTGTATCTCCATGGTGCAATCTTAGGGGACATAAATAAATGTAACGGCATCCTTGCCCTCTTTTCCTTATTGACTTGGATAATGGTTGAGGCTTGTTATCCTCCTTGGGCGGATCAACCATTGGAGAGAACTTGATGACGAAAGGCTTACTCTCCATCTTATTTTGATTCGTGGAAAGCACATTGACTAATCCTCTCTTTTTATTATCTTATTTTTACTAAAGTGAGAATGAATGTAATTTGTGAATGCAATTTATGAATGTAATAGACGATTGAAGAGATGATGAAAATAAACAATTTTATTTATTTCATCCAGACAGTGTACATTCCTCAATTTAATGTTTCGAAGTATATTTTTTTTGGAGAAGCCTAAATGAACCCATAGGCGGGTAAATATTTTTATTTATTTTCTTTTTGACTTCCCGTGTATGGCATGCGAATGCCCTGATCCTCTTTTCATAGTATTGAGGAATGTCCACTTCTTCAATTGTCTATTTTTAGATGCATGTTATGAGGATGAAGTTTGGTGGATGCATGTATGCAAGTGTTTGTTTTTTCCTAAACATTATCATGTTTTATTTTCTAACATGATGTATGATAGTGTTTGGGATTTTTGTGTTTTGTTTTTTTTTTGTATGCGGGTGAGAGCATGAAGAATACCAGCTGCTTTCTAGAATGCAAAAAATGATTTTTATTGAATGATTTATGAGATGGATATTCCTTAAGACAATGGTTTAGGTATCCTCCTTAAAGCTTACGCTTTGTGGGGTATCCTACCCACCTCGGTGTAATGGTTCATTCCCCATCACATATTTGACAAGTATAATGGGAGTCACCATCACACCTTAGTACACTCGTTCCTTCCTTGTCGCGAAGGCTACAAATGTGCTCGGGGCCTCTTTCGCCATTGTCTTAGGGATATCTAGTGCTCCCTAGAATGAATATATGCATGCACCAGTACAAAAGGGCGATAGATGTTCAAAGTGGCATAACTTTTGACTGGGATGTCCGATTTGGACGCACAGCATATCAAAACGAAGAGAAAAAGGTGAAGAACCAAGCTGCCGAAGGCGATTTGGCCCAGTAATTTTCCCAAAAAATGCCTCTAAGACCTACTTTTGAGGGATTTACTAAAATGATGCGTATACTTATTTTTTCTCTTGGTTTTTCCACTTATGATGCAATATGAATGATACGACTTTGTCAACATTATTTTATAAACATTTTGATTTTTTTATTATTATTTTATTTATTTTGGAATTTTTTTTTATGCGAACAAATATTTAGCGTCCCTTATCTCTTCTGTCGGAACTGCATGGCTACTTAGCTTACAAAGAACCTGAAACCAAGCTAGCTAAAATGCAGACTGTCCGAGATAAGGGTGTTTATTTGTGAAAAATATTTTTGGTTTTTTGTTCTGTTGTTTGTTTATGCCATGCAACATACAAATGCAACAATCATATGCACACACAATTCGATCATCCGCGAACAGGCGAGAATTCGTTTTTATCACGAGGTAGGGTTTTCCTGCAGAAAAGTGCATTGGTCAGGGTAGGTTCTAACTGTTCTCACCAGGCTAAGGCCCCCAAGGTGCCCCCATTATAGGGTCCCCACTCTCCAGCCGTCCAACCATGCTTAGCACTAAGGCCAGAGTCGGTCTTGTTGCCAAAAGAGGAAGGTTATCACCTTGAGTGGTGGTTTCCGATCACACTGGTGGGCACAAGGCCCTAACTACAGCGAACCGTACCTGCCACCCACTCCCTATGGTTATCTCACTTGCCCCCGGGTATAGAGGGAACTGTAGTGTGCAAGGGTTTGTGTGCAATTTGTATTTCAATCAATTGCGTAAGTATAAACAAGCAACAGTTATTTGAAAGCCAAACAATAAAGCATGTTATAATACAAGGCAGGGTAAAAGCGCTATTTTCTTGGTTTAATTATTTTTAAGCCAGCCCATCACTAAATGGGATCAACTCTCTAGGCTTCCCCAGTGGAGTCGCCATCTGTCGCCGCCTCCCCCAAAAGAGAGGAGGGTGCGGTCGGAGCGACGCGATGGTTTTTTTACTCTTCTTCTTTGATTTTTGCGTTTTTTTATTGGTGGTTACAACGCCTTTAGGTTGTCCGATAACCGGGCTAACCTAGGGGCGATGTTTTCAAAAGTATCCCTGAGTTGTCCGATAACCGGGCTAACCCAGGGATTTAGTTGGGTTCTATGGAGTCGCCACCGAAATTTTTACCATAAACATCGGAAAAGGGGTTTAAAAAGGCGTTGGTTTTCGAAAACCAACTTTGGTCATTAGAACCAGAGTTGGGTAAGGGAGTTAGTTACGTGTAAAGGAAGTGTTAGTTCCTTTACGACGCCCCTTTCGGGTTCCCTATGATAGGCTGGCTAATTTGAATAAATAATTAAACTGGAAAATAGCACTTTTACCCTTTTATTATGCGGTATTTAAATTTATGACTACATGGCTCTAGCTTCTATTGCGTAATTTAAATGGCGGTAAAATAAATAGAGAGGGAGAATATGCACCTCCAAAGAAAGCTTTTATATTTCTTTAAAGAGAGGGTGCGTTTTGGATACCCTTCACTCTACAAACTCTCAGAAAACTCCGGAAATGCCTCGGAGGGATCCTAAAGAAGATTTAGAACGCTCAAAAATGCTCCTAAAGACACTCAAAAACTCCAGAAATGCTTCGGAGGGATTCCTAGAGAGAGAAAGTCTAGAGAGAAGGGAGAGCTCTGTGAATTCTGTGTGGAAATGAGGGGGAGAGAGCCCCTATTTATAGTTTTTCGCGCCTGACAGGTCGAGACCGCCGTCTCCTCTGACAGGGGTCGAGACCGCCGTCTGGAAAGTCGATACCGCTGTCTCGTCCATGGCAGAAATCGAGACCGCCGTCTGGAAAATCCAGACCGCCGTCTCGACTTTGCAGGAGACGAGACCGCCGTCTGGAAAACCGAGATGGCGGTCTCGTCCTGGCGCTGAGACGAGACGGTGGTCTGGTCCTTCCAGACGGCGGTCTCGTCCCTTCAGGGCGAGAAACTTTATTTTCGGGCCAAAAAACCTTCCTATCTTGGTACGGGAGCCTAATAGCCTCTCCTAATGACTTGTTAAGCTTCAGCCGTCTTCAAAATAGGATGCTTTCTGGCTTTATTCTGAGGCCGGGCAAGATTTGGGGTCTACAACGGGTAAGAAAGAACAAGTCATATATTATCTCAGTAAGAAATTTCTAAACTATGAGACCCGTTATACACCACTCGAAAAAACATATTGTGCATTGGTGTGGACAACTCTGCGCCTTCGACAATATATGGTCAGACATACAACTTGGTTGATTTCCAAAATGGACCCAATCAAATACCTGTTTGAAAAACCCGTATTGACCGGAAGGATAGCCAGGTGGCAAGTACTCCTCTCAGAATTCGACATTGTTCATGTCACTCAGAAAGCTATCAAAGGCAGTCCTTTAGCAAACTACCTGGCACATGGACCAACTTGAAAGTGATGAAGATCTTAGTGAAATACTTTGGCAAAGATCTCATTGATTTGATGAAGTCAAAGATGAAGTCAAAAGGCTACTTTGCAGCAGTCAACAAGTCACTCAGATAAAAGAGTTAGAAGATTAGTGTGTCTAACAGAATGCTTAGGTAAAACCACTTTATCTATTTTGCTGCATGAAGTTTCTTCTCTTAAATGATTTTGCAAAATGCCTCAAAAATCGTTTTAAACAAATTAAAAACAAAGCATTTTAACAAAAGCTTTCTTAACAATGTTTTTAATTGATATAGTGTTGAAAGAACTGATTATAATCTCTTAGAATGTTCAAAGAAGTATTTTTACAGTATTTTAATCGATACAAATTGCTTTTAATCGATTAAAACCTTTTAGAACTCATTATGACCGATCAGAATACAAATATGACCGGTCAATCAAATTTGACCGATCAGATTTGAATTATGAGCGATCAGAACTTTTTCAATCGATTAAAACACGTTTCAATCGTTTAAAATCACTTAAAGGGTCAGAATGATTGATCAGAATGCAGTTATGACCGATCAGAGTTGGTTATGATCGATCAGAATTGAATTATGACCGATCAGATCTATTTCAATCGATTAAAACGCATTTCAATCAATTAAAATAACTTGGAAAATTTTTGTACAGAGTTTCAATCGATTAAAACGCGTTTCAACCGATTAAAACAACTTGGAAAAATTTTGTACAGAGTTTTAATCGATTAAAACTTCTTTTTATCAGTTAAAATAGCTTGAAAAGTTTTATAAGAAAGTTTTGCAGTATATCAATCGATTAAAACACGAAACAATCGATTGAATCAAACTTAGAAAAGTTTTGTAAAGTGTTTTAATTGATATAACCGTTGCAGTATCAACTAAAACAATTCTGTTAAAGAAACAAGAACGCATTAATGGATTGAAAGGACTTTTAACAGATTGAAACGACTATTTCAACAGATTAAAACAAACTTTCAACAGATTAATTAATGCAGCAGTTTTTGAAATTACTCTTTAAAAATAGTTTTGCTTGAACTTTTTAAACACACATTGAATATCAGTTTTTACAAATCCTAAGCAATCATTCAAGCAACCTTAAGCATCCTTTTTCAAGAAAGATTCGCAACAGTTTTTAGAAGTTCTTTTGAAAATCTTTCTTGAGGCAACTTGCATACTTTTGAAGAAGAAACTCTCTGCAGATTTGGATAAACTGGTTTGAGCTTTCTAGTTTCTTCGTTGTAAATTCTTTTTCATTCTTTTGTATTGTGTTGTGCCTGGAATTTGGGCACAAGTTTCTCTGCAGCTGGTAGTTGGTTGTGGAGGTTATCAAGAACTGGAATTTGGTTCTTGGTGAAAGGTTTGGTGCCTGGAATTTGGGCACTGGTTTCTCTACAACAGGAATTTGGTTGTAGAGGTTATCAAGAGCTGGAATTTGGTTCTTGGTGGAGAGGTTAAGTGCAGGAACTGGAATTTGGTTCTTGTGATAGATTAGGTGTAAGATTGTTGAATCTGTAAAACATTTAATCTAGTGGAACCCAGCTGGAATTTGGCTGGAGACTGGACGTAGCCCTGGTATTGGGTGAACCTGTATAAAATACCGGTGATATCTTTCTTAACATTTCTCTCCTTTGAATTCAGTTGTTGCGCTTATTTTGATTGATTGCTTTGCGATTCAAGAATAGACTTAATTTTCGAATTAGATAATCTGTTATTCGCGAAAAACTTTCAAGGATCAATTCACCCCCCCTCTTGATCTAAAACTACTTTTCTAACAATTGGCATCAGAGCGAGGTGCTTGAAAGTTATTCAAGTTCTTCGATCCATGGCTGGAAACAAATTTTCTGAGGGAGCTTGTATTGATAGACCTCCACTGTTTTGTGGAACAGATTATCTATTTTGGAAAATGAGGATGAAGATCTTTATTGAATCTGTTAGTATAAATGTTTGGAATGTTATTGAACAAGAAACTGATATGGTTAACGTAATCCAAGATGATTGTATTGCCAAAAACATCATCTTATCTCGCTCTTAACGAAATGATTCTTTTAGGATTGCACATTGTCAAACTGCCGCACAAATGTGGAAGATCCTTGAAAAGACCTATGAAGAAGCACCGGAGATATGCTTAATGGTCAACCCGTAATCATCAAATACCAAGTGTAAGTTCTGAATCTATGAATTATAGCTCATTACAAGATGCTTTCTTTGAAATACATGCAAGTAGCAAAGAAACTAGAAACTGAAAACAAAAAATTGAAAAGCATGAATAGGTTATTAGAAAACAAGATCATCATTCTTGAAAAGAAAATAGCCGATGAAGAAACCAAGAATGAAAATTTAGAATTAGAAAATATTTCGATTGCATGTGTAATGTTGATTGCAAAAACTGTCCCGAGTTACAAAAACAAGTATCTTACTTGGTAAAAACTGCATCTAAATTAGCACAAGGAAAGACTAATCTTGATAGGATACTTAATTCCCGTAAATTAGTTATTGAACGTGGTGGCATAGGCTTTACACCGTCTATAGGAAAGAAAACCAGAGCATTTAAAAATTATTTTGCATATAGTAAAACCGTTTCATCTCCGTTTATCAAATGCTTTTACCGTATGAAAAAAGGGCACTCGTTAAATATTGCAGAATTAAGAAATATGCCGTACCTAAAGGTAGAATGAAATGGGTTCCAAAAATTAATTCATTTCAAATAACCTAATTGGACCCAGTAATCATAAAGGGTACCAGAAATGCCTAATCTGTTTTGCAAGAACAGAATGTGGAAGCCCCTGTGTATCAAATAAGCGAATTCTGTCTCTGGATTCATGGACTGAGTATTTTAACTGATACAAAACCATTTTAATCGGTTAAAATCACTTACAGAGAAATTGTCCGTATAGTTTTAATCGGTTAAAATGCGAATTAATCGATTAAAATGTTCTCTAGAATATAGTTTAACTGTTTTAATCGATTAAAATAATTTCATATCAGTTAAAATCATTAACAGAATAAAATTAACCGATTATTCCTCGTTTAAATCGATTATTATTCTGATGCATTCTCTCCAGCACTTGATTAATCGATTAAGTATCAAATTAATCGATTAAAATATACTTCCAAGCATGTAATTAATTGCTTATTTCAACACCTGTACCTGCAACCATACTAATTTCATTTCAGGAAAAACAAAGTGAAGATCTCTGGTACCTTGACAGTGGCTGTTCCAAGCACATGACAGGTGATATTACAAAGTTTTGCAATCTCAAACTGAAAAATGGTGGAACTGTGGTCTATGGTGATAATAATAAAGGAAGAATTCTTGGAATTGGTGACATTAAATGTGCAGAATCAGGTATTATTAACAATGTTTTATATGTTGAAGGCTTAAAACATAATCTGATTAGTATTAGCCAGCTGTGTGATAAAGGACACACAGTAATCTTTGAGCAAAATCAATGCCAAATTATCAGATCTGATTCAGAACAGGTAATGATTACTGGTAAGAGAATCAACAATATTTACATGTTAGATACTAATTCTGCTAAGAACTATTGCTTAATTTCTAAAGAAAATGATTCCTGGCTATGGCATAGGAGGTTAGCTCATATTCATATGAATCATCTTAACAAACTGGTTTCTAGGGATCTTGTCATTGGCTTGCCTAAACTCAAGTTTGTGAAAGACAGAGTATGTGATGCATGTCAAAAGGGAAAACAGATCTAAAACTCTTTTTCACAGAAAAATATTGTTTCAACATCTAGACCTCTTGAACTTTTGCACATGGATCTCTTTGGTCCTTCTAGAACCATGAGCTTAGGAGGAAATCTATATGCATTGGTTATTGTAGATGATTACTCAAGATTTACCTGGACTTTGTTTCTGAAATTAAAATCTGATACTTTCCATTTGTTTAAGAAATTTGCGAAACAAATTCAAAATGAAAAAGGCTATTTTATATCTTGTATTCAAAGTGATCATGGGGGAGAATTTTCAAACGAAAAATTTGATAAATTCTGTGATAAACATGGTATCAAACATAATTTTTCTGCTCCTAGAACTCCTCAACAGAATGGTGTAGTGGAAAGGAAAAACCGTTCTCTTGAAGAGCTAGCTAGGACAATGCTACATGAGAAAACATTACCTAAATATTTTTGGCCTGATGCAGTTAGCACCGCTTGCCATGTGTTAAACCGTATTTTAATTAGACCTTTTCTTAAGAAAACCCCTTATGAATTATTCAAAGGAAAAAAGCCTAATATAAACTATTTCAGAGTATTCGGAAGTAAAGTTTTTGTCTTAAACAATGGAAAAGAAAATCTTGGAAAGTTTGATTCCAAATCTGATGAAGGTATATTCTTGGGGTATTCATTGAATAGCCATGCTTATAGAATTTTTAATAAAAGGCTAAATACTGTAGAAGAATCTGTACATGTTATATTTGATGAGACTAACCCGAATATGCGAAAAATTCTGAATATAGTACAGAAGAAGACATTTTAACCGATAAAATGTATCGCTTAAAACTGCAAGAACCAAAAGTTTCACACAAACAGAGTTGAAGAAATTGAAGAAACTGAAGAGGAACTGCTCAAGGAATGGAAAACTCCCGAAACCTTTCAATTGACAACATCATTGGTGAAATAAATCAGGGAGTTTCCACTAGAAGATCTCTTAATAAATTTTGCAATCATATGGCATTTGTATCTCAAATTGAACCTAAAAACATAACTGATGCATTAAAGGACAGTAACTGGATTAATGCCATGCATGATGAGTTAAACCAATTTACAAGAAATGAGGTATGGGAATTAATTCCAAAGCCAAATAACGTTAATATTGTAGGAACAAAATGGGTTTTTAGGAATAAAATGGATGAAAATGGCATAATAACTAGAAACAAGGCCAGATTAGTTGCTAAAGGGTATAATCAGCAAGAAGGAATAGATTTTGATGAAACATATGCTCCAGTTGCTAGATTAGAAGCTGTTAGACTACTGCTTGCCTATGCTTCAATTAAAAATTTCAGGTTATTCCAAATGGATGTCAAAAGCGCTTTCCTGAATGGGTACTTGAATGAAGAAGTTTTTGTTACTCAACCACCTGGGTTTGAAGATCATATTCATCCAGAATATGTTTATAGGTTGAAGAAAGCCTTGTATGGTCTCAAACAAGCCCCAAGACAATGGTATGAAAGGTTAAGTAACTTTCTTATTTCAAAGGGATATCAAAGAGGGTTGGTTGACAAAACTTTATTTCTTAAGAAACTGAATAATGATGTAATTCTGGTTCAAGTATATGTTGACGACATCATATTTGGGGCAACTAATGAGTCTTTATGTAAAGATTTCATTAAAGATATGCAGGGAGAGTTTGAGATGTCTATGATGGGGGAACTTAACTACTTCCTTGGATTACAAGTCAAACAACTGCAAGAAGGAAGTTTTCCTCATCAATCCAAATACTGCATTGAACTCTTGAAGAGATTTGAGATGGAACACTGCAAGGAGGCATCAACACCTATGTGCACAAATTGCTACCTTGATGCTGATGAAAAAGGAAAATTTGTTGATGAAACCAAATATAGAGGGCTTATTGGTTCGTTGCTATATTTAACAGCAAGCAGACCTGACATTATGTTCAGTGTTTGCATGTGTGCCAGGTTCCAATCTGCACCAAAAGAGTCTCATCTTACTGCTGCAAAAAGAATCCTCAAATATCTCAAGGGGATTTTAAATGTTGGGTTATGGTATCCAGGTGAGTCAAAACTAAATCTAGTTGGATACTCTGACTCAGACTTTGCAGGTTGTAAGCTTGACAGGAAAAGCACCAGTGGCACCTGTCATCTCCTTGGAAGCAATCTAATCTCATGGCACAACAAAAAGCAGTCATGTGTTGCACTGTCTACAGCTGAAGCAGAATATATTGCAGCTGGGAGCTGTTGTGCTCAATCTCTTTGGATCAAACAGCAGCTTGAGGATTACGATTTAATTCTCAGAAAAATTCCTCTCTTGTGTGATAATACTAGTGCCATTATGCTAACAAAAAATCCAATCCAACATTCTAGGACAAAGCATATAGAAATAAGACATCACTTCATTAGAGATCATATTTTAAAAGGTGATTGCGAAATATTCTTTATAGAAACTGAAAAACAACTAGCAGAAATCTTTACAAAACCCCTTGCTCGTGACAGATTTTTCAAAATTCGCACTGAATTAGGCATTTTAGATGCATCAAACATTACTTAGGTTGAAAATCTAAGTGTTTTAATCAATAAAAACAACTTTTAAATCGATTAAATGAACTTATATAACACTTTTCATTAATGTTTTAATCGATTAAAAATCGAAATAATCGATTAATTGCACTAAAGTTTCATAGTTGCTTTACTTTAGGATCAATTCTCACATTAAGGAAGCATCATTTTAGAGGGAGAAATAAGTTTTAGGGGGAGAAATAGAACATTAATACATTTTTTATTTCTCACTAATCTATTTTATCAAGTGACTTCTCTTGCAGAGTTATTTTTCAAAATGGTGTTTGTCTTCATCAAATAGGGGGAGACTGAAAGTGATGAAGATCTTAGTGAAATACTTTGGCAAAGATCTCATTGATTTGATGAAGTCAAAGATGAAGTCAAAAGGCTACTTTGCAGCAGTCAACAAGTCACTTAGATAAAAGAGTTAGAAGATTAGTGTGTCTAACAGAATGCTTAGGTAAAACCACTTTATCTTTTCTGCTACATGAAGTTTCTTCTCTTAAATGATTTTGCAAAATGCCTCAAAAATCGTTTTAAACAAATTAAAAACAAAGCATTTTAACAAAAGCTTTCTTAATAATGTTTTTAACTGATATAGTGTTGAAAGAACCGATTATAATCTCTTAGAATGTTCAAAAAAGTATTTTTACAGTATTTTAATCGATACAAATTGCTTTTAATCGATTAAAACCTTTTAGAACTCATTATGACCGATCAGAATACAAATATGACCGGTCAGAATCAAATTTGACCGATCCAAACTTTTTCAATCGATTAAAACACGTTTCAATCGATTAAAATCACTTAAAGGGTCAGAATGATCGATCAGAATGCAGTTATGACCAATCAGAGTTGGTTATGATCGATCAGAATTGAATTATGACCGATCAGATCTATTTCAATCGATTAAAACGCATTTCAATCGATTAAAATAACTTGGAAAATTTTTGTACAGAGTTTCAATCGATTAAAACACGTTTCAACCGATTAAAACAACTTGGAAAAATTTTGTACAGAGTTTTAATCGATTAAAACTTCTTTTTATCAGTTAAAATAGCTTGAAAAGTTTTATAAGAAAGTTTTGCAGTATATCAATCGATTAAAACACGAAACAATCGATTGAATCAAACTTAGAAAAGTTTTGTAAAGTGTTTTAATTGATATAACCGTTGCAGTATCAACTAAAACAATTCTGTTAAAGAAACAAGAACGCATTAATGGATTGAAAGGACTTTTAACAGATTGAAACGACTATTTCAACAGATTAAAACAAACTTTCAACAGATTAATTAATGCAGCAGTTTTTTAAATTACTCTTTAAAAACAGTTTTGCTTGAACTTTTTAAACACACATTGAATATCAGTTTTTACAAATCCTAAGCAATCATTCAAGCAACCTTAAGCATCCTTTTTCAAGAAAGATTCGCAACAATTTTTAGAAGTTCTTTTGAAAATCTTTCTTGAGGCAACTTGCATACTTTTGAAGAAGAAACTCTCTGCAGATTTGGATAAACTGGTTTGAGCTTTCTAGTTTCTTCGTTGTAAATTCTTTTTCATTCTTTTGTATTGTGTTGTGCCTGGAATTTGGGCACAAGTTTCTCTGCAGCTGGTAGTTGGTTGTGGAGGTTATCAAGAACTGGAATTTGGTTCTTGGTGAAAGGTTTGGTGCCTGGAATTTGGGCACTGGTTTCTCTGCAACTGGAATTTGGTTGTAGAGGTTATCAAAAGCTGGAATTTGGTTCTTGGTGGAGAGGTTAAGTGCAGGAACTGGAATTTGGTTCTTGTGATAGATTAGGTGTAAGATTGTTGAATCTGTAAAACATTTAATCTAGTGGAACCCAGCTGGAATTTGGCTGGAGACTGGACGTAGCCCTGGTATTGGGTGAACCAGTATAAAATACCGCTGATATCTTTCTTAACCTTTCTCTCCTTTGAATTCAGTTGCTGCGCTTATTTTGATTGATTGCTTTGCGATTCAAGAATAGATTAATAAACTTAATTTTTGAATTAGATAATCTGTTATTCGCGAAAAACTTTCAAAGATCAATTCACCCCCCCTCTTGATCTAAAACTACTTTTCTAAGACAACTGACGAATATCAATCCCTCCAAGATGATTTTCCAGATGAGCACATAATGCACATCCAACATGAAGAGCTTGAAAATAATAAGTGGATCATGTTTTTCGATGGAGCTTCAAACTTACTGGGACATGGGATCGGAGCTATTTTAATATCTCCCAAAAAGAAGTATATCCCAGTAACAACCAGATTAAACTTTGATTGCACAAAAAATATGGCGGAATACAAAGCCTGTGCTCTAGGTATTCAAGCAGCTCTGGATCATGGGGTGACTAAACTCAAAGTATTCGGTGACTCATCCCTTGTTATTTACCAACTCAAGGGTGAATGGGAAACTAGAAATTCTAAATTAATCCCTTATCTGGAGCACATCCGTAATATGACTTCAAAAATGGAAAACATTAGTTTCGAGTACATCCCTCGGGAAGATAACCAAATTGCAGATGCACTGGCAACATTATCATCCATGTTCGCATTAGGACAAGAACATGAGATGCCCATCATCCAAGTCAAAAGGCACGATAAACAAGCCTTTTGTATGACGGTGGACAGTGAGAAAGATAAAACCCCTTGGTATTATGACATAAGGCGATACTTGACAAAGGGTGAATACCCCGAGGGAATCAGTGACAATGACAAAAGGATCATTCGGAAAAAGGCCATAGGGTTTATGTTGATAGGAGAAACCCTTTATAAAAAGAATTTTGATTCCACTTTGTTAAGATGCGTCAATCTCGAAGAATCGCAGATATTGATTAAAGAAATACATGAAGGGACCTTTGGGACTCATGCACCAGGGCATATCATGGCTAGGAAAATCCTCAGGGCAGGATACTTCTGGTCCACAATGGAAAAGGATTGTCATCAGTATGCCAGAAAATGTCACAAGTGTCAGGTACATGCGGACAATGTACATGTTCCACCAGTACCTCTCAATGTTATGGCTATCCCTTGGCCATTTGCTATGTGGGGCACGGATGTTATCGGACCTATTGAGCCTAAGGCATCCAATGGCCATCGATTCATTCTGGTGGCTATCGACTACTTCACCAAATGGGTAGAAGCTGCATCTTATGCACATGTGACTAAAAAGGTAGTGGTCACCTTTGTTAAGAAAAACATCATATGTCGATATGGCATCCCACATCGTCTTATGACTGATAATAACTTGAATAACAAGATGATCGAGGAATTATGTCAAGATTTTAAGATTCAACACCATAATTCCTCTCCCTACCAGCCCAAAATGAATGGCGCAGTAGAAGCAGCCAATAAAAACATCAAGAAGATTGTTCAAAAGATGGTTAAAACCTATAGGGATTGGCATGAAATGTTACCTTTTGCTCTTCATGGTTATCGAAAGTCTGTACGAACCTCAACAGGAGCTACTCCATTCTCCCTTGTATATGGTATAGAGGTCGTATTGCAAATAGAGGTCGAAATACCTTCCCTGCGAATTATAATGGAAGCAAAATTAATAGAAGCCGAATGGGTTCAAAGTCAATATGATCAATTAAACCTTATCGATGAAAAACGGCTGAATGCTATATGCCATGGACAAGCCTATCAAAAGAAGATAAAAAAGGCTTATGATAAAAAGGTTCACCCTCATACTTATCAAGAAGGGGATCTAGTGATAAAGAAACTGCTTCCAGCCCAGAAGGATAAAATTGGAAAATGGGCGGCAAATTATGAAGGACCCTTTGTGGTCAAACGAGCATTCTCAGGAGGGGCACTTATCCTCACTAATATGGATGGAGAGGAGCTTCGACACCCAATCAACTCTGACGCGGTGAAGAAGTATTATGCTTGAAGACATTGCTCAAGACCCGTCAGGAATGAAAACCCACAAAGGGCATCCCTGGGCAAAAGATAGGGTCTATATCCCTCGCTAGGATACGTCCTAGGCAAAAAGAAGAGGTTAAAAAAAAAAAATTTAAGAGCAATGGTTACTTTAGTCGAAAACCGAAAAGGCGGCTAAAGTAACATTCTTCCAAGGGCAAGCAGTCTGCATAGTTTTTACTCTGAGCTCAGGCATCTCAACTGAAGCAATTAGGAGAACTAGGGGGCAGATATCATAAGACATGACTGTATAAGCCTAAACAGTACAGCCAACCCTCACCAACCATTCTTCTAAATACTTTTTGAAATCCTTCTATAAAAGAAATAAACTTTTGCTCATTTATCAATAAAATTCCCTTTCATTTCCTTTCTCTTGACCAAATATTATGGAAATACCTCTTTATTGATAAATCATAATTATGCGCAAAGACCTTTAATCAAAGATCAAGCATGCATCTAAAAAAAAGGGAAGCATAAAAAATAATAATAAAGGAATAAAAGTCTTCTAGAATATTCTTAGGAAAAAACTAGGGTAGCCTGCTAGATCGGAAACCCCAAAAGAACGGTCTAGGCAAAAGATAAGGCAAAAGCCCCCTAAGATATTATAGGCAAAAATTAAGGCAGCTCGCTAGATCGAAAACCCGTAAAGGGCGGTCTAGGCAAAAGATAGGGCTAAAACCAAGAGATGGATAAAAAGAGGAGCCCATCATCATGGTCATAAAGGAGGAGCCCATCGGCGTATTCATAAGAAGCCAACGGGAGAAGGCCAGTTACTTTCTAAATGCATCAAAAATAAATAAACAATAGATTGCATTTAGGACATCCACACACAAAGTAGTTGCATAATACGACTTTGTCAAAATCAAGAAAAAATAATTTTCTTCAAACAAGAATAATAAACATGCATATAAGGAGTCTAGTCTCCATACTTGTGATTGAAAACAAGAGGCGCTGGAATCCAGTCTCCAAATCAAAATCGCGAAAGAAAAAGGCAAAATCAAAACCATTTCAGCAGAATAAAGAGCTTCAAGAAAATCATAGCTCTAACCATTCTCCTTTTACCCCAATAAAAGAAGGTACACCGAAAAAAGCCAACGGAAAGGCTTGATCATCCCCAAGCAGGATCCTTGCCTACTCCAGAGGCAAAACAAAAAGATTACTTCACGACTCAGCTGTATCACCACGTGAGTCATCGAGCACACTCATCCAGAATCTCCGCCTCATTCCTCAAAGGAGAATAAGGACTACACAAGAGTCCATCAAAGAAAATATGGAGTCAAATCCTCCATATCACCAGGGGGCAACAAAAAGAAAGAAAAGAAAAACTTTTCATCACCCAATAGAGGCCACAACGAAAAAAGACCAAATAAAAAAATCTCCAAGATATCAAGAAAAGTCTACAAAAAGAGGAAAACAAGAAAATTTCCATCTTCCAGCTCAAATAGGAGCTTCACAAGACCAGGAGCCAAGACTCCATCATCAAAGCTGGATTCCCAGGAAGCTGACAAACTCCTCGACAAATCTCCAAAAAAGAGAAAAAGAAGAAAATTTCTTCATTCCGCTCAATAAAGAGCCTCGCAAAGTCAGGAGCTCAAGACTCCATCATAAAAAAACAAATCAAAGATTGATTCCCCAAGAAATTTTTTTTCCTAGGGATTGCCAAAAAAGAAAAGAGGAAAAAAGAAATATTTTCATCTAACAAAAAAAAAGCCAATGTGCCCAAAAGGCGCACATATGTAAAAGCCAAATCGCGAAAAAGAGATACAAATCGCGAGAAAAAGGTAAAAACCCATTCCCCAACAGGAATAAGAGCATAGGCAAAGCCAGCTCAAACAACAACATCCAACAAAGGAGTCAAAAAAACTCCATTCCTCCCTAGGGGGCAATTCAAAATAGATTTCCGGAAAAACGATCAAATCCCTGGTGGATCATCAAAAAGAAAAATCCCCAGCGAGCTTACCAGCAAAGGCAAACTACAAATTCATATCCTCAGGGAGTTAATCACCTATAACGCCCAATATGGATATCCCTAGTGAAATGCAAAGCCTTCACTCCCAAGAAAGCCTCTGCCTAAGGCAAGCAAAAAAAAAACCGATATCCCCAAGAAACAGGAAATCAACCTACATAAGAGGCAATACAAGTCCAAAGCACAAAGCTTCCAATAAAGCATCTGCCTACTCAGAGGTATTATCAAGAGCAAATATCCTCAAGCAGAACATCGGCCTATTCAGAGGCGAAAAACAGTAAAGTCTTCATCATCGCTGGAGCACATGCCTAAAAACAAGAGGCACAATCAAAAAACCACAAATCCCCAGGAGATTCTTGCCTAAAATAAGAGGCAACCAACAAGAAATCCCCACCAAGACCGGGTGGCTAAAACGAAAAGCCGAAACCCAAAGAATCCTCGGCAAAGACCGGATGGCTAAAAAGAAAAGCCAAAAACAAAGAAATCCCCGGTAAAATTGGATGACTAAAAAAGAAAAGTCAAAAAGAAAAATCATTCCCCATGGAATAGGCGCATGATTAAAGACAATAAGCCGCCAACACATCTCCAAAAACCGGATGAGGGTTTGTACTCATCAATCTGAATGCCGAAAAAGAGCATCCCAAGAGCCTTATAGAATAGGGTTCGTACCAGGTGGGGGTAGGTACCCACAAGAGCCTTATAGAATAGGGTTCGTACCAGGTGGGGGTAGGTACCCACAAGAGCCTTATAGAATAGGGTTCGTACTAGGTGGCGGTAGGTACCCACAAGAGCCTTATAGAATAGGGTTCGTACCAGGTGGGGGTAGGTACCCACAAGAGCCTTATAGAATAGGGTTCGTACCAGGTGGGGGTAGGTACCCACAAGAGCCTTATAGAATAGGGTTCGTACCGGGTGGGGGTAGGTACCCACAAGAGCCTTATAAAATAGGGTTCGTACCGGGTGGGGGTAGGTACCCACAAGAGCCTTATAGAATAGGGTTCGTACCGGGTGAGGGTAGGTACTCATCAGAGCCCTATAGAATAGGGTTCGTACTAGAAAAAGCCTTATAAAATAAGGTTTATACCGGATGAGGGTAGGTACTCATCAGAATCTAGCAAAAATGCATATTCATACCAGGTGGGGGTAGGTACCCACCAGAGCCTTATAAAATAAGGTTTGTCCCGGATGAGGGTAGGTACTCATCAAAACTTAGCAAAATGCATCAGGTAGAGTAAAATACTCACCAGAGCATTACAAAAAATGGGTTGCAAATACCTTGCTTCTATTAAAGGATAGTTCAAGTGTTGAGCACCTTGGAAGTAAGTACCCACAAGAGTTTAGCAAAATGCGAACTCGTACTAGGTGAGGGTAGGTACTCACCAAAACCTTGTAGAACAAGGTTCATACCAAGTGGGGGTAGGTACCCACAAGAACCTTATGGAATATGGTTCAGAATCTAGCAAAGAGCAAGATTCATACCTAGTGGGGGTAGGTACCCACAAGATTCTAGTGAAATACAGACTCAGGCCTGGTGAGGGTAAGTACTCACCAGAGCCTTATAAAGTAAGGCTCAAAACCAGATAGGGGTTGGTACCTATCAAAAAATATTTATCATCCGGAGGATCAGCAAAGGAGCATCTGAAGGATAACCGGGCAAAAAGGTTAACTCCTTCCCCTACCAACTAATTTTGTCGGCATATTAAGCCAACAAATTAGCCAGGCAAGTGAAGGGGGGGTAGCTGTAGACCCCTAATTTTGCCCGGCCTCTCAATAAAGGCTAAGGAGACTTCCCATAAACAAGATAAAGTTCACCCGGCCTCTCAATAAAGGCAAAGGAGACTTCCTATAACAAGATAAAGCTTGCCTGCCATCTCAATATAGGCCAAAAAGACTCCCTATATGAAGATAAAGCTTCAATAGATGATCATCGGCATCAATCGACGTCTGAATCAAGAAAGAAAAGCTTCCCAGGGGTCATAGAACACAAAAGCTGGCCAAAACAAGTTGAGACGGTCGTCCTAAATGTGAGACGGCCGTCCCAAACTGCCCCTGCCAAGTGGGACGCCCGTCCCAAAGTTGAGACGCACGTCTCAGGCCCCAAATTTGAATGGGACGGCCGTCCCAAATCCCAGACGACCGTCCCAACTTCTCCAGACGCTCATCCTTGATTTCCAAGCCCCGGACGGCCGTCCCAAGCTGCCAGGCCGCGAAAACTATAAATAGGAGGCTCATTTGCCACTTTTTCACACCCCAGACAACTCCAAGTACTTGTCTTCTCTTCCTACTTCGAATGAACTCTCTGATTGCCTTAATAAGGTAACAATCAGTTAAGGAATTGTATTCCAACATTCGATTCTTCTGTAAAAGGGGCGTTGTCATAGGGAACCCGAAAGGGGCGTTGTGGGGTGTTAACACCTTCCCCACACGTAACTAACTCCCTTACCCAACTCTGGTTATAATGGCCAAGTTTGGTTTTTATTAAAATCAACGCCTTTTTATCCTTTTCCAATGTTTACGGTCAAAACATTGGTGGCGACTCCATAAGAACCCCTTTTCAAAAACCTTGCTTTTATTAGAGGATAGTTCAGTTGTTGAGCACCTCGGAAGCAATGATCATATTTTAACATAAAACGTGAGTTTAAACCATCTTTTCGCGACCGCTCACATAAACGTTCGAGATGTCCCTAGACGTCGCAACGGACGGCAGCGACATAGCTCATGCGCCGATTCTGTGAGGAATGCTCTCTTGTTTTGATGAATGTTTTTTATTTTTCCGGTGAAGTTCTCCGGTGTGTCGGGGACTCTTTAATTTTCGATTTTTCCTGATAGCCATCCAGCTTTTTGATTGCTGGGGATTCTTTGTTTTGATCCTTTGGTAGTGGTCATCCGACTTTGCTGGTTGTCGGGGATTTTGATGAGTGCCTCTTAGGTAAGCAAGAATCCTCTGGGGATTTGTTGATCTTGGTGACTCCTCTTGAGTAGGCGGATATCCATTGAAAATTTGTTGATTTTGATGGTGCCTCTGAGCAGGCAGATGCTCCATTAAGTTTCTGGTAATGCCTCTGAGTTGGCAGATGTTTCATCGGAAGTGAAGACTTTTGGCTGCATTTGTTTTGCGTCTGACTAGGTTGATATTCCCTTATGGGGATGCTGGCTCTTGCTTGTCAGGTCTTGCCTATGCATAGGCAAATGACATTCTGAGGATGAATATGAAGTTTTGCCTTTGCAGTAGGCTCACTGGGGATGATCTTTCTTTTTTATTGATCCACCGGGGAATTGGTCGACTTCCCGGGGATCAGATTTTGGTAGCCCTTTGGGGGAATGGAGTTTCGGCTCCTTAATTGATATGGGTGCGAGCTGGCTTTTGTGATGATCTTATTCTGTTGGTGGCTTACTTCTCTAGCTCATGCGCAGATTCTGTGAGAAATGCTCTCTTCGTTCTGATGAATATTTTTTATTTTTCTAGTGAATTCCTCCGGTGTGCCGGGGATTCTTTAATTTTTGGCTCTTCCGACAGTCATCCAACTTGTTGATTGCTGGGGATTCTTTGTTTTGATCCTTTGGTAGTGGTCATCCGACTTTGCTGGTTGTCAGGGATTTTTGATGAGTGCCTCTTAGGTAGGCTGGAATCCTCTGGGGATTTTTTGATCTTGGTGAGGCCTCTTGAGTAGGCAGATATCCATTGAAAAATTTGTTGATTTTGATGGTGCCTCTGAGCAGGCAAATACTCCATTGAGTTTCTGGTAATGCCTCTGAGTAGGCAGATGCTTCATCGGAAGTGAAGACTTTTGGCTGCATTTGTTTTGCCTCTGACTAGGCTGATATGGGGATGCTGGCTCTTGCTTGCTAGGTCTTGCCTATGCGTAGGCAAATGACATTCTGAGGATGAATCTGAAGTTTTGCCTTTGCAGTAAGCTCACTGGGGATGATCTTTCTCTTTTTGGTGATCCACCAGGGAATTGGTTGCCTTCCCGGGGATCTAATTTTGATTTCCCCCTTGAGGGAATGGAGTTTTGACTCCTTATTGGATGTTGTTGGTATGAGATGGCTTTGTCGATACTCTTGTTTTATTGGGATTTCTTATTCCTTCTTTTTCGTTGATTTTCCCTTTTCCGAGGTGACCCATTTAGGGATTTTATTGATTTCCTAAAAGTTAGGATTGATTTCGCCTTTTTTCGCGAATTATCTCTTTTTTATCGCGATTTTGAAATCTGGTTTTTTTATGGGCATAATGCGTAAGCCTTTTTACTTTTTAGTCTCTTTTTATTATGCTGGCTTTTACCTTCTTTTTGGGGGGTCCACTAGTGAAGAAGTTTTCTTTCTTTGGTGATCCACCAGGGAATTAGTTGACTTCCTGGGGATCTGATTTTTCTTTTCTAGGGATGGAGTCTTGGCTCCTTTGATTGAGGTTGATGCGAGCTAAAACTTGTGAAGCTCTTATTCCACTGGGGGATGGGAATTTCTGATTCCTTTTTGTAGAATTTTTTGGAGATCCACTTGAGGATTTTTATTCGGCCCTCTCTGTCATGGCCTTCTTTGTCATCTGTTGTAGATGAAGGGTTTTCTTTTCTCTTCTTTCCTTTTATTGAGACCTTGATGGTTTGAAATCTTTTAACTGTTGATGATGATGGGCTCTTGAAGCCTTTATCTTCCATTGGGAAATATGGTGAAGATTTGGGTGAGTGTGCTCGATGACTCATGTGGTGGCGATGCTGAGCCACGAGGTAAATTTTGTGTTGCCTTTGGAGTAGGCAAGGATCCACTTGGGGATAACTAAGCCTTTCCGTTGGCTTTTCTTTTATGATGTTTGATGATTTTGCCCTCTTTTATTGGGTTGAAAAATGATAACTGGAGCTTTGGCTTCTGGAAGCTCTTATTTTTCTCAGAGTCGCTTTATTGACGATGACAACTCGCTCTTCTTTCTTGAGGGAGAGCAATATTTGAGACTTCTTATATGTGCCTTCTTTTTCTGGGTAGAAGGATGGTAGCTGGAGCTCTTGATTTTCGGAAGCTCTTATTCTGATGAGTCGCTTG
The DNA here is from genome assembly GCA_963425845.1 of Sphenostylis stenocarpa. Taxonomy (NCBI): domain Eukaryota; kingdom Viridiplantae; phylum Streptophyta; class Magnoliopsida; order Fabales; family Fabaceae; genus Sphenostylis; species Sphenostylis stenocarpa. Next base: position 26,352,269 of record OY731403.1, read on the forward strand.
ATTGACGACTTGCTCTGTTTTCTTGAGGGCATTATTTGGAGAGTTGGTCTCGGTGATCCTTTTTTCAATCACAATCATGGAGCTAGTCTCCTTATATGCATAAATGTTTTTCGTTATTTTTTGTCTTTTATCTGAAGTAATTTTTATTTCTTTCATTTTTTATCTTGACAAAGTCGTTTTGTGCGACTACTTGTGTGTGGATGCCCTAAATGCAATCTATTCTTTTATTTCATGCATCTAGAGAAGTAACTGGCATTCTCCTACTGGACTTTCATGATTATGATAAAGGGTGAAGGGCAGGTACAGGTTCATGATGAGCGATGGGTGAAGGGCCAACTGGGTTCCTTGCCGAATGAGAATCCCCATGCTAACAAGCATAGACCCGCTGATGGACTCGAGTCGAAGATTGGAGGGGATGCTCTCTCCACCGCGGCACCTCCACTTCTCAGCTAGTGGGGTGATGAGGGGACCCATGAGGATGACTCCCACAGGACGACACCCAAAATCCTTAAGGGCCTTCATGAAGAAATCGTCGGGATTGTACCGGCGCCCCTGAAGCATTCAGTGTAGGACAAACAGGTTAGGATGAGTGACCTTTCCCTGACTCTCCTTACACCCCCTAGAATGAATGTATTTATGCATGTGCTAGTAAAAAAGACTTTTTATGATAAAAAAAGGCGGCAGATGTTCAAAGTGCGATAATTTTTTACTGGGATGTCGGATTTGGACGCACAACATATCAAAACGAAGAGGAAAAAGATGAAGAATTAGGTTGCAAGTCCCAAACGGGATTTAACCTAGTAATTTTCCCAAAAAACGCTCCTAAGACCCATTTTTTGAGAGATTTAGATGATGGTGCGTATGTATATTTTCCTTATGCCTTTATTTTCTCTCTTTGTTCTTCTGCTTATGAAATGATGCGATATGAATGATATGACTTTGTCAAAATTCTTTTATTCATTATTATTTATTTTATTTGGTTTATTCATAACCTTTTATCTCTTCTGTCGGACTGCGTGGCTACTTAACTTACAAAGAACCTGAAACCAGACTAGCTAAAAGGCAGATTGTCCGAGATAATAGTGTTTATTGCAAAAATATTTTTGTGGCTTTTCTATTTTTATCTGTTGTTTGGTTATGCTATGCAATCAAATGCAACAAACAAATGCACACACAATTCACTCATCTACAAACAAGTAGGATGACGTTTTAATTACGAGGTAGGGTTTTCCTGCAGAAAAGTGCATTAGCAAAGGTAGGTTCTAATTGTTCTCACCAAGGCTTAGGCCCCCAAGGTGCCCCCATTATAGGGTCCCAACTCTCCAACCTTCCGACCATACTTAGCACTAAGGCCATAGTCAGTCTTTGTGCCAAAAGAGGAAGGTTATCACCTTGAGTGGTGGTTTCCGATCATATCGGTGGGCACATGGCCCTCACTATGGCAAACCGTACCTGTCACCCACTCCCTATGGATTTCTCACTTGCCCCCGGGTATAGAGGGAACTGTTGTGTCCAAAGGTTTGTGTACAGTTTGTATTTCAAACAATTATGTAAAATAAACAAACAACAATTATTAAAGCCAAGCAATTAAAACATGTTATAATACAAGGTAGGGTAAAAGCAAAATTTCTAAGTTTATTTATTAAACTGGCCCAAATGGATCAACTCTCTAGGCCTCCCCAGTGGAGTCGCCATCTGTCGCCACCGTCAAAAGAGGCGGTCGGAGCGACACGATGATTCCGACTTTTAATTTTTCGTGTTTTGTGGGTGAGGTTACAACGCCTCTAAGTTGTCCGATAACCGGGCTGAACATAAGAGCGAGGTTTTCGAAAGAGAGCTTTTAGATCGTCCGATAACTGGGTTGACGTAAGAGAAAGATTTAGAGGGTTCTTATGGAGTCGCCACCGATGTTTTTACCAGAAACATCAAAAAAGGAAAGAAAAAGGCGTTCTTTTTTAAGAAAAACCAACTTTGGTCATTAAAACGAGAGTTGGGTAAGGGAGTTAGTTACATGTAAGAGAGGTATTAGCTCCCCTACTATGCTCCCACTAGTACAAAAAACCCTTTTAACATCGGACTTTCTACATCGGTTGTTAAAGAACCGATGTAGAAATTTTTTTAAAGACTTTCCACATCGGTTCAGATGGGAACCGATGTAGAAAGTACTTTCTACATCGGTTCCCCCATGAACCGATGTGGAAAGTACTTTCTACTCTGATTTAAAATAATTCTGATCGGTCATAAACCCATTCTGATCGGTCATCTGATATACCATTTTACTTTCTACATCGGTTCCCCCATGAACTGATGTGGAAAGTCTTTTTATTTAAAAAAATAATAATAAAAATTTTAGACAGCGTCTCCCAAGCCCCTACAGACTCGACTCCTAGGCCCTTACAGACTCGACTCCCAGACCCAATTACAGACTCGACTCCCTCTGGAATTCTTCCCTTGCTCCTAGCCATTACCAAATTCATTCTCGTGCACCTTCACCGCACCAAAACCTTCTTCGCCTACTCCTTGCCCCCATCGCAGTAGCGAAAACCACCGTCTCTCCCATCTCCTTCCCCAATCGAATCCCTAACCTCCGTTTCCCCAATCGAATCCCCAACCGAAAACCACCCTTGCCGTGCACCAAGAACTGCGACACGCACCAGGAACTGCGACGCGCACCAAGAACTGCGACGCGCCACCCTCGTCTTCACCTCTCTAAAACCCTCTAGTAGCTCCTCCTCATTGCACTTGCGCACCTTTGATCTCGTCGCGAACCAGAGGTGATTCGGACCAGGGTCGTGGGTCTATCCTATTGGCTTCTGCATCCTTGTTTTGTCAATTACCTTTATGCATATTCCTTCATTCTGGATTGTTTTGTTTGGTCGTGGACTGATTCTGCCTGGGTTTAATGTATGTAGACATGTTTATTCTGGGTTTTGTATTATTATTTCCGTTTAGTTTGACTTGAATATGTGATTTTGGCTTGGTTATTCTCATGGGGTAGAGATTGGTGATATCCAAGCCCTGTTGGGTTGGTTGATGTCGCTTTGGTCCGAGTCTCTTAGCGGAAGAGTTAAGGCTATGGGTTTCCACGCTGGGGTGTAGGGCTTTGGGGTATTGATTATATTTGGTTCTCTTGTTTTTCATTTGGGTTTGTTTCTTATGTTGTTGATTTAGGTTTGTTCTTTATGTTGTTTGTTTTGTTCCTGGAGTTTTACTGTTGTTCCAGTACTATTTGAGTTTGGATTAGAGTTTGAGTTGTTTAAGTTTGTTGCCTCTGAATAGAGGTAATTCCATTTTCACACTAAGCAAAGACGTCATGTACCTATAGATATGGATCGGAGTTGGATAAATGCCAAACGTATAGAAGAAGAATATGAATTAGGGGTTGAAGAGTTCTTAGAGTTTGCACAGAGAAATGTGGGTAACAATAGAGGTCTCTTTTATTGTCCTTGTGTGAAGTGCTTAAATTTAAGACAACTAAGTGTGAAGGATATAAGAGAGCATGTCCTTTGTGATGGATTTTGCAAGAGTTACACTAAGTGGATTTGGCATGGGGAAGTAGTAGATTTCCCAATGGCTTCAGAGACAACTGAAATCCAGAAAGAAACCAATGATCGACTAGAAGATTTGATACGTGATATCGGTGAAGAGCCATTTGAAAAAGGATATGTATTCGAAGAACTATGCGAAGATAGTAAGAAGCCTCTCGTATATAAGATGTTCTAAGTTCACACGGTTGTCAGCAGTGTTAAAATTATTTAACTTAAAGGCCAAAAATGGGTGGACGGATAAAAGTTTTACAGAGTTGCTACAATTATTAATGGAAATGCTTCCAGAAGGGAATACACTTCCAAGCCGTACTTATGAAGCAAAGAAAGTAATATGTCCGATGGGTATAGAGTATAAGAAGATACATGCATGCCGTAATGATTGCATCCTGTACAGGAAGGAGTTTGGAAGTTTGCATAATTGTCCTATTTGTGGTACATCACGGTTTAAAGTCAAGGATGGAGAAGATAATTTTGATAAGACAATTTCATCAGGAACCCCTGTCAAAGTAGTGTGGTATCTTCCAATAATTCCAAGGTTTAAGCGGCTATTTGCTAATGCCAAAGATGCAAAGAGCTTAACGTGGCATGTAGATGAAAGACACTGTGATGGGAAGATACGACATCCAGCTGATTCTCTGCAATGGAAAAAAATTGATGACATATTTCCAGAATTTGGTCAAGAGGGAAGAAACCTTAGACTAGTACTTGCTACAGATGGGATGAATCCTTATGGCAATTTAAGTAGTATACATAGTTCATGCCCTGTTTTGTTAGTAATTTACAACTTGTCTCCTCGATTCTGCATGAAACGCAAGTTTGTAATGTTGTCGATGATGATTTCTGGCCCTAAACAACCAGGAAATGACATTGATGTTTATTTACGGCCTTTGATTGAAGACTTAAAACTTCTTTGGGAAGAGGGTGTTGAGATATTTGATGCATATCGTAATGAATACTTTAAATTGAAAGCTTTGCTCTTTTGTACGATAAATGACTTCCCTGCTTATGGAAATCTAAGTGGATACAGTGTCAAAGGACATAATGCATGCCCTATTTGTATGGAAGAAACGTGTTATCATCAACTCAAACATGGGAAGAAGACAGTGTACCTAGGACATAGAAGATTTCTACCAGTTAATCATCCATATCGGAGGTTGAAGAAGGCTTATAATGGCTTTCAAGAGAGTCAAATCGCTCCTAACCCTAAAACAGGAGAGGAAGTGTATTAGAAGGTGAAAGACATTCATTGTTGTCGCCGCCTCCCGAAAAGGGGACGGTCGGAGCGACGCGATGGTTTTTCGACCCTCTTTGATTTTCGCGTTTTTTATGGGTGGTTACAACGCCTTCAGGTTGTCCGATAACCGGGCTAACCTAGGGGCGAGGTTTTCAAAAGTGTCCTTGGGTTGTCCGATAACCGGGCTAACCCAAGGACTTATTTATTTTGGGTTCTATGGAGTCGCCACCCATGTTTTTACCGGAAACATCGGAAAAGGGGTTTTAAAAGGCGTTGGTTTTCGAAAACCAACTTTGGTCATTAGAACCAGAGTTGGGTAAGGGAGTTGGTTACGTGCAAAGGGAGTATTAGTCCCTTTACGACGCCCCTTTCGGGTTCCCTATGACAGGCCGACTTATTTTATTGATAAACTAGAAAAATATACTTTAGCCCTTTTTTTATTCTGCGGAATTTAAAAGTATGACTACATGGCCCTAATATCTATTGCATAATTTAAGATAAAAACGGTAAAGGTGAAGAGAGAGAATTTGAACCTCCGAAGCACGCTTTTTGATATTATTTCTCTAAAAAATAGGGTGTTTTATGGCAGCCCTTCACTCTACAAGACGTCGGAAAACTTCTCGAACGCCGAAAATCACTCTTGAAAGCACTCAGAAGCTCCGGAAATGCGTCGGAGGGATTCTAGAGAGAAGTTTTTAGAGAGAAGGGAGAGCTATGCAGCTGTGGTGTGTGGAAATGAGGGGGGGAGAGCCCCTATTTATAGGTTTTCGCGCTGTCAGGTGGCGAGACCGCCGGTCTCGTCTGACAGGGTCGAGACCGCCGTCTCGTCCAATGAGACCGCCGTCTCGACCTGTCAAAATGGCGAGACCGCCGTCTGGGCGAACGAGACCGCCGTCTCGTCCTTCGTAGGTGACGAGACTGCTGTCTCGTTAAGCGAGACGGCGGTCTCGCCTCCTACGCGAGGCGAGACGGCGGTCTGGGTTGTCCAGAAGGTGGTCTCGTCCCTTCGAGGCGAGAAAACTTATTTTTCGGTACAGAAACTCCCTCCTATCCTAGTATGGGGCCTAATAGTCTCTCCTAATGGCTTGTTAGGCTTGTCCATCTTCAAACGGGAGGTCTTCTAGTCTTTATTTGGAGGCCGGGCAAGATTTGGGGTCTACAGCTGCCCCCCCTTTACCTGTCCAGTCGATTGCTGGCCTTCTGTGCCAAGACGATCGACTGGGGGGTAAAGGAGTTGACCCTCTTGCCCGGTTGCCCTTCAGACGTCCCGTCTTGCAGCGGTTGATCTTCTGGGGAAAACTTTGGTGTTCGTGCACTTCCGAGATACTACTTCTGGCGTAGCCGATCCCGTTGGTGAACACGTGGTAAGACTTCAGGAACTCCTTCTGACGGAGCCGATCCTTCGGTTGATGGGTACGAACCCCCATCTGGTTTGACGAGTACGAACCCCCGCCCGGTAAGCCCCCTTTTGTAAGGCTTGATGAGTTTACACCCCCATCTGGTGTTTGACGAGTACTAACCCCCGCCCGGTAAGCCCCCTTTTGTAAGGCTTGATGAGTTTACACCCCCATCTGGTGTTTGACCTCCGGATGCTCCATCTTGCGGTAGCTGATCCTTTGGCGATGGTGGCGGCTTACTGATTCTGATCATGCGCCGGCTCCCTGGGGAGTGATTTCTGTGTTTGTGATAGATTGTTCTTGTACTTCTTGAATGTTCATCCGGGCTGCGCCGGGGATTTTGTGTTTCCTCTAGCTCTGTTGGGTGCTGGGGATTTTCTGATTTTTGTGGTAGTCTTCCGACTCTTGCAGGCTAGTCGGGCTCTTTCTCTTTTGTGTTCGACTCTTGGTAGTCGAAATTTTGTTTGGTGATGGTTTAATCCTGCCTTTTTCTCGCGGTTTTATTTCTTTTTTCTCGCGATTTTTGGATTCTGGCTTTTTATTGGGCGTATGTCTTTTCTCTTTTAAGCTTTTTTGTTACGCCGACTTTTGGAAGGGATGGCAAAAAGGTCGGCGAAGTCATGTCGGGATACCCTTTTTTATTGTTTTTAAGAATGCAGGTATGAATGCTCTTTTGATCTTTTATTTGTTTGTTTTGCTTTTGACAAAGTCATTTTTGTGCAACTATTTGTGCATGTGGATGCTTTTTATGCAATTTGTTTTTAGTTGAGGACATCTTAGAAAGTTACCGGTGCTTCCCTTTTTGTTCTCTCGTGATTATTTTTGCACTTTTTGTTTTGACCATATTTTTTGCCTAGACCGACCTTTGCGGGTTTTCGATCTAGCGGGTTTTGATTCTTTTGCTTGAGATATTTTGATGGGCTTTTTCCTTTTTACAAAAGCCTTATCTTTTGCCTAGACCGCCCTTTGCGGGTTTTCGATCTAGCAGGCTACCCTGTACTTTTTTACTTTGGGACGGCCCTGGTTGGTGATGTTCGTCTTTGTTTTTATGCTTTCTCGAATTGCTTGTTTTATGCATGCTCATGTTTCGTTAATATAGAGGCATTTACATAGGTAGGTAGCGAAAAGAAAAAGACAATTTTTATTGACATAACCATATGGTTTATTTTTACACGGGGTTTACAAAAGAATTTGTAAGCATGGCTGGCCAAGGTTGGCTAAACTGCATGAGGGTGCCACAGTCATGTCTGTGATTTTTGTTTCTCTGTTTTTCCTGGGCCCTTCAGTTGAGATGCTCGAATCCGGAGTGAAGACTATGCGAAGTCTGCTTGTTGTCATAGGTATTACCTTAGTCGCCTTTGCGGTTTTCGGCTAAGGTAATCATTGCTCTATTTTCATCCCCTTTTTTTTTTTTTTTTTTGAGACCTCTACTTTTTGCCTGGGACGTGTCCTAGCGAGGTATGTAGACCCTATCTTTTGCCCAGGGCGCTCTTTGCGAGTTTTCATCCTGACGGGTCATGAGCAATGTCTTTTAGGCATAATATTTTTTCACCACATCTGAGTTAACAGGATATCGGAGTTCTTCTCCATCCATGTTGGTGAGGATAAGGGCTCCTCCTGAGAAGGCTCGCTTGACCACAAGGGGTCCTTCGTAGTTGGCCGCCCATTTTCCGATTTTGTCTTTCTGGGCTGGAAGCAGTTTTTTCATTACTATATCTCCTTCTTGGAAGGTGCGGGGATTGACCTTCTTGTCGTAGGCTTTCTTGATTTTCCTCTGGTAAGCCTGCCCCCGACATATGGCGTCCAATCGTTTTTCTTCGATTAGGTTCAATTGATCGTACCGGTTTTGGACCCATTCAGCCTCTGTTAATTTGGCTTCCATGACGACTCGCAGGGAGGGTATTTCGACTTCTATTGGTAACACGGCTTCCGTTCCGTATACGAGGGAAAACAGGGTAGCCCCTGTAGAAGTTCGTACCGACGTTCGGTAACCATGCAAGGCAAAGGGGAGCATTTCATGCCAATCTTTGTAGGTGACCACCATTTTCTGAATGATTCTCTTGATATTTTTGTTGGCCGCCTCTACTGCACCGTTCATCTTTGGTCGGTACGGAGAGGAATTGTGGTGCTGGATTTTGAAGTCTTGGCATAATTCCTCCATCATTTTATTGTTAAGATTGGTCCCATTGTCAGTAATGAGCCTATGGGGGATGCCATACCGACATATAATGCTTTTCTTGATAAAGGTGGTCACCACTTTTCGGGTTACATGTGCGTACGATGCTGCTTCAACCCACTTGGTGAAATAGTCGACTGCTACCAATATGAAGCGATGGCCGTTAGATGCTTTGGGCTCAATGGGTCCGATGACGTCCATGCCCCACATAGAAAATGGCCATGGCGTAGCCAGGTTACTGAGAGGTGCGGGTGGCACATGGATGTTATCGGCGTACACTTGGCACTTATGACATTTCTTGGCATATTGATGGCAATCGGCTTCTATCGTGGACCAATAGTACCCTGCCCTGAGGATTTTCTTTGTCATGACATGCCCGGGTGCGTGGGTTCCAAAAGTCCCCTTGTGGATTTCTTTTATCAGTGTTTGGGCTTCTTCTTGGTCCACACACCTTAAGAGAGTGGAATCGGGGCTCTTTTTCTAGAGGGTTCCTTCAATCAACGTGAACCCTATGGCCCTTTTGCGAATGGTTCGCTTATCATTGTCACTGATTCCCTCGGGGTATTCTCCCTTCATGAGGTACCGTTTGATGTCGTGGTACCAGGGGTTTTGATCGCGCTCGTCATTTACTGCCATGCAGAAAGCTTGTTTATCATGCAATTTAACTTGAATGATTGGCATCTCATGCTCCTGGTTCAGGGCAAACATGGATGATAGAGTGGCGAGGGCGTCGACAATCTGATTATCCTCCCTAGGGATATACTAGAAAGTGACGCTTTCCATTCTTGAGACCAGCTCACGGATGTACTCTAGATATGGGATCAATTTGGCGTTTCGGGTTTCCCATTCACCCTTAAGTTGGTAAATGACAAGGGATGAATCACCGAATATTTTGAGTTTAGTGACTCCATGATCTAAAGCCGCCCGGATCCCTAGCGCACATGCTTCGTATTCGGCCATGTTGTTGGTGCAATCGAAATTTAGTCTGGCCGTTACAGGAATGTGTTTCCTTTCGGGGGATATCAAAATAGATCCTACCCCGTGTCCAAGCATGTTGGAAGCCCCGTCGAAGAACATGGTCCACATATCTTCTCTGGTGTCTTCATGTTCGATGTGCATGATATGCTCATCGGGAAAATCATCTTGTAAGGATTGGTATTCGTCCGTGGATCCATGGGCTAAATAATCCGCTAAGGGACTTCCTTTGATAGCTTTCTGGGTGATGTGGATGATGTCAAATTCTGATAGGAGAACCTGCCACCTAGCTATCCTTCCGGTCAAGATGGGCTTCTCGAAGATGTATTTGATCGGGTCCATTTTAGAGACCAACCACGTTGTATGTCGAGCCATATACTGTCTGAGACGCTGAGTGACCCACACCAATGCGCAACATGTTTTTTCGAATGGTGTATAACGAGTTTCATAATCTGAGAATTTTTTACTGAGATAGTAAATGGCTCGTTCCTTTTTCCCGGTTTCATCGTGTTGGCCGAGCACGCATCCCATGGACTCCTCGAGGATTGACAAATATAGGATCAGAGGTCTCCCTTCAACGGGTTGTACCAATACTGGTGGATTGGTTAAACAGGTTTTGATCTTATCAAACGCCTGTTGGCATTCTTCATTCCACACCGTTGGCTGATTCTTGCGCAACAGTTTAAAAATGGGGATACATTTATCTGTTAACTGTGCGATGAAACGGGCAATGTAGTTTATCCGGCCCAGAAACCCTCTGACCTCCTTTTCTGTGCTTGGTGGAGGCATTTCCAAAATTGCCTTCGTTTTGTCGGGGTCCACCTCGATTCCTCTTTCACTGACAATGAACCCTAGAAGTTTTCCTGATCGTACTCCGAAAGTACATTTTGTCGGATTTAGTTTAAGTTGATACTTCCGAAGTCGATCAAAAAATTTTCGAAGATATTGAATGTGGTCCATTTCGTTTCTGGACTTGGTGATCATGTCGTCCACATACACTTCTATTTCCTTGTGGATCATGTCATGAAATAGTGTGACCATAGCCCTTTGATATGTTGCCCCCGCATTTTTCAGTCCGAAAGGCATTACACGATACCAAAAAGTTCCCCATGGTGTAATGAAGGAGGTTTTTTCTCTATCCTCAACGGCCAATTTGATCTGGTTATACCCTGCATACCCGTCCATGAAGGAATATAACGTGTTGGTAGCGGTATGGTCCACCAGTGTGTCTATGTGTGGTAGGGGAAAGTCGTCCTTTGGACTTGCTCGATTGAGGTCCCTGTAGTCCACACACACTCTGACCTTCCCGGTCTTCTTGATAACTGGTACTATGTTGGCCAACCATTCTGGGTATTTGGAGACTACCAAGAAATTGGCATCCAACTACCTTTGCACCTCCTCCTTTATCATTAAGGACCAATCGGGTTTGATTCTTCTGAGTTTTTGTTTTACAGGTCGGAACCCCTCTTTCAGCAGTAATCTGTGTTCCGCTATGCTCGTGTCAAGCCCAGGCATGTCATGATATGACCAAGCAAATACATCCATATATTCCTTTAGGAGTTGTATCAATCCCTTTTTTGTGCTACTTTCCATTTGGGTACCGATGTTCACCTTCTTCTCCTCGTCCTCCTTTCCCAAATTGATAGTTTCTATTTCCTCCTGATGCGGTTGTATGATGCGTGTTTCTTTTTCCAGCATCCTTTGCATGTCCGGAGAAATGGTCTCCTGCTCACTATCAGACCCAACCCATTCATCTTCCGTTTCCGGGGTCCACGGAGATTCATCCATCACAGACATGATGTGTTTTAGGTTCTGTTTTAGTCATAGCTTTTATTATTCATTTTTTTGAAAGAATAATAAATAGAAGAGGGAAAAGAATGAATATGACGAAATGCCTCGTATATTAATGAAGATGAAAAATGTATGTACAAGCCCTTTTAATCAAAAATTCCTACGGCCACGGGCAGGGACCGCAGAAGATATCGAGAAAAGCTTTAAAAACGAAAAGACCCTAGGGCTGATCCTCCCATTCCTCCCTCTCTGCTACTCTTGTTTCGACAGAGGTTTGTCATCCGTGCTGGAAGCAGAAGCGTCGAAGGTTATCCAACCAGCGTCGATTAATTCTTGGACCTTATATTTCAAGGTCAAGCAGTTGTCGGTTGAATGCCCTGGTGCATCCGAGTGGTAGCTACATTTTTGTTGGGCTTGTACCACTCGGGATAGGGAGGCTCCAGCTGCTTCTTGGGAGGAACGCGTGCCAGGAGGCTGGCCTCTAACAGCTGGGGCAGCAGTTTTGCATAGGAGGTGGGGATAGGCGTGAACTTCCTCTCCTTCTTTTGTCGTCCTGCCTGAGGGGTGGAGGAAAGAGTTGCGAAATTAATGGCGTGCACGGCCTCCTCCTTCTTTTTGAAGGGCTTTTTGGATGATGTGCTGAGAGGAGAGGGTCGTGCTATTTTGCCACTCCTCAGCCCTTGCTCTACTCTTTCCCCTACAGTGACTATGTCCGAGAAGAGGTTGGAGGTACTGGCTATTGCCTTATCGTAGTACGCTCCGGTCAGTGAGTCTATGAACATAGCCAGTGTTTCCTTATCCGTCAAGGGGGGATCTATTTGGGCAGCCAATTCCCTCCACCTCTGGGCGTACGCTTTAAAGGGCTCGTCGTTCCTTTTGCTCAGAGCTCTAAGATCTGACCTGTCGGGTGTCAGATCGATGTTATAACGGTAACGGCGAAGAAAAGCGTCTGCCAGCTGCTTCCAGTTCTGGACCTGCCCTCTCTCCAACTGCATGTACCAGTTGAGAGCCGTGTCCGCCAGACTCTCCTGAAAGCAATGGATCAGGAGTTTCTCGTTATCAGCATGGGCGGCCATCTTACGGCAATACATCGTAAGATGGTTCTTTGGGCAGGTCATCTCGGCGTACTTAGGGAAGTCCGGGGTTTTGAATTTGGGAGGGAAACGGATGTCCTTTACGAGGCACATGTCAGCCACCTCCTTGACGTCGAAGTTGTGCCCTTCGACTGCCTTCAGCCTCTCCTCCAAGGCGGAGAGTTGTTGTTTGGACACTTCTGGGGTAAGGATGCGTGTAGTCTTGGCATCCTTCCCACCGAAGAAGTATTCCTCCTCCTCTTCCTCATGAGGAGGGATATTTCAGCTTGGCCCTCGCCATCCTTGCTCTGGCCTTGGCATATGACCTCCATCAGTTGGGCTACCTGCTCCCGGAGGGTATCGACTTCCGCAGAAAGTTTTCGGTTCTGCTCTTCTAATTTTTCCATCGCCTTGGCTTTTTGCGCACGAGTACGAGCGGGGAGAGGACCAGCCACTTTCTAGAATGTCCGAAAAAGTTTTATTAATGCATGTTGAGTGCTTAAACTAACATGAACGTGCTTATGCATGGGAGATTTTAAATGATGCTGAATGTGCTCTCATTTTTATTTTCTCTCCTGGTTTTTCTTTGCTCATGTGATATGATGTAGTATGAATGCATTGACTTTGTAAGAAGTTGTTTTACTTTTATTTATTATTATTATTTTTTTTGTTTTGATTCGACGTTTATTTGTTTATTTTATAGCCTTTTATCTCTTCTGTCGGAACTGCGTGGCTACTTAGCTTACAAAGAACCTGAAACCAGGCTAGCTAAAAGGCAGACTGTCCGAGATAAAAGATGGCTTTATGTGAAAGAATGTTTTGCGTCCCTTATCTCTTTTGTCGGAACTGCGTGACTACTTAGCTTGCAAAGAACCTGAAACCAGGCTAGCTAAAAGGCAGACTGTCCGAGATAAGGGTGTTTATTTGAAAAATATTTTTGGTTTTTGTTTTGTTGTTTGTTTATGCTATGCAACATACAAATGCAACAATCATATGCACACACAATTCAATCATCCCCGAACATGCGAGACTTCATTTTTATTACGAGGTAGGGTTTTCCTGCAGAAAAGTGCATTGGTTAGGGTAGGTTCTAACTGTTCTCACCAGGCTAAGGCCCCCAAGGTGCCCCCATTATAGGGTCCCCACTCTCCAGCCGTCCAACCATGCTCAGCACTAAGGCCAGAGTCGGTCTTGTTGCCAAAAGAGGAAGGTTATCACCTTGAGTGGTGGTTTCCGATCACACTGGTGGGCACAAGGCCCTAACTGCAGCGAACAGTACCTGCCACCCACTCCCTATGGTTATCTCACTTGCCCCCGGGTATAGGGGGAACTGTTGTGTGCAGTTTATATTTCAAGCAATTTGCAAGTATAAACAATCAACGATTTATTAAAGCCAAACAATAAAACATGTTATAAATACAAGTTAAGGGCAAAAGTGTTATTTTCTTGGTTTATTTATTGTTTAAGCCGGCCCATCACTAAATGGGATTAACTCTCTAGGCTTCCCCAGTGAAGTCGCCATCTGTCGCCGCCTCCCGAAAAGGGGATGGTCGGAGCGACGCGATGGTTTTTCGACCCTCTTTGATTTTCGCGTTTTTTATGGGTGGTTACAACGCCTTCAGGTTGTCTGATAACCGGGCTAACCTGGGGGCGAGGTTTTCAAAAGTGTCCTTGGGTTGTCCGATAACCGGGCTAACCCAAGGACTTATTTATTTTGGGTTCTATGGAGTCGCCACCGATGTTTTTACCAGAAACATCGGAAAAGGGGTTTTAAAAGGCGTTGGTTTTCGAAAACCAACTTTGGTCATTAGAACCAGAGTTGGGTAAGGGAGTTGGTTACGTGCAAAGGGAGTATTAGTCCCTTTACGACGCCCCTTTCGGGTTCCCTATGACAGGCCGACTTATTTTATTGATAAACTAGAAAAATATACTTTAGCCCTTTTTTATTCTGCGGAATTTAAAAGTATGACTACATGGCCCTAATATATATTGCATAATTTAAGATAAAAACGGTAAAGGTGAAGAGAGAGAATTTGAACCTCCGAAGCACGCTTTTTTATATTATTTCTCTAAAAAATAGGGTGCTTTATGGCAGCCCTTCACTCTACAAGACGTCGGAAAACTTCTCGAACGCCGAAAATCACTCTTGAAAGCACTCAAAAGCTCCGGAAATGCGTCGGAGGGATTCTAGAGAGAAGTTTTTAGAGAGAAGGGAGAGCTATGCAGCTGTGGTGTGTGGAAATGAGGGGGGGAGAGCCCCTATTTATAGGTTTTCGCGCTGTCAGGTGGCGAGACCGCCGTCTCGTACAACGAGACCGCCGTCTCGTCCAACGAGACCGCCGTCTCGACCTGTCAAAATGGCGAGACCGCCGTCTGGGCGAACGAGACCGCCGTCTCGTCCTTCGTAGGTGACGAGACCACCGTCTCGTTAAGCGAGACGGCGGTCTGGGTTGTCCAGAAGGCGGTCTCGTCCCTTCGATGCGAGAAAACTTATTTTTCGGTACAGAAACTCCCTCCTATCCTAGTATGGAGCCTAATAGTCTCTCCTAATGGCTTGTTAGGCTTGTCCATCTTCAAACGGGAGGTCTTCTGGTCTTTATTTGGAGACCGGGCAAGATTTGGGGTCTACAATTGTTTGTTTGGAAAGACCCAAACAGTTTCCCATGAAAAGGAAAAATGGAAGAAAAAATCCATATTTTTTGAGCTTCCTTATTGGTCTAGTCTAGATGTAAGGCACAATATTGATGTTATGCATGTAGAAAAGAATGTGTGTGACAGTCTTATTGGAACCCTTCTGAATATTCAAGGAAAGACCAAAGATGGCTTGAACTCTCGCTTAGATATGCTTCATATGAACATAAGACAAGAATTAGGTCCCCAATCACGTGGTAAGCAGACTTATTTACCTCCAGCTTGTTATACTTTGTCTAAGAAGGAGAAAAAAAGCCTCTGTGAATGTCTTAAAGGTATCAAAGTGCCTCAGGGTTTTTGCTGGAATATTAAACGGTTAGTGTCAATGAAAGATTTGAAGTTAGTTGGATTAAAGTCCCATGACTGTCATGTATTAATGCAACATTTTTTACCAGTTGCTATTCGGGACATTTTGCCAAAGAAGGTTAGACATGTTATAACGCATCTGTGTTTTTTCTTTAATGCTATTTGTAATAAAGTACTCGACCTTGAGACTTTGAATAACCTAGAAGCTGAAGCTGTGCTGATATTGTGCAAATTGGAGATGTTTTCCCGCCTTCATTTTTTGACATAATGGTGCATTTAATTATTCATATTGTTAGAGAGATTAAGTTATGTGGCCCTGTGTATCTAAGGTGGATGTATCCAATTGAGCGTTATATGAAAATCTTGAAAGGATATGTTAAAAACCCATCAAGGCCTGAAGCATCCATTGTTGAAAGATACATTGCAGAAGAAGCAATTGAGTTCTGTACAGATTATCTTTCTGAAGTAAGTCCTATAGGGATTCCAACGTTTCGTCATGATGGAAGACAAATTGGGAAGGGAACCCGAGGTGTTAATGGTAGAAACATGAGTCGAGAAGAAGTTTTACAAGCACATTTGTACATCTTGAATAACATCGATGAAGTTCAACCTTTCTTATCTACTCACAAAGAAATGATCAAGCAAAGATATCCAAGGATGAATGAAAAATGGTTGTTGAATGAACACAATAAAAATTTCTTGAAGTGGTTTGAAGAACAGATCATTACAACTGATGCTGCATCTGAAACTTTGAAATGGTTAGCTCATGGCCCAAACTTTGATGTCATAACATGGAGTGGATATGATGTAAACGGTTATTCCTTTTATACTAAGCTTCAAGATGACAAGAGTACAATGCAAAACAGTGGTGTGATGATAGTTGCTGAATAAATGCACTTTGCTACTTCAAAAGATAATTCTCCTGTAATGGCATCCCTTTCTTATTATGGAGTAATTCAAGATATTTGGGAGGTTGACTACAAAAAATTTAGAATTGTTGTATTCAAGTGCAATTGGGTTGACAGTAACAATGGTGTTTTGGTGGATGAATTAGGGTTTACATTGGTTAACCTGAACAAGCTTGGCTATAAAGGCGAACCTTTTATTATGGCAACTCAAGCAAAACAAGTCTTTTATATCTCTAATCCAGTTAATAGTAGTTGGTCAATAATGCTTCAAGGGAAACCCATGTCTGGTAGTGATGACCTTGAAGATTTACAACTTCAACAGTTTACTAGTCCATCTTCAGCATCACACATTTTACCTTCTAATGATGACAATGAACAAGATGATGTATATGCCACCCGATTTGATCATGAAGAAGGAATATGGGAAAATTGTTAAACAATAAGTATATTATGATTTTTACACTATTACTTACTTTGCATGTCTTTGTATTAGTTACTTTTTATTATAACTTATTTATTTGTCTTATTTGGCAGGAATATGGCCGATTCTAGTAGGTCCGCGAAGAAGGGGAGACGTACAACACGACTTAGTGAGTTGACACTAAGTCGGAATGCTGATGAGAGGTTACCGATTGAGTTTGATGACTCGACTGGAAATGCTATTGGGCCTCACGCAACAAAGTTTAGAAGTTATGTTGCACTTCTGGGCCGCAGCAAAGCGAGCATAATAAAGAAGGATTGGGATGATGTGGAGACGCGTGTGAAGGAACAAATTTGGCAAAGCATCTTGGTATGAATTTTTTTTTATTAAATTTACTTGTATTGTTAATTCTTGTAGGATTCACTAATCTTGTATTCTTTTTTGTAGCTCACTTATAATGTTCCGAATACTGAAGGGCTAAGGAGGAAGTGGATATCATTCGCTGGTGAGCGTTGGAGGGCCTTCAAGACCCAATTGACTTCCACCTATGTGTTTGGAAGCAAGAAAGGAGTGTCTCCTTGTGAGCAATATTCCTTTGTAGACACTGAGACATGGGATAAGTTTGTTGAGAGCCGAATGGATACTTCTTTTCAGGTTCGTGTGCTTTAAGAATATTGTGCTTGCCTGATTTTAACTTGCCCATATTTTTAACTGACCTTTTCTTTGAATGTATCTTTATTAGGAGAAACGACAAAAGGCAAAAGCAATTCAAGAAAAAAATGTATATTCTCACAGGCTGTCCCGAGGGGGTTACCAGCTACTTGAGAGGAAGCTAATAGAAGAGAAGTGTAAAGCTTCTCAAGAAGCCTTTCAAAGTGACCCCTCAGGTGTGACTTCACCTCCATCACCTCCTTCTCGTCATGAGAAGTGGAAGAAGGCACGACAGAGCAAGAAAGGTGACTATACTACAGATGAGAGTCGTGTTGTGGGACAGAAAATTGTAAGTATTTATTTAAAAAATTGTTCATAATGAGATAGAATTATATATTGTGTCTTCTCTAATCAATTACATTTTCTTTGTAGGATGAATTATTAGAGCAGAGTTCACAGGGGACCTTTACCCCTAGTGGACGAGAAGATATATTATCCACTGTTATTGGATGACCAGAGCATCCAGGTCATGTGCGGGCAGCTGGATGGGGGATTGGCATCCGTCAATATTTTGGCACTCCTAAATTTACCACAAAAAGTGTGGTAATTAGAGATGAGTTGCAGGCCATCAGGGATCAAATTAGGGAAGAGCTTCGGGCGGAGCTAAGGTAGGAACTTGTCTCCTTAGGCTTATCTCAGGGGAACACAGGAGGGGGTCAACAGTGTGTTCCCGAAGCTTCTCGCCCTGAGGAACGTGTTAGCACCAAAGGGATTTGTGCACCAAATGACCTTCCTGATGATGAGTCAACTCCACTTGGTGAAGACACTCTTAGGCCTCTATGCAAGTTGTTCACACAGGAAGGCTTGCTAGTGGCTTATGGTACTATGCATACATTAGGGCCACTTATACACGGCGTAGAAATGACGGATTCCTCTGTTCGTGTTGTGGTTGAACGGGTGCAAGTTTCTGAAGCTCCTGTTCCTGTTCCATCCGACGAGGTTAGAACAGTGGGGGAGGCTCCCGGTCATTTCATTCAGTGGCCTAGAGCACTTATCCAGTTTCCTACTGATCAGGTATTATATCTTTTCTTTAATAATTTGATACATGTTTATAATTTTATTATTTTATCATAAATTTTAATTTAATTCCTTAATGTGTATAGGACATTTGTGCCCAAGCAGAAAGGAAAGGAGAAGGGGAAGGAGAAAGTTCAAGAGGAACTGGACTCAGATCCGATACAAAGGTTATGCCTCTTAGCTTACAAGCTAGGAAAGCATATACCTTTACAGATCCAGATGGACCCTCATGTGATTGGGAATCCGCAGCCCATCACGTTGTACTTGAGTCAGAAGGACATGATGGATGTTGTTTTGAGTCAAGACATGATTTGCGTCACAATTCTCCAAGTCTGGTTAATGTAAGTCTTATGTTTTTATTTAAGTCAATTGGTTGTATGCCGTATTAGATACCAACTTGTCTAAAATGCAATTAACATGATATTTTCAATTCCTAGTTACCTCAAAAAAGCTGTTGTGGAAAAGGGAGTAGTAGATGTCTATGGATTCATTGATCCTGTCCACATTCAGAGTTTGGGGAACAAACCAAATACTATTCAAGCATACATTCAAAAGAGATTTTGTGAAGGATCAAAGGAAGTTTATCTCGCACCATATCATTATGGGTAAGTTTTTTTAAATTACTTACTCTCAAACTTTGAATCTCTTAAGAATTGCTAATTGAGTGACATTTTTTGTAGGTGTCACTAGCAACTTCTTATCCTTTGTCCTAAACGTAATGAGGTTATTTTGTTATGCTCCTTATGGAATAAACCCAAAAAGTAAATTAAACAGATTATTGATGTGTAAGTATACTAACACCCTTATATATCAATCTGTCTTTGATAACTGTAAAGAACTGTGCTTCACTCCTTTGAGCTAAATAGTATCCAGATTTAAAGCATTTAAATAGTATCCTTTGTGCTTCACGTGGACTGATACACTTAAAGCATTTAACTAAGATGTAATCATTATACAAATGCACATGAATTGTATAACAAATACATAACATCCAGTCCCAAATCCCGATCCAGACAACATTCAATTGTTTAAGATGATGTGTAAGTATACTAACACCCTTGTATAATATTTCATTCATTTCATTTTAAGTTCCACATGTCTTAATATGAAGTATTTCCATTTAATCTTTTATAGGTGTATAGAAGCATGCTCAGTCATGGAGGGTAAGCCTAAAAAGAAACCCACATGGATACTTCCACGTGTAAGGACGTTATCTTTCAAATTCTTAACTTTAATTTACTCATTTTCTGTATTTAATGTTTTTTTTCTTATTTTTCTTATTGTTTAATAAGCAAAAAGGAAGTTGGGAGTGCGGATATTATGTGATGAGACATATGTTAACAATCATCACAGCAAATATCACAGATTCATGGAATATGGTATGTGTTATGACTATATTTATGTCATTGACATATATTTGCCTACTTGTGCTTCTTTGAAATGTTTTTTTTATTGTTTGTAGATATTCAAAGATGGTCATCCAATAAGTGAAGCAGAGATTGATGACATTAGACGACTTTGGGCAGATTTTGTTATTAAGAACTATAGTCGTGATTGAATACTTAATTGTGAAACATTAGGACTATTTTCTTTGTATATATAAACTTAGAATACAATAATGTTCACTGTTTGTTATTATGTAATATACATTATGTTTACTTGTGTGTTGATGCATGTCCTTTATAGATTAACGTTTTGAGTAGCTGTAAATATTTAAAATGTTGTACAGGTTCTGAAAAATCAAAAACTAAAATTTGTATTTAAAAAAAAATATGACTTTCCACATCGGTTATGGCCTAGAACCGATGTAGAAAGTCATTTTTTTATACTTTCTACATCGGTTCTAGGCCATAACCGATGTAGAAAGTCAGACTTTCTACATCGGTTCTTTACCGATGTTAAAACTCACCAAGTTTCTACATCGGTTGTATTTACATCGGTTGTAGAACCGATGTACAAAGCTGCTGAAAACCGATGTTAAAGGTGTTTTTTGTACTAGTGTCCTTTCGGGTTCCCTATGATGGACCAGTTATTTTATAGATAAACTTTTGAAATAACGCTTTTACCCTTTTATTTGCAGAGTTAAAAAATAATGACTACATGACCCTAGTAGCTATTGCACAATTTAATGTAAAAAAAGGACAATAAAAGAGAGGGAGAGAGTGAAGAAACCTCCAGAGCAAGCTTTGATTAATTCTCGTGAAAAATAGTGTACATTTTGGCAGCCCTTCGCTCTATAATGCCGCTTTTTCGCTATAAAAACTCTCTTAAAACACTCAAAAACTCCGGAAATGCTTTGGAAGGGCTCTAGAAGAGGAATTCTAAGAAAGTGTAGAAGGAAGAATGGAAGAACTGTGTGAAATGAAGGGGAGAGCGCCCCCTATTTATAGGGATTTGCGCCTGTCAGGTCGAGACCGCCGTCTCGACTGGCAAGGTCGAGATAGCGGTCTCGCCATTCGAGACGGCGGTCTCGACTTTGATAAGTTGCAAGACCGTCGTCTTGCCAAACAAGACGGCGCTATCGACTTACCAAATGGCGAGAGGGTCGTCTCACCAAACGGGAGGGGGTCTCGCCAATGGCAAGTGGCGATATGGCCGTCTCGCCAATCGAGACAGCGGTCTTGACTTGCCCTTGGTCGAGACGGCGGTCCCTGTCGCCGCCATCCGTTCCAACGTCCAGGGACATCTCGAACGTTAATGCGAGCGGTCGTGAAAAGATGGTTTAGACTCGCGTTTTATGTTTAAAATATGTTCATTGCTTCCGAGGTGCTCAACAACTGAACTATCCTCTAATAGAAGCAAGATTTTCGAAAAAGGGGTTCTTTTGGAGTCACCACCAATGTTTTGACCTTAAACATTGGAAAAGGAAAAAATGTTGATTTTAATAAAAACCGCACTTGGCCATTATAACCAGAGTTGGGTAAGGGAGTTAGTTACGTGTGGGGAAGGTGTTAGCACCCCACAACGCCCCTTCGGGTTCCCTATGACGGATTAATTCGTTAAGTGAAGATTATAAGAAATTACGCTATTACCCTATTTTATTCATACAACATTTAAATATGGCTATCTACATGATTTTATTTACATTTCATATATAAAGCAATAAATAAAGCAGTAAAAGAGAAGAGATTTGAAAAGAACCTCCGTAGCAAGCTTTATATTGCAACTCTTTTACAATAAGGACGAGTTTCGACAATCCCTCGCTCTACAACGACTCTCCTCACGAATACAGACTCGACTCGACTAAACTCTTATAGAAGAATCGAATGCCGGAATATAATTCCTTAACTGATTGTTACCTATTTAAGGCAATCAGAAAGATCATTCGAAGTAGGGAGAGAAGAAGACAAGTCTTGGGAGTTGTCTGGAGTGTGGAAAATGAGCAAATGAGCCTCCTATTTATAGTTTTCGCAGCCTGGCACCTCGGGACGGCCGTCCGGGACTCAAAAAACAGGGATGAGCGTCTCAGGGAGTTGGGACGGTCGTCTGGAAGTTGGGACGGCCGTCCCACTTGAATTTTGGCCTTGGGACGGCCGTCCCACATTTGGGACGGCTGTCTCAACTTGTTCTGGCCTGTTTTTGTGTTCTGGGACCCCCGGGAAGCTTTCCTTGCTATTTTCAGACGTTGTTTGATGCCGATGGATGTCCGTTGAAGCTTTATCTTCATATAGGAAGTCTTCTTAGCCCTTGTTGAGATGCCGGACGAACTTTATCTTCGTTGTAGGAGGTCTCCTTAGCCTTTATCTAGAAGTCGTATGAACTCCGTGTTATTGTAGGAGGTCTCCTTGGTTTTTATTAAGAAGCTGGGTGAACTTCATCTTCGTGTGAAGTTTCCCTAGCTTTTATTGAGAGGCCAGGCAAAATTAGAGGTCTACAGCTGCCCCCCCTTCACCTGCCTAACTAATTTTGTTGGTTTTAATATGCCGACAAAATTAGTTGGCAGGGGAAGGAGTTAACCCTTTTGCCCGGTTATCCTTCGGATGTTGCTCCTTTGCTGATCCTCCAGATGATAAATATTTTGATAGGTACCAACCCCTATCTGGTTTGAGCTTTCTTTTATAAGGCTCTGGTGAGTTCTTACCCTCACCAAGTATGAGTCTGCATTTTGCTAAACTCTTATGGGTGCTTACTTCCGAGGTGTTCAACATTGAACTATCCTCTAATAGAAGCAAGGTCTTTGCAACCCATTTTTTGAAATGCTCTGGTGAATATTTTACTCTACCTGATGCATTTAGGTTTTCTGATGAGTATCTACCCTCATCTGGTATAAACCTTATTTTATAAGGCTTTGGTGAGTACCTACCCCCACCTGGTACGAATCCATATTTTGCTGGACTTTTGTGGATACTTACCCCCACCTGGTATGAATCTGCATTTTGGCTAGATTCTAATGGTTTTTACACCCCTACTGGGTGCGAACCTGCATCTTGACTAGGCTCTAATGGATTTTACACCCCCACTTGGTGCGAACCTGCATTTTGGCTAGGCTCTAGTGGTTTTTACATCCCCATTGGGTGCGAACCTGCATCTTGACAGACTCTAGTGGATTTTACACCTCCACTGGGTGCGAACCTACATCTTGACTAGGCTCTAATGGATTTTACACCCCCACTTGGTGCGAATCTGCATCTTGACAGACTCTAGTGGATTTTACACCTCCACTGGGTGCGAATCTGCATCTTGACAGACTCTAGTGGTTTTTACACCCCCACTTGGTGCGAATCTGCATCTTGACAGACTCTAGTGGATTTTACACCTCCACTGGGTGCGAACCTGCATCTTGACTAGGTTCTAGTGGATTTTACACCCCCACTTGGTGCGAATCTGCATCTTGACAGACTCTAGTGGATTTTACACCTCCACTGGGTGCGAATCTGCATCTTGACAGACTCTAGTGGATTTTACACCTCCACTGGGTGCGAACCTGCATCTTGACTAGGTTCTTTAGGATGTATTCTTTGGTAGTCCATCCTATGGTCATCTGGTTTTGGAGATGTGTTTGGCGGCTTATTGTCTTTGATCATGTGCCTATTCCATGGGGAATGATTTGATTTTTTCTTTTTTGACTTTTCTGTTTTAGTCATCCGGTTTTACCGGGATTTCCTTGTTTTGACTTTTTCTTTTAGCCATCCGGTCTTTGCCGGGGATTTCATTGTTTTGGCTTTTTCTTTTAGCCATCTGGTCTTGTTCGGGGATTGTTTGTTTTTGGCTTTTTAGCCCTCTGGTCTTGGCCGGGGATTCTTTGTTTTTAGCTTTTTAGCTATCCGGTCTTGGCCGGGGATTCTTTGTTAATTGCCTCTTTTTTAGGCGGGAATCCACTGGGGATTTGTTGATTTTTGTCGATTGTGCCTTTTGATTAGGCAGATGCTTCAACAGTGGTGAAGGCTTTGTTTTTTTTTTCTGCCTCTGAATAGGCTGATGTTCTACCTGAGGATATTTGTTCTTGATAATACCTCTGAGTAGGCAGATGCTTTTTTGAAAGCTTTATGCTTGTATTACCTCTTGTATAGGTTGATTTCCCATTTCTTGGGGATATCGGTTTTTTGCTTGCCTCTGAGTAGGCATAGGCATTCTTGGGAGTGAAGGTTTTGCCTTTCACTGGGGGATATTCATATTGGGTATTATAGACTATTAACTCCCTGAGGATATGAATTTGTATTTTGCCTTTTGCTGGTAGGCCCGCTGGGGATTTTTCTTTTGGTGATCCACCAGGGATTTAGTTGTTTCCTGGGGATCTATTTTGAATTGCCCCCTAGGGAGGGATGGAGTTTTTGACTCCTTGTTGGATGTTGTTGTTTGAGCTGGCTTTGCCTATGCTCTTATTCTGCTGGGGAATGGGTTTTTATCTTTTCCTCGCGATTTGTATCTTTTTTCGCAATTTGGCTTTTACATATGTGCGTCTTTTTATGCACATTGGCTTTTTCTTTGGATGAAAAGATATATATATATATATTTTTTTTCTTTTCTTTTTGATGATCCCTGGGGAATCTTTACTTCTTGGGGGTCCAATCTTTGATTTGATTTTTTTTATGATGGAGTCTTGGCTCCGACTTTTGTAAAGCTCTTTATTGAGCGGGATGAAGAAATTTTATTTATTTTTTCTTTTCTTTTTGTAGACTTTTCTTGGGGGTTTTCATGTGGCCTTTCTCTGTAGTGGCCTTCGTTAGGGGATGAAAAGTTTTTTCTTTCTTTTCTCTTTTTGTTGCCCCCTGGTGATGTGGAGGATTCGACTCCGTATTTTCTTTGATGGACTCTTGTGTAGTCCTTATTTTCCTTTGAGGAATGAAGTGGAGATCCTTGATGAGCTTGCTTGTTGACTCATGTGGCGATAAAGCTGAGTCGCGAGATAATCTTTTTATTTTGCCTTTGGAGTAGGCAAGGATCCTCTTGGGGATAATCGAGCCTTTCCATTGGCTTTTTCATTTTGATGGTTTCCTTCTTCCTTGGATGGAAGGATGTTGATTAGAGCTATTTTCTTTGAAGCTCTTTATTTTGCTGAAATGGTTTTGATTTCGCCTTTTTCTTTCGCAATCTTGATCTTTATTGCGAGTTATTTGAATCTGGCTTTTTAATATATCATGTGTGCCTTTTTAATCTTGTACACGTGGGCTTTTTGGAATGTGAATAGAAATGACAACTTTTATTTATTACTTTGCTTTTTGTGGTACATTCTAGCATTTTCAAAATACTAAAAACTATTAAAAACTACTCCTAGTCATCTGCCTCGGGGCTGGAATGGGAGGATGGTGCTGGTGAAGGAATGCGGCGGAGCAAGCGGCGTTGAAACCTTGCCTGAGTCTGGACCAAGCCTTCTATCTGGCGGTCCGTCCTGTCCTGCCTCATGGTCAGCTGGCTGAACTGCTGTCTCATGAACTGGAACTGCCCTTCCATGTAGGCATGCTCGTCATCCAAACGTCGGTATAGGCCGGCATAGTCAGGATCATATGACTGCTACTGGGATTCCGAGGTCGCAGGGATGTCTTGTGGTGTGTCAAAATCCCGCATATCCACCGAGATTGAGATGATTGGGTTTAAGATAAACCCTGATCCTTGCCTGCTGAGGATGTTCATGTGGGTCAATATCCCGCCGTTGATCGGCTCTGGTTGGAGGCTAGCCGGGATGTCTTCTCCGTCGGTACATCCCCAATATTCAGCTAGAGGGGTGAGAAAGGGAGCTATCATGATGGCTCCTGCTGGACCACGAGTTCCGTAGTCCTTAACAGCTTTCAGAAAGGCATAGCCGGGGTTGCACCTATGCCCTTGATGCATGCAGTAGACTATGAAAAGGTCAGCTAATGTTACCTTCCCTTGGCTCTCTTTTCGGCTATGTAAGGTCCCGGCTAGCAGCTTATGGCATATGTGAAGCGGGGGAGAGAAGGATGCCCCTTTCAAGTGTGTTGGCAGGGTATGGGTTCCAGTAACCTCTTTCCACATGCTGGTGGTGGTGAGGGCAGTTGGTTTCTCAAAGTATGCCGCTCTATATTCCGGCGTCCTGGTGTCTGCCCGTTGGCAGAAGCCCATGATGACGTTGAAGTCATCTAGGAAAGTGGTCCGGTAGGCCCCATCCATCCAGTAGGAGACGGCTTGAGTGGGCGGCACTCCAGGCATTGTGGAAGGCAGCTCAGCCAGACTGATCGAAGCAAGGAATTCCATCGTAGCGATATGGTGGATCCGGGTAGGTGGCTCTCGTAGCAGAAAGTCCCACCCTATGTTGTGGATGAACCTTCTGACATCTTGATCCCAGCCGAACATAGCTAGGATTTCAAAGTCCAAACGTAGCATGGGATACCAGGAGAATTGCTGGATATTTGCCAATCGTTGTTGATGTGGCTCTGCCAGCAAATTGTTGGTAACAGTAGTTCCTCTGGCAGCGGTTCTAGTGCGCTTTGTCCTGGATGAGGCTTCTCCACGTTCCATTGTATGCTCCGATCACTTAAGAAGGCTAGGAGTGTGTAGAGAGGGAGGAAAAGAAAAATAGGAAGCTTGGAATGAGGTACCCAAACACAAACCCGCGCCCCACATATATAGGCAACGCTGGAGGTTTGGGACGGCCGTCTGGGCTGGGACGGCCGTCTCAATTGAATTTCCTGCATTAAGGCCACTAACTAAAACGTGGGACAGCCGTCTCACCGTCTCACCTAGACGCGCGTCCCAATTGAATTTGGACCACTTGGGACGGCCGTCTCGAGCTTCTTGAGTTGGTTTTTTGTTTTTTTTGAGTTAATTTTTGTGTTTTTTGATGAAACTGAAGATAGGATTCCCTTCATTTATGCCTTAATGCATGTAATGTTTCATGATATGCATCCTATGATCTATTTCAGTTAATATTTCAAAAGTTTTAACAGATGTGCTTTGACTTCGGGCGCATTCTTGCTGTTGTGCCTTTATGTCATCTTGTTTCTTGATTAATAAGCTAAGCTGTACTAATTTGCCGTCATGGACCTTTCTTGCTATAGCCGAAGAGCAATCTTTTGTTCGTAGGGTCACTGCCATATCAATGCCCTCCTTCCTTTCCTTAGGGATTTCAACCTTCCTATTGATCACTATGTTTTCACATTCCCCTTTATTACTTGAATGCTTTATAGTGAAATGGTCAAGAGAAGAGAAAGAAAAGGATTTACAACAAAGACTTGTGTTTTAGAGGGACATTTTTTGTAATAGAGGTTGTGGACCCCTAATTTTGCCCGGTCTCTCAATAAAGGCTGAGAAAATCTCATATGACAAGACAAAGCTCGCTCGGCCTCTCAATAATAAAAGCTGAAGAGACTTCCTACAAAGACAAAGCTCGCCTGACATCTCAATAAAGGCCAAGAAGACTTCCTATATGAAGATAAAGCTTTAACGGGCGTTTATCGGCATCAAACGATGTCTGAATACATAAAGGAAAGCTTCCCAGGGGTCCCAGAACACAAAAGCTGGCCAAAACAGGTCGAGACGGTCGTCCCAAGGTCGAGACGGCCGTCCCAACCTTCCCTGGCCAAGTGGGACGGCCGTCCCAAGTGGGACTGCCAGTCTCAGCTCCCCAGGTGGTCTCAGCCTTTGCAAAAGAGGCAGTTGGGACGACCGTCCCAACCCAGACGCGCGTCCCAAGTGTGCAGGCAGCGAAAACTATAAATAGGAAGCTCATTTGGCACTGTTTCACACACCAGACAACTCCCAAGACTTGTCTTCCTCTCTCCCTACTTCGAATGATCTTTCTGATTGCCTTAAATAGGTAACAATCAGTTAAGGAATTATATTCCGGCATTCGATTCTTATATAAGAGTTTAGTCGAGTCGAGTCTGTATTCGTGAGGAGAGTCGTTGTAGAGCGAGGGATTGCCGAAACGCGTCCTTATTGTAAAAGAGTTGCAATATAAAGCTTGCTACGGAGGTTCTTCTCAAATCTTTTCTCTTTTATTGCTTTATTTATTGCTTTATATATGAAATGTAAATAAAATCATGTAGATAGCCATATTTAAATGTATGAATAAAATAGGGTAATAGCGTAATTTCTTATAATCTTCACTTTACGAATTAATCCGTCATAGGGAACCCAAAAGGGGCGTTGTGGGGTGCTAACACCTTCTCCACACGTAACTAACTCCCTTACCTAACTCTGGTTATAATGGCCAAGTTTGGTTTTTAATAAAATCAACGCCTTTTTATCCTTTTCCAATGTTTACGGTCAAAACATTGGTGGCGACTCCATAAGAACCCCTTTTCGAAAACCTTGCTTTTATTAGAGGATAGTTCAGTTGTTGAGCACCTCGGAAGCAATGAACATACTTTAAACAAAAAACGCGAGTCTAAACTATCTTTTCGCGACCGCTTGCATAAACGTTCGAGATGACCCTGGACGTCGGAACGGATGGCGGCGACAGATGGCGACTCCACTGGGGAAGCTGGAGAGTTGATCCCATTTAGTGACGGATAAATTCAAACTAAGTAAAGATTCGAAATTACGCCTTTACCCTTTGCTGTATTTTTATTGTATGGCTTTAATAATTGTTGTATGATTATTTCTGCAAATTGTCTGAAATATAAATTGCACACAAAAACCTTTGCACACAACAGTCCCTCTATATACCTATAGGGAGTGGGTGGCAGATACGACCGGCTTGTTGGCACACAGGGCTACAACCGTTGTCGGAAACCACCAACTCAAGGTGATAACTCTCTTCTTTTGGTCTAAGGATGTCGACACGGAGTTCCGTGCATGACCCGAGGACTGAGAGATTGAGATGTCCCTATAATGGGGGCACCTTGGGGACCTTTGGCCTTGGTGAGAACAGTGTAGAACCACCTAAACCAAGCACGTTTCTGCAGGAAAACCCTACCTCGTGATTAAATAAGCGTGGCTCTACTCGTGGGTGAATGAATTGTGTGTGCATTCGTTTGCTGCATTTGTATTGATGCATTAGCATAGGGTAATCATATAACAAACAAAAATTGAAAAATCCTAAAAATCAAAAAGTGATAAGATAACCACCTTTATCTCGGACAGTCTTCAGTTAAGCTAGCCTGGTTTCAGGTTCTTTGTAAGCTAAGTAGCCACGTTGACCGACAGAAGAGATAAATGGTCATAAAAAATATAAAAACAAATTAAAGCCATAAAAATGCCTTTATAAAATAAAAAAATCTTGATAAAGGTCTTATAATTCATACAATTTTTGTTCATAAAAATAAGAGAAGAAAATAGGACTCTCTTCATCAAAATCCATAAACATCCATATAGATAGTTTTCTTTTTAAGAAAAACCAAGTATCACCATGTATCATATTAGGAATAAAACATGATAATACTTAGAAAAACAAACACTTACATGCATGCATTTACAAGAACTCATCCTCATATCATGGATTTTCATTTCTTTTAGATAATGGAGGGATCCAGTAATAGACAGTTAAAGAAAGTGGAAATCCTTCTATGCCGTGTAGAGAAGTTAAGGCAGTTGAGTACATATATGCCGCCAGAGGTCAGTGCCAATTTTGAGAAATCTTATGGAAGAATCCTTGACCTCCTCAAAATCAGCATCGATCCAATCTTTGTTAGAGCATTGGTCCACTTCCAGAATCCCGATCTACACTGCTTTGAGTTTTCGCAGTTTGACTTAGTACCAACCTTAGAAGAATATGAACTCATGGTTAGATGGCCTCAATCAGTCGGGTCTATGTCTGCTCAGGAGTATATGTGGTCGTGAGTAAGGTTGCTACTATCATACGACTGCCTCCTCATCAATCCATCTTAGAGGGAAAAGGGAACATCCGAGGTTGGAAAATGTCCATAATAGAAGACCACTTAATCTCTTTGGCTGAAAAGAAAGATTGGTCTACCTTCAACAAAACTCTAGCATTGGCAATGTTCGAAATCATAGTATTCCAATTTCATGTGAACGTTGTGGATCATGCTGCAATAGATGCATTCTTTGCCTGGGATGTATACTCATAGAGTCCTATACCTGCAATTCTTGCTGATACCCTGCTTTCAGTAGATTTTTGCCGACAGAAATAGGGGAAAACACTTAGATGCTGCACTTAATTACTATACGTATGGGGCGTTACTCACTTCTACGCTTCAAGCTACATGGGCGTGTTCCCCGATCCTTTAAGGAGTTTTTCGAAAATCCCTCTTCAACATCGTCAAGCTTTAGAGTGGAAAACCGAGTTAGAAAACTGGAACATAGAGCATGTATCATGGGTTTGCCCTTCGTTCAGACCTGGCTATATTCTTGTACGATGCGGAGATTACCTGAGCATACCACTACTAGGCCTCAGGGGTTGTATAGCTTATTCTCCTAAAATAGCTATGAGACAACTTATGAGAACCCAGACTGTGCCAACTCAAGAAGAGCTCAGAGGGCTGAGTTTATGCCAATATTCCCATATCTTTGAAGAAGTATCTGTTGTTCGGAAAGCATGGGAAAGACTAGTCTATATGGGAGATAAAGAACTCGGAAAGGTTCAGGTGTCTACATCCCATGAATACGAAGAATGGAGGAAAAGTAGAGGGATACCCCAACCATCTGCTACAATCACTACAACGTTAGTCAATGAAGAGCTACAATTGCAGGTCAATGCCTTAAATAAAAGGGTTGAAGTCATGGAAGCTCAGCTGAGGGCCTTTGAAGAAAAAGAACAAGAAGCAACCCTTATAATAGATGGTCTAAAAAGGCAATGTAAAAAGAAGGACCATGAAATAGAGCGCCTTAAGAATGATTGTGCTGATTATCAAGAAGAGACTAAACAAGCATTGAAAATTCCTAGGCTTGAACAAGACAGTCTATTCCGGGACATGAATGATGAAATAGCACATCTTGAGAGTGCGCTTGCAGAACAAGCAAAAACGATCAAGTTAATACAGGATGACCTAGCAGAAATTCGGTCAGAAGCACAAAAGTGGTGGGAAACCGCTGAAAAATACAGGGAAGACCTAGAGCAGCTACATGATAAAGAAAGAGATGGATTAGCTCAGTATGGTTGTCGCCGCCATCCGTTCCGATGTCCAGGGACATCTCGAACGTTTAATGCGAGCGGTCGCGAAAATATGGTTTAGACTCGCGTTTTGTATTTAAAATATGTTCATTGCTTCCAAGGTGCTCAACAACTGAACTATCCTCTAATAGAAGCAAGGTTTTCGAAAAAAGAGTTCTTTTGGAGTCGTCACCAATGTTTTGACCTTAAACATTGGAAAAGGAAAAAATGTTGATTTTAAGAAAAACCGCACTTGGCCATTATAACCAGAGTTGGGTAAGGGAGTTAGTTACGTGTGGGGAAGGTATTAGCACCCCACAACGCCCCTTTCGGGTTCCCTATGACAGATTAATTCATTTAAGTAGAGATTACAAGAAATTATGCTATTACCCTATTTTATTCGTACAATAAATATGGCTATCTACATGATTTTATTTACATTTCATAAAGCAATAAATAAAGTAGTAAAAGAGAAGAGATTTGAGAAGAACCTCCGTAGCAAGATTTATATAGCAACTCTCTTACAATAAGGACGCGTTTCGGCAGTCCCTCGCTCTACAATGACTCTCCTCACGACAAAACTCGACTCAACTAAAATTTTCTAGAAGAATCGAATGCCGAAATATAATTCCTTAACTGATTGTTACCTATATAAGGCAATCAGAAAGATGATTCGAAAGAGGGAGAGAAGTAGACAAGTGCTCAGAGTTGTCTGGAGTGTCTGAGGTGTGGAAAATGAGCAAATGAGCCTCCTATTTATAGTTTTTGCTGCCTGGCACATTTGGGACGGCCGTCTAGGCCGGGACGGCCGTCTGGGTTGGGATGGCCATCCCAAATGCATCTTTCACACATGCTTGGGACCCCCTGGAAGGGTGGGACGGCCGTTTGGGTTGGGACGGCCGTCTCGACTGTCCTAGGTTAGTTGGGACGGCCGTCCCAACTCTGGGACGGGGGTCTGGACCTATTTTGTCCAGTTTTTGTGTTCTGGGACCCTGGGAAGCTTTCCTTGCTATTTTTGGACATTGTTTGATGTCGATGGATGTCCACTGAAGCTTTATCTTCATATAGGAAGTCTTCTTGGCCCTCATTAAGATGCCAGGCGAGCTTTATCGTCGCGTAAGAAGTCTCATTAGCTTTTTGTCAAGCGACTGGGTGAGCTCTATCTTGTTGCGAGACTTCTCCTTTTCTTTTATTAAGAAGCCGGGCAAAATTAGGGGTCTACAACTGCCCCCCCCCCCCTTCACCTGCCTAGCTAATTTGTTGGCTTGATATGCCGACAAAATTAGTTGGTAGGGGAAGGAGTTAACCCTTTTGCCCGGCCATCCTTCGGATGCTGCTCCTTGTTGATCCTCCGGATGATAAATATTTTGATAGGTACCAACCCCTATCTGGTTTGAGCCTTCTTTTATAAGGCTCTGGTGAGTACTTACCCTCACCAGGTATAAGTCTGTATTTTACTAGACTTTAGTGAGTACCTACCCTCACTAGGTATGAACCTTGTTCTGCAAGGTTTTGGTGAGTACCTACCCTCACCTGGTATGAGTTCGCATTTTGCTAAACTCTTGTGGGTACGTACTTCCGAGGTGCTCAGCACTGAACTATCCTCTAATAGAAGCAAGGTTTTTTTTGCACCCGTTTTTTGTAATGCTTCTGGTGAGTATTTTACTCTACCCGATGCATTTTGCTAAGTTTTGATGAGTACCTACCCTCATCCGGTACAAACCTTATTTTATAAGGTTTTGGTGGGTACCTACTATATTTCCACATTTCAATCCTCCTATTGATCACTATATTTCCACATTTCCCAGTCAATTACTTGAATGCTTTGTAGTGAAATGGTCAAGAGAAGAGAAAGAAAAGGATTTATAACAAAGGCTTGTGTTTTAGTGAGATTTTTTGAAATAATAGTTTTTGTAAGAATAGCTAGCCAAGGTTGGTCGGTGTTTAGGCTAGTTTAAACAAACGTTTTGTTTTAATGAGGTGGCGTCTTCAGCTGATTACTTTATGGGGCCTATTTGAGACTGATTAACTTTCCTAGTCCGCCCTTTTGGGTTTTCAGCCTAGGATTTTGCCCTTTTATCTTTTTGTCTTGGCCTTTGACCTTGACGGGCTTCTTTTAATAATAATTTCTTTTCTTAAAACATTGTCGAAACACGATTTTGTAATTCGTGTCTCTAGCTAATCAATCATATTAACTTTGGCTTCATTTTGTCTATGGCATTTTGATTATTTTGACGCATTTTGGAACAAAACGTTTGTCTAAACATGGTTATTTAATGGGGTATAGACATGTTTAGCAAGAAGAGAAGCGAGATAGTAAGAATAACATTCTTTTGTAATTTCGGGGAAAATGTGTGCCCTAGAGATGCTCGGGGCTGGGCATACCCGAGGAATGATCTCTAATAGTCATTGGGTTTACATCCCTTAGAATCGGAAGAAGGACATCTAATGACTAATGTTACCCTTGATGTTAATATCCCTCCTTTTTGGAAGATCGTCTTTTTAAGGTGCCGAGGGGAGACTTCCCTTTTCATCGTACGACTTGATCTTTTATAGGGTCGTACTTTAAAGGATTATCCTTAAAATATGGTGGCTCTCTTATTCTTTGAGCATCCTTTCCAAGCCCTTGTCTGGGCTGTATCCATATCTCTTAATTATATGGGCCACTTTTAAATTGCTAGGAAGTCTTTCCATATTTTCAAATGTCTTCTTCGACCACATCCATTTAAGGTATGGTAGACGGTTCGCTGATTCGAATGTAGTCTTTAACTTGAACCATGATCAACTTGTTGTCCGCCACGAATTTGATTTTTCGGTGGAGCGTTGAAGAAACTACCTTAGCATTGTGAATCCAAGGTATGCTCAATCTTCCCCTTAGATTCTTTTTTCTTTTCCTCTTCGGTTTCTTTATTTTTCCTTTGTTTTTAGGAGCATTATCTTGTAGCTCCTTGGATGAATACAATTTTTTTTTATCATCCCGCCCCAATGCTAGCTATATTGGAGATATCTTCATTGACGGGCAATTCTTCTGTGTATCTCGACGGTACAGTTTTATCCGATGTATACGGGGAAAAGACGAGGCATGAATAAACGCAAAGGTGTTATTGCCCCTTCCCTGACAATATCAATTTGGGTACTGATATTTACTTCTTTCTTATTATCTCTTTGTCCCAAATTGAAGGCCTTAGTTTTTTCCTTATGGGGCTGTATCAATTGAGTATTTTTTTCTAACAGTCTTTGCATGTCCGGGGAAATGGTCCCCTCCTCACTGTCTGACTCAATCCATTCGTCTTCGGCTTTCAGATCCTGCAGAGAGTTTTCAATCACAGACATAACTGTTTATATGGTCTATATTTGGGTGTAGATTTTATTCAATTATTTTGGAATGAGAGAGAAAAGAATGAGAAGCATATGAATATTATGAAAAATGCCTCATTGTATTGATGAAAAGAGAAATATATACAGAGTCCCTTTAATCAAAATATCTCGCGGTCATGAGCAGAAACCGCGAGAGATGCATCGGAAGCTTTTTTATTATTTATTATTATATTTTTTTTTTACCAAAAGATGCACAAAATGAAGAGCCCTAGTTAGCTGGCCTTCTCTACCCAGGCTCACTATATTCTGGTTGTGATAGAGGCTTGTCATCCACCTAAGGGTTGGGAGCATCGAAAGTAATCTGCCAGGCATTCAATAATTCTTGAACCCTATATTTTAAGTTGATGCAATCTTCCACGAAATGCCCAGGAGCGCCTGAGTGGTAATCACATTTTTCGTTGAGTTTGTACCAACCGGGCTAAGGTGGATCTTTCTTCTTTGGGGACATACGTGTTAAGAGCTTGGCCTCTAAAAGCCTCGGCAGCAGACTCCCATAAGAGATGGGGATGGGAGTGAATTTCTTCTCTTGTCTGCGTGACTGTCCGGCTGATGGCGAAGAGGAAGAAAGAGTAGCAAAGTTCATGGCATTTACACTTCCCTCCTTTTTCTTGCCAAAGGGCTTCTTGAATGATGCGTGGGATTTCTTAAACTTGGGAGGGAATCGAGTACTTTCGACATCGGTTACCTCCTTTACATCAAATTTATATCCCTCTAATGCCCTTAATCTCTCCTCTAGGGCAGAAATTTGTTGTTTGGAAACCTCATTATAGAGGCATTGTTGGCGTATTAGTTCCATTAAATA
This sequence comes from Sphenostylis stenocarpa, assembly GCA_963425845.1. Lineage (NCBI taxonomy): Eukaryota > Viridiplantae > Streptophyta > Magnoliopsida > Fabales > Fabaceae > Sphenostylis > Sphenostylis stenocarpa. Next base: position 26,387,148 of record OY731403.1, read on the forward strand.
CGCTATCTGCTCTTTTACGAAGTTAAGCTCAGTGCTGAGGCTATGGTTTCGTTTTTCTAACCACTCCTTTAATTGCGGCACCTGCTCCTTTATGGCATTAAGTTCAGCGGTGAGCATACGGTTCTGCTCCTCTAATTGCTCCATCTTCTTGGCTTTTTGAGCGCGAGTGAGAATAGGTAGAAGACCAGCCACTTTCTAAATGATTTAAAGATTTTTATTATAGCTTTTTATTTCAGATGATTGGTGTGAAATAGATATGCCTTAGACAATAGCTTTGGTATCTTCTCAAAAACCTATGTTTTAAGGGTACCATACCCACCTTAGTGTGATAACTTCCTTTTTCAAAGGTTGCCAACACACCTTAACGCACTTATCTCTTCTGGGAAGGTGATAAACGCACTTGGGTCTCTTTTGCTATTGTCTAAGGATATCTAAAACATCCTAGAATGAGTGTGTTTATGCATGCACTACAAAAATATTTTTTATGACAACAGATATTGAAAGTGGAATAACTTTTGACTGGGTTGTCCGATTTGGACGCACAACATGTCAAAACGAAGAGAAAAGGGTGAAGAACCAAGTTGCAAATCCCCAATGGGGATTTGGCCCAGTAATTTTCCCAAAAAACGCTCCTAAGACCTATTTTTTGGAGGTTTATTAAAATGATGTGCTTGCTGCAATTATTTTCTCTCTTAGTTTTACCACTTATTGGATGATGTGGTATGAATGATACGACTTTTGTCAAGAATCTTTTTATTATAAAAAGGAATTTTTATGGCTTTCATTCATTTTTACATTTTTTATGACCCTTTATCTCTTCTGTCGGTCAACGTGGCTACTTAGCTTACAAAGAACCTGAAACCAGGCTAGCTTAACTGAAGACTGTCCGAGATAAAGGTGGTCTTATCTTATCACTTTTATGATTTTAGGGTTTTTCATTATTTTTGTTTGTTATATGATTACCCTATGCTAATGCATCAATACAAATGCAGCAAACGAATGCACACACAATTCATTCACCCACGAGCAGAGCCACGCTTATTTAATCACGAGGTAGGGTTTTCCTGCAGAAACGTGCTTGGTTTGGGTGGTTCTAAACTGTTCTCACCAAGGCCAAAGGTCCCCAAGGTGCCCCCATTATAGGGACCTCTCAATCTCTCAGTCCTTGGGTCATGCACGGAACTCCGTGTCGACATCCTTAGACCAAAAGAAGAGAGTTATCACCTTGAGTTGGTGGTTTCCGATAACGGTTGTAGCCCCGTGTGCCAACAAGCTGGTCGTATCTGCCACCCACTCCCTATAGGTATTCACTCTTGCCCCCGGGTATACAGGGCCTGTTGTGTGCAAGGGTTTTTGTGTGCAATTTATATTTCAAACAATTTGCAGAAAATAATCATACAGCAATTATTAAAGCCATACAATAAAACATACGGAAAAGGGTAAAGGCGTAATTTCAAATCTTTACTTAGTTTGAATTTATCCGTCACTAAATGGGATCAACTCTCTAGCTTCCCCAGCAGAGTCGCCATCTGTCGCCGCCGTCCGTTCCGACGTCCAGGGACATCTCGAACGTTTAATGCGAGCGGTCGCGAAAAGATGGTTTAGACTCGCGTTTTGTATTTAAAATATGTTCATTGCTTCCGAGGTGCTCAACAATTGAACTATCCTCTAATAGAAGCAAGGTTTTCGAAAAAAGAGTTCTTTTGGAGTCGTCACCAATGTTTTGACCTTAAACATTGGAAAAGGAAAAAATGTTGATTTTAAGAAAAACCGCACTTGGCCATTATAACCAGAGTTGGGTAAGGGAGTTAGTTACGTGTGGGGAAGGTATTAGCACCCCACAACGCCCCTTTCGGGTTCCCTATGACAGATTAATTCATTTAAGTAGAGATTACAAGAAATTACGCTATTACCCTATTTTATTCGTACAATAAATATGGCTATCTACATGATTTTATTTACATTTCATAAAGCAACAAATGAAGCAGTAAAAGAGAAGAGATTTGAGAAGAACCTCCGTAGCAAGCTTTATATAGCAACTCTCTTACAATAAGGACGCATTTCGGCAGTCCCTCGCTCTACAATGACTCTCCTCACGACAAAACTCGACTCAACTAAAATTTTCTAGAAGAATCGAATGCCGGAATATAATTCCTTAACTGATTGTTACCTATATAAGGCAATCAGAAAGATCATTCGAAAGAGGGAGAGAAGTAGACAAGTGCTCTGAGTTGTCTGGAGTGTCTGAGGTGTGGAAAATGAGCAAATGAGCCTCCTATTTATAGTTTTCACTGGCTGGCACATTTGGGACGGCCGTCTGGGCCGGGACGGCCGTCTGGGTTGGGATGGCCGTCCCAAATGCATCTTTTACACATGCTGGGACCCCCTGGAAGGGTTGGACGGCCGTCTGGGTTGGGACGGCTGTCTCGACTGTCCTAGGTTAGTTGGGACGGGGGTCTCGACCTATTTTGTCCAGTTTTTGTGTTCTGGGACCCTGGGAAGCTTTCCTTGCTATTTTTGGACATTGTTTGATGTCGATGGATGTCCACTGAAGCTTTATCTTCATATAGGAAGTCTTCTTGGCCCTCATTAAGATGCCGGGCGAGCTTTATCATCGCGTAGGAAGTCTCATTAGCTTTTTGTCGAGTGACTGGGTGAGCTCTATCTTGTTGCGAGAGGTCTCCTTTTCTTTTATTAAGAAGCCAGGCAAAATTAGGGGTCTACAATGGTTAATTGCTTCGTGAAAGAGACCAAGTAATAGAAAGGTCTGACCAACAGCAAGCCTTGATCGTGCATCAAGAAGAAAAGATAAAAGAGGCTCGTAGATATAGTGAAGATATGAGCCAGGCGGTACATGAGCAAATCAAGATGCTCAGAAACCATGTGAGAACAGCTGAAGATGAATTACGAAGAAAGCCTAATTTACCTATAAGATTCTTCAAGCTTCTCCGTTTTTGTCAACACTTGCTTCAAAGCATTGTATAGAAGGATAAACACTTTCTAATTAAAATAAAAAGTTTTTTTCCTTAAACTGTCTATTGCATTCATAAGTTGCATACATTCATACATCCCTCCTTGTCGCCGCCGTCTAAGAGAGAGAGGCGGTCAGAGCGACGTGATGGTTTTTTCGACCCTCTTGTTTTCGTGTTTTTTATGGGTGGTTACAACGCCTTTAGGTTGTCCGATAACCGGGCTAACCTAGGGGCGAGGTTTTCGAAAGGTGTCCTTGGGTTTTCCGATAACCGGGCTAACCCAAGGACTTATTTATTTTGGGTTCTATGGAGTCGCCACCGACGTTTTTACCGAAAACATCGGAAAAGGTTTTTGAAAGGCGTTGGTTTTCGAAAACCAACTTTGGTCATTAGAACCAGAGTTGGGTAAGGGAGTTAGTTACGTGGTAAAGGAAGTATTAGTTCCTTTACTACGCCCCTTTCAGGTTCCCTATGACAGGCCAGCTTTTATTGTTAATAAATAAACCGGAAAATATGCTTTTGTCCTTTTTATTATGCTGAATTTAAAGTGATGACTACATGGCCCTAATCTATTGCATAATTAAAATTAAAGCGTTAACAATAGAGAGGGAGAAATTAAACCTCTGAAGCAAGCTTTTTATATTTCTTTAAAAGAAATGGGTGCTTTTTGGCAGCCCTTCACTCTACAAGACGCCGAAAACTCTTCTGGACGTCGAAAAAATGCTCTCAAAGACACTCAGAAACTCCGAAAATGCGTCGGAGGGATTCTAGAGAGAAGTTTTTAGAGAGAAGGCAGAGCTAATGCTTGTGGTGTGTGGAAATGAGGGTGGGAGGACCCCTATTTATAGGTTTTCGCGCCTATCAGTGGCGAGACCGTCGGTCTCGTCTGATAGGGTCGAGACCGCCGTCTCGTCCAACGAGACCGCCGTCTCGCCCTGTCAAACGCAGCGAGACCGTCGTCTGGGTAAGCGAGACCTCCGTCTCGCCCTTCGCAGGTGGCGAGACCGCCGTCTCGTCAAGTGAGACGGTGGTCTCGCCACTTGCATGAGGCGAGACGGCAGTCTGGGAAATCCAGACGGCGGTCTCGTCCCAACAAGGCGAGAAAACTTATTTTTTGGTACAGAAACTCCCTCCTATCCTAGTATGGGGCCTAATAGTCTCTCCTAATGGCTTGTTAGGCTTCGTCCATCTTCAAATAGGAGGTCTTCTGCTCTTTATTTGGAGGCGGGGCAAGATTTGGGGTCTACACTCCTCATTTTAATAACCAAAGATAATAAAAAGGAAGGATTAATTGATGTGCTTTCCACAAATCAGAATAAATGGAAAAGAAGTCTTTCGTCATCAAAATCTCTACAACGATCGATAGACCCAAAGATGATAATAAACAAGCACTGTTGGTTATTCCAATTGATAAAAGGGAAGAGGCAATAACACCTTTACGTTTATTCATGCCTCGTCCTTTCCCTTATTCATCAAATAAAGTTGTACCTTGGAGATACTCAGAAGAATCGTCAGTCAATCAAGATATCTCCAACATAGCCGGTATTGGGGGCATGACGAGAAGCGGAAGAATATACTCCCCCAAGGAATTACAAGATAATATTCCTAAGGATAAAGTGAAAAATAAAGCTGAAGAAGAAAAGGAATCCAAGGAGGAGACAGATGAGTTACTCCAGTACATAAAGCAAAGTGAGTACTCCATCATCGATCAACTCAATCGTACTCCTGCAAAGATAACCTTGTTATCACTCATAATGAGTTCGGAATCACATCGAAACGCACTGTTAAAGGTTTTGAATGAATCAGTTGTTCCGCATGCAATATCCCAAGACAAGTTTGAAGGGATTATTGGTAATATTACAGCCAATAATCATATTACCTTCACAAATGACGAACTCCCTTTAGAAGGGTCAAATCACAACATGCCCTTGCATATTTCCGTCAAATGCAAGGAATATCTCATTTCCAAAGTTCTGGTGGATAATGGGTCATCCTTAAACGTCATGCCTAAAGGCACACTTGACAAGATAACAGTGCAAGGAACCCACATGCGCCCGAGTAATACAATTGTTCGAGCCTTTGATGGATCAAGACGTGAAGTAGTAGGAGAAATTAGTCTACCAATTCAAATTGGCCCTACTATCTTTAACATAGACTTCCACGTGATGGATATCACGCCGGCATATAGTTGTCTCCTTGGTAGACCTTGGATTCATAGCGCTAAGGCAATACCTTCAACGCTCCACCAGAAAGTCAAGTTTGTGACAAATGATAAACTCGTCACAGTTCAAGCTGAAGAAGACTTTCTAATCAGTAAACCGTCTGTCCAACCATATGTGGATGCGGCTGAAGAGGCTCTTGAAACATCTTTTCAAGCACTCGAAATTGCCAACATAGAAAGACTCCCCAGTAATACAAAGGTGGCCCATATAATGAAAAAATATGGATATCACCCAGGACAGGGGCTCGGAAAGAATACTCAAGGAATAAAAGAGCCACCGGAGTTCAAAGATAACCCTTTAAAATATGGTTTAGGGTATGACCCCACGAATGATCAAACCATACGGAAAACAGGGAAGTCTTATCCCTCGAAGACGACATTCCGAAAAGGAGGGATATTAGCGCAAAGCGTAGTGTTAGTCATTAGGTGTCCTTCTTCCAATTCTAAAGGATGTAAACCTAGTGAATATTAGAGATCACTCCTCGGGGTAGGCCCGTCCCCCGAGCATCTCTAGGGCACACATTTCCCCAAAATTACAAAAGAATGCGATTCTTACTATCTGCTTCTTTTCTTGCTAAATATGTCTATACCCCATTTTTAATAAACAAGGTTTAGATAGACGTTTTATTCCAAATGCGTCAAAACAATCAAAGCGTCATAAAGCACAGTCAAATATGATTGATTAACTAGAAACACGGATAAAAATTATCTCAATAAAATCAAGTTTCGACAATGTTGTGCAAAAGAAAATATACATATACAAAAAAGCAATGCCCGTCAAAGCCAAAGGCCAAGACAAGAAAATAAAAGGGCAAAACACCCGGCAGGAAACCCACAAAGGGGGCTGCACAAAAGTTAGGGTAAACCCGGCAAGAAACCCGAACAATAATAAAGGGTAGTCTGGGCAAAAGTTAGGGTTATAAAAAGTCCGCTAGGTATTCCTAAAAAATAAATAAAAAGGGGAAACCTAGACAAAAGTTAGGACATAAGCACAACATCCTAGGCTGAAAACCCGAAAGGGCGGACTAGGGAAGTTAATCAATCACAAAAAGGCGCCACAAATTAGTAAACAATGACGCCGCATCATAAGAACAAAACGTTTGTCTGAACTAGCCTAAACACCGACCAACCCTGGCTAGCCATTCTTACAAAAAACCTCTATTGCAAAAAATGTCCCTCTAAAACACAAGCCTTTGTTGTAAATCCTTTTCTTTCTCTTCTCTTGACCATTTCACTATAAAGCATTCAAGTAATAAAGGGGAATGTGGAAACATAGTGATCAATAGGAAGGTTGAAATCCCTAAGGAAAGGAAGGAGGACATTGATATGGCAGTTGCCCTACAAACAAAAGAATTGTTCTTCGGCTATAGCAAGAAAGGTCCATGACGGCAAATCAGTACAGCTTAGCTTATTGATCAAGAGACAAGATGACATAAAGGCACAACAGCAAGAATGCGCCCGAAGTCGAAGCACATCAGTTAAAACTTTCGAAATATTAACTGAAATAGATCATAGGATGCATATCATGAAACATTACATGCATTAAAGCATAAATGAAGGGAATCCTATCTTTAGTTTCATCAAAAAACACGAAAATTAACTCAAAAAAATCAAAAATCCACTCAGAAAGCTCGAGACGGTCGTCCCAAAGTCGAGACGGCCGTCCCAAGTCCCCAAGTTCGGTTGAGACGCGCGTCCCAGGTGGGACGGCCGTCCCACTTCAGTGCTGATGGACCATGAAGGAATTTTTCAATTGGGACGGCCGTCCCAACCCAGACGGCCGTCCCAAGTCTCCTGGCGTCCCCTATATGTATTATGCGCGGATTTGGCCTTTGGTACCCCATTCCAAGCATTCCACCTTGCTTCTCTTCCCTTTTAACACACTCCTAACACTTTTAAGTGAGTACTACATACAATGGAGCATGGAGAAGCCTCATCTAGGAGAAAACGCACTAGAAATCCTGCTAGAGGAACTCCTACTACTAGCACTCTACTAGCAGAATCACATCAACAACGACTGGCAAATATCCAGCAATATTCCTGGTATCCTACACTGCGGCTGGATTTTGAAATCCTAGCTACATTTGGTTGGGAACAAGATGTCAGAAGGTTCATCCACAACATAGGATGGGACTTTCTGCTCCAAGAGCCACCTACTCGGATCCACCGCACTGCTACGCTAGAGTTTCTGGCCTCCGTCAACATGGTGGAAATGCCTTCCGCAATTCCCGGAGTGCCACCGACTCAGGCCATCTCCTACTGGATGGATGGAGCCTACTGGACCACTGTTCTGGATGACTTTAATGTCATAATGGGTTTCTACCAACGAGCAGATACAAGAACACCAAAGTATCGGTCTGCATATCTGGAAAAGCCTGCTACTCTCACCACCACTAGCATGTGGAGAGAGATCACTGGAGCACACACTCTGCCGTCAAATCTGAAGGGCGCAGCTTTCTCTCCTCCGCTTCGCATATGCCACAAGTTGCTAGCTGGGACTATACACAGCCGAAAGGAGAGCCAAGGGAAGGTAACACTGGCCGACCTCTTCATTGTCTACTGTATGCATCAAGGGCTGCGATGCAACCCAGGTTATGCCTTCCTGAAAGCCGTAAAAGATTACGGAACCCACGGCTCAGCAGGAGCCATCATAATAGCTCCCTTTCTCACCCCTTTAGCAGAATATTGGGGATGTACTAACGGAGAAGATCTCCCAGCTAGCCTTCGACCAGAGCCGATTAGCGGAGGAATGCTGGTTCATATGAACATCCTCAGTCGACAGGGATCAGGGTTTATCTTAAACCCCATTATCTCGATTTCGCTGGATATGCGCGATTTCGACATGCCTCAGGACATCCCTTCGACTACAGAATCGCAACAGCAGTCATATGATCCGGACTTTGCCGGTTTATACCGACGGATAGACGATGAGCACGCCTATATGGAAGGAGAGTTCCAGTTCATACGGCAGCAGTTCAGTCAGCTGACTATGAGGCAAGACAGGACGGACCGACAAATAGAGAATCTGGTCCAGACCCAGGCAAGGTTCCAGCGTCGCCTGCTCTGCCGCATCCCTTCACCAGCACCATCTGCTCATTCCAGTCCAGAGGCAGATGACTAGGAGATAGTTTCCTTTTTATTTTCTAGTAATTTGAAAATGTTTTGAATGTATCACAAAAAAAAAAGTAATGAATAAACATTGTTATTTCTGTTAACATTCCAAAAGCCCACGTGTACAAAAATTATAATATAAAAGGCACACTTGATAAAAAGCCAGATTTCAAATAAACTCGCGATAAAGATTAATGTCGCGAAAGAAAAAGGCGAAATCAAAGACATTCCAGCAGAATAAAGAGCTTCAAGAAAATTAGCTCTAACCTTCTATCCCAATAAAAGAAGGTACACCAAAGAAAAAGGCCAACGGAAAGGCTCGATAATCCCCAAGTGGATCCTTGCCTACTCCAGAGGCAAAACAAAAATCACTCCACGACTCAGCATCATCATCACATGAGTCATCAAACATAATCATTTGAAAGCCTCAATCAACATCCTTCCATCAAAAAAAAAAAAGGAAGCCATCAATGTAGAAAAGCCAACAGAAAGGCTTGATCATCCCCAAGAGGATCCTTGCCTACTCTAGAGGCAAGACAAAAAGATTACCTCACGACTCAGCTTCGTCGCCACATGAGTCATCAAGCAAACTCATCCAGAATCTCCGCTTCATTCCCCAAAGGAGAATAAGGACTACACAAGAAGTTCATCAAAGAAAATGCGGAGACAAGTCCTCCATATCACCAGGGGGCAACAAAAAGAAAGAAAAGAAAAACTTTCATTCCCCAATAAAGGACACAACGAAAAAGGCCGAATAAAAATCTCCAAGAAGAATATATCAAGAAAATTCTACAAAAAGACAAAAAGAGGAAAACAACAATATTTCCATCTTCCAGCTCAAATAAGAGCTTCACAAAGCCAGGAGCCAAAGACTCCATCATCAAATTTGGATCCCCAGGAAACCGACAGACTCCCCGCTGAATCCCAAAAAAGAAAAAGAAGAAAAGCTCTTCATCCCGCTCAATAAAGAGCTGCAAAAAATTCGAAGCCAAGACTCCATCATAAAAAATCAAATCAAGGATTGGATCCCCAAGAAGTAAAGGAAAAATTCCCCAGGGATCACCAAAAAGAAAAGAGAAAAAATGTCTTTTCATCCAAAGAAAAAGCCAATGTGCATAAAAAGGCGCACATATGGAAAAGCCAAATCGCGAAAAAGAGATACAAATCGCGAGAAAAAGATAAAAACCCATTCCCTAGCCGAATAAAAACCCATTCTTAAGGCGCTCTATTTCATGGTCCTTCTTTTTACATTGCCTTTTTAGACCATCTATTATAAGGGTTGCTTCTTGCTCTTTTTCTTCGAAGGCCCTCAGCTGAGCTTCCATGACTTCAACCCTTTTATTTAAGGCATTGACCTGCAATTGTAGCTCTTCATTGACTAACGTTGTAGTGATTGTAGCAGATGGTTGGGGTATCCCTCTACTTTTCCTCCATTCTTCATATTCATGGGATGTAGATACCTGAACCTTTCCGAGTTCTTTATCTCCTATATAGACTGGTCTTTCCCATGCTTTCCGGACAGCAGATATTTCTTCAAAGCTATGGGAGTAATGGCATAGATTCAGCCCTTTGAGCTCTTCTTGAGTTGGCACAGCTTGGGTTCTCATGAGTTGTCTCATAGCTATTTTAGGAGAGTAAGCTATACAACCCCTGAGGCCTAGTAGTGGTATGCTCAGGTAATCTCCGCATCGTATAAGAATATAACCGGGTCGAAACCAAGGGCAAACCCATGATATATGCTCTATGTTCCAATTTTCTAACTCGGTTTTCCACTCTAAAGCTTGACGATGTTGAAGAGGGATTTTCGAAAAACTCCTTAAAGGATCAGGGAATACGCCCATGTGACTTGAAGCGTAGAAGTGAGTAACACCCCATACGTATAGTAATGAAGTGCAGCAT